>CM022100.1:2835775-4035775 GCA_011114355.1 Carex littledalei
AATGAAATTTGTGTAAGTGCCATGATGACAAGCCAATTACCATATCAACAAGGAAAATGCCCTTTACAAACTTGTTTCTACGGGCTGTTCAGCATGCTAAAAGGAAGATTATGTAAGAATCTAGGTCACGCTCAATCCCCCTTCTACTTGAGTAGTTTATCTTAAGATAAAATGAGGTTCTCCAGTCACTAAGAAAACCTGCCATGCAATGAAAAACCAAGGAAAATTTTAGAAAGCATAATTTAACACAACTCAATATAAAACACAACATGTTGACTTGCTGGGAATCCAATTGATAATAAACAAGAGAAACCCTAAGGTATTGTAGCGGCATTTTGGGTACCAATTGAAACAAAGTATTTGACTTCATATGTCATGCTTATTGTCAAAAATTCAGATTGGAAGTAAGATCTTTTACTGTGAGGTCACCAAATAAATCAGATAATTAAATAAGTACCTAATAGAAAAAAAATATTTTGAGAGAATTATGCACAACTGAAACAATCTAAGCGTTTCCAAATGTAGAAAATGGCAAATTTATGCAAGACAGGCCATCAGTCTCTTAAGGTTTAAAAGCCTTTTCACCTCAAATATAGAATTTTTCTAAGAAAATAGTCAAGTTGAAAAACAAATTTAGATTAACGCCCTTCCCAAAAGCTAAATTCCCAGAAATATCACACTTGGCATGAACTCAAAAAATTCATGCCAAGTGTTTAAAAACCAATCTAATCTAAAACCTTAATGTAGCAAATATAATACTATATAAAATATTAAGCCCTTAAAAAAGGGCAGAAAGTTGGGACAATTCTCAGCACTGGCATGAATTCAATACGAATAAAAGCGAGAAAATCCAAAACTTTTCTATAAACCATGAAATCTCAAATGCAAAACACCAGAATTCTACCAAATAACACAATCTCAACCTCCATAAACCCAGAAGAAAAAAAATTGGAAGATCCTTCTGAATCCAATCAAACAAACAACAAAACTAATCTACAGGAAACTTAAAAAAGGAGAAATTACCTTAATTCAACGAGTTCTGCATGAGAGCTTGGAAAAGACTTGGTTGGACCTCAAAGCTTAACCCATTGAGAGAGAATTAGTAAAAAAAAACAACACCGAAAATAAAAATACAAAGGAGACAAAAGGATCTCGACTTTCCCCACTACCATAAACCCCGCAGTCACCCCCGATATATTATGGCAAGAGCTGTATTCAACCGGTAAACAATAGAAAAGAAGGTTTCAGAAAATGAGGAAAGGAAAGGGATCAAAAAGCAAAAACAGCGGTTTGTTGTATCTCAACAGCCATTGGAAGAATACCGAGATTTTAGACTGAGAGATTTCGATCTGATGGGGGCCAGATAGAGAGAGAAAGGGAGATAGAACTTGGGAGAGAGAGGAGAGGGGCAGTTCTCAGTTTTCACAGGAACAAACGACCTTCTAAGAGCAGTGACAGGAAATTTGTCAGCATCTGGTCTTTTGTTCTCTCTTCTTTGTTTAATATTTATTTTTTTCGAGTTTCCTCTCCTTTTTTCTTTGCTGCTGTCTTTTTAAGGGATTTCGGTGTAAGAAAATGAATTTTATTTTCGTTTTGGGGCTTTATTGAGTTGAGACATGAGAGAGATGAGATATTCTCTCCGCTTCGCCTTTGGAAAGGAAATTGGTAATAATAAAAGGCTACAGGAGAGAGAAAGGGAATGAGCAAAACACACCCACATATACCACGAGGACAGTACTAGGAGCCTTCAAATCTACAAAACCAGCATCTTTTCTGGTTTTTTTTATGTAGTTTCGTGTATCAAATATCAATATGCTTGGGGTCCCCTTATTGTACGTTGATTATTTTTTTATAACAAACTTATATTTTTTGGACAAAATTATTAGATTATGTTTAGAACAGAATTTTTATTCATTCATACCATTATGTATCTTCGAACCCGTAAGATTTTGATACTTCTAGTTAAGATTTAGTCTAAAAAGTTCAGACGTTCTTTTTGTTACAGTTTGTGTGTTTTTGACAAGTTTAAATCGATTAAAACCCGCCTTTTTGTTGCCGCCAAGAGCGGTTCAAATTTTGACGGTTAAGATATATCACTAACATTAAGATATACCGATGTCTACATTTCTATTCTTCAACTTATATAATTAAGATTAAAACTAGCATATAATTATTTGTGATAACTGAGGATGCAATAATTTGGTACCCGTGGCAACAGAATAAAGGCCATTATATTATGAACTCTTGGTACCAAGTACCTAGTTTTTATATTCAGCAAACAATAATTATTGGGCACCCGTAATCTTTGTTTGATCCAACGTGAGTTCACTCTTCTCCAGTCAATACTGAAATGAGAAGCCCTGGTCAACTCAAACCAAATCTCAAATAAAATAAATAAAAGATCAAACCAAATCCAATTGTTGCACGGACTCGCACAATAAAATAAATTGCAAGGACCTTAAATTTGGACTTTTCTTTATTTAGAAACTTTTTAATTTTATATTGCGGCATGCATTTATTTAAAATAAAGTGCATTAATTGCAATATCGTATCTTGTAATTAATAATTATAGGATTTAGATTCATTGACTATCAATTAACTTGATAATTTTACAAATATTTTTCAGTTTAAGCTGATTTTTTTTAAAAGGAAAAGAAAGATAGACATGTTGCTAGTCTTATAAATTGATTATATACTTTAAATAATTCATACAAATTGAGTGTCAATTAATATATAAAAAATATGCGGTCATTAAAAATTCTAAATCATTCAAGAAATGATGGAAGTTTAATCGAACTTCATCTTCTTTTTTATGTATACGATATGCTCAAAATATAAGTTAAACTCTAATTGTCAAATTTTAATAAAGATATCATTTTAAGCACGCGATGCTACTTACAATTTTAATTTTGGTTAATGTTGCTTTGGATCATAGTTAGTAGTTTGGCTGAACAGTCTGCAAATGGAGGCAGATGTCATTTAATAAACTGGAGATGAATTAATTCCAAAAATGCTGATATGGTGGGCAGTGTGGGACCCATGTGGTAAGTAACGGAGGATACAGAAAGCCGACTGGGGAATTGAAATGCCACAAATATTGAGATAAATTACGGAAATGGGTGGAGCATGCCCCATGGCCATGGCCCATGGGGGCAAGGGGCACACTGCTTCAGTTCACGCCCGTTTTTTATGAGAACGGAGTAGGTCCGATGCCCATCGGACCTACTTTTAGGTTCACGAGCATGATGACCGTTCGATCTAATTCAAGATTTGTGCGCAATAAAATTGAAACAGACACGCACGAATTTTAAAGCAAATCGACGGTGATTAAATCCATCGAACCAGAGTAGATCCGATGTCCATCGAACCTACTCTCAAGTGGTTTTTTATACAGATAAACAGATAAATGCAATTACTGTTATTGTGAAGGAATGATTATCTTTCCTAACCTATTATGTATAACTGTGATTTTCTGTGGCATACGATTCCATTATATACATCACACGCAAACACACACACACGCACATGCATCCTATATTTCTATCATCCTGTGACTGTGTGAACGTGATTTTACTAAATTATTGTCGAAAGCAGGTAAAGTGGTTAGCGATAAAAGATGTTGTGGCATTTCACATCCTTTTGTAAATGAATTAAATTTTAATTCGTGTTAAAAAAACTCATGTTTGGTTCTCTTAATTTCTAAATAGAGGTCAAGAAGGTTTAATTCAAGGGCTGAGAACTTGAAATGTCTTAAGAGCATTATAATAAGAGGAGGGATCGGATGACACCTCTTTTTGGTGACATCTCTTTTACCACATTCATTTTTTTCATTTTCAAAGTCCAAATCGTCAATCCAAACCGTTCAACATGATTATCTAAATAAAATGTACTTGCAGATCAAATTTTACATTTTTTTGAATTTTTTTACTATTTATTAAGATCGGTACAAAATTCAATGGTCTAAGTATGGCTGTTTTTTGTAAAATACTTAATAAATAGTAAAAAAATTCAAAAAAATGTAAAATTTGATCTGCAAGTACATTTTATTGTGGAGATCATGTTGAACGGTTTGGATCGACGATTTGGACTTTGAAAATGAAAAAAATGGATGTGGTAAAAGAGATGTCACCAAAAAGAGGTGTCATCCGATCCCTCCTCTTATAATAATTAAGATTTTGAGCAAAAGCAGGATAAAAAGAGATAATCTTAATTTACACTTAGGAAACAATAATTGAAAAATTAAGCGAGTAAAGAATCTAAAAAAGTTTTGATATGCTAATTTGAAAATTCGATAGAAAATCACTAGATTTGAAAATTATGAACCATCAAAAATAGTAATTTTCTACTTATTTCAAAAAATAAAAAAATGTAAATTCTGACTACAAGTATATTTAGGAGATCATGTTTAATCGTTCGGACAAATTACTGATACATTCTGACATGATTAAGACTTTCTTGGATGGCTTAATACGTCAGATTTAGGCTAAAAAATAGTTCCAGAACTAATTTTAATCACAAATCAGAACCAATGAAATTAGCAATTTTGAAATTCTAATTCTAATTCTACAAAACGACCTAATCCAATTTTTTTTTAAATAATAAATAAAAATAAAAGGCTCCCCTAAATTCCAACATCCATTTATTTTCTAATGTTTTTTTGCGAAAGCATGGGCTTCTCCATTTATATTTTATAGAGGTGAAACCATCATCAATTCATCATCATATGTATTAAGTCTATAGCTCACCTAACCGAATTATTAAACAAAACAGATACACGTCAATGCTTCTTGAGCAACTAACGGGTAGGATTTGGTTCATTTCTATTTACCTAGTTATGGTCAGAAATACAACAAGATCCAGACCCATTAGGATCCGATCAGACTTGCTGTTCTCAATAGTGTACATTTAAAAGGTAATAAAAGGGAAGTTATTTAATTTAATCACGGACACCGTCTGATGACAGTATAGCATAGTCTCTCATTATCAAAATTCATGATTCAATTCTAGCAAGAACTAATTGTATTTTTAATCTGGGAGGTTGATCCGAACCGTTCAATATGATTTTCATATGAATATGTACTTGTAGACTGAATTTTATATTTTTTAGATTTTTTTTTACTATTTTTTAAGATAGATAGAAAAAGTCACTTGATCTGAAAATTATGGACCATTCAAAACAATAATTTTCTACCTATCTTTAAAAATAGTAAAAAATTATAAAAAATATAAAATTCGGTCTGCAAGTACATATTTATATGAAAATCATGTTTAACGGTTCGGATCAACCGTTAGGATTTTCAAAAGAAAAATATTAATCCTTATTACGGACCAAATCGTGCTATGCATAGTACCATAGACTCACTCTATTATCTATATCTTCTTCATTTGAAAAAAAAAAAATCACGGGGTTTTAAAAAAAAAATCTGGGGCCGGAATCAGCACTTAAATTGTTGTAAATAGAAGAGTTGATAAAGCTAATCTTTTGTTTTAAGAGATGAGATTAAAAGAATTTAGTGCGATAAAATTTACCATCAATTACACACGAAAGTATAAATGGTCCAAATTTTATTCAATCCAAGAAGGCCCTGTTCGGACAACCAAGTTCCTATAGAAATTCAATGGAAGTTTCACTCAATAGGATTTAATTCCAAAAAGGTATTCGGTTGGTCATTATGGGAAGAAAATTAAACTGTTTTCCCCAGCCACATAAGCATTTTTATGGGAATTTTACAATTCACTCCGGGCCTGTTCGGCAGTAATCCCGAAATTACTGTTCACGTAGGAAAAAACAAATTCACTCAGACTGAATTTTTTTTTCCCACGTGAACAGTAAAATCCAGTTCAAAAATTTCCTATTCCCATTCCCACTGTGCAGCCGAACAGGCCCTCAAACTTGATAATTTTTTTCCCACGCTCAATTGGGAACTCACTCTTCTATGAAATTGACAAAGAACATTAATTATGGATCTTTTGTGACACATTGTATAACAATTTATAGAAAAATTTAAACAAAAATTGAATAAAGCTAATATATTTAGCACAGTATATTTTTAAAAAAAATTAACAAACGTGTAAAATTATTGATTCCTATATAACAACATAAAGATTTAGTCGATCAAAGTAAATTTTAATCTCAAGTCATATCTTATATTTTTTTCAATAGCAACGTCATGATAAGAATGAAGATGCAACGTATAATCTAATGTTTAGAATTTCCTATGATAATTCCCATAATGCAACCGAACATTCATCTTAACACATTCACATAATCAATCCCGTGTGTATCTATCTATGGGTTCCCACTTTTTCAAAAGTGGATTCCCATCCCCCTTAGATCACATCCCGTGTAATCCCGTGACAAACAAACAGGCCCGAATAGTGAAATCATTATCAAAATAATTTACGGAGTTAAAATATTCCCCCTAAAGTTTTTAAGAAATAATTAAAAAAAGTAAAAGGGCTACAATGAAAATAGGCAAATCAATATCGAGTAATCAATCCACTCCTGCGCATCATGCATACTTTACGAAATCTAAACCGTTCATTCCGTGTCTCGTGATATAAGTCGTATTGCATGTTAGCATCGTCCGCTGATGATTAGAGAAGATCCCTGTACTCCTTTCCAGTAGAGAAAAAGTAAAAGACAATGGGCGCCTTTGGGTGAGATCTTGTGTAGCGTAGATACGAAATATAACTTGTAGTGGGTTTTATTAGCTCTTGCATAAATCTGCTGCACAATTGACTGCACTGGATATTATATAGGAATAGGACAGAGAAATGAGGAGAAAGCTAGGGAAGTTGATCGTGGGTCCAGATTCCCTTAAGTAACACAATTTTTTGAGTTATGATTTGGACCGTCCGATCAGAGGTCAAGCCAATTCGGTCCGAGTTTGAATGCACGGGTCCATTTAATAGTCGTTGCAGAGCGAATCGAACGGTCCGGATCCAAACCCAAATTTGTATTGCTTCAGGGAATCCTAATTCAGTTGGGCGACCGACAACGGAATTTTATACAGACAAAAATCTGTTCGTTTCTCCAGTCGTCAGGAGTCAGGACTCAGGACCGACGTGGTCCCCACCCCGTGTTGTTCTCGGCGATTTCCCTTATGGATCCGCAGTGGCATAAGGTATGTAGTCTTTACTGTTTATTTGTCTCTACTCGAGTACTCGCCTACTCAGTACATAGTGACAAATGAATAGTTCGAGTTCGGTTCAGCGGAGTTAAAAATTCGTGATTCGGAAATAATTCGGGAATGATTCGGTACTATACGAAGCAAAAAAAAATTCACGTTTTATTCACGAATAAAACGTATAATACGTTTTTCTGCGTTTTATTCGGTGTTCGGTTCGAAAACGTCAAAAAACAAATTATACGCGAACTATTCGCGTACCATGTTACTATGCTCAGTGCTATTTATTCTCGCCTATCTATCTGTGCGAAAAAGGACAGAGCAAATTTATACCGATTGAAAGAAAACACGAATTACAGAGATGAAAGGCTAAACTAGGGGTGAAAAAATCACTCATAACTCGTAACTCGCTCGTTAAAAAATTGCTAACAATTTACTCATCATCAACTCGCTAATAACTCGTTCATTATCAACTCGCTCGTTAACTTATTGAACCGAGCATGAGCAGACTCCAATTTGCTCATAACTCATTAAAAACTGAGTTACATGAAATCATGTCACATCTGATCCCAAGTAGTTCCCAACCACATCTAATTTCAAATTAAATTAAAAATTACAAAATGACCCAACAGCAGACAGACCTTAACTCAGGCACGCAACGAATCCAAATCCAAATCAGTATGCAAATATTTTGTTTGGGTTGATGAACAAAAACAATACCGAGTTGCAACATTAAGACACGTTGTTTGGGTTGATGAACAAAAACAAATAACCGAGGTACTTATGATTTGTAAAATAAAAAAATAATAACGCAACGATCTCTGTCCTAATATATTTTATTTATATGATTGTTTTTTTTCCTCCAATGTTGAGTTGAAAAACCTGGGTATATTTGGTTGTCATGAAATTGTGAGGATGAGATTTAATTAGTTCAGAAATTCACATATTAATTTATGAAAGTCCATATTCATGGATATGCTCATAAATAGTTATAAAAATGCATAGAAATGAGTATTCAGTAACGACGTGAGAATAATTGTGAGAAATTCCGATTTGAAAGATATTCATAAGAAAATGTATTATTTTGAAAAACTTGTTATCATGTTATCTTTTTTTTATTAATAGTTAGGAAGCTGATATGAGTACCCGCACCTAAACTGCCATAACTGTTTGTGGGGACCGCAACCGTTCCAAAACTGTAATTTTGTTTTACAAATATTAATAGTAACATTGTGAAGTATTTATATCTATACAAGACAAGTATTTATGAACTACATATATGATATATGAATTTTTCTTAAATAACCGTACCCGCATCCTTTTTTTGAAAAATTCTCGCGTCGTATCCGCATTAGGGGACCACACAACCGTTCCAAAACTGTAATTTTGTTTTACAAATATTAATAGTAACATTGTGAAGTATTTATATCTATACAAGACAAGTATTTATATCTATACAATGAACTACATATATGATATATAAATTTTCCTTAAATAACCGTACCCGCATCTTTTTTTGAAAAATCCTCGCGTCGTACCCACATTAGGGGACCACACAACCTTTCCAAAACTGTAATTTTATTTTACAAATATTAATAGTAACATTGTGAAATATTTATATCTATACAAGATAAGTATTTATATCTATACAATGAACTACATATATGATATATGAATTTTTCTTAAATAACAGTACCCGCACCTTTTTTGAAAAATCCTCGCGTCGTACCCGCATTAGGGGACCACACAATCGTTCCAAAACTATAATTTTGTTTTACAAAATATTAATAGTAACATTGTGAAGTATATAGCTCAAACAAGATAAATATTTATATCTATACAATGAACTACATATATGATATATGAATTTTCCTTAAATAACCGTACCCGCACATTTTCTTGAAAATCCTCGCGTCGTATCGCATTAGGGGACCACTCAAATATTTTTTACATATGACACTAGATGACGTCTGAAAGTATTAATATCAAGTACTGCAAGTATTTATACCTCTGCACTAAAGTATTTTTTACCTATGTGGTCAACTATTTTTGTTAGAGGAAGGTTGACGCGGTGATGATTGGGTAAGGTTGATGCGGTGATACGGGGTCCCCACTACTTCATTAGAGGAAGGTTGACGCGGATCATAGAGGAAGGGTGTTGCTGGAATTTTAGAATAATAATTAGTGGGGAACATATAATATCTTTTTAGAATAATAATTAGTGGGGACCATAGTACATTATTTCTCTAAGTGCGGGTACTGTAGCGCGGGTACTAAAATAATTATTCTAATAGTTATTACTAATGTTCTTATAAGAGGGTTTAAATACTTATATTTTTTTGTCTCAATATGCATTTTAAACTTTTATAAGTTTAAATTAAAAACTCAAATATCAAAATAAAATAGTTAGTTTGATCTATATCATTTTCTCTATGCACTGTACAAGATTACGACATTTCTACTCTGTATTGATTGGTGTCAATAGCTTGCAAAATAACAATGATATGAATAAATTCTAACTATTGATTTTCAACTTATTAATTCATATAAAATAAAACCGAAAAGTGATAAGCTTTTTATGTACATGTAAGGAAAATAATATAAATCACATCTAATGGTTTTATTTTAACATATATGTATTAAAATTTTGTTATTAGAAAATTAGAAAGTGAAAATATAATGAAGACAAAAAAAGACATTTGAACTCTCCTCATTTTCTTATAAGTTATAATAATAAAAATCTAATAATTAACGTACAATAAAATAAATTGTAATAAGTAAAAATTTCTATGTGATGGTAAAAAATACTTTACAATAAAATAAAATAAAATATCAAACAAAATGCACCTGTCATAATATAATTTACAATTAAATCAAATGAAAAGGTCAAACAAATGTACTTGTCAGAAGACGAAAACAAAATTGATAGATTATAAAGAGAAAATGAGCAAGAGATGAAATAAATAAAAAACACAAAAATCATTTTTCCACATCTAAAAACTTTTTCAATATTACTATTCAACACTCAATTCTGAATTTTCATTATCGTTTGGCTCATCCTCTCTATCGGAATACCACTCGTCGTCGTTGTGGACTAGTGTTGTAAAAAACATCTGTCTAGGCTGATTAATTGGCCGATTAGTCGTTAGTGGTAACCAAATCGTCGTGGATTTTTCCGACTAATCGGCCAATTATTTTCAATTATAATCGATTATTTCCGATTATTCTCAATTAATCACTTAGCGGTACTCTGTCTATCCGACGACCGCATACTGTTATTTACAATGCTGTTGTGAACTGATAATGACACGTCATACATCTCCTAAAATATTAATGCCTTTTGTATTTTCAATCAAAGCTTGCTTTTAAAAATTATTCACTCAAATGTCTACCGTAGATCAATGGAGCAAATGGCGCTTGCCGCCTCCTAAAATATTAATACCTTGGTTCTGTATTCTCATCTCTTAGGAAGCTACACAGATTGACATACGGAAAGAGATGCAGAGAACCAAGAGTCCGATAAAGCACGAGAGGGGGAGAATTTTCTTCTCATTCCCCATATATCATAATATCAATGTCGCATACTCTCATATCACGTGATAGGTTTCAAAAAATAAAAAAAACTTATCACGTGATAGGTTTTAGTGGATATCATATCAGGCCTTTCTGATTCTCCCGCGGCTCAACACGTAGAAATGAAGCACACTCTCAGCCGTCTGATCCCGGTCGTCGTTCCCGCATCTTCAAAATGTCAGACAGCTGGAGTTATGATCGTACTTCTAGAGCGCCTCCTTTATTATTATTAATCTTTTCATTTTTGTGATTTATGTCGCGCTCATGGTGTGACATTTCAGTCGATTTGCAAATGATTTTTGCTTCTTCAGATCAAATAACTCTACACCAACCACTTGTAACTTGTGGAAATCTCTGAGAAATTTTTTTAGGGAGCGTTTAACTATCTCCCAAGTTCATTTCCTCGTTCATCTCCGGTCATTAATGAGGATGCTTATTAATTAAGGGACCACTAACTACTTGAGAGACGGTCTAATATTTGATAGATTTTACAACTGGTGCGCGCAAATATTAATATATAATATATCAAGTATTCATACCTAAGATGTCAAGTTTTTCGAAAAAATTGGACATATCATCACACACCTATCTTTTACACGTTTTTAGAAGTGAATTTTTTTTCTCTGTTCAATCTCGCTAATATTTCTGATGATTTGTGAGAAATTTTGCTAATTTAAAACCACGAACGTCTTCTACGTAATTTTCTCTTTCAAATAAGATCCACGATGACATACTTTCGGGTTGTCTATCACGCAAGTATTCATACCTCGTCGTGCAAGTATGCGTACCTCGTTGTGCAAATATTCATACATCGTCGAGCAAATATGCATATCTCGTAATGCAAATATTCATATCTAAGATACCAAATATTTCTAGAAAAATGGACGTATCAACTTCGTATTTTCTCTCTCATCACACACTCATTTTTTACACGTTTTTAGAGGTGAGTTTTTTTCTCCATTTAATCTTGCTCATATTTTTGACGATATGTGAGAAATTATGTGAATCTAAAATCACGAACGTCTTCTACGTAATTTTCTCTTTCAAATGAGATCCATGATGAAGTATTTATCTCTAAAATGTCAAGTTTAAAAAAATATGAGATAACTCAAGTTTTCTTTTTGAGTATTTAATCTGTCGGGAATGAATGGGGGATAGGAGATGGGGGAAAATAATAATTACTCTTTTTTTTTTAAGATGTGAGAGGAAAATATTACATTATATTCACTATACTTCTACTTGAGATAATAAATCAATCAGATTTCAGTTAATCTTACTGCACAGCCTTTCACAACTCACTGAATCTTTGATTTTGCTAGTGGAATTTCGATTAATTTTTACGAATATTACACACGCTACTACTAACTACGAATTTACTATTTGAGAAAAATAATTCTAGCGTACATCAATTTTTTATAATATATCTAATATTTATGATATATATTTAAAAAATATATTTCAAATTAAAATTAAAATCGTCACTTATTTAGATAGGAAATGTATTGAATTTAGACGATCAGAAAGATATTTCTGATTTTTTTTAATGCCCACAATTAAAAAAAATAACAAATATGCTCTCGATTTTCTGGAAATTCGAAAACTGCCCCAACCGCCCCCACAGTGGGGCAGTTATTCATTTTTTTTTAAAATCTTAAAATGAAAACAGTAAACTAAATTTTTGATAAAACATCAAACTAAATCTCATCGATTGTTTTTTTTAATAACATATTCTAGATCTGAATACCAAAAACACTAAACTAAATTTTAAAATGAAAACATTTATATGATTACATACTAACTAAAAAAATAAAAATGATATAGTTTATACACTTCAATGAATAATGCCTAAGAAAAAGTGTCACATATTATTAGTTACATGAATAACATTCTAACTAAATAATAAAAATTAAACGAAAAACTCTAAATTCGATAATTTATACTCTTAAATGAACAATGGTTAAGAAAAAGTATGGTAAAGGACAAAATAATTAGACCGAAAAAACTTAATCGGAAACTTCAACTCAAGTTTTAAGGCTCTTCTGTTTGTTTTTTTGTAATTTTGAATTTTGGAAAACAGCATAGCGGTCACCAATGCAGGCATCTTCTCGCAAGCTTTCCGAAAAATGGTCATTTGCTGAAATCGGACACTCGAGCGTTGTTTTATGACTGTTTGAAGTTTCGTCGTCATTTTTCGCCTTCTCAGTGAAAATATCGTCTCTCTTGCCTTATCCGCCCAAGCCTCGCCTGTTTACGAGAGATATCTTAGATACATACATGTACAATCTACAGACTCTTTAAAAATGAGAGAAATGACTTACAAAAAATAGATAAAGATGCATTATAACAGGAAGACACGGATTGATGATGTGGGAAAATATTATATTTCTTTTATTACACACGGATCATACAATAAAATCGTGTATAATTATTGGAGCATTCATATACATCCGTCTGAAAGAAGGATGTTCCTCATTATTTTAATTGAACTAATACAATATTTATGTTTTGTTATGTCATTTAGTCAGAGTTTTATATTTTCAACTGGATATTAATCATTAAAAAAATTAATTGATTAACAATTTCACTACTCATTTACTCATCAATTTTCAAAAAAAAAAGGAAAAGAGAACTGCTTCAGAAGAGAACCGTCCCGCTGTGTGGCGGTTGGAGCAGTTTTCAAAATAAAAAAACTGAGGGCTGTTATAAATATATTAAGTTATGGATGTTCATTTAATTGCATCAAAACTTCTCATTAATGAAGTATGTTTTATCTCCCTCATTTATCAATTGAATTAAATTAGATGGCTTGTTATTTACATTTTCTATCTATAAATAGATGATTGTGAGCTTGTATTAGAGACACAAGAAAAACATATGAATAAAAGATAGCCATCTTTATACATTCTCAATATCTTGTTTATTATTCTTTTGCTTTATTTTACAACACGTTATCAGCACGAATTGCTCGGAAGAAGTTGCAAAGTTATTATGAAAATGGCTGACGCAAAAATAAGTATAGAAGATTCATGTCTGGTAGACAGTGGAACAACTAATACCATATTGAAAGGTAAGAAATACTTTTCACAATTGCATCTTGGTGAGACTAATATCCACACTATATCTGGCATAAGTAATTTAATTGAAGGCTCCGGAAGAGCTTGTATTTTGTTACCTGAAGGAACAAAATTAATAATAGATGATGCATTATATTCGAGTAGATCCAGAAGAAATCTACTAAGTTTTAAAGATATTCGAAAGAATAGTTATCATATTGAAACTATGAATGAGAGAAATTGCGAATATCTTCATATCACATCTATTAAAAATGGCCAGAATTATAATAGAAAAGATGCAAGCAATGTCCTCTGGACTATATGGTACTTATGTAAGTACAATAGAATCAAATATGGTTACTAACCAGAAGTTAGTTGATACTAACCAGAAGTTAGTTGATACTAACCCGAAGTTAGTTGATACTAACCAGAAGTTAGTTGATCCAAAATTATTTACTTTGTGGCATGACAGATTGGGTCATCCAGGAAATATAATGATGAGGAGAATAATTGAAAGTGCAAATGGGCATCCCCTAAAGGACCTGAAGATCCTATTATCAAAAGAATTGACATGCGAAGCATGCTCTCTTGGAAAACTAATTACTAGGCCATCTCCAAATAAAATTGGACCTGAAGCTCCTTCATTTTTAGAAAGAATTCAAGGAGATATATGTGGGCCTATTACACCTCCATGTGGACCATTTAGATATTTTATGGTGTTAATTGATGCATCAACACGCTGGTCACATGTGAGTTTGTTAGCAACAAGAAATGTTGCGTTTGCTAAACTATTAGCACAAATTATCCAATTGAGAGCTAATTTTCCAGATTATCAAATTAAAAGAATCCGGCTTTTAATGATTATTGCATGTCTGTTGGAATTACGGTAGAACATCCAGTGGCCCATGTTCATACACAAAACGGTCTAGCAGAATCGTTGATTAAAAGGTTGCAATTAATTGCTAGACCTTTACTTATGAAATCTAGTTTACCGTCTTCTGCATGGGGACATGCCATATTACATGCTGCTGCACTAATTAGGTTAAGGCCAACTGCAGATCATAAGTATTCCCCGTTACAATTGGTCTCCGGAAGAGAACCAAATTTGTCCCATCTAAAGGTATCTGGTTGTGCAGTATATGTTCTAATTTCTCCTCCACAACGCACAAAAATGGAATCTCAAAGAATGTTGGGAATTTTTATTGGTTTTAACTCTCCTTCTATTATTAAATATTTAGAACCATTAACAGGAGATGTTTTTACAGCAAGATTTGCTGATTGTCATTTTAATGAATCAATATTCCCAAACTTAGGGGAAGAAAAACAAAAGCTGGATAAACAAGTAACTTGGAATTCATCGTTATCTTATCTTGACCCCCGAAGTGGTCAATGTGAACTTGAAGTTCAAAAGATTATAAATTTGCAAAGAATTGCAAATGAATTGCCTGATGCATTTACAGATACAAATAGAGTTACTAAATCGCATATTCCAGCTATAAACGCACCTGCTCGAATTGACATTACAAAAATATCTAATGAATCTAATGTGCGTAGAAAACGTGGAAGACCACTTGGTTCTAAGGATGTAAATCCACGTAAAAGGAAAGAGCAGAATAAAACAGTTGGTCCAACCCCAGAAGATGTTGATGGTAAAACTCCTGAAGAAGTCAATAAAATCCCAGAAGAGATTAATGGTAAAACTCCTGAAGAAGTTGACAAAACCCTAGAAGAGGTTGATCAAGTTCCAGAAGAAACATATATTAATGAAATCTTTGCATTCGCTATAGCAAGCGATGTTATAAATGAAGAAGACAATGTGCCAAAAACTCTGGAAGAGTGTAGATATAGAAATGATTGGCCTAAATGGAAAGATGCCGTACAAGCTGAATTAAGTTCATTAGAAAAACGGCAAGTATTTGGACCTGTAGTCCAAACACCCAAAGATGTTAACCCTGTAGGTTACAAATGGGTATTTGTTATAAAAAGAAATGAGAAAAATGAGATTGTGAGATATAAAGCAAGGCTAGTGGCGCAAGGCTTTACACAAATACCTGGAGTCGATTATGAAGAGACGTATTCACCTGTAGTGGATGCGATAACTCTCAGGTTTCTAATAAGTCTCACAGTCACAGAAAATCTAAAAATGCAACTTATGGATGTCGTAACAGCATATTTATATGGTTCACTTGACACTGACATATACATGAAAATCCCCGAAGGATTGAAAATGCCTAAAGCATATAAGTCAAAACCTAGAGATATGTACTCTATAAAATTAAGAAGATCTTTATACGGACTAAAACAATCAGGTCGAATGTGGTACAATTGACTGAGTGAGTACCTTCTAAAAGAAGGATATAAAATAATATAATTAGTCCGTGTGTTTTCATTAAAAGATCAAATCTAGGTTTTATAATCATTGCAGTGTATGTTGATGATTTAAACATTATTGGATCTCCTGAAGAGATTGAGAATACTGCAAAATTATTGAGAAATGAGTTTGAAATGAAAGACCTTGGTGTAACTAAATTTTGTCTCGGCCTGCAGATCGAGCATCTAAATAATGGAATATTTATCCATCAATCAAATTATGTTGAAAAGGTACTAAAGAGATTTAATATGGATAAAGCTCATCCTTTGAGCACACCAATGGTCGTACGATCGCTAAATGCAGAAAATGATCCTTTTCGCCCGCAAGAAAATAATGAAAAAGTGGTTGGTCCTGAAGTACCATACTTAAGTGCAATCGGGGCATTATTATATCTTGCAAATAATACAAGACCCGATATCGCATTTGCAGTAAATGTGTTAGCGAGGTATAGTTCCAAACCAACCAGAAGACATTGGAATGGAATTAAACACATATTTCGATATCTCTGCGGAACTAGAGATATGGGGTTATATTATCAAAAGGATACAAAATCCAAATTAATTGGATATGCAGATGCGGGATATTTATCAGATCCACATAAAGCACGATCCCAAACAGGATATGTATTCACTTATTGTGGAGCTGCAATTTCATGGCGATCAACAAAACAAACTCTTACGGCAACATCATCAAATCATGCCGAGCTGGTCGCCTTATACGAGACGGGTCGAGAATGCGTTTGGTTACGGTCAATGATTCAAAATATTCAAGAAGAATGCGGGCTTGAAAACATCAAGGAAAACCCTACTCCGCTGCATGAAGATAATGCAGCATGCATTACACAAATCAAAGAAGGATATATCAAAGGAGACCGGACTAAACATATTGCGCCAAAGTTCTTTTCGACACATGACCTACAAAAAGAAGGCGTAATCAATGTTTGCCAAGTCCGATCAATAGACAATTTGGCAGACCTATTCACAAAATCTTTGCCGACAAAGGTTTTTGAACAACTGACAAAGAAGATAGGTCTACATCGATTGAAGAATATTCAATGATATCTAAATGAGGGGAAGCGTTATACGCACTGTACTCTTTTTTCCTTAATCAAGTTTTTATCCCAATGGGTTTTTCTTGATAAGGTTTTTAATGAGGCAGTACATGGTCCTGAAGTACCGTGTTAATATTGATCCTGAAGTATCATATTAATAGCGTATAATGAATAATGAACATCCAAGGGGAAGTGTTATAAATATATTAAGTTATGGATGTTCATTTAATTGCATCAAAACTTCTCATTAATGAAGTATGTTTTATCTCCCTCATTTATCAATTGAATTAAATTAGATGGCTTGTTATTTACATTTTCTATCTATAAATAGATGATTGTGAGCTTGTATTAGAGACACAAGAAAAACATATGAATAAAAGATAGCCATCTTTATACATTCTCAATATCTTGTTTATTATTCTTTTGCTTTATTTTACAACAAGGGCATTTTTGTTATTTTTTTTAATTGAGGGAATTAAAAAAAATCGGAAGATATTTAGACTCGCTCAAACATTTATTTTTTAACAGTGGAGTTTTAAAAATATTACGATGAATAATCAATTAAATTTCAAATGCACTCAAATTTGATATGCGTCCTATATAAATAATTAAAAAACTAATTTGTAGATTTAGATAATATTCTTTAAATATAGATTATACGAGTTGAATGTACCAGAAAAATTAGATGCAATCTAAAATTATTTTTAAATAAAAATCATGTACGAATTTTATATAACAAAAGCGATCTACATTTCCTTTTTTCTTTTTTCTTGACTAGTTATAGGTCAACTAGATATGCGCCTATACCATGGTAATTAAATTCTCCAGCGTGAATTAATTAAATGCCTTAGGATCAAACCGTTGAAAAGGTTTTGCACAATCACTGGCCAAAGCTTCGCTGGAACTCTGTTTAAGTTGCTCCACTATTTTTCTCTCTTGTTCTATAGTCATCACTGCCTTTCCCTCTTTCTACCTAACCATATTAACTTGATTTAGAAATTATTCGCAAACAACCCTCCTCAATTATGAATTATTAATTTCTCCTAGAAGGTCCATTTCATAACTACTTTTCAAAGATTTTGACACAAAGAGTCTCAAAAGAGCATCTTTTGAGTTTAATGTATCTCGGCCATCAGATCAGGATCGGAGCCAATCCGGCCCACGCCTATGACTCACGAGGCCCTTTAAAATTAGTGTGGATCTCAATCGGACGGTCCAGATCTATTAACGCACCTTCCGTTAATGCAGAAAATACGAATTCCTCATGCTTTGGATGCCAAGAACAATGTTATTAGGCGCAATTTGATTCGTACAACAAAATCTTGACTTCTCTCTGTTAGCAACCAGTGCCCATCCTACTTTGTATTTTATTCATCAATCACATTTATTGCTAGCTGATCAGATAAAATTGCCATTGGCCAACGCTACACGAGACAGGAATCAAAATTGAGCTCTGTAAAATCTCAAACGTGTATTTTTTTATTTTTATTCATTTTTTCAACATCGATAAATCCAAGGCATTCATTTTGATTTGTATTATCTGCATCATCCTATCCACACCCACACACACACACACCAAATTTTCCCGAGTGCAGAGCAAAATGGTGCTAAAAGAAAACGGGCCTAGTTGGGCGTGTACTATTTTTTATAACTAGGCAATCAGTCAGTCTATTGGGTCATGATACAAGAACACTGAATAATACCTCAAAAGTTATATTTTTTTTACGAGTCGGCCCAATATACTGGGCTTATGAATTGTAGGCCTGTTAGTTGATCGGTGCAAAATCTGGATCTGATTTGTGGATTGGTCAAAAGTTGAAAAGTGTGAAAAAGTGTCCGTAATTAATTAAAAAGAAAAGGTCATTCATTCCCGGGTCCCGACAAGGCGACAACGGTCTTCTGTTCTCCGATTTAAGTGGGCTGGGCCCCGCATCCTGGCTGTATCTGGAGCGGTCTCCTGTGGCAACTTCTTTATAGTAGCATCCGTTGCCAATTTTGAAGTAGCAACACAGTAGTGATGCATAGTCACAAGATTCGTGAATTATTCACGAATAATTCGTTTTTTGGTGATGGCGAACCGAACGCTGAATTATTCGGTTGACCAAACTTTGACCGAATTATTTGCAGATTTTACGAATTTTTCTCAAATTTTTTCCAATTTTTTTTTTGCTTCCTTGTGGGACTGAGATTTTCGGTTCAGATAATTCCGAATTATTCTCGAATCACAAATTTTTTATCCCGCCGAACCAAATCCGAATAATTCATTTGTCACTATGTAGTGATGTACTAACGTTTGCCGACATTTTTATTAATATCCAAAGTTTAATACAAATTATTAATTATACCCAGAGTCGGACCAATTATCGAAATATACCCAAGCCGGCCATTTTCTGGCCGGCCATGTACCCTCCCTCAGCCGGCCAGAAAATGGCCGGCTATGTTCCTTTTTTTTTTTATTTATTTTTTTTTTTTCCCTAAGCCGGCCATTTTCTGGCCGGCCATGTACTTTTTTTTTTTTTTTTTTTTTTTTTTAGAGAGAGACTATGAAGATCAAAATATTGAAATCTAACTCTGAAATACGATAAATTTTTGTTTAAATTATTTGTTATATTACTTCTTTGAGGAGGGATCAAATTACAACAATTATTTTTTTTATTTTCAAAGTCCAAATCGTCGATCCAAACCGTTCAACATGATTTCCACAATAAACTGTGCTTGCATATCAAATTTTACATTTTTTTGAATTTGTTTACTATTTATTAAGTATTTTACAAAAAATAGTCATATTCAGACTATTGAATTTTGTACCCATCTTAATAAATAGTAAAAAAATTCAAAAAAATGTAAAATTTGATCTGCAAGCACAGTTTATTGTGGAAATCATGTTGAACGGTTTGGATGGACGATTTGGACTTTGAAAATAAAAAAAATAATTGTTGTAATTTGATCCCTCCTCTACTTCTTTTGATGTATAATTAGCCTATTTATACTAAAATACGCTAGAATACTTGAAATTATGTTGAATTACACTATATTACAATAAATTATGTTCAATTATACTAAATTACGTTAAATTACAATAACTTCGCTAATTATGCTGAAATACAGTAAAAAAAACACTAAACTACACAAAATTACGCTATAGTAGACTGATTTTGCTCATCTTTCATGAATCATAAAAAATAGTAAAAAAATTTCAAAAATAGTAAAAATTGGTAATCTGCAAGTTCATTATGTAACTAATTTACTGAGCTACTTGGATTGAATGATAGAAATGAAAATCTTAATCGGAAACTTCAACTCAAGTTTTGAGGCTCTTCCCTTTGTTTTTTGGCGATTCTGAATTTCGGAATCCGGCATCGCAGCACAGACGCATGCGCATTTTCGCAAGCTTTCCGAAAAGTGCTCATTTGCTGAAATCGGACACTCGAGCGCCGTTTTATGACCGTTTGAAGTTTCATCGTTGTTTTTCTCCTTTTCAGTGAAGATATCGTCCCTATTCATATCGTATTTTAGCGTAATTTACCGTATTTTAACGTAATTTAGTGTAATTTAACGTAATTTAACATAATTTAGTGTTATTCAACATAATTTCAATTAATCTATCGTATTTTAGTATAAATATGCTAATTATACATCAAAGAAGTAATATAACAAATAATTTAAACAAAAATTTATCGTATTTCAGAGTTAGATTTCAATATTTTGATCTTCATGGTGTCTCTCTATAATAAAAAAAAAAAAAAAAAAAAAAAAAAAAAAGGTACATGGCCGGCCAAAAAATGGCCGGCTTAGGGAAAAAAAAAAAAAAAAAAAAAAAAAAGGGTACATAGCCGGCCATAAAATGGCCGGCTTAGAGAGGGAACATAGCCGGCCAGAAAATGGCCGGCTTGGGTATATTTCGATATTGAGTTGAGTTCTGGGTATAATTAATAATTTGTATTAAACTTTGGATATTAATAAAAATGTCGGTAACGTTTGCTTTAGAAAAACTTTATGCATATGAATTTTGGTTTTCTGCAAATTTGTATCTCTTAAATGAAAACTTAATAATTATTATTTGTGTTCTAGTCTGTAATTATTTTTATGAAGATTAAACTTTATATTCATGTTGAAAATTAATATTCAATGCATGTCCGGTTGATCTATGAGATATATTATTTTAAGAAATTTGTAAATTGTATGAAAATATTATGGTATTAATAAAAAGTAGTTCAATTTTTTTTGTCTGCTTGATTTTTACAATTTTTTTATTAAAAAATTATATACTAATCGTTAGTATATATTGAAATGTAGGTCTAACACGAATCATAATTATCTTTGACTCTCAATGAAAAATTATGCTTGAGTTTGATAGTTTTTCTTTAGAAAAAATATCATTGAATTTGATAAAGTTATGCTAATAATGTAAATCAATATTTATAATCATTCTTTCTATCGATAACCAATTTAAGACGAAACACTCGAGTTCCAAAAAAACAACACTACATGTGTTATTCCTTACACGTTCAGTTGTGTTGTTGTAACAACAGAAGATCACCATGTCACCCCCTTCCCATGGAATCCATATCCTCGACGGTACCGTAAAAGATTCCCTTTTACAGTTAGCTATTTACGGTTTGAGATTAACTCTCAGCCGGTTTGGGATTCGGGCTAGCGCACGGGGCAGTATTGTTGGGATTTGAGATTCGTGCCAATTTAAAAAGAACGGTCCAGATCAAGTAATTGTAAAAGATTCCCTTTTACGGTACCGTCGGTGATATGAATTCCTTCCCATGTGCCTCGTCTGGCCTGTCATCTGACAAAATCACCGCCCTTCTCTTCCCCCCCATCTTTACCCAAATCCACACAAAGAGTGAGTGAGAAAAGGAGAGCACTCCACCTCCAATCACCATTCCACATTCTCCAAATCCACAGAAATTATTCCGAAAAGAGAAAAAAAAAAAACAAATGGCAAGAAGAGAACTCGTTGCGTTACTCTTTTTGATCCATGCCGTGGCTTTGGCAACGGCGAACAAGTTCACAGTAGGAGACGCGCATGGATGGAATCCTAATGTCAACTACACAATCTGGGAGGAGAAGCACAGGCCATTCTATGTTGGCGACTGGATTGGTATGTATACATAATTATTATTTCCTAGATAGTTGTTGCAGTGAGTGTATCGTTTATTCTTTCCTTCTGACTGACTGAAATTTTCTACTCATGATGCGTGAGCGTTCACTAAAAGGATTTTAATTTTAACTCGGACAAAGCAAATCTTTGGCTGGAAATTTTAATTTGGAGATTCTATCGGAGACTTGCTGATTGCGTTTGCTTGGAAGGGGTTTTGTTAGGAGTTAAGAGTCCATACATAACGATTTTGTATTAAATATTTCTGTAGCCTTTTGCTCTGATCTGCTTTCATATTAATTTTTTCTCTTTATTTTGCTCATGTCTATATCCTTCTAAAATCCACTTAGTCGCTATCATTCAGGTTGCGAACTAAGTTTTATATTTGGGAAAATAATAAGGTTCCAACTTGTCTTATCTTACCTACTAAGAAGAGGAGCAATATAATGTGGAACACCACTAAAACTCTTTTATTTTCATCACCTCTTCAGCATGCAATCCCTCCTAAATATTTAATCTTTACCTATATAAGCTCGTTCAGTTAAACATCTCAGAATCTTGAAATTGTGCAGTGTTCTACTACCAGTCTGGACAGGCTGATGTGGTACAAGTTGACGAAATCGGGTACAACAAGTGTGACGCCTCGAATGCCATATCGAACTACAGCAAGGGCCGCAGCTATGCATTTCAACTCAACCAAACCAAGCAATACTATTTCATCTGCAGTTATGGGTACTGTTACGGTGGCATGAAATTGGCCATCAAAGCACAGGCTCTACCGCCACCGTCTCCCCCGCCAAAGGCCAACAAGTCGGATGCATTCTCCGTCGTTGGATCTCGCTTAGTAGGTTCGATTGCTGGGTTCTTTGGGCTGGTCATTTTCTTCTGGCTGTTCTGAGAATTTCCATGATTGATCAGGATTTATTTTGGTTTTAGTGTTTTGATTTGTGTGATTTTTAGTGTGTTTGGAGATATGAGTGCCTTTAGAATACTTGTGATTGATGATGCTAAATGTGAAGAATTTTGGTATATTTTTTATTGTATTTTTCTTTCTCAATCTTCAGAGCAAGTGTTTATTATTGCTCTCCAGCCCTCGAGTTTTAGACTATTCTTCTAGGGCTGCTGTGCCGGTATGAGGATTTTCTGCGGCCTCTTACTGTCACAATACATGTGGTCAAGGAAATAAAATCATAATTTGCAATTAGTTGATTGTTATTACTAGGCTTATACAGCATGGCTTGAAAAAAGAAAAATGAAAGAATTAGCCTGGTCCATTTTTATACCCACATCCCTGAAATGGTCATGCTGGAAGCATAATACATTATAGAGAAACAGAGCACATCATGTTAATAATTTTATTATCACAAGTTATTTATGTCAACAATTAAGAACTAGGATGATTATGTCATTACTAAGCGAATTTTTTATTGTTACCACGGCCAAAAATCCGAATTAATTCGTTACCACCCGTCTGACCCTTTATTCAATCCTACCACCTCCGCTAACCCAGTTCGCGCACCAAATTAGCTCGTGCGCGGACTGGGTTGGCGCACAAACTTGGTGCGCCAACTGGGTTCGCGTAGTCATCTTTTCACGGTATAAGGGTGCAGAGAGCTCATTTTGCTCCGCACTCCCCGCTCCGCGCACTCCGGCACAGTAAAAAGTAAGTTTTTTTTTTTTTTTACTTTTTTATTTATTTATTTGTAGAGTAGATAGGTCCAAATAATTAGAATGGTGTCCAAAATAGGTTCAAATAGAGTAGAATTGTAATAAATAATTAGAATGGTGTCCAAATAGAGTAGAATTGTAATAAATAATTAGAATGGTGTCCAAATAGAGTAGAATTGTAATAAATAATTAGAATGGTGTCCAAAATAAATTCAAACATAGTAGAATTGTATTAAATATTTAGAATGGTGTCCAAACAGAGTATAATTGTATTAAATAATTAGAATGGTGTTCAAACAGAGTAGAATTGTATTAAATATTTAGAATGGTGTCCAAACAGAGTAGAATTGTTTTTAGCTATATTATGTTGTATTTTATGCCAAATTATTTTAGTAAATTATTAAAGTACCCTATTTGAGGTACTTAAGACCAAATTTGATTAGAAATGCACCAAATTGTAGTATGGCGTCATCCAGCGGCACTAAGCACACCAGTCTGCCTCATGATGATGTGGAGTTGGATGTAGTGTTAGCTCGGACCGTCTTTCCGCATTTGACGTCAGAGTATATCAGTCTCGTTTGCTGGTTCCCTTACAAGGAGCACAAGATCAGAAACTCATATGTAAGTTTACATCTCTATACCACTTGCAAATAATATACATTTTCATTTGAATAAAATAATAAATTGTATTTGTGTTTATTTTGAAATTAAATGCAGACTCATACTCTGACGTCGACGAGGAACAACCAGATGAATATCCTCTACGACCCTCGATTTGCAGCCGCGTTGCAGAGGCTGGGTCTGTGGCATGTGTCACAGCTCAGTGACTTAAATGCAGATGTCGCTCTTATATCTGCATTGGTCGAGAGGTGGCGACCGGAGACCCACACCTTCCACTTGCCCATCGGAGAGATTACGGTGTCTCTCCAGGACGTGAGTTGTCTCTGGGGTCTGCCCATTGCCGGAGAGGCGGTCACAGGTGTGGAGTACGAAGACTTCACGCAGCTCGTCCTCGACCTGCTGGGAGACGGGTTGATGAAGCGGAGGTCGACCAAGAAGGGGTACGTCTACTCGAAGAATGACATCAGTTTATCACACTTGCGGGAGCGGTTCAGGTAACATTTATTTTATAAAATTAATTATTTGATGTCTATTTTTTAAAATTAATTATTTTTCGCAATTTTCACTAAATTGGTTCGAATTTACAGTGGAGCCCTGGACCCAGATGCTGATGCTGAGACGGTAGATCGGTGGACCCGGGCTTACATCATGGAGATGTTTGCTTGCTGGATGTTCCCAGATTCATCGGGGGCCACTGTCCCTGGATGTTTGCTTGAGTGGCTGAGGGACTTGGCCCAGCCGAAACAGATGAACTGGGGTGCAGCGGCATTGGCATGTCTATATCGGGGTTTGTGCACCGCATGTCAGGTATAAATTATTTTGAAATCCAAATCTTAATAATTAAATGGTTACATAAAAAAAACCAAAATTTTAACTGTCACTTGTACCTAAATAGACAAACAAGCACAATTTCTACGGTCCAGCTGGTCTACTGATGCATTGGTCGTGGACGAGGTTCCCGTTCGGCCGTCCACAGCCACGAGTGAGAGGTTGGGCTCCAGCTTGGGGGCAGCCCGACGGGATTACATGCCCGTCTTACGCGCAGAAGTGGTGCTCGAGGAAGACGTATATCCAGACCCTGCACGGCAGACCTATGGGTGTTGATTTCTTCCGGAGTCAGTTCGAGCAGATGACTCCTGACAGACACGTCTGCTGGCAGCCGTACGACGAGCGTGTCGAGGTTGATGACGATGATGCTATCCCTCACTCCTTCCTGCATGACCTGCCTCATATATGCCTCCAGTAGCGTCAGTTCTGGTTTGCTCAGGTAACCCTTGCATTATTATTGTATTCCCATTTTGCATCACTTTTATTTATTACGTACGTAGGATTATTTATTTTTATGTACTTGCAGGTACCACTTGTGTTCTACCAGATGGTCGAGCATTACTATCCTGGACGGGTGATGCGTCAGTTCGGTATGCGTCAGCCCTTTCCCGTCCCGGATCCCATCTCCAAGGACAAGTGGTACGAGCTTCACAAAGATCTGGCCACTACCGGCGGCAAGGATTGGCGGACCGTGCACGCCGATTATGTGACTCGGCTTGAGGCGATGGGCGACAGGATCCCTGACGAGCTCCAGTCGTATGCTTTCGATACATACGATCAGACCTATCGCAGTTGGTATCAGGAGTACTGTGCCTTCACGGTGTACTTGCATGGTCAGATCACGGAGATGAACACGAAGCCGCTCCACGTACGACGCGACACGGTTAGTGACGAGTATGGCTTCATTCCCTGCGCTGGCCCGGCTGCACAGATTGTAAGTCTTTAATTTTTTTGGTTTAAGAAAATTATGAAAATTCATTTGCAATTCGAACTAATTTTATTTATTTTAATTCGCAGGCACTCATGAACATCAAGCAGGTGCTTAGGAGCGCAAGATACGCCGTCACAAGAGGCTGGAAGGCATTCGGGAAGAAGTGGTTGTGTTCCGCTGCACCGCCTGTCGTCGTCGCCGGGTACCAGGATCAGCTCGAGAGAGTTCTCAGGCTTTCAGATCTTCCCCGCTATGAAGATTTGAAAGACATGGACTCCGCAGATTCTGCGGAGCCTATGAGCACGCCAGAGCCGGATTTCTCAGACCTACACTCTGCAGCGACTGCTGAGGCCGCATTTGAGGCTGCTGGGCTTGCAGCGGTACGTATATTTTTGTAATTATTTGTATAATCATCTTCATTGTGAAACCTAATTATCTATTTGTTTCAGGGAGATATACCCCGTGGAGATCAGTACGACGAGCCGGACCCATCCGCAGATTTTTCGTTTCACTTGGGCTCTCAGTACGGGGCTTACACGCAGGATGTAGACTCTCCTCCGTTTCCCACACAGGAGACGCCACTCCCACATGAGACGTCACTCCCACATTCCAGTGCAGCAGCTGTCCAGCAGGATGTCTCATATGGACCCGTGTACCCCGCAGATACACGCGAGTTTATTTTCGGACCTGGTGCAGATGAGGGACCACACGAGGAGACACTTTTTGGGGAGATACATGAGGAGACCCCACCACAGCCACCACGACAGTACACATCGCTAGAGGAGAGAGAGCGTCAAGAGGAGGGGCGGGGTAAGAGACTTAGGAGAGAGAAGAAGCCGTGGACACCCTCGAGCAGATAGGATAGACTTACTTGTTGTAGTTTATGTTTTTGGATATTATTTCGGTATTAGTTCTTGTTATTTGGATGTTATTTCGATATTATTTTGATATTATTTCTTATGTTGTTTTGTTTTTCTGTTGTTTAGTTCTTCCGCCGTCAATTTAACACATTAGTTTTTACGTTATTTACCTGCCTGCTGCCTTGCGTCTGATGAATGAACATCGTTAAAAATAAAACAGGATTTTCAGACACCCGTTGCAAAAATAAAAATAAACCCTAAAATCCAGTCAGCTCTAAACCCTAAACTCTAAACCTAAACCTTAAACCCAAATCCATTCAGCCCCAAAAGAGAGCTCCGCTAACCCAGTTGGCGCACCAAACTTGTGCGCCAACCCAGTCCGCGCACCAGCCAGTTTGGTGCGCGAACTGGGTTAGCGGGGGTGGTAGGATTGAATAAAGGGTCAGACGGGTGGTAACGAATTAATTCCGATTTTTGGCCGTGGTAACAATAAAAAATTCGCCATTACTAACGACAATTACAAATATCCACGGCATAATTAATGACAATTTAAAAACAGAAGGAAAATATGGACAACTGAAAAAGTTTGACAACCGTAACAACTGATAAAATATTTATCAAAATAAAAAAAATTAAAAGTAACATATATTTTTTATAAATATTATACGGTCATGCATTAAGTTTGGTGCATTTATAAAAAATGCTTAATCACTAATTCCGTAATTCGTCGGCAATACAGATTTCAAAATTGATTATCATTGAATACACGGTCTATTTACCGAAATTTTTAAAGTTGCCATTATTTAAAAAAAAAATAAACCAAAAAACCATGAAATCTGAGCATTTCCAGAACTACTAGGGACCGCACAGGTATTCTGCGACCCCAGCCAGAGGTCCGCAGAACCATTCTGCGGCCCTATTTTTTTTTATTAGTCAAACTTTTGAGTATCTCACGCGAATTTTAGGAGGAAAAATTGGGGCACGAATTCCAATGTCTCAATAAGATATCTCAATTAAATATTGTTTTTTTATAAATTCCAACTGTTTTTTTATTAAACGAACGAAAAAAAGGAGCCGCAGAACCATTTTGCGGACCTCATTATGGGGCTGCAGAATGCCTGTGCGGTCCCCGGCATTTGGGGCTGCAGAATGGTTCTGCGGCCGTGGTAGTTTTGGAAATACTTAGATTTCGTAGTTTTTTGGTTTTTTTTTTTTTGAAATAATGGCAACTTTAAAAATTTTGGGTCTATTTAACCTGTAAAAATAAATTCCTTTGCTCCTTTATTTCATTATGATTCCTCATGTTCTGTTCTGCGACTAAAGAATCATTCAGCTACTCACAATAGTCGCCGTCAAGAAAAATAGGAGATTAAATTATTATATAACTTTTACTATGGAATTTCGTATGCCTACTATCTAAAAAAAAGGATTTTAAATAACTGATTTAAAACATTTAATGCTACGGTTTTGAGTGAATAATGTGAAGACAGGAGAGAACGTGGAACCGAGCTGGAATCACATGGGAGCGTGAAAATTAGTTGTTTTGTGACTTTTGTTAGGTTTTACTTTTCCCTTTTTATCCTAAAGGTGAAAAATACTGATATAGTGATATTCAATCAGTATCTTTTTTTTGAAATCTTGTCAGAGGCTGACAAGTAATTCAATCAAAGTATCAAACCCTGGTAACTCCCAACTTGAAGTAACTACAGACAAGGAGAAAATTCGGGTCCCTCATTTAATGAGGTCGCTATCTTAGCCTTTTCGTATAATAGAAGCGAAGCAGGATTCTGCCGTCAACATATTTAAAAAGGAATGGGTTCAAAAGCACGACATGCTCGTCAGAACTCAGAAGTCATGAATAGAGCTGGTAATAGTTGATCATGCCAGAAAAACCATTCGACAAAACCCCAGTTGATTCCCTCCTGATTATTTTTAAAATCCCGCAAAGCCGCAAGCTGAATTAACTAAACTTTCAAACCTTTGCAAACAGCACCCTAACAAATCCATATACAGGAGTAACAGGACCTCTCTGTTCGTTTCTTTTAAAATCCCACGCAATATGGATTTTTTAAATTATTCATACGTGTCCAGACTTTCTAATACAATCATACAAGAGCAAAGCTAGGGTGTGATGTGCTCACAAAGAGAGTTTGGTGAGCACAACTCCAAAAGTATATCGAATTGACTTCAAACAACGAACCAAATTGAAATCCATGTACTTCATGAGTGATGCATGTACATGCAAAATTTTGAAAGTTTCGAATTCATTTGCTACAAGATCAAGCGGTCAAAGAAATGAACATTTTATAAGTTGTTTTATATATTCAATTTTTATCATTTCTTTGACCGCTTAACCTTGTAGCAAATGAATTTGAAACTTTCAAAATTTTGCATGTACATGCATCACTCATGAAGTACATGGATTTCAACAGTTTGAATTCGTTGTTTGAAGTCAATTCAATATACTTTTGGAGTTGTGCTCACCAAACTCTTTTGGTGAGCACATCACACCCTAGCTTTGCTCATCATACAATATGCATATATGCAATTTTTTAATTATTCATACGTGTCCAACCTTTCCTTGCACGGTTGCACCTGACCATTGCATATATGCATTTTTGTAATTGCAGGTCATGTATATGCAGAGGGAATCAGGCCCACAATATGGAAAATTTGGCTAGGTCTAGTAGATTATGTAGGATATACCTACCTTTGTTTTCAAATCCCTGATTTATGCATGTAATATGTATCACTACAATATTCTGATTTGCAATCTAAAAGCCTACACGGGCATTTCAAGGCAAAAAAAAAAGTAATTACATCCCACTCAGGGGGCTGATTCACATTCTCAACTCCCAAGCATTTTTTTTTACTTTTGTTAAAATCAGCCTTTTGTATTGAAACTTTGCACAAAGTATTGGTTAAAATAACACAGCAGTTGGATGTCATGTGTTCATGATTTTTTATTCCGATCGAATACCTTCTGTCAGTTTTGATCGGTATCACTAATTTTAGACATATTTTAATTTATAAAAGCATCTAAAATATAATATTCACCATGTTTACTTTTTACAATCACAGGTAAACTTTGAAAGCCGCCATGGCCTCTCATATCAATCAAGTAAATCATCCAATCAAAACATTGCATTTTTACTGATGATTCAGTACAGAGTAATTGAAGATTACACAAACAAAACTAGTAACGAAATTACATCAATTTGATTCAAGTTCCAATGGTACGAGTTCTAAAACTAGTCTATATATTTTCTTTGATACAGCCTGAAACCTAACCTTCAACCATGGCCTTCGCAGCATCTATTAGAGTAGGCCTAAAGTCGTTAGATGCTCGGCCTAGCACAGTATACCCCTCTTTGTCCTCTACATCTACATCAGCTCCATGCCGTATCAGCAGAAGGGCCACCTGTTATATATCACAGTTCCAAAAATAGAACACGAGATAATTACAATTTTGCTCTTGTTTCATCAACACCTTTAATTTGATAAAGCGATAGGTTATACTAACAAACCAATTTATTTGACTATCATGACAATCGACATATGGGTAATCAGATTTTAAAAAATATAATTGCTGATATTGTGCATCAAATTTGGTGCATTTGAGAAAATGAACGATCATTCTCAAATGATTTTAAAATTTACTTTCCAGTTTTTATTGGTATCTGATCATTTGACCAAATGATTCTAATATACATAAAATTATATACACAACCTATTTAATTTAATAATGAATACATCTATGATTTTAGTTTTCAAATTTTCAAATTTTTGACGTCAGTAAAGTCAGCTCTCAATATATGCCTTCTCTTCAACAAAATGTTGATCAATTCATCTCAAAACTGGTACTGTGATGCCACGTGCCAAGGAGAAGTAATTATCTATTAGACTTTTTTTACTTTTCATATCAAAACCAACCTAGACCAGAAAATATTTACAAATGTACCTGGTGGTTTTCACATATAACAGCATGCATGAGAGGTGTTTGTCCTGCTTTGTCTATAGCATCTACCTCTGCCCCTTCCTCAATAAGGAGCTCACATAATTCTGAGTTTCCAGTACTTGCTGCTCTATGAAGTGGAGTGCACCCAACCTAAAAAAAAAACAAAAAAGAAAAGAACCCCCCCTAATGTTAGAATTATCAAGCATTCAAACCAAACATGAAAAACATACCAATCAGATTCGGAACCAATTTTTGATATTGCTATGTATTGGAGAGCAATTGAGGTTTAACCAAGGCTCCATTGGGAGTTTAGCATCCCATCCTATTAAAAAAGACTTAAGATTTAGGCATGTTTACCTGGTACAATGCCAGTCAGATAGGGTACCCAAATGCAGTCCAATATTTACCTTGTCTTTCTTATTGATTTTTGCACCATGTGAAATGAGAATTTCAGCTATTTTTAGCCACCCCTTGCTAGCTGCATAGTGAAGAGCAGTCCGACCACCATCATTGGCCAAGTTGATATCAGCCCCTGTTATAAAGACAGTTAATAGTTGTAGAGAATTAGAAAATTATGACCTGACAGAAGAATTTCTACAAAATACCTCACTTGCAATGTAATATGAGATTTTATCAGCATACCTCTCTCGAGCAAAATTTGCATGATCTTCAGATTTCCAATGCTCGCAGCAGAATGAATTGGTGCCCATCCCTCTTCATCGGTGGCGTTGACCCCATTCACTGATGGATCAGCAGCTGAGAGCACACTTACTACCTATTAGAAATAACAGTACCGGCTATAACAGTTTAAATTGATCAAATGTGCATGTAGAAGGGATTGCATGAGTTTCCTCAACTCCCTAGCTGTTATTTGCCTATTAATAAAAAAAATGTACAATGCAGAATCACAGAACAAAGCATATTTGTTTTTAAGTTGACAAAACAGGCCTGGATATTTCATGACTATAATATTACTCGAATATTCGATCTAATACACATTCAATTCATATAAAGCAGTTTGTACCATGGCTAGATCAACCTCATTTCTAATGTGCATTTTTGCAAAATCAGAGAATGATCGCATCATATAGTCTCGTTGGTGTTAAATACATACGAATAAGAGGAAAAAAAATTTCATGTTAGTTTGGTTGATTGATAGAAGATACAGCTCAAGGCGTACAGATATACTACCAACATAGATGATCGTTTAAGGCATATAATGATCTTTTCTTAATGAAGAAAAATCAATTAAAACAAAAATAATCATAACAAATCATTCAGGATCCATTCATATTAATACTGAAAAATGTTACAAATTATTCCTTTTCAAGCTTATTGCAGTATTTACTATCTTATCTGGTTTGAATTACATGTGCAGTATGACTATACATTTTGAAAGAGATAAATCCAGACACTCAACACTTAAAACAGGGATGAGGAGGAAACAAGTTTAAAATTTAAAAATTGAAGGGCACAGATGCAAGGTTCTCAAAATTGGAGAAAATATCAGGAGAGAATAAGCAAAAGGGAAGGATATGACTGAGAGCGAGAGAGGTAACCTGAGGGTGGCCAAAGGAGGAGGCGACGTGGAGAAGAGATCGACCGTCCTCATTTCTCAGGGATAGTGCGCGAGCGAGAGAATCTTCTGGTAGGTTCTGGAAGAGTGACGCGTCTCCCTTCTCGGCTGCGCGAAAGAGGTCTTCTGGCTTGGGATCGTCTATCTCCATCGCCATGGTTCTCTCTCTCGTTCCCTCGCAATTTTTTTGAGCTGCTTCTTTCTCAAGTCAGTGTTAATCGTCTTATTTTTCGCAGTAGACTCGTAGTGATGGATTGAATTTACTTGCGGAGAGTAGAATAGAAGGGGAGGCGAAGAATAATGAAATGGAATATTAAGGAAGATTAATTTTTATATTTTTATATTTTTGGTTGATTAATAAGAGAAAATAATTTTTTTTGTCTTATTTTTTATTTTGTTAATTAACATTTAGAAGGTTAATGAGAAATGATTGTTGTAGGTTTGTTATAAAGAAATTTAGAGAGAATTATATATGTAAGATATAGAGTTATGTATTTGTGTCATTTTTTTTAAAAATATTTGTAATAATTTTTTTTTTCATCCATGACACTTTAAATTAGGAGAAAAATTGATTCTATTAATTATAAATTTATAATTTTATTTTTTCTTCTATATTTTTTATTCCCGACATAATTTTGTTAATCAAGTACAATTTGAGAAAAAAAAAATCTTTCTATTCCCTTCCTTTACTCTCCATTCAAACGGACAGATATCCTCCCAGGTGCCTGACTCAAGCAAATTGCAACGGCCGGCAAAGATTAATTCTATTTGGGGCAAACTCAATCCGGTGCCTATTGAGACTGTAGGGGGTCTGTTTTGAGATTCGTGCCATGTTAAATGGACCGTCCGATCGTAATTTGCTTGAGTCAGGTAACCTGAGGTGATGTGAATTCATCCAAACAAGGTGTTATTTGCACATAATTCTGTTGTTTCTGTTTAAAAAGTTTCTCTTCAATTATATTGAGGGGCTGGGCCAGGCTCGCCGTGAATGAGGCGTTATGAAAACTTAATAAAAAGAAACAACAGAGTTATGTTGCAAATAAGTAACTTCTAAATGCACTGATTGGTACCGTTTCCACTTTAGGGCCCAAAAATGCCCATTCGTTGTGAAACTGGTAGTTTGCCAACGAAAATTACAGTGATTTTAAGGACATAGAGTTTGTTAACAAGAAATTCTTTACAGGAATAATTGACAAGCATATTTTGTCTTCGAAATCTTGGACATAGAGGTTAAGCATAACATTTTCCAGCATAGCCTTCAATCTTGAACAGAAAATTACCAACTATTTTATTAGCCTAAGCAAAAATATGGAGCACGACAAACAAGCAAGCAGGAGGCAATGGACAAGGTTCAAACCCTCTCTAATCTTTTTTTTTTAAATAGCTCCGCAGGGGCTGCCAAGTGTTGTATTAATAAAGAGATGAAAATGGTTTACAGCATTGAACCTCAGTCTATGGCTCTATGCCCTCTCTGCACATACTAAAACGGACATACATAAACATAAACAAACCCTCTCTAATATCTCTCCCTTTGAAAATGATCTCTCTCTCTCTCAAAACAAACTTCCTAAAATAAATAACACTCTTTTATCTTTCATTTTTTATCAGTGGATTCATCATCTCCTTCATTGAAGCTGATGCCTGAAATACTCATCTTCCCAATATTCACTGCAATTTGAAGCAAATTACTTATCAGGAATAATTAAGTACACCACAATCATAGGAAAAACACCAAACTTCAGATTTTTGTTTCCTATCACAAGAGGTTCTGACAGTAGATTTTTCAATGAGACTCGTTGAAATAGGCACAAATATGACAGCATATAAAAATCTTTTGATTTTCTTATGCTTTATGAAAATGAAGAAACCAAGACACTACCCTATCTTTTATTTAATCCTAGAAATGACAATTGCAAAAGTGGCAACATCCTACAAGCATTTCTCCCACATTTTTCAAGTAGATCAGAGATTGCCACTAGATGATGATGCAAGATCATGCCAAAACATTGAGATATATGACTTGAAACCTTTATTGGCTTGATGACCAACAGGTAATGTTTTCGGCCACATCCAATCACTCTTTCACCACAGAGAAAGATAGAAAGACATAATAGACGTACCAACAGCATCAAGACCAGATAAATTGGGCATAAATTTTCTGATGTGTTCTTCGGCCGCATCTTCAGCTTTCAGAGTCTCGCACTCAAAATTTACTAAAATAATTTGGTTTTTTCCATGTTTGTCTTCAACCATCCCAACTACATCCTCCTCCCACCTGTAGATTTCAATATTTTTAATCATCACATAATACTGGTACAGTTCTCCATAAATATTACCATCCATACATCAAACAAATATTACACCTCAAGTGTGAACAGCAAGGGAAGCCTTTTGAGGATAACATGATCATGGCACTAGTTTGGCAATATTGAAGTTAAAAGATGTAACTGAGGTGTAAGGGTTTAGGCCAACAAAAGGTTTAAACCAAATTTTGTATTAAATAATATGTTTCTAGCATTAAAAAATTCTTCAGTTGGACCAAAACAGTACTGAAAGTCGAGATAAGTTTCCTTAAGTTGAAACATCCTTCTAAAATTGCAAAACAAATGCAACTGGTAGATACTAAAGGAACAGGCTAAATTGGTTCAGAGAGCACAAAGAACTCTCAAGTCAAAGTTCCTTCTAAAATAAAAAATTCAACAAGTTTAGTTACATATAAGGAGTCAAAAGAGACTAACCCATGCACATGATCGACATTTTGTAACCGAGCAGCATCATGCCCCTTGCACTCGACCACCACTACCCTCTCTCTCTTGCTCTAGTGGCATGCAACATTAAAAAGACAGACAGAGCTAAACATCAGAAGTTTTCCAAAATTTCAAACTGCACAATAGAAGAATATAATATATACAACAAGAGACATGGCAAAATTAGTCTTAGTCTTACAGAATAATCTATGATTGAGAGCTTAATCAAGCGGTAATCCTCTCCCCGGCTGCATTCCCTCTCGCAAGATATTTCTAATAATTCAGAAACACTAAACGGTAAATATCTTGCTTAAAACATAAAAAAAAACGTTAAAACAACTAGTTTTTTTTACTGATTCTCAAACTCTAACAATAAGACAATACAAACCATTTAAGTTACCATTGTAAATGTGTATGAGCTAGTGAAAATCATGGGAAGGTACCAGTGCCGTGGAGGCCGTAGCAGGTGGAGTCAGGGAGGCGGATAAAATGGCCAGAAATGGATCCGCTCGGAAGTAGTGCTATGGATGCTATCCCCTCCATTTCTTCTCCTTTACCTTCCCCCTTCGATCCCATTTCTCTCGCTCCAGGAGTAGACCTTTGCGCTGTCCAGTTCACCAAGGCAAATTTCGTGCTCGCCCCTTCCGAGGGGTCCAGTAAACCGGTAGTCTGGTCGATGAACGGTGCTGTCGGATTTTAGACTTCAAAATTTTGCAAATTAGCCCTGATATTTACATAATTGTTTGTAGAAGCACACTCAGGTGAAATTCTCATCCTCTGAGATATCTCAAACTTTGAGTGTTTTTTCAGAATATCTCAACCGTTCAAATACGTTATACACAAATCTCAAAGCACAAATATTACTGGCCCCTACGCTATCCCCGAATAGTCACCGAACACATCGGTCTCGCAAAAGTTGAGATATCTCAGAGGATACGCACTCACTATTGCAAAAAATGAGAAAGAGATTTTTAAATTAATTAAAGTAAAAAAAGTTACTGAAGAACATGAACATGGGCCGAGAGTTCTCCTCAGCCCAGAGACCCGCAACTACTGATCTTTGTTAAACCAAGTCACGCATCTCCAGACTCCAGAGAATACTGATCTCGCGCTTCTCCTGTCAGTTCTCGATGGCAAGCGCAGCGGCGACAGCTATGGCGGCGCCACCGTCTAGAGCGGAGATTCTCTCCCTCCTCCGGTCTCTCCTCCGCACCGCCTCCAAGTTCAACGATTACAACTTAAGGGAGTACGTCAAACGGCGCTCCCTCGACGCTTTCAGAGAGAACAAGTCTCTCTCGGATCCGTCTTTGCTCGCATCCTCTTTCTCCGACGGGAAGGCTCAGCTCGAGGTTGCGAAGAGGCAGGTGGTGGTTTATTCACTCTATGCTCCGAAGGTCAAGAGTATCATGGAAATCAAGCAGCTCTGAAGACCTAAATGAATATACATCTTCTTAAGGTATTGAAATATGTTCCTTTTTGAGGACCTAAAAAAATCTCTGTGCGTATGTACCAAAGTTGATTTCAAATTTTATATTGTGGGATTGTTGTTATGAAGTTGAGGCCAAGCAAAGGTTATCAATACCAACCACCAACATAAAGTATTGGATGTTGAGACTGTACTTAATCCACAGTGCAAAATTCATAGAAACTGAACATCTCAGAGGCATACTCCTTAATATGGCAGGAAGTTGAAGTTTCCAGCATATTACTCAACAATTGGGACTTGTTATTCTATAATTCATGAAAATCTCCTTTTAACTTGGAAGTGATATTAAATTTTCATCTTTTCGTATCTGAGTACTATGGATTCTACAGATTTCTGTACACTGAATATAATCCCAAAAAATGTTCCGGAGAGTATCACCCGTTTCCTGTTTTTCTTGAAATTTTTTGAAGTTCTCACTTTGGTACCTGAATGTTCTATGTGTGTTATCTTGGCCACTGCCATCATTTTTTAGGTCAAACATTAATGTGCCAGTATGAACTGAATTATGATAATGGGCTGCTTGTTGTCAAAAAATGGTTAGTCCCATTTCTGCGACTTGGAGCACTGCTCATTTTTTATAAAATGAGACCGTTAGGACATGGGAGTTAAGGTCAGAATGTAGAAATTGGAATGTCCCGGACCAAAACCAGAAATTTCAAATTTCAGAAAAAAGATGGAAAGTTTATGGTACTTTAGGAACCAATTGGGTAATTTCATTGTCGGAGTTTTGCCGAATGTATTCATATAGATGTATCGGTGTACCAGTACTGTTTCTGTAGGTCATCAGTATGTTCATTTCAAAATTCCTTTCTTACTACTGAACTAGCTACAGTAACACATCTTATTAGACTGTGTGTATATTGTTGCGACTCCTCACTAAGGTTATGAGCAATAAATGGAGTCTGAGATAGGCATGTACCTCCTAGGTTGCCCCTTACTGGAGTACTAACTGATTGTTTTCACAACCTTATAATTGGGAATTACCTTGGGAAACTTGTAGAGCACCTTATTTCGATGATTAATCTGGGTTGATTAAATTATGTTAGTTGATGATAATTACCTTGGATCCGTTTGATGTGTGGGTAAAAGAGGGAATCCAAGAAAATGTAAGAAGTCTTTTCTAGGTTCTATATTTCCTAGCGTTTTTCAGCGAAAATTTGGAGAAAACAATGCAAAGAAATAATGGTCTACTTTTCTCCATTGTCCTTTATTTTCCAACAAATTAAACAATATTGACCCTGAAAATTTTGCTACATTTTTTTTGTTTTTTTTAGCATATCAAACCCATCTATGTCATGTTAGCAGACAGCAACATCTTTTATTTATGCTTTATTTAAGTTATTTGGCTTGTTTAATTGAAGTGCCTCTTTTTTACTATGCAGCTTCTTCTTGCTGCAAATCTGAAGATTGGAGATTGAAATTTGTGATAGGACAACTGTGCCGCTTCTTTAATTGTACCAAAACAAGGATGAGCACTGGAACTTCCAATAAGATACCCTATGCATATTCTTGCTTACAATTTTGTTGAAAATGGTTGTGTACTTGTGTCACTGTTGTGGTTACCTTTTTCTTTCATCTTTGGGAACGTTTATAATGCCAGAGCTGACTTGTTTATTATTTCAGATTTCTTAAAATACACACTTGAATATCACACTAATACACATTTACATATTGCAGTAATGCATACTTGCTTATTCAGTTTTTTTCAAGATTAAATAGCGATTATTGCGTCATTGTTTTTAAGGTCTGATTATGCTATAGCACAGCTATTGTGCAGCTATAACTAGCCATCTAAAACCTTGATAAAAGGAAAGCGGTTGATAGCGTTTTAGCTTTTTAAGGTCCAAAAAAGCTATAGCTGCACTATAGCTAGCTATTTAGAATTCTGATTTTTTTTAAAGCTTGATAATAGATATAAGTTATTTAGAGGATGGCTCGGTTTATACAGATTAATTTTAGCCATCGTTTAACTAATAAAACGGTTTGATGCCCATCTCAGTTAAAAAAAAAAAAACTTGATAAAAGATAGGAGTTATTTACGGGGTGAGTCGGTTTATTCAGATAAAGTTATCGTGAATAACCGTTTAAAAATAAACTGATGAAACGGTTTGATGCCCATCGAGCTAGCATTGTGAAATACTGATTGCATATTTAATGAATTAATTTGCGTATAAACTCTGTTTATAAAATTAGTCAACTCAGACATCAAACAATTTATCTTTTGATTTAACAAAATGCCGATTTTTTTTAATATCCAACATTAAATATAAATTAACAGATATGACCATCATTTTAAAAAAAAATTAAAAATGCCAAGGCCGGCCTGTTTTTTTTTTTTTTTTTGAGAAATAGTATATAATTTTATTATCGGGTCCGCCAAAGTTTCGGCGGCCTGGTATTTTTTTTCCTGTGAAATAGTATATAATTTAACATTTTAATTGTGTGATCTCTTTGGCAGACTGCAATGCAATTTTGAACGGATAATTGATTTAATAAGAAAAACAACCCTGAATGAAGGTTAATTTAACGTATTCTGCATTAATAGGGATTTTAAAAATAAACTAAATTATACTACATTATGCTAAATTGTGCTACATTATACTAAATTATACTAAATTATGCTAATTATACTAAATTATACTAAAATAAACTAAATTATCCTAATTATACTATATTATACTAAAATACACTAAATTATACTAAATTGTACTAAATTATGCTAATTATACTAAATTATGCTAATCATACTATATTATACTAAAATACACTAAATTATACTAAATTGTACTAAATTATGCTAATTATATTAAATTATACTAAATTATACTAAAATAAACTAAATTATGCTAATTATACTATATTATACTAAATTATACTAAATTATGCTAAATTATACTAAAATATACTAAATTATGCTAATTATACTAAAATATATTAAATTATGCTAAATTATGTTAATTATACTAAATTACACTAAATAAGCTAATTATACTAAAATAAACTAAATTGTACTAAATTATGCTACATTATGCTAAATTATGCTACATTATACTAAATTATGCTAATTATACTAAAATAAACTAAAATAAATTAAATTATGCTAATTATACTAAATTATACGAAAATAAGCTAAACCATGTAAATTATACTAAATCAATTACGTTAAATTAACCTTCATTCATGGTTGTTTTTCCTATTAAATCAATTACCCGTTCAAAACTGCATTGCAGTCTGCCAAAGAGATCACACAATCAAAATGTTAAATTATATACTATTTCACAGAAAATACCAGGCTATCGAAACATTGGCCGGACCGATAAAAAATTATATACTATTTCAAAAAAAAAACACCAGGCCGATCTGGACATTTTAAATTTTTTTCCAAAATAACGGTCATATCTGTTAATCTATTTTATTTATATATATAATCTTGGAAGGGTTTGCTACTATTCATTGAAGCGGTGGCACTTTCCTAATCGTTCGATTTGAATCCAACGGACTGTGATAAATCCAATCTATCAGTGGGACGCGTGTCGTTTCGTTCATTTTACTTTCAACCCTCTGGCATTGCCTCTTCTTCTTCCTTCATTCCCTCTGCCTCCGCCTTTGCCTGACCTAAACCCTCGGCCTCCGCCTTCGCCTAACCTAAACCTTTCCTTCCTCTCCTTTGTCTCTTCCTCTTCTCTCCTGTCATTTTCTCCTCCGCCTACCCTTCTCTTCTCTCCGCAAATCCTTTGTCTTTCTTAAACCTCCGACTTCATCCTCTTCTCCATCGCTTCCTGCTCTCTTCCGTTGCCCAAGCTTCTCTCCTCCGCCTATCCGTGTTCTCTCGCTTCGCCTACCCTCTAACCCGTCGCCCCTTACTCCGCCTCATCCCGGCCTCTCCCTTTCGCCTGACCTGTCGCCACGTCAGTCCGCCTCACCCGTCGCAGTCCAGCGGTGCTCTCAAAGCAATCAGGTTGGTACAGTTAGGGGTGTTCAAACGGTCGGTTCAGTTGAAACTGAAGTTTTATCCAAACTGAACTTTTATTCGGTTTATAAAAACAAAACCGAACCGAACTGTTAAACACTTCAACCTATTAAGAACCGAACCGAAGTAAACATTTTGTATTATAGAAAGTCTTGATGCTTAAAGACACATATAGTTTATATTGGAGTTTATTTTTGTATTGCAACATTTTGTAAAAACTCCTTCCAATATAAATACTCTTTTACAGAAACTACTTCCAATTTACAGAAACCCCACAAAAGTCTACAAAAATACAACACAGTATACCATATAACTAAACAAAATAACTAAAATCTACAAAAAATACAACAAAACATACCACAAATCATTTTCAAGGCACATAAATTTCAGCAATCGAGATATTCAAGTTTTTTTTATGTAAACCCTCCTCTTTTATCCGGGCTTGGGACCGGCCATGTCAAATATGACATGGGCAGAGTTAAAACTTGGTGTTAGTATCCATAATACAAATAAATATATAATTGAAGATGTAATAGAATTATAAAGATAAAAAAAATAGTATATACCTCTGTACCAATAGATCACACCATATCATCAGATCATGCCATATCATCAGATTACACCATAAAACTGAAATCAAAAGAGCATACAAAAGTGCAAGAAAACTTGATACAATTCCAACAAAAGGAACCTACAGTCACCAAAAGTGCACTCCCAGCAACTCTAACTTGATACATAATAGCTAATTTCAGTTTTAGCACAAAAGTATAGACTAATACAAACCAAAAGGAACCTACTGCCACTTTCACTAATTAGGGGTTGAAGCTGCACTCTCCAATCCTACTTTGGCAAATTCTGAAAATACAAAATACATAAACAATTATTCACTAAAACCATTCTAGCACATAAAAGAAAAGAGAATTAGTAAATAGATGATTTTAATTACCTTCTTCAAGCTGATCAAGAATTTCTAAATTTTCTTCAACACCAATTGGACGTGTTGACCGAAGCCAATCTTCGGAACATATGAGAGATTGTGCAATTCTTGGAGTCAACGAACTCCTAAATGCATCAAGTATGCGACCACCTGTACTAAATGTTGACTCGGAAGCCACTGTTGAAACAGGAACAGCAAGAACGTCACGTGCCATGTGTGACAAAATAGGAAATCTTGGGGCATTAATCTTCCACCATCCCAAAATATCAAAATCTGTTTCATCAACCTCTAGATCATCTTTAAGATATTTTTCCAGCTCTGACTTGTTCTCTCCTCCACTTGTGACAGATTTGTGCTTCTTAAACATCGATGTCAGCACTTGTACATCCTCTATACCAATAGATGCCTCTACTGGTGTGTCATTCTTTAACCCTTTTTCATTTAAAGCTAAGCCATATAACCTTTTGTACTCATCAAATAACAAAACTAAATCATCTTTCACCTTCTTTATCATCTTTTCACTCTTTACTTGGCCATATAATTCCAAGAGAGCAAACTCCATGAATTCTAATTTATGTCGAGGATCAAGAATATCCGCAACATAAATCAAAGAATTAGCTTTCTCAATATTACCCCAATACTTATTGTACTTAGCAACCATTTTATCGGCCATTACACTTAATTCCGTGTCACTACTCTCTTTCAACTTTTGTAACAAGCACTCAACATTAGTAATTTCATGGAAAAATATATTAGCGGTCACGTACAAAGATCCGGAAATCTGATTAGTTAAATTATAAAAATCAGGACTACTAATATCACGTTGGATTTTTTGGCATCCAAGCATCTATTCGTTCAGAGAGGATCTGAGCCGTTCATTATATAAATCTCAGCCACTCATCAAAACAGATCTCAATCTCAGCCTTTAATTAAAATAGTTTGATTTTATACATCTGTTTCATGTTGTCAAACGTGTAGAAATCTAAATTTAGTGATTTATATCCCTGCTACATATAATGACACACAGAAATTGTATCACTGAATCTCCTTTTCTCTCTTTATTTTCCACGCGTTTTCTCATTACTCCTTCCCCATGTGTCACTAAATATCACGCAAATTGTATCTCTTCGCTCCGTCCCTCTTTTCCCTTTTCTCTCTTTCTCCTTTATCGCGCCGCCAGAGAGAAACCTTCACCCCCTTCGTCGCCCTTCCGCCACTTCGGCCTCCGCCAGATCCAGATGGCTCCCTCCCTCTTTTCTCCTTTCTCTCTTCACTCCCTCCCTCTTTCCTCTTTCCTCTTTTCTATTTTCCTGTCTTCGCTTTTTCCCAATGCGAATACGCGTCTCTTTTCTTTTTTTCGAAGCACCGACTTAGGCGTCTCCTTTTTCAATATGCCGTGAGAGAGAGAGCAGGGAGAAGGACAACGATGGCGCCTCTAGGATTTTCATTTCGCAGCCAAGGGGAACGACGACAGCTCTGATGCAAGAGTTCCTCAGAGGAGGCCAATCCGAAGCGGAAGAAGGAGGAGGTGGAAGTGGAAGTGGAGGTACTACAAGTTGAGTGTCAACCAAAGGAGTTGCAAGAAGAGGTGTCGTCTGAGGATCGGGAGAAGCAGAATGAAGGTGAAACAGGTAATTTTCTTTCTTATGTTTTGTTTTTCTATTAAAAGATCACATCTTGAGCATCATTTTGTTTGTATTCAGGAGCAGAAGGTTCATGAAGCAATCTTAAAGCGGTTGAAACCTTCAAGGTAAGCACACCGACTAACAAAAGTATATTATATGTTGCATTTTTTTTTTATGAATACCACGAGGAAACTTAGATATTTTGTGAATTCCTTATTTGCTTTGTGTAGTATTTCATCAGAACCTAGGTTGGATGAGTGGATCAAAAGAGCTCAAATCTGTGACAATTTGCACGAATCAGTAATCATAGTCTCTAAGTTTTGTTAGTCATTTTTAATTTACTGATATTCAAATATAATTATTGCATTTTTAAAATTATCATGTCCGAATTGCAATGGTCTGGAAATATACAAGTCTCTCTGATTCATATCTCTTTATATTGAAGGTATATCTTTTCACTTGCTATTTTTGCAATTACTAGGGCATTTTCATGTATACTCCGAATCAGAGAAGAATCTCAAGGACAGTCAGCCCGGTAAGTATGAGGACAAAATTTAGCATTACGAATATTTAGTTCTACATTCTGATATAAATGCTTGGAGATTTTATTAATGTGTATATATTGGCCCATGTTAGCATTTTCTATTTTGTGTAGTTCTTTTAGTTCGTTTAATTCTGTTTGGTCTTTATATCCAAGTTAAAATATTGTACCCAATCCAAAGATGTATCCAAAAGGTAATTTTTCTTTTGGTTGTTCTATCCACCTTTTCTTCTTGATTTACAAAAAAATTGAAAGCAAATGAGCTTTATAACACTAAATTTCTCTTTGCAAAAGGTTGGAGAGGCTGAGACAGGCTGCCGGTGTACAAGTATCGCAAAGCCATTCTCTACTTGGTCGAAAACCATGCTACTTCTATAATTGTTGGGGAGACTGGAAGCGGCAAAACCACTCATATTCCCCAGGTTTGTTCTCTGTGGCATTTCGTCGATTACCTTATGGGCATCCCAGGTTAGATGCAATTTCTCTTTTTACCTGAATGGAAGTTTTAGATACCAAACAAAGTGGCTTTCTCAAAACGAACTAAACCAGCTAGAATTTGCACATATTTGTATGCAATGAGGATGATGACTAATAAGGTGCTACTTTTGCATTTTTATTGGAGGTTTGAATTGTAATGCACTGGCTCATATAACTTCACTGATAACAGTGCTTATAATTTGTTGAAATTGAAATGATTATTATTTGAATATCTATGCTCAGAAATATTACTATTCTGTTTGATACCAATATTTCTATTTATTTCCTTATCTGCCGGTATCTGGAGGAGGCAGGATGGGCAGAGGGTAGGGCTGTCCAGGTACCCATCTTTTAGTTTGTCTCTCTTTTGTTCTTAGCTTATTTATGTTTAGGTAGTTACACTTGAAGAGTTAAGTTATAAAAACTCACTCTGGTATCTCTTCTGGTTCTCATATTTTGAAAACTAAATTGGTTCAAGATTTCTACAAGTATTTACCTTTATGCATGGTTGTTTCTTTTTTATCGCAAAAGATTGTTTGTATTCTAATTGTTGTTACTAATAGTCAGTTGCATCAAGAGTGGCTGAGTAAATGGGTGTCAAGCTTGGAGAAGAAGTTGGATATACAATTCGTTTTGAAGATCAAACAACGAATCCAGTGAACTTGCCATCAGAGAAATCTTGGATATGTGGATTTTGTGGAGAGAGCCTCTACAGTTTCTTCTTCAGGTAATTTGGAGTTAATATCATCTAAAAGTTTGAACTTTTAATCCTGTGGTATTTGTTCCATTTAAAGTTGAAATCTTTTCTCTTTTATAAATTTAGATTAATGAAAACCACCACAAAATTGAAAATTATAGTATCCTCCTAATCAACGAGTAAATTCTACTGGGTAATAATATGTGACAGTGAAAATTGCAATCTTCACTGGCGACTCTGCTCTGTCACCAACTGGGTTGACTCCCTCGAATCCACTATGCTCTGTCAAACCCGCCATGTTGTTCGCTTCGCCCGGTTTGCTATCAAGTAAGAAGTGACAGTTAAACCTTTATTGTGTTTAAGGAATTTATTCAGTTTGCTGATTTATGATGGCACTGGTTATGGTACTGAAGTGGATTAGCTATTGTCCAAGACCTGTAATTATACAGAATAAAAAAAATGAATAATTATATTGTTGGCAATTTCACTATGCTTTGATCATGAACTAACTCATAATATGCTTTCATTTCACTATGCTTTGATCATGAACTAACTCATAATATGCTTTGATCAAAGCATAGTGAACTAACTCATAATATGCTTTCATTTCCTTTCCAATTCTCTTTTGCCTATTATGGAGTCTGATTGAGTTAGTTCATGATCAAACCTCACTAGTACACCTGGAAATAAGAAATATAACAGATATTCTTTGTAAAGGTAGATATATCCCACATGCACTTACAAAAATATGAGAGATAGCATTTGTGCTTAATAGTTTCTTTTAAATGCACAAATTTCCCTCTGCAGATTTGTGAGAAAGAAAAGGGGATTTTTGTATTATTGGAGATTTTGAGGGATGGCCAAGTTATCCTTTGTTTTTCAACACCCACCATTTTAGGTTATAAATGTAACTTTATCTATTATTAAATTATTTTTTTAACTTTAATGGAAGGCTGAAGTGAAAAAGAAGATGAGGCGCTCATTTTCTGTTCCAGGAAATGTGAAAAATGCTGGTATCAGAAGAATGAATTCAGGGTTAATTCGTGTTATACCAGTTACTCCTCGACCCATACCTGTAGTGGATGCCAATTCCACACAATCTGATGATATAGAAGAAACACCATCGAGTACTATTTTGTTTCTTTATCCCTTATTTTTCTCTGTGTGCTTATATATGTTATCAATTACCAAAGATATAATGGTTGATGCCTTCCACCGCCAGCTTGTAGTGTCAAAGTTTTGGTCCAGAACAGCTTGTCATATTTTTGTTTAATTAATTTAGTGAGACTACCTTAGTTCAATTGATGCTTAAATATATTAACAATGGTCAGTAACTCCAAAAGGGCTTTCCACCAACGCAAGATAATATTAAAGCTTACGGTATTAATTGAATCAACAAAATACAGGGACCAAATTGTCCAACACATAGTTCCTGTATAATTTCTATATATTGGTCATCAAGCTGATAGTGTTTTTGTCAGGTACAGAAGTCAATGATGGAGGAGAAGATATACCAGAAGAGGAGGCAGTATGCCGAATCTGTATGGTAGAACTCGCTGAAGGAGGAGAAACCCTAAAAATGGAATGTAGTTGCAAGGGTGAGCTGGCATTAGCGCACCAGGAGTGCAATAAAGTGGTTTAGCATAAAAGGGAACAAGACTTGTGATATATGCAGGCAAGATGTTCGCAACCTGCCGGTGACTTTGCTTCGCATACCAAATCCGCCAAATGGTACCAGACAGGCAAGGCACGGTGTTGTCCAACAAAGTGAAGAAGGATACAGGTAATTTCATTCTTAATATGTTTCTATTTGTTACAAGGTACCTGGTTCAAAAGTGGTTTTCACCAAACAACCGTAAGTGTTACTTCACTTATCTGAAATTGTCCCAATCTCTTTGGTCGTTCTAATTTAAATAATGTCTCCATTTTTTTATTTCTCAGATATAACAGGCTGAGAGAGAAGTTTCCAGCCACATCATTCTCTGGCCGACCAACCTTGTCAGAGGCTGGATTTGACCTACTCAATAAGCTACTGACTTATGACCCAGAGAGGGTAGGTATTCCTTATTATTTTCCATATTTAAGGAGTTTATTATATTAACCCGTCCTAATTATTTTATTTATTTTTTGTTTTTCTTGTTTCAGCGCATATCTGCAGAGGAAGCTCTTAGACACCCTTGGTTCAGTGAAGTGCCTCTTCCCAAGTCGAAGGATTTCATGCCTACATTTCCTGCCCATAATGACAAGGATAGGTATTAACACATTTCTGTTTCTATGCCTTATTCTAAATTCAAGACTTTTGTAATTGTGCTCATTTTAACTGGATGGTTTAGTACCCATAAAAAAAATGCCACAAATTTTTTCTGCCACAAAAAAATTTATCCACTGTTGCCAAAAATTATGCTCTATATTTTTCATATGCTCTCTGATGCATCTTGTTTGTAATTTTCATTTCATTTTCATGGCCTATTCAATTAAAGAAAGCCATTAGCATAAAGGATATGATTTTTAATTAGACAATTCAAATTAAATCTAATAAGATAATTACCTTCAGTTATCCACTGTTGAATTTTGTGAGTGACTTGAAAAGGATATGCAATATGCATCATTTTTTGAAATGGAAATACAGTTCATGCATTTAATTTGAGTATTTAAGTCGATAAACTAAACTTATAAGTTATAACGATAAATCTTGCACCAACAAGAAAAAAAAAGTTAACAACTCTACAAAGTAACAAATCAACTAAGACAACAGCATAACACACCTCTTCTAAGTCCTGCCTATAAAACCTAGATATGAAGCATAGCACTGTGCTTTAATTCACATAGATATGGGGCTTCTGACCTGTTACTAGCAAGAAAATCAGTGATCAAAAGAGTTTTATGCCCATTCTAATGCTAAACCATCTCTAGGGCCTTGCTCAAACAATGATTGAACACAAAACAAGTATGACATGCATTAGCAACTAGCAGAAAACTCATTTGATACCCCTACTGTCCAATAAATTCCAGAAATGCCCTTCTGTCAAAAACTGGCAAATCAGGGGACATAGACCCTGATTCTGTCAAATCCAATAACACACACACGTAGAGGACTCTCTTGCAAGCAGTTTAGACTCAAATTTTGTATCAATTGGATTTTTCTGCTATTTTCTATGGATTTTTGAATCTCAGCCTTTCAATTTTTCTGATATTCTTTTTTTTCTGTTTCTTCATTTCTGCTGCATATGGTTCATGATATAAGACCAATTTTTAAACTTTTTTGTAAGATAGATAGAACAACTAATTGCAAAACATAAAGAGCAACTAAAATAATAAACTTCTAATTGCAAAACACAGGTCTTTAATAGTTCCACAACAAACAAGTACAAGGTAATAGATTACCTGTTGGAAGAACCCTTGGCAGCGTTGATGAGCTCATCAGCAAGGCACTCTGCAATGGTCTTGATGTTCCTGAAAGCACTTTCCCTGGCACCAGTTGTCAGAAACCAGAAAGCTTGATTGACCTCCTGAGAGGAGAAATATTCAGCCTTTAGATTGACCTCCCTGGCACCAGTTGCACATGTAGCCTAGAAAACCCTAAATATCAGGTAATCCTGCAAAATGAGAATGATACAAGCTGCTTTCTGAAATTTGAGAATATCTGCTTACCCCTTTTGTGTATCTTAGAAAAAAAATTTGGCCCTTGCTTCCTGGTATATCTATAGAGTAATAATGAGAAAAAAGAGGAGTATTTTAGACATCTTTTGAGTAAGAGAGGAAAGTATGTCAACAATTGACACTACTTGATGTGGTTGATAAGTGCTTTCTGTGATCTCAAGTCTCAATTTATTGATCCATGCATGACCAGACCATGTAGGCTCCATGGATAACTCACCATCATACCAACATATCAGCATACTTGTACCAGTGTTCAACACAAACAAAACCAAAAGAAACCTACACTGGTACAGCATATGCCTAAAACAACCCTTAAGACCAAATCAGATAGAAATTCTGATTCTAGGTTGAATTAAGCCAAGCCATTGGACAGGCCATTTCATTTATATCTGTTGTTACCTAAAGCCTGTTAGTAACTGCTATATATAAATGGGTGTGTATATATTTTTTTCTGTTTACTTTTTTTGGGTCTTTATGTATTTTGGGTGTCAATCTTTCCTGTTGTATAGCTTTTGCAATGTGTGTTTTCTCTTGGCGGTAATTATAATAGTACTCATGGCTGGGATATGTTTCGATCTTTATGTATTTTGGGTGTCGATCTTTCCTGTTGTATAGCTTTTGCAATGTGTGTTTTCTCTTGGCGGTAATTATAATAGGAGTACTTCAGAAATCGTTTCATGTATTTTGCAATGTGTGTTTTCAAATGTAATCAAATTTAGTTTGTGTTATATCTCAATAACAAAAACAACGTTTATAATTCTAATTTTTTTAAGTTGGCTGCGATGTACTTAAAAATATATATATTGGCAGTGTTGACAAGTTTCACACACTCAGGCAGTACGAGGTGAAATACTTTTGACGACATGGTCCAGAAATGCAAGGTTGGTTTTTGAAATTTGTTGTTTCTTATTTATTCTCATGATTGAGAGGCAGCGGAGGAAACAGATATCTTGCGATGCATTTAAAATTTTGATTTTAATATGACCAGTTGGTCCCATTAGAGGAACTCTTGGATATCTCATATTTTGCGTGTTATTTTAGAAAATAGCAACCGTCCAATTATGTTATGCATGAATCTCATAATGAAATTAATACTAGCACCAATGCTAATCCGAGCAGCTGACAAGTCGGTCACGTAAAATAACTTTACGGCTGATTTTTATTTATGGGCTGATTTATTACTTTCAACTTATGCCATGGATTTAAAAGAAAGATAAGTGCTTGTTAAACACATTAAAAATTTGATAATAAATAATAATGATTTCTTTCGTTGTGACTTGGGCAAATTGTTTGAATTATATCGAAATTTTCAAATTTATTAAATTTAGTCTTATTTTTACAACTTTAACCGTATTGCTCAAATGGATAAGAATTTCATTTATAATGTTATCAATAATAATTTCTCCTTCTATTTCCATATTTTAAATTTAAAATAACGAAAAATATATTTTTTTCCCCTACAATTAGTCTACTTTCAAAATCAATGATACGTGAATTTCATTAAAATTAATTTTGTCACTCTTCAAAGAAACGCATTAAAAAAAATTTACTTCTTAAATTTTTTTTTTTTATGAATCTAACACACGTTAAATCTTTTACAAAATTAATGCTGTCAATCCCCACCGCAACGCGTGGGCACTTAACTAGTGCTTTAAAAAAACCGCAATTTTTCTAGCATTTATCCAATCTGAATCGGTTGGTGCACCAATACCTTTTCCTTTCGGAAGCATCTCCTCACATTCTTTCCCGCCCTCATTAGCAAGATCAGAAATAAAATTTTGATCTTGCTCCGCATAAGTTTTAAATGCCTTTTGGAACTTTAGAGCTACATCCAACATTAAATATGTAGAGTTCCATCGAGTAGGACAATCTAAACACAACAACGCCTTACTATCGATTTTTTCCATTTTCACACATTCTTTGAATTTATGTTACCTTTTTGGGGATTGTTTCACGTATTTTACAGCACCTCGAATTCGAGCAACCGAAGTAGTATGGGCAATACACCTCATGTGTAGGTGCTTCCCATTTAAGATACCCGTACCCCAATTAGTTATCTTCTTCTTTAACCAATCAATTGCAAGGTCATTTGAACTAGCATTATCAACGGTAACGGTAAACACTTTATCAATTTTTCATTCAAACAAGCACTTCTCTATAGCCATTCCAATTTCTTTACCACTATGACTAGAAACTGGACAAAAATTCAGAATTCTTTTATTCAGTTTCCAATCACTATCAATAAAATGGGCAGTGAGACACATATAGTTTATTTTTTGCAAGGAGGTCCATGTATCCGTGGTAAGACACACTCTCTGTTTGTTCAATCTCAAGTAGTTCTTTAATTTTGTTTTCTCATTTGTGTAAACTTCAAAACAATCCCTAGTAATGGTGGTTCGAGAGGGTATGCGAAATCGGGGACAAGCCGTTGCCACAAACTTTTTAAACCCTTCTCCTTCAACAAATGAGAAAGGAAGTTCATCTAAAATGACCATACAAGAAAGTGCTTGTCTAATAGCATCTTGCTCAAACCTCCAATTACTAATTGTACCAGCTCCTAAACTAGTTGGATTTTGCTCAAAGGATAAAAGTGCTTGCTTTTTTATTTCTTTGCCCTTACATTTTGGCATGTGAGCTTTCAAATTCGTTGTACCATTTTTATTTGAATCAGCAAAGAACTCTTTTTCACAAAAATTACACCTTGCCTTTTCATTACCTTCTTGATCCTTAATCTTGGTAAATTCATTCCATACCTCAGACCTTGGCCGTATCACTTTCCTCTTTGTTTTGCATTTGGACCTCTCAACTTCAGTTTCAGGTGTGTCAACCGTAGCTGGTTGCATCTGTCTCTCAGTTAGGGCAACTTCACTCCCTTGTTCAGCCATTAATAAGGTACCTGGTATGTATATACAAAAACTTTAGATTAATATATAGTAGCTCAGCAGTACCTACTACCTAATAATAATAATTGACTTGAATATACTCATCAAGAATGGTATTTGTTCTAATTTACACATACTGTAGTGATTCACAAAAAAAAATCAGTAAGAAAAAAAGCACTTTATCAATTTATCTTTTTTAGAAATAGTAGTAAGATAATTTTATTACATAATTATAATAAGAGTTACAAATTGCACAAGGTAGTTTGAAACAGTGAAATAATAAAGAAATGAAGAATCACAAAATTAAATCAATATGTTTATTCTAAAGCTTGTGGTTTGTAAAAACTCAGCTAAAATGAAAAAAATCAAATTATAATTTTGTCGAAAGAAGACAGAACATAAAACGAAATCTAAACAGTTAAGAACATTTAAGAACAAAACTCATATGCAAACAAAAATATAATTTGTTGGTTAATCGAAAACAGTTAAGAACGATAAAAAAAAATGTACCTCAACTTCCAAAACTTTAGAGGGAGAATGAGAGAGTAGAGGAAAGGTTGGTAGAGTCGCCTGAACCGAGACTCCCTTCGTAATGTACAAATACCTCCAGTGCAAACAAAGGAGGTGAAGTAGCTCTACAGTACAAGTTTTTGAAATATGAATAGATATCTAAACAAGTTTTATAAAAAAATTACACATTCATCTAATTTGGATACAAATAAATAAAATAATTGCTAACTTTACCTGAATCTTCTCCAAATGGTGTCGAATTTGAGACTTGAGAGTTTAGGTTTTGTCCAATTTGAGAAAGAGAGAAGTACAGGTTGGGTTGGGACTTAGGGTTCGAAAGATGAGGAAACCAAGGTTTTGAGAGAGAGACAGTCAAGGAGAAATGCCCTTTGTGATTTACTAAGCATATAGGCGAGTGCAACGGCGACATCGTGCAGAGGTCACAGAGGTGGTTCGGCAATTTGACAAGGGTAATTCGGCGACTAGACATGGGGAATGGGTAGTCTAGGTTTAGGCGTGCTGTGCTTACTGAGCAGGCGTGAAGAGGAAGGAAGGCGTCTAGGTTTAGGGTAGTTCGGCGAGACGGCGACTATGTGTGAATTAGAAATTTCAATAGGGGTAATGTGACTCATGTGCTACTTCACACTTTCACAGCAAACCTAGGTCTTTGCGCGGTTCATTGAATAACCAAAAGCGCTCAACTTTTCTTGGTGTATGCGTGGTCCACCAACCAGGAGAAAAATGGAGAGAGAGCAAACCGGTCAGTTCGATTTAGTCAGTTTTGAGAAATCAAAACCGAACTGAACCATTTAAACCGAACTAATTCATAAAATCAACCGAACCGAACCATTTGAACCGAACAACCGAACCATTTAAACTGAAATTTTCCGGTTCGGTTCAAAACCAAATAAACCGAACCATTTGAACACCCCTAGGTACAATTTGAAACAAATTTCTAAGTTTGTGCGAAAATGAGATTTCTACGTTTGTGAGAAATTAGGTTTCTAGGTTTGTAAATTGATACGGTTTCAAACAGATTTGTAAGTTTGTGAGAAAATTAGATTTGTAGGTTTCTTAGAAATTGGACTTCTAGGTTTGATTTCTAGGTTTCTTCAGAAATTGGACTTCTAGGTTTGATTTCTAGGTTTCTTCAGAAAATGGACTTCTAGGTTTGTTACCTGTTGTCTTCTCTTTTTACATATTTTTGTGGGTCAAGGTTTATATCATATAAAATACAAAATCTCATATGTTACCTTCTCAGCTTTACTTTTTTTTGTTATGGGTTCGAATAGAGATGTTACAATTGCATGAAAGAACTATGGTAATGCTATTTATCTCATGTTTCTGACTTTTTTCTACTTCGAACAAATAAAACTATTGCTGGTTATGTCAAATTAATAGTGACTACAATGTGCACCAGAATTTAGTGAAAGATGGAAGTTTTTATCAAAAATATAGTTTTCCCGGTTCAGTTTCTTCTAATATTTCTTTTCGTATTTGGATGATTATCGAGTCAGATGATGCCACCAATTGTTCTTTATTTTATTTTTAAATTTTTTTGAAATTTTTTCAAGTTTTTTAGTTTCCTTATAATCATGTGCTGTTGTGCATGTGCTCATCAAAGAGGAAAAAAAGCAATAAAATGAATGTTTGTCATTTCTCGTCATACTTAATGTCCATTGAGCTATTTAATTAGCTTTTTTCTTCTTCTTTTTACCCTAATTGCTGAGTACCTAAAAATTTACTCAATTGTGTGTGACCTGTAACCAAGTAATTAGTTCAAATTTTGGACATAAATTGAATTGAATGAAGGATTTACCCCAGCGAGGTGTTGCACCAAAGTCAAGGTATTTGGGTTGTTTACGAAGAGGTCATAAGTCATGGTGCTGTGGTTTATCTTGATGATCATACTATTGGTGTAAGTCCAAAAAAAATTCTATATTTGGGACTTCTCTCAAGATAATACTTTTTTTTTAACAAAAAAACACTTCACTTTTTCATGCGGCACCGAGCTTCTAAAAGAGTAGCATAACTGCTGGAACTTGATTTAAGATTTTCAAATTTTAAAAATTCTTATTTTTGATGTATGTACTCTTATTTTTGTAGAAGGATTTCAGTTGTAACCTTCGCCTCAGGAACATGATTCTTCAGCAAGATTTCAATTGACTCTTTCACGCTTTACTTTACTGTTTCCATAGGCGTTCAGGTATCTTTCGCCATTTGTTTATTTTTTGGAAATATATAATTCGAAATTTGACATGTTTGATAAATTTAGTTTAAGAAATATATCATCTATACTTGAAAGTTACGTTGTGGATGACCACTATTTTCTCACCCTAAACAACTTAACAACAACCTAAATCAGTCATTTAACAATGAATATTCATCATGTAACATTTCACAGTACCAACTAGCTTCTTCAGAATTTTGATTGCAAATGTAACAATTCATAATATAAAAGTGAGAATTCATTTCCAACAGGAACTACATAGAGTCGAAAGTCAGTTGTTGAAATTTTAACAGAAGAATTTATGAAAGTTACCACGATATATTTATCTCAGGAATAATTTTCTCCACCAAGATTTCAGCCCGCATTCACCCTTTGTACAACTGTTTCTACAGGTGTTAAGGTATTGTTTTGTCATTTTTTTAATTTTTCATAAATACATATCTCAAGACTTCAACTGTTCAGTAATTTCACACTCTAGAATGAACGTTGGCAATATCCAGTATACGATTTGTAAAACCTTAATTTCACTACTCAGGCATGTTCTTTGCAAATCATATAAAATACAAAATCCTAAGTTTCTTCATTTCCAAGTAAGTTGCGCAGCCCATTCAGTAGAGTATAGGCATGACATTAACCTTATAATATTAAAAAATTATGCCATGTACCAAAACTCTTACCTTCTCAGTTTTATTTTCATTTAATAGAATGCTATATGCGATGACACATAACCTTATATTATTCAAAAATTATGATATGTACAATTACTCTTGCCTTCTCAATTCTATTTTTGTTTCCCCAGTTCATTTATAAAAGTCTTCTGCGTCGCGATGTTTAATATCTCACATCTTTTACAATTATGCCCTTCAATTGTCAATTTGTGTTTCTTACACAGTTTACCAAAAAAGAGTCGTGCAACTTATAACATTAGGCTTTTGCTCTTATGGCTTCTCAGTTTGAACTTCCTTTCAGAGTCCAGTTAAGAGTTCTGTACCTCACCGCATTACCCTCCAATAATTTCCTTGAAGTCATTAATATGAGTTCCTTAATCAATCTTCTTTAAAAGTTCCATAAAGTTTAATATAATTTAAAACTGTGAAAGATTGCAGAGAACAATAGCACTAAGGATGCTTTCTTATAGTTGCATTTTCACCGACTTCAGTAATTTTTTATGCATGTTGGACATCTCCCCCGACTTAAATAAAATCTCCTTTAGGTTTGTGTTTGTTAGCACCAGCTTTCTGGTTTTGGGTTTCTGTTTTTTTGTGCATGTCTGCTACAAAAATTATGTGCCTTTGCTGCTATTTTTTGTGGTACGTAGTTTCGTTGCCTTTGTTAGTATATAAGAACAGATACTGCTGATCAATCCCCTTTTTCGTTGATAGTTTTCTGGTTTCTGATCAAAGATGATATTTTTCAGTTGTTGATTTGGAAAAAAAAATTTGACAGAAAAATACTGATTTTCTGGTATGAACTGCTAAGAACCGAGACTTATGGTTTCGGGTTTTTCTTAACTTTTTTTTTGGGTTGGTAGAAATTTGATGGTAGCTGATTCTGGTTGGAGTGGATTTTCCGGGTTGCTGATAAGAATAGATTTCTAATTGGAGATGATTTTTCACGGTTTTGGTGGTTTTTAAAAAAAAATAATGGGAACCAGTGAGGGTTTCGTACTGTTTTTGTTGCTATAGGGTTTATGGTCTTCCTGCTATTTTGGGTGTGATTTATCTAGTAAAAGAACTGATTTCGGTCAGTGACTGATCTGAATTTTTTCAAACTGTGACTAATCTGAATTTTCTGGTAAAAGGGCTGGTTTTGGGCAATTACAAATGAGACAGGGAGAGCTCCATTTAGAAGGTTTAACGTTTTAGATCAGGTCTATTTGAAAGATAGAAATAGAACTTGAACCAATGATATGAGTTTTTCATATTCTCAACTGGCAAGATATAATTCGACATACTAGAATTATCTTAAATCAGTTCATATGTTTTGAAAAATGAATTTGCTTATTTTTTTAGCTGTGGGGAAAAAGTTTTCCAAACTTAATATCTTCATTCAATAACATTCTTTCTTTAAATACAAAGATGTAAACCAATAAATTCCATGCAGAATTTATAATCTAAATGCTCGATTATTTTCCCTCAACATCGATCACGGGATCAATAAAAAATAGCAGCTCTTCATTTGTTGTAGCTGGCCTTTACTCCCCTCTACTATCTTGGTGGGATTTCTAAAATCTATTGGCCGATTGAATCACCATATGTTTAATTTTTCATCGGACTTTATTTAATTTTTCTTATTCTATATTTTATATTGGATTGAATCACCATATGTTTATCTATTTAGGGTTTAAAGAGAAAGAATGAAGCTCCTGCTTTGAGCAAAAGGAAACAAAGGAAACTAAGAACATTGGAGGTCTGTTTGTGTTTGATATTGTATTTGGCATGGGACTTTAATTAGTTTTTCTTATTTAACATTTTATATTTCATTGAATCACCATATGTTTATGTTTATCTATTCATGGTTTAAACTTTAAAGAGAAAGAAAGAAGCTCCTACTTTTGAACAAAAACAAGCAAAAAAAAAACATCATCCAGAGAAGGACAGTGGTTGACAAGGAACTGCTACAGGCAACTACTTTATTATGACACACAATTCTGGATAAAAAAAAATTGTATGTTCTTTAATTCATTGATAATTGTTGGATTGGACTTTGTATATGGTGAAATCCCTTTTCTTGCTCTCTTTTTATTTTTTTCCTATCTTGGATGAACTTGGAAAATTATTAATGACAGGGGTACTTATGGAAATTGTGTTGTTTTTCATGCCTTAAACCTAATTGATTTGAGGGGTGTTAGGAATTTAAATCCAGCTTAATGTTGGGATGGATTTAATAAAATGTACTGGGACTTGATATTAACATTGTTATATTATTGTTTGATGCATAAATATGAAATAGCATGATTTCAGAAACCATTTCATTACAGTTTATTATTTTCTTGAGAAAATAGGGATCAATTTGAGAAATAAAATGATTTCTCTTTTTCTCAAGCTTCGAAAAACCAGCACAGCACTCCATCCACATTAGCTGCTCATTGTTGCATACTGGTTCAGTTTTGAAAGGGTTTTCCTACATTGTCATTAAAAACAAAATTTATTCTAAATTATACAATTTAAATCATACTTGCTTGCATTAAGCCTCAACACTGCAACTTTTTTTTTGTTTAGTAATTTTAGTTGTGTGTTTGATTGCAATCAAATTGAAGAAAATTAGGAGTATAGATTTGGAATTGAGGATATATAAGAGTAGAGAAGTGTGCTACGATGGTTTCTGACCACTGGTACCAGTTCGATACCAGCCAGTTTTTATCATCTGGTAAGGTGTACCAACTGGTACCAGTTTTTGTCTTCAGTCATTTGGTACACAGTACCAGTAAGCTAAAGTGTATGCTAATACGGGTATACACTTAGTGTTGCATGCGCTAGGCTTGACCTTTGCTACAAGCCTATGAAATTGGATTTTACCACAATTGAAATGCATTTTTTATATTTTATTTATGAAATGCACGGGTTCCGTTAGTGTTGGGATATTGTTGTACTTCTGATTTTCAAGAAGTTGATAACTTAAGTTAGACACAATTTTTGTTCAATATGTAAACTAATATTTATATGACATGAACATGTGGTACAGTTTGTTTTTTTTTTCAATTATATTACCAACAACTTATACAACATATCTTAAACACTGCCGAAGCAAAGCGAGGCATTTCTAGTTTATATTTAAAGTTGGATATTAAAAAAAATCGGAACAAAATGGGAAGAAATGTACTGGCCGAAGCAACTAAAAAAGAACCCATAATTGAAAAAAAAAAAAAAAAAACGAAGGTCCCATTCGATTACATAACAATTCGCGATCAGACGGCCAAGATCAGCTACAGTAACTAATTCTCATCTGTCGGGTATTTGATTCGCATATACCAAGTATCCCACCACCGGACTCGTCACTCGTGCCAGTGCTTCCAATGGTTTCCCTGGAAGCTTTTCTCCTCCTAACGCTCTCCCTCTCTCTCATCTCCCCTTCTCTCTCCTCCCAAGTCTCCCTTTCCGTCTCCCCCAAAACCCTAACCCGGGCCAACCGCATAGTTCGTATCCAATGGTCAGGAGTCGAATCCCCGTCCGAACTCGATTGGGTCGGTATGTACTCCCCACCAAGCTCCCGTGACAAGCACTTCATAGGCTATGTCTTTCTCAATTCATCCGCTACGTGGCAATCCGGTTATGGATCCGTTGAGCTCCCATTAGTAAATATCCGGTCCAATTATGTATTTCGGATTTTCAGATGGACCTATGACGAGGTCAATTATAAGCATCAAGACCATGATGGAAACCCGCTACCTCAGACCAAGCACAGGCTTGCGGTTTCAGAGGAAATTGGGTTCGTATCAGGTCTGGGGCCGGAGCAGATCCATCTGTCCTTTACTGGTAAGGTAGACGAGATGCGGGTTATGTTTATCACGGCTGATGGAAAGGATAATGTTGTGAGGTAATGTTGTAATTATATTATACTGAGATTAATTAAATAGACCATAAGCGTGATTAGCTATTCAGAATGTGATTTGTTATCTGGTTAAGTGAATTTTTGGTTAGGGGCATGTTAAATCTGAATTAAGGGTTAAGAATTAGAGAGGAGTTTGTCGAATGCCCAAATCTTCCTTAGATATAGCTTGAGGTAGATTTCAAGTATCATTACTTGCAAATTATTGGATTCTTTTTCACTGAATGATCAGGCTCTCTGTAGAAGTTGGAATAAACTAAGTTGTTTACAAGAAGTTAGATCCTGCTTTTCAGGAATAGGCAAAATGCAATTAGTATTTGCATTCACACTGCCAATTGAACTTCTTGACTAAACTTCACCAGAATGTTGGAAATAATATGCATGAAAATTGAAAAGCTCTTCTAAGAGGTTTGGAAATATGCAACAATAAACTGATACAGAATTGAAACCATGACAGGTACGGGCTGCATGAGGGGACATTGAACCAGACAACTGGTACAGAGGTGAACCGGTACGAACAGGCTCATATGTGTGACTACCCAGCTAATCATAGTATTGGATGGAGAGATCCTGGTTTTATACATGATGGCGTCATGAAGGGATTAGAGAATGGAAAGAGGTATTACTACAAGGTAACTATTTAGTATAAGAAAGAAGTTCCTTTTTTTTTGTTCCCTTCCGTGTAGAAGATTATATGGACACTCATCTAAGGTCTGCTTATTAGTTGTGTAATTGGTACTGGTACCAACTATATGTCTTGGTAGCTAAAATACCAGGCTGCATTTTCACCTATTAGCTATCATATTCTGGTTATCAAGAGTGTACATAGGCTCCCCTTCTACTGGGACAGCACTTGTCCATACCAGACACCCACACTCAAGTTATCAGGTTCAGAATTATTACATAATCTAAGCATCGAGTTCCCATGGAACCGGAAAAGAAAAGCCTACTGATAAATGAAACTTACAATTGGCCCTGTATTATACTACATTTTCCCCATCTCTAAATAAGGAACTTAATTTTGTAGGTTGGTAGTGACAAAACTGGCTGGAGTTCCACACACAGCTTCATCTCTCGAGAGAGCCAATCAAATGAAACCTTCGCATTTCTCTTTGGTGACATGGGTACATACACTCCATACCGTACCTTCTACCGCACACAAGATGAGAGCCAGTCAACTGTCAAATGGATCCTTCGTGACCTCAAAGCCCTAGAAAACAAAGCAGCATTTATATCTCATATCGGTGACATCAGCTATGCACGCGGTTTTTCCTGGATCTGGGATGAATTTTTTAACCAGATCGAACCAATAGCTGCATCAACACCATACCACGTTTGTATAGGGAACCATGAGTATGACTGGCCGAACCAGCCTTGGAAACCTTGGTGGTCTTACAGTTCATATAACAAAGACGGTGGGGGTGAATGTGGAATTCCATATAGTTTCAAATTTCATATGCCAGGGGACTCATCTGTATCTACTGGAACTTCAGCTCCAGCAACTAAAAATCTATACTATTCATTTGACAGTGGAGTTGTCCATTTTGTTTACATCTCTACTGAAACAAACTTTGAACAAGGGAGTGATCAGTATAATTTTATAAAATCTGATTTAGAGAGAGTTAATAGAGAGAAAACCCCTTTCATAGTTCTACAAGGTCACCGTCCCATGCATACCACTAGTAATGAGGTAAGAGATGCTCTTCTGCGAGAGAAAATGTCGCAGAGTTTAGAGCCCCTTTTGGTACAATATAAGGTCACACTTGCATTGTGGGGCCATGTGCACAGATATGAGAGATTTTGTCCATTGAAGAATTTCCAATGTCTCAATGTTTCATCGAGCTTTAAATATGCTGGTGCTCCAGTGCATATGGTCATTGGTATGGGGGGTCAAGATTGGCAACCCATTTGGGAGCCGCGACCAGATCACCAAGACAGACCCATTTTCCCACAACCATTACGGTCAATGTACCGAGGAGGCGAGTATGGGTACACAAGGCTTGTAGCTACCAAGGAGAAACTTAGAATGGAATATGTAGGGAACCATGATGGTATGGTGCATGACATGGTCGAAATATTCTCCGACCTATATTTGGATAATAGTAACTACAATAACAGCACTGGAAATAGTACGGTGAATGCTACTTTAAAGAAGGGAAAGGAGGTGGTTGTTGAGCCGAGAGTAAGTACCTATATCAAAGCCGGCAGTGTGATCATGGCTGCATTGTTGTTGGGTTATATGCTCGGTTTCTTTACAAAATGGAAGAGAGAAACTAAGCAACCTACCTGGACTCCAGTTAAGAGTGAAGAAATGGAAGAACTACAAACATTGTAGATATTTTAAGCTTCTAGCTCAATCTCAGAAGCTTCTTGGTTGAGTCTGTTCGGGTTTTGTATTGTCTTGTGTAGTGTTTTATTTATTGTTTTTGTAAAATGTTCATCTGTACATATGAGATGGGGTAGAGTGTTGGTGGTTTTTAAGTATTTTATATATGCATGATGGTGAAACTATCAGTGGACCTATGTTCTTATAAAAAAAAAAAAAACAGATGTGTGATGCGTGTGCAGTTCAGTTTGTGGCGTTTGCATATTTTATTACCAGTACGTTATGACATTTTTCTGTCAGATAAGATTGCATGAATCAGGGATTAAATCAATTTTCATATGGCTGTTTCTTTTGGGTTTGGTAAACCAAAGTATATTCATAATTGAAGTATCAGATTGGTACATCCAATAAGTGCTTTTACAAGTTTAGAGATCAGGAACTCAGCACAAAATTCACAGTAGAAAAGTAAGAGAAAGCATAACAGTATTTTGCATAATAATGCAATATATTCTGAACCCGTATTAAGAAGGCTTAATTAACACCACTAATCAAAAGCATAAAACAAATTAGTTCGTTATTGTGAGCAATACATGAAATACTAAAAGAAAACATCAAATTCACGCACACCAGAAACAATATACTCCTCAATTTCCACTAGCAGACCTCACAGATACCATCTAACAGCCAACCTACTAAAAGCAAAAATAAAATGCAGTACAAACTAAAAGGAATAAACACTTCAATTTTATCTCCTTTCGTCATATCTCGCTTCATTTTGTGCAGCCACTGGAGCTGATGAGCCACCTCCCCTTTTCCCAACCTTTCTTCCTGAATACCTCTCCATTTTATCAAATTCTAGCTCGTCTCCGAGCTCAAAAATCCCTTTTGGAATTTGAAAAGATTCACCATTGTGTCCTTCAAAGACTTCTTTAAATAATTCATGTTCGCTGTTGTGATACTTGGATCTCTGGCCGCTCTCCTCGAAGCTCACTTTTTTCTTCAGCCTTTTTTCTTCTTCAGTAGAACCTTCTTCTTCTTCTTCTTCTTCTTCATCTTCTCCTTCTTTCCCATTTGTTTCTTTTAAAATGATCTCTTGTTCTCTTAAAAATATCTTGTCTACAAATTCTATAATGCGTACCAATTCCTTTTCAATTGCTCTCTTTCCTTCATATATCATTGGATCAGCACTCTACATAAGACCATACCATATTAAAGTACTGCTCTATTTTTTCTAAATAACAAGGAAAAGTTAATCTAGATATGCCAATAGGTTACCACATCTCTCTGTCTGGGTCCCAGAAACATAAGAGAATCAGTTCTGCTGTTCAATCTGGTATGGTTTTTCCTACAGTCAAAACCTGTATGGTATATCATATCTTGTTAAATGTTACACTGAAACCATAGAGGACATTTAACAAGACTTAGCTCAAAGTAACTACCAATAAACTTATGAAATCAGCACAGTAACTATAAAATCACAATCTTTTGATGGCAAATGTGTAATAAACCGTTTTCTAACTAACCTTTATGAAATCAAGTTGGAGAAGCATATCAGCCGCCTGATCTGAGACCTTCTTCGGGTCAATGTCAGTTCTGTGTGAAACAGCCGACCTGAGAGCTCCCACGTGACATTTCATCACTGCTAGTCGCTTCAAGTCTCTCAAAATCTGAGATCGCCGCACCAGGTATTGCCTGAAATGCACTTGTATGGTTCGTGCCGCCAAATCTTTCAGTGACGCACGAGGCTTATTCGAGGAATAGGTTTTAGGATATGTTTCATGATTAGTACAAAAACTGGGTTTTTGAGATGGAACCGGGATAGCTTTTGCGTTTGGATTTGAGAAAAGCGATGACTCGAGCGCTGCTACCCGATCTAAGAGAGAGGCAAGAGGCTCATTTGATTTATGAGAAGGTGGTTGATGGGTTTTGTGGGGAAATGTGTACTGGTATTGATTAGGGGCGAGGTGTTCGGGGGAATAGAAAAAGGGAACGGGAGGTGGAATAGGAGGAATAGAGGATGGAATAGGGGTTTGGAATTGAGGATACGGTTGGGGTTGGGGCTGCGATTGAAGGAGGAGCGACGTGGCTAGGGCTTGGAGGAGCTGGTCTGCTGGGTTAGCAGGCGGAGGCGGAGGCGGAGGTGGAAGCGAGTTGCAGGAGTTAGAGTTACAGCAGGGAGTGCAGCAGGAAGTACAGTTGCAGGAGTTAAATTGGTGAGTGTGGTGAGTTTGTTGGTGCGTGTGCTGGTGATGGTGGTGAGAAGAAGCCATTTTTGGGGAGGATTAATATGGAGATGGGAAGAAGATCGTTCGACTGATGTGTATGAGATGGGAAGAAGATGGATGAAATAAATCTGCTGTTATTCGAAAGGAATAACAGGAACCTATTATTACGATCCCAACCGTTTATCTTCGTTAAGATTCGCGTATGAAAAAATTTCTTTGCTAAAATTCGCAAATGGAAAAATTTGAACGGTTTGGGATCGGAATAACAGATTCCTGTTATTCCTTTGAAATAACAGAAGATTTATTTCTGGAGAGGGAGAGAGAGAGAGAGGACAAGGAGCAATGGGAGACAGTCTACAGAGAATCACTGGATCAGACGTGGGAAAATTAATATTAAAACTTGTAGTGGGAAGCCTGCGAGGCTACCGATATTTTTATTAATACCCAAAAAAAAAAACAAATTATCAAATTTGCTCCCGCCCCAAACTTATTTTTATTTCTACCCCAACCGCCCGTCCACTGGGCGGTCCACTCTTCATACCTGACCACCCAGCTGTTGGGCGGTCCGCTCTTTTTTTTTTTTTTTTTTAAAAGCGGTTCGACCCCCATTGAACCGCCCAGCAGTCTCTCTCTCTTCTTCTCTGCCTCCCCGCCGCCCCGCCGCCCGAAACCTCCCAAAGTCCCTCTCTCTCTCCTCTCTTCCTCTCTCCCTCTCTTCCTCTCTTCCTCTCTCTCTCTCTTCCTCTCTCTCTCTCCCTCTCTTCCTCTCTCTCTTCAAATCTGCCACCCTCTCTCTCTCTTCCTTTCCCTCTTCCTCTCTCTCTCTCTCTCTCTCACCCAAACCCTAATTTTCGGCCATCTCGCGACAATCCGATTATTTTCGAGTAAGTTTCTAAATAATTTTTTTAATTTATATTTTGTATCTTGTATTGGCATTGGAACGATTGGTAGAATTGAATTGTTAATTAGGGTGTGCGGGTTGTTGATTTTCCCGACACGATTGAATTGTTCAAAATTAGGGTTTCCAAGTTTAGGGTTGAATTGTTAAATTAGGGTTGAATTGTTTAAATTAGGGTTGAATTGTTAAATTAGGGTTTAGGGTTGAATTGTTAAATTTGGGTTGAATTGTTAATTTAGGGTTGAATTGTTAAATTAGGGTTTAGGGTTGAATTGTTAAATTTGGGTTGAATTGTTAAATTTGGGTTTAGGGTTGAATGGTTTAATTTAAATTAGGGTTGAATTGTTAAATTTGGGTTTAGGGTTGAATTGATAAATTAGGGTTGAATTGTTAAATTTGGGTTTAGGGTTGAATTTGTTAAATTAGGGTTGAATTGTTAAATTAGGGTTGAATTGTTAAATTTGGGTTGAATGGTTAAATTTGGGTTTAGGGTTGAATTGATAAATTAGGGTTTAGGGTTGAATTGTTAAATTTGGGTTGAATGGTTAAATTTGGGTTTATGGTTGAATTGATAAATTAGGGTTTAGGGTTGAATTGTTAAAATCGGGTTGAATTGTTAAATTAGGGTTTAGGGTTGAATTGTTTAAATTAGGGTTTAGGGTTGAATTGTTAAATTAGGGTTTAGGGTTGACAGAAATGGAGTTTATAAGTTAGGGTTTATAAATCAGGATTTATAAGATATAATCTTCTGTTTATTGAAATGTAGTATGGTCAGAACTAGACGGGGACGTGCATGGGATGCCCCTCTGGAGACGGGGGAGAGTTCACATGATGCAGAGGATTTCGGTGCAGCGGCATCCGGTGCAGAGGCATCCGGTGCAGAGACGTCCGGTGCAGATGCTCCCTTTGGAGATTATCCCCCTCACCATCCTGACACATTTAGTCCTCTTCTGTGGACCCCACATGTCAGGCACCGTGTCTCACTTGCATCTATGGAGGTACGTTGGTTCTGTATTCCTAATTTAAATAACATTATTTAATTAGACGTTTATATTGAAATAATTGTAAAATGCAGGACACGACGATGATGACAGTGAGGCATCGCACCCCCGAGATACCATACATCCGTCACCCGTTGATGGAGCAGTGCATCCTTCAGCTCGGGTTGTATCAGTTGGCCACCATGCCTCACTGTGATATTGACCAGGCCCTCGTTTGCGGTCTAGTGGAGAGATGGCGACCGGAGACGCATACATTTCACCTTCCGGTTGGGGAGATGACAGTCACACTAGGTGACGTCAGCGCCTTATGGGGTTTACGGATAGATGGCGACCCCATCGGTGGTGTCTCAGACCATCCGGACCTGTTGCACATGATACCGGAGCTGCTGGGGGCCGCTCCGACAGACTTGCAGAAGAAGAAGAAGAAGAAGAAGAAGAAGAAAGGAAAGGAGGAGTGCCGGTATTCCAAATACTGCATTAGTCTTGCGGCGCTCCGCAGTTACTTCCACCAGCGTAGGATCACCCCCGATACACGTGACGAGCAGACCGTTCTGAGGTAATCACAAACAGTTGCAAATTAAAATATGTTATGGATTCAACAAAAATTGTAGTTATTTATGTCTCTAATTTATATTGCAGGTACGTGAGGGCGTTTGTCATGGATTTATGTGGCAGCGTCATGTTTGTCGATTTCAGCGGTGACGCAGTTCCGACTATGTTCCTCTCTCTGCTGAGGGACATCCAGCGGCCGTCGAAGTGGAACTGGGGTGGAGCCGTGCTCGTCCACTTATACCGGGGCTTGTGTCATGCTTGTCTGGTAAGTTTGTACAAATATTTTAATTTTTTTATTACAAATATTAGGGTTCCATATTTACCAGAAGTGCACCGCATGTCCAAAATTTAGGCGACGAACAAGCAGATTGCCGGACCCCTTCTTCTACTCCAGCAGTGGTCCTGGTCGCATATACCGGTGTGTCGGCCTGTTCCTCCAGCTCAGGCGGGGTTATGGACGGGAGATGACCCCGAGAGACGTCCGGGGTACGGTGCCATATGGGGTACTCCCCACACATACGAGGACACGGGCAGGGGGAGGACCGTGGGGATTTTGTATGTCCAGGGTCAGCTCCAGATGCTTCACGAGGCGAGCATCACCTGGTACCCCTATCGTCTGTTCTACGATCGGGTCCTTCTGTGCCAGCTGACATTAGAGCAGAGACATCTCTCGTTTTATCGGGGGTCGTGCGTATGCTTCTGGATAGTTGAGTATCACTATCCTGATAAAGTGCCCCGTCAGTTTGGCTTGGATGCCTATGTCCCTGATTTTCCAGAGTTGGGCGAGCAGCAGACCACCCAGCTGCACAGGTAACTACCCACTGCCTTATTGTTTGTCTATTTTATTACTTGTTTAAAATACACGTTACTAATTAATTTATATTGCAGCACTAAACACAACAAGCCCAAAGTCAACTGGAGCACGCGTTTCTAGGAGCATTACCAGCGTGCTGCAAGGCCGGAGGATCACTTTTGGACCCCACCTCCAGCTCCAGATGCCCCTATGCCGGTCGGGCCTTGGAGATTGCGATATTTAGTCTGGTACCAGAGATGGGGCATGCCAACGATTTATCTACATGGGGACTATGGTGATGCTCTTCGACGGAGACTCACGGGTGACGGATCTAGGACTTACTTGCCTTTCGGCCCGATCCATGCTCGTTCGGTATGTTTAAATGAAACTGACATGCTTAAAAAATTATAGTTATTTATTCATCTTCTAATAATAATAATGAAAATACAATGTGTGCAGATTTTGACGGGTATTAGAGGAGTGGCACACAGCTTGGTGTGCATGGCGAGAAAAAGTTGGAGAGCGATAGGATGTCAAATGCTCCAACACAGTGCACCGATCGTGGAGGACTCTGGCTGGGACGGGCGCCTCGTTAGTATGTTGCACGATGCTGGGGAGGACATCAATTGGCGCGAGATAAATGCCTCACCACCAGATCCGGAGCAGCCTAGAGCCCCTATCTACGCTGAGGAGATGCCGCCACCTCCTGCAGGTAATAATATGTCATACAAATGATCATTATTAAGCGTCTCTTTAAAAGATCATTCTTATTAATTTATCTTCATTTCTGCAGATGATGACTCGGGTTGGGCGATCCACCAATGGGTGTTGAACAACAACGCGTGGAACGCGTACTACAACGAGCATGGCGTTCCAGTGCAGCATATCGAGGTAGCAAAAGTTCATTATTTAATTAATTTACTCGTTACTTCTATGTCTTTAATTTAACATTGTTTACATGCAGGATGAAGCTGCCGCCGCCGTTTTCTCATTGGATGACCTCACTGGATATGAGGGCGGATGGAAGCCAGCTAACTCCCACCGACCGCAGTATATGGAGCCCAGACAGCACGACGGCGAGGCCAGTGGGAGTGGGGCACAGACTGCAGATGGCTTTGCCTCTGCTATATTTGGCACACCGCCTCCGGCCACGTATCCTCCTACTTGGGAGGCCGATCCGTGGGTGTTGCGTACACAGGCGGTGATCCATGGGGAGCATGCATTACACCTGAGGGAGGACCCATGGGCGCGCGAGGCCGTACACGATGACATGCAGGTGGATGAGGTTCTCCAGAGGCGTCCGCCGTCGCAGAGGGACCGCCATGCACCTACTAGGTTGGAGCTCTCCGGACCTCGCCCTCGTCATCGCCGTTAGGGTTTTTATGTTTTTTTAGTTTGATAGGTTTCTAGTACTTTATGTTTGGATTATTATATTTCATGTTTGGACTGTTATGTTTCATGTTTAGACTTACCATTTAGATTACCTACTTTTGTTGTTTAGACTTACTATTTAGATTACCATTTAGAAACATTTAAACATTAACAAACTTAATATAAAACTAATCAATTATATTAAAACTACACAATTACATAACATATAAAAATAATCAATTACATAACATATAAAAATAATCGTCAATTATAAAAATATAATCGTCAACAAATAATAAATATATATCATACAATTTAATATAAAACATTCAAACAAATCATTACAACAATTTAATATAAAACATTCAAACAAATCATTACAACAATTTAATATAAAACATTCAAACAAATCATTATAACAATTTAATATATAACATTCAAACAAATTAAAACATAAAACCGTCATAAAAAAAAATAACAATAGCAGACCGCCCAGCAGCTGGGCGGTCATCTATGAAGAGTGGACCGCCTAGCTTCTGGGCGGTCAGGTGGGGAAAATTGACCGCCCAGTGGACGGGCGGTTGGGGTAGAAATAAAAATAAGTTTGGGGTGGGAGCAGATTTGATAATTTGTTTTTTTTTGGTATTAATAAAAATATCGGGCGAGGCTACGAGCCTACGACAGAGTAATTAGGAACGTAATTAATATTAGCGTCTTATACTTATTTTTACTTTTAAAATTCAAATAATCGATCTGAGTTCTTCAACATCATCTCTGTATCGAAATGTGTTAGACTATTAGAAGATCAAATTTTATGTTTTTTAAAAAAATATTTATTATTTTCTTAAATAAGTACACAACTTTTTTTTTATAAATTCTGAACCATTCAAAAATAATAATTTTGTACTTATTTATAAAAATAGTAAAAGTTTCAAAAATATAAAATTTAGTTTCTAAACATATTTTAATATGAAAATCATGTTAATTAATTCGGATTAATTATTTAAATTTTAAAAATAAAAATAAGAACGTGAGACATGAATGAGCCATGAAAAATGTATTATGATTGGCCTTCCATAGTTCAGACTTCAGAGATACCTTTCGTTTTTAGAATAGCATGTGAATCCTCATAATGTCATAGTGATACGATATTCATCACTTGAAACAACAGTTGATACCTGGTTAGTGGCTGGTTACTGGTATAGCACGCGTCGTGATTGAGGTGAACTATCTAATTAAAATTTGATCTTTCAGGTCCCACTGTGATATTTAAAGAGAAATTTTTTGTTAAATCTGATATTAAATATTGATTGATCCGGAAATAATTCGGCAAAATTTAATAATTCGGCAAAATTTAATAATTTAATTAAGTATAGTACAGATAGATGGTGTTTGGTTGTGATCTAAGTTGGAATTACTAATTATATTGTGTTTTTCTTATAAAAAAAACATGCACTAAATAATAAAAGTACATCACTAATTATTACTCAAATATTATCACATGAAATATCACACAAATAAGTTTCACCATCACTAATTATTACTCAAACATTATCATATAATTTTATTTTATATAATTACCTATATGATAATGGGTACAAAATAATTTTACCCGTACCCTTACCCTTTAGCTAACGAAAAAATCCTTACCCATATCCATACTCATACCCGATAAGCTAATGAAATAAAAACCTTACAGATACCCGCCTTATCAAATACGGTACGGGTCGGGTAAACGGTTAAAAGGGTATCATTGACACCTCTAACCCAGCTCGAAGCTCCACCCGTTCGGTCCGACACTGTAATATGTTAGGTAAAGCTGGACCTAGAGACAGACCAGGTCAATTACAAAATTTAGAATGTAACCTGCAGACAGTCTATTGGACTTATTTTCTGAAAAACATGAATTGTACTATAACCTTCTTTACAAAAAATGCAGCATGCGATTGAACTCTTCCCTTATTTCTCTCTAACGCATCATCCCATGGGCATGGACAGACAGGGAAGCGTATCCTCTGCGGAGTTTTCTCTGCAGAGCTGTGCGGAGCTTTTAATCTGGTCTGTTCGTTTTGACTTGGCACGAATCTCAAAGTCCAATAATACATCCCCTCCGTTAGCCCGAATATCAGAGCGGCTGAGAGTTAATCTGGTCCGTTCGTTTTGCTCTGCAGGTGTGGAGTTTTATAAAACTCCGCAGAGGATACGTATCCGGACAGACAGACGCATATACGGAGGAAATACCCACGGATGGGCTGAACATTTATTTTGAGGTCCATCTAGTTGGACCAGACAGGTTAGACGTGATGTTTTGACAAACAAGTTATGCGCAAGCTTAATATATTAAGCTTAATCCATTAGCATTCTTAATTACATTACACATCTTTATGGAACAACTTATTTAAAATTAATGATATAGAGCTAATAGAGGAGGCCAAACTAATATATTTTCCTCATAATGTGATATTACATATTAGACTATTAGTTCTCGACTCCTACTTCGATCACCATGACCCTCATTAAGCTAAAATTTAAAAACAAGTATAAAAATCTTCAGATAACTAGCATTTGGTCTAGTGGCAAAGACACATGATTTTCATGTGAGAGGTCATGAGTTCGAAACTCAAATAGAGAAAATCTTTTGTTGTAATAACAAGAGTATGAAATTTAAAAGTTTAACCTTCATCTTTCTTTCAACAAAAAAATATAAAAACCTCAACCGAGTCTCAAATATTCCGCTTTTTTAAACTAAACAAATATCCCCTTTTATTTTGTAAGTAGTTGCAAGTACCAATGAGTCAATTAGAGTAGCGAAAATTGGTATGAGATATATGTAGACTTGCAACTTTGTAATGTTCTTCATGTGTGAGGTTTCATGCAAAATTAAATGGTTAAATGGTTTCGCAAAAGCAACACTACATGATGACTAGGGAACGGGAGTAGGTCCGATGGGCATCGGACCTACCTCGGTTCGACGGGTTTAATCACCATTGATTTTCTTTTAGATTCGTGCATAATGCTTTAAAAACCGTGCATTTATGTTTCAATTTTTGTGCGCACGAATCACTCCGTTATCCTACGGTAGATCTGCCCATCGGAACCAAACTAGGTCCGATGGGCATCGGACCTACACCCAGCTCGATGACTAGACATAAGCCCGATTTGATGCAACAAGTTGCATTATAATAAGAGGGATGCTTCTATGCACATGAGGACCTATTTGTAAAATGAACATATTTTCATTTTCGAAATTCAAATAGTCGATCCGACCGTTCAACATTATCTCCATATTAAAATGTACTTGGAGGTCAAATTTTACATTTTTGTGAATTTTTTTACTATTTATTAAGTATTTTACAAAACTAGTCAAATTCAGACCATTGAATTTTGTACCCATCTTAATAAATAATAAAAAAATTCAAAAAAATGTAAAATTTGACCTGCAAGTACATTTTAATATGGAGATAATGTTGAACAGTCGGATCGACTATTTGAACTTTGAAATGAAAATATGCTCATTTTACAAATAGGTCCTTATGTGCATAGAAGAATTTGCCTTATAATAATAATGCTATTATTAATGTAATAACTAAATAGTATTGAATACTAATAACAGAGATTTTTTTGGAATAAAGAGGGGATTATGTTTGAATGTTAATAAAAAGGGGAATTAATAAAAAAAAAGGATATTTATTTAGTAAAAAATTGAACGGAAGAAAGTATTTAGAGCATCTACATCTCTGGTATTATTAGAGTTTCTAATCTGATGTGGCAGTTTCTAATTCAGTTTCAGTAATGTGGGAGAGTTTCTTATTTATAAACTATGCAGTAAAGTTTATTATTAAAAAATTATTTATAAACTCCATGTTGGCCAAATAATTGGCTCAAATTATTTATTCTTTTTAATTTGTTGCTGACGTGGCTTAATAGATACTCTAAAATTAATTTTAAGAATATGAGAGTTAGAAACTTTAAAGACTTTAATTTCTAAAAAGTGGTTAACAGTTATTTAGTTTCAAAACGTAGGAGTTTTTGAAAATGCAGGGATCATTTTATTTTTCCTAAAAATTTACACACTGCATTTTTCTACCGACGTCATTGAAATGTTTTTTTATGTATATTTCATTTGGCATCCGTTTTAAATTACAGGGTCAGAATCGAAGAATCAGACATTTTTTTTACAAACATGACAAGTTAACAACCGAAACGAAGCGCAGTTGAATAAGCAATATTGAAGAAAACACATTCCAGCCCTTCTCGCAAAATAGGCCCATTGAACTACGAATCCCATTTCCCACGGTTGTTGATTATTGGGCAAACAAAGAGCGTTAACAGAGGCAAGGTTTCAGAGGCAAGTGGCTGACACAGTGAGCTAGGCTGTGACCTGCGGAATTCACATCACCTCAGGTTATCTGACTCAAGCAAATTATGATCGGACGGTTCTTTTAATATGACACGAATTTCAAAACAGGTCCCTACAGTCTCCATATGCACTGAATTGAGTTTGGCCTAGATAGGATTAATCTGGGCCGTCAATTTCAATTTGCTTGAGTCAGGTACCTGGGAGGATATGGATCCGTGACCTGCGAGTGCTCTGGATTTTGGAGTCATTCATTTGTATTTTCTAGTTTATTTATACGATTCTTCCGAATCCGGATCCTATGAAGTAATTCAAATTTTGCGTTTATATCAATCTGGTGCGAAGTAGGATGGAATTCGTACTCCAGGTATTTGAGGTGTAAGTGAAGAATCCGGATTATTTTTTTAACTTGTATAAATCTCAAAGTAGACCCTCTATAGTTTCATTAGACACCGGATTGAGTTTGGTCCGGCTGGAATCAATCTGGACCGTCTATTTTTTTAAATTGCACCTCAGGTACCTAAGGAGACAGACTCAATATGATGCACGTCTCTTTAATAATCGTGTTAAAACATACAGCATTATCCAGATCTAAACTAAAATTTTGAGTTACCTTAGGTGATATGAATTCTTCAATCCTTAGATATCTCCATCTCAAAAATTAATTAAAAGTTTCTTACAACTATTTAGTAATTTACGGAAAATATTTTTTCTGTTTTTTGGTTGGTTTACGAAGGAAGAGAGAGAGTGCGGCAACGGACAGCTGTTTTTTTTTTCCGCCAGTGTGTTTATTAGGAACTTTCTTTACAAAACTGATATACCAAAACAAAATTAGAAACAAATCATAATATATATCATATCTTGATTAATAATTAATTTCTTCATTTGTTTAAATCAAATATCACGCCACTCACATTTTACCTATTAATTTCTTGAATGAAATTTATTGCTATCTTTACACAGATCATTGAAATCAAATGTCACGCTCACCTTTTGCCTATAAATTTTCGAAGCTAATTAATTCTTTTCTTGATCTCTTTGTCTACCATATATCTGTCTTTTCTGCACAAATTATTGAAATTTATTGCTCTCTTCGCTGATTGAAATAAATTGATATTAATATTCCATTCATGGATTTTTGGAACTATAGAAAAGACAATCACCATCTCCAATAGTTTCCTTTCTAAAAATTATATCTCTTTCAATATTTTGGAGCATCTTTTAATTTATATTATAATGATATATTATGTGAGATGTTTAAGAAATTATAATTATATTTAAACGTAAATAATTTCTCAAATTCTTGTGAGTTGTGACATATACCCGCTTCGGATCCGATAATCTACAAACAAGTTAAGGATATTTTTCTATCCGGAACTGAAAGACTGGATCCAAAATATCTACGGATAGATAGGTATCCGGATCCGGACCCAACCCGATTTGAAACTAATAAGTATATGAATGGAAATTCAGATTCGAACATTTATAGAGTACGGATTCAAATATAATATTATCCGGGTCCTACCTAACCTGATAACACCTCTAGTTATCATCTACGATAAAAGACAAAGTATTTGGTAATATTGCTTGTCGTTTTTACTTTAATTTTTTTTATGAATGATTATGTACAATACATGCTTATCCTAATAGTACACTAAAAGATATAATTGTCATGAGCTTATCTTTTATTAAAAATAAAAAAAATATTCACCTAATTTTAGCAATTTTTTTATCACCTAACGAGTTAGAAACATACAACAATAACTTTTATTTTTGTACGTTAGTTGTGATCTCTTGAGTACCTTGTGCTACAAAATATCGAAGGCATAATGATCTATTCTATTAAAATTATCTCTAAAAATATAGCATGCAACTTAAATAGATTTTCGTATTCTACTGTGCATATCAAGACTATTAATCAAATATGGTAAATTTAAATTGGAGTCATGATCGATTGAGAGTTTGAGACATCAAATAAAAGCTCTATATCTGGATTGCTGCACAGTTAATCGCACCACGGGAGATACACGAAATCTTGAACATTTTGCACAAATAAAGGGGACCGGAGTACCGTTACTGCCGCACCAGCATTCGTGAACGTAATTATAAAAAGAGAGCGAAAACTTGTCAAGTAAAGAAAAAAGCATAAATGTTTTACATCACCAGATCGATAATGCTCAAAATCTCCCAACTAAGAACCTTGACACCAGGTCTACTGGCTTTATAAGCAAATAAAATAAAATAATTTATTCTAGTGCGTGTCTCAATTTTACATACATATTGTGATAATATATATTGTATGACAAAAATTTAAACCTGAGAAATGTAATAATTATTCTTTGTACTTTAAAAAAGGATATTTTCATCAGTTTACTTATTAGTAAATGAAAAAAAAAATACTATTGAAGATAAAAAATATAATACAGTTTTTTCTTATATGCAAGATATTTAATTTCATCATAAAAATTACTTCTCTGCTCTGTAAATAATAATAACTATTATTTTAAGTGTATGCTAACATATGTGTACATAAAAACTGAGAAGCATGGTACAATCTATAAAAAAAAGAAAATTACAAATATTTAACAAACAAAGAAAGGAACAAACACATTGTTCCATGAATGAATTAAAAAAGTCTATTTATTTACATATTTTTTACTGTGATAATATAATTTTTAGTTAATATCAAGATGATAAATTTACGACTTGACTGATTGATTTGACTGTTATTTATATCAATCATCATGAAATAAAATATCTCAAAGTAATTTTTTTTCACACGCAAAATGTGCAACACGTAGAGGGCCTTGAGTTGGTAGGGACTGGGGATCCTTGACACATCACTAAAAAAAAGAGAGGGACATGTTCACGTTTTTCTATAATCTTGTTTTTTCAGAAACAAACAAACGTATCATCAATCATCAAATATCCCGAGAGATATTTCATCAAATATCCCGAGAGATATTTCATTTAAAAAAGAAAGGCATAATGATCTATTCTATTAAAATTATCTCTAAAAATATAGCATGCAACTTAAATAGATTTTCGTATTCTACTGTGCATATCAAGACTATTAATCAAATATGGTAAATTTAAATCGGAGTCATGATCGATTGAGAGTTTGAGACATCCTGTCATCCAACATCAAATAAAAGCTCTATATCTGGATTGCTGCACAGTTAATCGCACCACGGGAGATACACGAAATCTTGAACATTTTGCACAAATAAAGGGGACCGTAGTACCGTACTACCGTTACTGCCGCTGTGCCGCACCAGCATTCGTGAACGTAATTATAAAAAGAGAGCGAAAACTTGTCAAGTAAAGAAAAAGAGTGAGGCACTATGCATAGCACGGATTGGGTCCGTGCTACGGCTCAATATTTGAGTTTTTGGATGGTCCAGAATTTTCAGATCAAGTGATTTTCTACCTATCTAAAAAAATAGTAAAAAAATTCAAAAAAAATGTAAAATTTGGTTTGCAAGTACATATTCATTTTATAATCATGTTGAACGGTTCGGATCGACCGTTAGGATTTTGAAAACTCAAATATTGAGCTATAGCATGAACCCAACCGTGCTATGCATAGTACCGTAGCCTCACTCAAAGAAAAAAGCATAAATGTTTTACATCACCAGATAGATAATGCTCAAAATCTCCCAACTAAGAACCTTGACACCAGGTCTACTGGCTTTATAAGCAAATAAAATAAAATAATTTATTCGAGTGCGTGTCTCAATTTTACATATAATATATATTGTATGACAAAAATTTAAACCTGAGAAATATAATAATTATTCTTTGTACTTTAAAAAAATATATTTTCATCAGTTTACTTTATTAGTAAATGAAAAAAAATTACTATTGAAGACAAAAAATATAATACAGTTTTTTCTTATATGCAAGATATTCAATTTCATCATAAAAATTACTTCTCTGCTCTGTAAATAATAATAACTATTATTTTAAGTGTATGCTAACATATGTGTACATAAAAACTGAGAAGCATGGTACAATCTATAAAAAAATTACAAATATTTAACAAACAAAGAAAGGAACAAACACATTGTTCCATGAACCAATTAAAAAAGTCTATTTATTTACATATTTTTTACCGTGATAATATAATTTTTAGTTAATATCAAGACGATAAATTTACGACTTGACTGTTATTTATATCAATCATCATGAAATGAAATATCTCAAAGTAATTTTTTTTCACACGCAAAATGTGCAATACGTAGAGGGCCTTGAGTTGGTAGGGACTGGGGATCCTTAACACATCACTAAAAAAAGAGAGGGAAATGTTCACGTGGCTTCTTTTTTCAGAAACAAACAAACGTATGATCAATCATCAAATATCCCGAGAGATATTTCATTTCTTCTCGTACCACTCCTCCGTTCCTCTCAGTGACTCCTCTCGCTATCCATGGCAATCCCTACTTCGTCGCCATTTGCCACCACCAGCTCCGTCGGCATATCTCGCTTAAGCTCCATCTCCAGATCTTTCGATTGGCGCTCGAAGTGCTTCGCAAGCTCGTCACACCATCTCTTCTTTACCAAAATTCGTACATCAAGGCGCGCTCCTCATCTGTCGCCAGTTACGCGCGTAGCAAGTGATTCAGACCTCAAAGAAACTGTTTCAGACAATGGTCAGCGACTATGTAGCTTGTATCTATTACCCATCTTCAATTATGTTCAGAATTGGGTTCTTTTATCTAAAATTTGCCACATTTTGTAAATTGTTGCTCCGACTTTGATCTGAATTAGAAAAAATGATATTCTTATGAATTGTTCACTCAGCCCATCTGGATCCGACCACAATGTGGCCTGATACAGTGGTACGGTATGCTGGATCCGCCAGCATTTGTACCCGCCTCAACCCACTTGCTGACATATTGTTAATGCCTCTGGTAGGGCCCATTTGATGCCGCATAGTATTAAAATAAAATTAACCCAACTGGTTTGGCACCAGATTTTTACATATAACCCGACCTACTGCACTTTATGATGCATCAGTGGAGTTTGGCTGGCAACCCAACCTGTCCCAGGTACCAGGTACAAAATGGTAGGTACCATGAGAGCTTAAATTCAACCTACTCTTCTCGCTTGTGGTTCATGCATTAAGCATTACCAGTGTTAGATAACACATGGTAGCGTGCTTGACTGGTGTGTATATATCAAAATCTTAGATGCGATTTGTTTTGCCAAAAGACTTTGATACATAATTAATTGTTATGCAGGTGTTTCAAATTTGCCTTCTGTGTATGACCCTTCTTCAATTGCATCTAGTATCAAGTTCCATGCTGAGTTCACTCCTTCATTCTCTCATGAGCATTTCTCTCTCCCCAAGGTCTACCGTGCAACTGCAGAAAGTGTACGTGATGCGCTCATAATCAACTGGAATGCAACTTATGATCATTATGACAAGGAAAATATGAAACAAGCATACTATCTCTCCATGGAATTTCTTCAGGTTCAGTTAATTTTTCTTCTTAGAATTAAGTAAGCGACGACTGTGTTATTTTTTTTTTTTTTGGTTTTATTAAAGTTATTTTTCATCTTCATTCAATACAGGGAAGAGCTTTGTTAAATGCAATTGGTAATCTTGAGCTAACTGGCAAGTATGCTGAGGCCTTGAAGCAGCTTGGATATACCCTAGAGAGTGTTGCTAGTCAGGTAAAAGGAACTTGTGACTATATCAATAATTATTGTACCACAAAACCGTAAAGCGACTGGTACCAATTGAGGATGAGAAACTCAAATTCAGGTTTTACCAATGCATACTGTTAAATGATTCACTTGGTAATATACGTCTTCTTCTCTTGTTTCATGGCCTGAACATCAATATTTACTGCTCAATCAGGCGTAATAGAAGAAACATGAATGAACTTTTTGAGTTTTTAACACAGGAGCCAGATGCTGCTCTTGGAAATGGAGGACTAGGTCGACTAGCCTCATGCTTTTTGGATTCTATGGCCACCCTAAATTATCCTGCATGGGGATACGGCCTCAGATACAAACATGGTCTTTTCAAACAGAACATCACCAAAGATGGTCAAGAAGAGGTTGCAGAAAGCTGGCTAGAGGTGATTTTTTAATTGATTTAGATAATTGCATCCTTTTTCCTTCCCATTTTGAGACACTATTTTTATTTGAAGTTTGCTTTTACTAGCTAAGTACGTCAGGTCCAGTAAGCAGGAATAGTACTAAATCCATCATTGGTAGCTCAGGTGGTCGATTTGAATTCTCCCAAAAGGGAGGTTGCAGGTTCAAGCACCAGTTGGGCAAAATGGTTGGCTCAGTGAATTTAAAAGGTGCGGGTATCAAATCGTGACATTCATAGCTTGTTTCAAATGAAAAAAAATTAAATGCAAGGTTTACCAACACTTACCTACTTGTACTGGCACACGCTTGTCACTGGTACAATTTGAAGCTGGATTGAGCCATCTTCTGTATTGCTCAGATACCAAAAACTATGCTGTAAGAATATCTGATATGTTTGACATGTGGCACTCAATGATACACACCAGACATGCTACCTGGGCTATTCAAATACTTTAATCAGAACTTATAGTTCCACTAATACAGCTGTGGATGCATATGTGCATCCACACAGTAAAACATGCCTAGTCATCTGATGTTCCCCTCCTGGCTCATAAAAATCCCACTCCTATACTCAACCTTATAAATGGATGTGATGCCTGCAGTTTGGTTGAATTCACAAGGTAGAACCAAACTTTCTTTTGGTAGTTGGATTTCTATCACTTTGGTCCCTGAAGTATCGTAATGGACTTTTACAGAAGTTGGAAAGTCTGCTTCTTGCCCAGAAATGTTTCATAATCTAAACTTTTTACTTTCTTTTCTCTGCAATTACTGTCACTTCATTTATCAATAATACTCTTTAATGTGCTTGAAAAAACGTGCGTGCACACATATTTTGTTTGTTAAATAATAAGAAGGTGATGAACATCCATGTTTTCAAATTATTCATAAAATAATTGAAAATTTTGTATATACACAAGAATACCATATTATAGGACTCTGATAAATTCGCATGCCAACAATTGAATATAGGTTATATTTGTTCCTTTTGTTTTGTAGTTGATATTTGGGCTTCAATCAAGCAACTTTCCCTTACCTGAAACCTATTTTAAGACACCAAAAAGGCTGAGAAGAGAAAAACAGAAACAAACTTATGGTCTCAACAAAACCAGCAGCAGACCCAATTAATATTGTATCCACCGGCATACTCTTGGTTTAATCTTGTTTAAGTTGTCAGTTTTGTTAATCTTGTTGCAGATGGGAAGTCCTTGGGAAATTGCAAGGAATGACGTGTCCTACCCAGTGAAATTCTATGGTAAGGTTGTGGTTGGTTCAGATGGGAAGAAGCACTGGATTGGTGGAGAGAATATCAAGGCTGATGCCTATGATGTGCCAATACCTGGATATAAGACAAAGACTACTATTAATCTCAGGCTTTGGTCCACAACTGTTCCCTCGCAAGATTTTGATCTGTCCGCATTTAGTGCTGGAGAGCATTCTAAGGCTAGTGAAGCCCATCAAAATGCTGAAAAGGTTTTTCTTTGATTTATATTAGTTTTGGAGGGAAGCAATTTTTATTTGGCATAAATTACCAATTCTGTGGTATAATGCTGTATGTGCATTTTTTTTAATCTTTTTCTATATCCTTCGGACAAATTTTAAATGCTTAAGTGCAAATAGAGCTTTCCAAATAGCCTCAATTTTTTTTAATTGCAAATGGCCTCAGTTCAGCAAGCAATATAACATCACAACTGCCATCAAATAAGAAATTGAATTTGATTAAATTGATATGTAGTAGATATAGAAATACTGGCTGGCTTATTGGTGCCACGCCAGTTCAAATAATTTCTACATCTTATAGCAAAACCCTTGTCTCTTAATCTATTACATTGATGGAGCTTCATTGCCATTACATCTTGTTCAAATTGCTTTTACTGAAATAGCTTAAAGAATGCTTGTCTCTCCTTCCCTCAGATATGCTACGTACTCTACCCTGGAGATGAATCACTGGAGGGTAAGATCCTGCGTCTGAAGCAACAATACACTCTCTGTTCGGCCTCTCTTCAAGACATAATAGCTCGCTTCGAGAGGCGATCTGGAAATTCTGTAAATTGGGAGGACTTTCCTGCAAAAGTGGCAGTGCAGATGAATGATACACATCCCACACTTTGCATCCCTGAACTGATGCGCATTCTCATAGATGTCAAGGGTTTGAGCTGGGACGATTCCTGGAAAATTACTCAGAGGTGTGTGCTGCTTTTGACCTCACTATTATGCAGTGTAATGGGTTAGTTTAAGCTTATTGTGTCCTGCTCAGAGTGTATTGATGTTAGAGCTCAAAGTGGTTTGGTACTTGCTGTAGTTCATCATTCAACAGAAAGATTATCTGACCAGGCCCTTCTGTTTACAACACTGATAACCCTAATTTTTTTTCAGAACGGTAGCATACACCAATCACACAGTTCTTCCAGAAGCACTGGAGAAGTGGAGTCTTGATATTATGCAAAAGTTACTTCCTCGTCATGTTGAAATCATAGAAATGATTGATGAGCAGGTACCTTCTTAATTGTTGCCATTGAGTTCTGTACCAGTTCTCTAACTGTGCATACCAGAAGACTCGGTACCACCATTTGATTAGATACCATTGATCCTTATTTAGGTTTATTTGGATTTGGATATTGGTTCCATGTCTTTCTGTGCTAATATGTACTTGATTAATTTTGATCAGTTCCAAATAACCACAAAGCTAGAAATCTGAAACTGCTACTTTACAATGGAGGGCAGCCAAAGTGTGCTTGTACCTATAATCTTATTCATTCTTATCAACCCCCCTAGAGCTCTCTCTCTCTCTCTCTCTCACTCTCAATCTCTTGCAGCTTGTCAACACTATAATAGCACAATATGGAACAGTTGATCTTGATATCCTAGAGAAGAAGCTTAAAGAAATGAGAATATTAGATAATGTCGATCTCCTCCCCTCCATTGCGCAACAATTTGTTAAGCCAAAGGAGCAAAAGTCTACTCTAAAATCTAAAAAAATATCATTGATGAAGATAGTGGAGCCCTCTGACCAGCCTCCAAATGAAGAACCTGAATCCTCAACTGTGACACTAACAGAAGAAGTTATAACCAAAAAGGATGAAGCAGTTGAAGAAATAGAAGAGGAAGAAGAAGAAGATGAGGAAGAAGAAGAAGAGGTGTTTTTAAAATCTGACCCAGAAAAGCCAAAATTGGTGCGGATGGCCAATTTGTGTGTTGTTGGTGGACATGCGGTTAATGGTGTTGCTGAAATTCATAGCGAGATTGTGAAAGATGAAGTTTTTAATAGCTTTTACCAGGTGTGTACAAAGCTATACACCGGTGAAAAATTCTGAGAACCCCATTTGGTGAACCCAGCATGACCAATGTGGCACCTAGTTTGATGTTTAGTTAGTATGACCAGCATTTTTAAATTCTCCTTGTGATCATATAATACCAAATGTAGAAAGCAATTTTTTTAATTTTTGGAAACGTTAGTTACTTTCTCTAACAATTCACTAGGCCATGAATGAGATGCCTGTTGGGCCTTTGACCTTTTGGGCTGCTTCAGTTTACTTACTTTCTTTTATGGTTCAAGAGGAATGGAGTTGAAATTTTTTGACAATTCCTTTCTTTTGGCAGATGTGGCCTGAAAAGTTTCAGAATAAGACAAATGGGGTTACACCAAGACGCTGGATCAAGTTTTGTAATCCTGGGCTGAGTGATATCATAACAAAATGGATTGGAACTGATGATTGGGTCCTTAACACAGAGAAGCTTTCTCAACTTGAACAGGTGATGCCTCTCTCACTACTCTCTGTGTGTGGCACTCCCACTTAAGGACTGCAGCTAAGCCTTAATCTTTGTTTAGACCCTCAATTTAGAAACAAAAAGCAGGAAAACTCCCCATGTTACTTTCTCTGACATTTTTTTCTGACAGTTCGCTGAGAATGAGGAATTGCAAGAGGAATGGAGGGAGGCTAAAAGAAGAAACAAAATAAAGGTTGCATCCCTGATCAGAGAGAGAACTGGATATATCGTCAGTCCAGATGCAATGTTTGATATCCAGGTCCTTCCTTAAATCTAAACACTTGGAAGATTTTTCCCTAGTGGCACAATATATTATATATACCCCTAAGTAGCATTGGTTTTAATTTTGAATTTGTTACACTTCAAGAAAGGCGATATGCAACATATATGCTCCCTTCAGAAACTTAAGTTTTGACAGATTTCCCATAAATCTGCATAATTTGAAGCCAAGTCATCAAGCAAAATTATTCCATATATTCAGGCTTGTAAGTATGAATATGCCGTTCTCAATGGTGGACATTAAAAGAAGAACTTGAATTAACTTGGATGATGAACTCTTTCTCTTAGAAATTTTTCTGTCTCAGGTCAAGAGGATACATGAGTACAAGCGGCAACTATTAAATATATTGGGAATAGTGTACCGATATAAGAAGATGAAAGAAATGACAGAAGAAGAGAGGCTAAAGAGCTTTGTCCCTAGGGTATGCATATTTGGGGGAAAAGCATTTGCCACTTATGTTCAGGCCAAGAGAATTGTGAAGTTTATAAGTGAGGTTGCGTCTACCATTAATCATGATCCTGAGATTGGAGATTTGTTGAAGGTACTATTATTTACAAAAATTCTTATACAATCTGTTATTACTATTCTGAAAAATTCACTCTAGACTTGTCAATCTTGTTTGTTTTAATATTTTTGCTGTAGGTGGTATTTGTGCCAGATTATAATGTCAGTGTTGCAGAGCTGCTAATCCCTGCTAGTGAACTCTCCCAGCATATCAGGTACTTATCTTTTAAAATTTCCAGTAATCAAAATGCCCCTATTTATCATAATACAGTAATTTTTTTTTTGGATAAAAAGTGGGATAAATCCCACCAATTTCATTGAAAAAGATAAAAGAGTTTTCTGAGGATAGGCACCAAAGCACTGGTAAATTTAGAACAGGCTGTTTTCTTTGTTGTTTCTTGTAATATTTCTTATTGATAACTTCCGTGATTGTGGGTTAGTACGGCTGGTATGGAAGCAAGCGGCACCAGTAACATGAAATTTGCAATGAATGGATGTGTCTTAATCGGTACACTAGACGGGGCCAATGTTGAAATCAGAGAAGAAGTTGGCGAAGAAAACTTCTTCCTCTTTGGAGCAAGAGCCGAGGAGATTGCAGACTTTAGGAAAGAAAGGGCTAAGGGAAAGGTATCTTACTACCATATATTCTGCACTCTTTCTTTTTCTTTCTTTCTTTCAATTAGAGCACATTCTTTTCACTCCAAATAGCCATATTATTTTGTGAATTAAAATGATGTGTAGTAGTTGCTTATTTTTTGGTACTCTTGGCTTTAGTATTAATACAACCTAATCGGCTTGGCTATGATGCTGATTCTTTTCCCATTTTCTTAAATTAAACCACACAAACCAGTATTTTTCTATTCTGTACATGATTGTTCCAGTCAAAGCTAGGTATACCACCATGCGTGTATAGATACTGCTTGGTATTGTAGGCTTGTCAGCCGCTACTTTACAATAGGGAAAGATGTTTAATAGTTATTCATCACACCTCCTTTGTCCATCTCCCATACAGTTTGTTCCAGACCCGAGGTTTGAAGAGGTGAAGAAGTTTGTTCGTAGTGGTGCTTTTGGAATTCGCAATTATGAAGAACTGATGGGCTCCTTGGAAGGAAATGAAGGATATGGCCGTGCTGACTATTTCCTTGTTGGAAAGGATTTCCCTAGTTACATTGAGTGCCAAGTGAAGGTTGATGAGGCCTACCGTGACCAGAAAGTAAGTCAATTTCTGTAACTTGTGGAAATAACCCAAATATGAAATCCTGTTCCTTTTTAAAGGGCAGTCTCAAATATATGCTGCTGAGCATGAAAATATCAAAGAGATGGTACCCCATACAAAACAGCAGGATATTATTGTTTGCCCAAAAGAAATTAATAAAATTTCACGGATAATGTTATAAGAATAACTAGGCCCTTTGTTCCCCAAATACTCGATAAGGTATCGACATTGCCTCCTCAGTTCATACTCTCCCTCTAAATTAATAAAGGTTTTCTCTGGGCAATTTTTTTCAACGAGAGGGACTCATGATGTTTTATATTTTTCTTTTAAAGAACAAATTTGTGCCTTTTCATTCCCATTTTCTTCAAATAATGCCAAAACTACCCTCAATCCTTGCTGTTTCTCTGTATTAAAATTAGGGATAGGCAACTTCCAAAAAAAGAAAAAGATGATTTTCCCCCTTTTTGGGGTCAGGTCTTGTGTTGTGGTGGTGCATGCACCATGCTCAAAACTTAATCCTCAGTTCTGTCTGTTTATGTATGCACAAGTGTGTAAACCAATCACGCGTGCTTAGTTTCAGAGGGTTGCAGGTAGTATTTTCTATTTTATTTGAGGGGTACTATTGACATTCCTTCTTTGCAGTGGCATACATGATATTGATTTTTGAGGTTGAATGCATGAATGTTTTTTTTCCTTCTCTTTTTTAAGTTTTATAAATATCTGTTATTTGAATTGGGATACTCCTTGGATAATCAGAACTTGTTAGCCGATTAGTGACCCTGGAGCGGCTAACACACACCCTTTTAATTTCTGGTTTTACCAAATTAATTTAATTTTTGTTTCATCAACCTTCAATTGGCACTCTGCCAAAATTAATGGTTTTCTTTTTCTTTCAGAAATGGACGAAAATGTCAATATTAAACACCGCCTTCTCTGCCAAATTTAGCAGTGACCGCACAATTCATGAATATGCAAAAGATATATGGGATATCAAGCCTGTTATGCTACCATAAAAAGTTGAACTATAATAGATGTAGGGAATGCATCTGCTATTCCTTCTCTATTTTGTTCATGAGTTGGAGAGAGTTTGCTTGCTTAGTAATGCGGGAAAATTAGTAGGCTTATATTATTAATTAAAATAAATGGATCATGGATCCATATATTACCATTAGCTGTATTTAAAAGTAAGCTTATATAGGTGTGTGTTCAAATAAGTGGATCATGTATCCATATATTATCATTAGCAGCTAATAATATATTATGAAGCTTTAGAGCATTGCAAGTTCTGCTATTGTTCTTGTATTCATATTTGTCCCTTTTTCTGTTGCCCTCCTTTGTAGGACTAGACTTTCATTTCCATCTCAACCAAGGATTACCATAACATCTAGAAATTATTAATACCAGCCAACCCACACTGCTGCTGGGCCCCTAACCAGGCGTTACAAAGCCAGAATACTCCAGTACCTTATCTTTGTGTGCATTTGAAGTTAGGTCCTTATAAACTGCAATTAGCCCTAAGAGTTTGCCATAACATGTGGCTATTAGGGCTTGTTCGGCCGTCTAAAGGGAACGGGAATGAAAATTTTTGAATGGCCGAAACACTGTGCGCGTGGGTTGAAATTTGTGAAGTCTGAGTGATTTTTTTTTTCCCACACGCAGTGTTTGGCCGAACAGGTCCTTAAAGTGCAATTATGATTAATGGTGCTATATGCGAGTGCTTCCATGAGTAGGCTAATTTACTAAAAACAATTTACATAATTAGTAGATAAAGCCTTTCCCATGTCAACAAGATCAAAGTAAGATAATTAGTGCTTGCATGAGTGGGTTTTCATTGAATCTGCCTGAAGACGCCAATTCTCCTTGTGTTCAGTTTTGAAAAAAAATCCATTAGCAGTTTTGAGTCAGAATAAAGTTGTAAAACTTTGTCGAGCCCCTAGTTGCATTGTAACATTGTGATTGGTGGCCGCATACAGCCATGCATGTCCCTGGAATTATTGCAACCATTCTGTGAAGTTAGCATCTAGGTGCTTTTAGCTACATGCTATCAGAGATAGTTGCACCAAGTATACTTTAGCAGCCTATGCTAAGTTTTCCAAAAAAAGAAAGATAGTTGCAGTAAGTATAAAATTTTGAGTCAAGAATGCGTAATCACAATTGTGGTTCTAGGTTTTAGTTGCTAATTGGACGCTGTATACTGTGTCCAATGTGCTAAATTAGATTGTCTAGAAAAATGTTGGTTTCAGAAATAGTGGAGAAAGTACTTTGTAGAATGAAAATGCGAATACAATAATTTATTGAATGTAGTTTCGGAATCCAAAGGCAGATATGTTTTTAAGGTTTTATATCTGCCATCGGAGTATGATATCCATTGACAGCCTTATCTGGTTGGATAGTTAAAAAACCATGAACCAGAGCCATGGAATATTTTATAGGTCCATAACTCCATATGCTTGATACCGTAATTTTCTGTTAAATTTGGATGGCTTCACCAATAAGATTACTGTAGAGACTTAAATTCATAACTGAAGCTTATTTCTGTTAACTTCGATGGCTTCACCAGATAGGAGTAAAATTAGGCCTCTGCTGTAACTTTGTTTTATTAACATTTTAGATTAAATGATTAATACCTTTAAGAAATATGACCATTTTGCCCTCGGCTGCTGCACCTCATCCATGTTGCCAGCGTCCACTCCGAATCTGAAACAAAATCAAACATCAGGGGTGAAATGGGAATTAAAACAGAAAATACCCAGGACCTACCTGGTACTCACTGTACTGGTACAGCAATACACCAGTTCCATGTCTTTCTGTGCCAATATGTACCTACTTAGACTTTGATCAGTTCCATGTAACCATGAGATGTGAAATCCCAAAGCTGCAACTAAATTATACTGTTCCAAAATGAAGTTTGCAATAAATGAGAGTCTTTATCAGTATTCACATGTAGAAATAAGAGAAGAAGTTGGTGAAGAGAACTTCCTCTCTGGAGCAAGAGCAGATGAAATTGCTGGGTATCTTAACCAAAGTATTTTTTTCTCATCAAATTATCAGTTTGAACAAAAATTGCAAAGGCAAAACAGCATTTAATGAGATAATAGGGCACAACAGTTACTTATTTGTTGGCACTGTTCTAGTTATGGACAACATGGTACGGGACAATAATTGAGCATTTGTTTTTTTTTTGTACTGAATTGTGCCGGTCATATTTAGATACCACCACACAATTATGTTTAGTACTGCTGAGTTACAGGCTGCTTCTCTGAAATAGATGCAATTTTTTTTTTGAATAATTGTAAATTGTACTCCCTCTTTCCCTCTGATACAGTTTGTGCCAGACCCTAAGTTTGGACAGGTGAGTTCCTAGGAGGCATTTTGGGAATATACAATTAAGAAGAACTGACAATCCTTGAAAGAAAATGAAGGATATGGCCGGACCGACTTTTAGTTGTTTCAAAAGATTTCCCTAGCTAGTTACATCGAGTGCCGAGAGAAGGTTCAACGAGGGATACAATTACTAGAAAGTACTTATTTTAATGAGGAACCAAGCTAATTTTTTCTACTTGTGACAATCCGATACTATTAAATCTTGTATTTCTTTTTAGTGGGAGTCTTCGGATTCACCTTCAAAATCTTAAAATTTGGAATTCTCACTGACATGCCACACCCTACAAGACAACAAAATATTATTAATTTACCAAAAGAACTATGAATGTCATGTATAAACTATTAATCTTATAAGAATATATCTAGGTACTACCTCCCTCCCTCATAAACAGTAAATGATACCCAAGCTGTCCCCCCCCCCCTTTCTTAATGTCTCTCTCTAAATGAATGAAGGAGAAATGATTCTCTGGTAATTTAATTCAACAAATGATTCCGTCAAACAAACAGTGCCGGAACGCCTTGAGGAAATAAGGATGATTTTCAATCTTCTTTTAGAGGGGTATTCATGATATTTCATTATTTCTCATGCTGTTGTGATACAGCATGAGGTCAATGAAACCTTTCCTTAATACCGTACTACCTGATGCTCTGTAAATGAGTTAGATCATATATGATAATTTATTTTTGGGAATTACTTGGTGAGGGGTTGCAAATTATATAAAAGGGCATTATGCAAAGATATACATATTACTTTGCATGTTTCAAGGAACATAGATTTCTATTCCTTCTTTCAGATCTTATAATCTTACTCCGTTATTCAGTACATATGAAATACTCAAATACCACCCCACAAAACAACCCACAATTAAAAGTAGCCAAGTTTTTTTTTTATCATCAGGAATTTAGATTGTTAACTAGCTGACGACCTTGGTGGGGCATACATGAATCTTTTCCTTCTACTGTGGCCTCTGGCATTACAAGTTTCAATAATTGTGAAACGGACTAAAATAAAATGTCAATATCGGATATCAAATTTAGCAGCGACTCACAATTCATGAATTCAAAAAGACATCGGATATCAAGACTGTTATATTTTTTTTTTCTTTTTTTTGTTAAAGAAAACCTTGGAAGTTGTAGTATAATAAATGATAGGGATGCTCTGCTATTGCCTTCTGTCTTTCCAGAGAGTTATCTCGTTCATTAACTTGATAATTTAAGTTGGCTAATATCGGTTTTAATTAAAATAAGTGGATCATCAATCATGTATCCATATGTTACCAGTACAAATAATTCAAATATTAAGAAGCCTGCTGAATTTTGTTGATTTTCTTGCATTCATTTTGATCTATTTTTTTCTCCTCCTTTGAAGGATAAAGCTTCTGATTCCATCTCAGACTGAGACAGGGTATCACCATGACATTCTGATACCGCTTCAACCAGCCAACCCAGCTTACACAGCAACTGGGACCCACAAAACCAGTTGCCACGAAGCCAGAATACTCTACTTTTGTGTGCTTTTGAAGCTAGGTTCATATAAAATTCCAGGAACCCTAAAGTTCTGCCATAACATTTGGGTATTTATTTATTTGACCTATTGCAATTATGACCAACAGCGCTATATGATGTGAGTATTGGAACTAGTACACTAGTTATAGCTTTAAAAATTCCAAAAAACATACATAAGTAGGTAAAACCTTCCCCATGTGAACAAGTTCCAAGTAACACCAAATGGGTTAATATCAAACCCACCTAAAGATAAGAGAATCTTGCTTATGTCCAGCGCTTCAAAAAGACAAAAAAAGGAAAAATTCTATTAGCATACTTCACTTGAAAGAAATCGTGCAAAACTATTTTGAAACCCCTAATGCATTTAATTGGCCTTTGAGATATTTGGGTGTGCACAGCCAGATCAGTGGTTACATGCTATTGGTGTTTCTTCTGAGACAGTACTTTCAGTCTTTTTTTTTTTGTTTAAATATAAATTAGGCATAGATAAGGAACCAAAGGAAATTTTCAATTGGAGAAATGAACTGTTTGAATCTCAAAAACCAACTAAATAGAAGGGATCCAAATCTGCTGAAATACCAATACATGAACAGTGTTCCTGAAATTCTTGAAATCCAGAATCCAGCCGTTGAACTATTTCGAGATATGTGCACAGAAAAACTAGCTGTTTCGAGATGCGTGCACAAAAAAAGTTGAACGGCTGGATTCGGAATTTCAAGAATTCCAGAAACACTGTTCATGTATTTTGGATTTCAGCTGATTTGAATCCAAATAGAAAACTAGACATTTCTCTTAAACATGCCACACACACTAATAAAATGTAAATGAGTATTAATAGAAAACACAATAAATTGGATAAATTTCTATGTTTGAAAATTTAGAAGATTAAATATGATATTATAAATTTTAGAGGGGAAAATACTTAATTTTGAGGTTTTTGTAGGGTATACATGAAATTCCTTTTTTTTTTTTAAAGAAATTTAGGCATAGACAAGGGAACAAAGGAAATTTTCAATTAATTAGGCACCTCTCACATTTTTTTTTTTTTTCTGTTCTCTCTTCCTCTGTACAGAAGGCTATAATTTGCATCTCTTTATCTTCTGTACCACACCTACGTGAGTAAGGAATCATCTCAAGGAAATTTTGTCGTTAGATGCTCTCTATATTGTGTCATTGTGTGCTCTGTTTTAAATAAGCTTATGTAACAACTCGTAAAAATATTTCACATATTTAGTATAGTCAACAACTTTAATATATGCATTTTAATATTTTATATTGTTGCATATTAGTTACCGCCGCAGAAGAACAGACGTGAATAATTTGATAGGAGGTCCCCTTCGGCCTTTAAAATTAGGGATTGCAATCTCTATTTTTAAATTGGAAAAATATTTGAGTTACTCCGACTTAATTATTGAATTGAAAGAAAAACGGAAAGGCGCTTTCAGAATTTAAAAGGGAATAGTGAAATTTGAATTCTCATCATTCTTAATTTCTTATGACCTCATATGGATTTTTAATTTTTTTTTTTTTCTTTCAATGATTGTTCCTCTTTTCATTATTGCTGTATTTTTCACTTTCTTACCTTGGAGCTCTGCACATTGTTCTGCTTACTAAATTTTAATAATATTTCTTACCTTGCCATTTTTTTAATTTTCAATTTAGTGTGTTTTGATAAAATTTGAGGAGGTATTAATTTGGTAAAAGCCATTTTTCTTAAATTCCTAATTGTGAACTGGGCTGATTGGATTTGCTTAGACGAAAATATTTATATATTGGAACTATTTAACGAAGAATTTCTGCACATTTTAAAAGTATAAAATTTTTGTTTCTTGAAACTTTTAAATGATATTTCTCATATTAAAAAAAAATGCAATTGGATTAAATTCCTATATCCCATTATTTTGAGCCATCGCTGCCAATTAACATTCTAAAACTAATATATAGTCTACCGTCCACGTCATCAATTTATCGAACACATGATGACGTAAACTTCATCCACTGCTAACAAAGTGTCAATTGCGTAATTAATAATTATTTGATACAAATTAAAACTGCGGGCGACAAAAACGAAAATTTTGAAATTTAAAAATGAGACAGAATTCAAGATGGGATTCTTCTTTCTGTTCTTGAGGCCAGAGGAAGATTAGACGATCTAAATCGCCAGAATCAAGAAGATCCTGAATGCTGTTTAGACCAGATTTCTGAGGATGTACGGATACCCCTCGTCGAAAGAATTTCTCAATTTGATAAGTATGGAATGTTTCCTCATTTTCCATGGTTCTCAAATGATAAATCATACTGACTATAATGGATCCCAAGGAGTATCTTTTTCCCATTCTTTTCTTTTTTTTCTTATGCCTACGTTCCTCTGATTCTGTTGATTCATCAAATTGAAACAATTGAAACAATTGATAAGTATGGAATGTTTTAGGATGTAAGTGCAACCTGATCAATTGAAACAATTCGTCTAACACGATCTACAAATTTGTAAACTTTAATTTTATATAATTAGATGAATAATTATTTTAGTACCCGCGCTACAGTACCTGCACTTAGAGGAATAATGTACTATGGTCCCCACTAATTATATGGTCCCACTAATTATTATTCTAAAAAAATATTATATGTTCCCCACTAATTATTATTCTAAAATTCCAGCAACACCCTTCCTCTATGATCCGCGTCAACCTTCCTCTAATGAAGTAGTGGGGACCCCGTATCACCGCATCAACCTTACCCAATCATCACCGCGTCAATCTTACTCTAACAAAAATAGTTGACCACATAGGTAAAAATACTTTAGTGTAGAGGTATAAATACTTTCAGATGTCATCTAGTGTCATATGTAAAAAATATTTGAGTGGTCCCCTAATGCGGGTACGACGCGAGGATTTTTCAAGAAAAGGTACGGTTATTTAAGGAAAACTCATATATCATATATGTAGTTCATTGTATAGATATAAATACTTATCTTGTTTGAGCTATATACTTCACAATGTTACTATTAATATTTGTAAAACAAAATTACAGTTTTGGAACGGTTGCGTGGTCCCCTAATGCGGGTACGACGCGAGAATTTTTCAAAAAAAGGTGCGGGTATGGTTATTTAAGGAAAATTCATATATCATATATGTAGTTCATTGTATAGATATAAATATTTGTCTTGTTTGAACTATATACTTCACAATGTTACTATTAATATTTGTAAAACAAAATTACAGTTTTGGAATGGTTGCGTGTTCCCTAATGCGGGTACGACGCGAGGATTTTTCAAAAAAAGGTGCGGGTACGGTTATTTAAGAAAAATTCATATATCATATATGTAGTTCATTGTATAGATATAAATACTTGTCTTGTTTGAACTATATACTTCACAATGTTACTATTAATATTTGTAAAACAAAATTACAGTTTTGGAACAGTTGCGGTCCCCACAAACAGTTATGGCAGTTTAGGTGCGGGTACAATGTGGGTACTCAACTGCGGGTACTCATATCAGCTTCCTAATTAGATATAGAATAAATTAACTGCCGGTTTAGTGTAGTGGCACGAGCCTGCAGTCTCTCCTCGTCTCTCTTCTGAGAGACGCATGTTCAAAAAATAACATCTAAAAGATGCTTCAGTGTACTGGAGCTTTTAATAAAAAAAAATGATATAGAATGAAATTTGATTAATATGACACTTAAATCTGTAATATAAATTCTAAAAAAGTTAAGTAAAACATGACAAGTTCTACACACTATATTCTTTTTGAAATATTTGCTTACATGTTATATATTATGTAAGCACGGAACCTTAAGAAAAATAACTAAATATCATGGCAAAAGAAAAATAATTAATATGATTGTTATCCCTTTTAAAAATTAATTGATTTAATTAATTTAATTGAAGAACCGCAATAAGTCTAACGTCGCTTAAAATATTTGCATTTATGGAAGAACCATTCTGAAATGTGATGCTTGAAAGGGTATATGATGTAAAATCTTCTTTAAAATTTTAGGTTGGGGTATTATACATGAACCTATACACATGATGTACTATCTTTGTTGTACAAAATTAAATTCCATATATACCAGTATCAATTCAAGGTTGCTTATTGCAGTTAACAAACACATAAAATACACTTGAGAGTAGGTCCGATGGGTTTAATCACTGTCGATTTGCTTTAAAATTCGTGCAGAATGCTTTAAACTTCGTGCATGTATGTTTCACTTTTCATGCGCACAAATTTTAAATTAGATCGGACGGTCATCATGCTCGTTGAACCTAAAAGTAGGTCTGATGAGCATCGGACTTACTCCGTTCTCCATAAAATAAAACTATCACAAAAGGGCCCACAAAAATATTGCTTCGTTTTTAAAAAATATCATGACATGCATACATTAAGCATTTAGGAAGTACTACTGTTAGCTAGTAAATAATGTGTGGCATATGCCTAATCAGAGCAGCACCATCGCTATCACTACCGCTATCATATGAAAGGAATAACTGTTTATGTACATTGATTTAGGTCATATCACACCTTCAGCCTTAAATAAATAATTGACAAAATTACGGAGGAGATGTTCATTTCGTCTCCATTTCGTTTAAGAAATGGATGTATCATATATCCTATAAATTAATAAGAGCTTTTTTCCGCTACCAATTACAATATTAATTAATTGTAACGACAATACAAGACAATACAGGGATCCCATTTTCTATTTCAAGACGCAGCATGTGAAATACTGCAAAATTTTGAAATCACATAAATTCGTTTTTGAAATGAGAATTTGGTAGAACCTTTTTTTTTTTAAACTTGGTAGTGGCTGAATTTGATATAACTTCGACAACCATTTCTTTTTAGGGAAAAATTCTAGTGTAACCATGCAAATTTTTAAAATAAGCAATTTTCCCGTGATAACATGTTAAAATCCAATATTTCCATAGAAATATAAAATTCTTTCTTTTATCTCCTTTATTCATTAAATTTGTTATTTAGACAAATATACCTTTTCATTTTAAATGAAGATGTCCCTTTAAATTAGCAACAAAATTGAATTGAATAAGAAAAAAAATAAGAAAAAGAGAAATTTCATATTCATCTTCGCGCCTAAACTCCTCCATACTCTCTTCCCAAATCCGCCTTTGCGTAACCATTTATAACAAAATTCTATAACTATTTCCTAAAACTCACGTCTCCTAGCAAATCCCTATGCAAATTTAAGGATTTTTTTTAATATATATATAACATAAAACAAATCTCGTTAAATACATGATATTGTCTCCGAAATCTTTTTTTAATTACAATAATTAATAATGAAGGCTCTCTTTCGATTCATACACAAAATTGTTGTTTCTTTTGTGCACTACAACCGGGCGGATCCACTCACACCATATGGGGTCAATTGACCCTGTATTTTTTTTTCATTTTCTTTTCTGTTCATACATAATTTTCTATATATATAGTTAATTAGAATAAAATGTTATGGGTATTATAAAATTAATTCTCATTTACAGCATACAAATTTTATATAATTGATTTCATTCACATTTAACTCCCATAACTTTAAAGTCTGTTGCAATACAAGATAAAATAAAATAAAATTGCATTGTGTTTGTAATTTTGCAGACGTCAATTTGCACAATAAGCACTTGTTAGTGTACCAATTAGCAAAAGATGCCTATGAGGGCCATTAATTTATCTATTCTATGGTATCAAGTTCCCGTTCCAGCATCACTATCAGAGGTTATTATATACATGTGTACCGATACTGTACTATTTAATTAGTTTTTTTTTTCTTTTTTTATGGCTGATAAATATTTGGATTGGATTCCGATTATAGATCCTTTCGTTGGTGACTTGCTGTTACGAATTAAGTGGACCCAATTCTTATAACCAATCCCATACAGAGAATTAGGAGATGCTCTGTCGGCAAACAACCTAACTAAAAAGACATGACAAATGATTTTTTGTCCAACGCAAAAATTGCTTCAAACTCAAGTGCATCAACAGTGTTGCTACATGTGTGAAACTTAACTTATAATTTTTTTTATATACATAGAAAATATGAACTCCGTTTAATTTTTTAAATAAAATATGAGGAGGGTTCTAATACCTTATGTTTTTCATACCTCATCATGCCTCATATTTGATATCTTGGTTTTCAAAGCCTAAACTGTCGATCCAAACCGTTCAACATGATATCCATATTAAAATATGCTTGGAGACCAAATTTTATAATTTTTAGATTTTTTTTACTATTTTTTAGATAGGTACAAAATCACTATTTTTGAACGGTCCAAAAAAAGTGATTTTGTATCTATCTTAAAAAATAGTAAAAAAAAATTTCAAAAATTATAAAATTTGATCTCCAAGCATATTTTAGTATGGATATCATGTTGAACGGTTCGGATCAACATTTTGAATTTTGAAAATAAAAATATTAAATATGAGATATGTTGAGATATGAAAGGCATGAGGTAAAATATTTATTATCTTGATAGTAAATAAATAGTGCATTAAAATGCGCACAAAATCCTTCATATTTTGACCACTTGACTTGATAGTAAATAAATTCAAAAATTAAATTTTTTTATATGGAAACGAAGCTCTCAGTAAGGAGATTGGTTTGAACGGTTTGGATTTGTCGTTTGAAGCCCATTCGATAGATTTTGAAGACCGAAAGCATATTGTTAATATACTAGAGGAAGCATGTTAGCTGTACTATATATATATATAAACCCTAAACCCGAAAGCATATTTTTAATTTGTGATTAGTTTCAACAGGAGCTATATATACTGGGATGGCATATTTTATATATAGCTATAATGAAAACAGCCATATTACATATAATATAAACTTGACGTGTCCAATATTAATTATTAAGACCATAGATCATAATTTTTAACAATGCATAATATGCATTATCTCATCGTCAGTGAGCCTTGCCCACATATACTTGACTCATATATATAATGACCCAACCTATATTTTGTGAGGTTATGGATTAGGAAAGTAGATCATAGAAAAATACATATGATTATTTGTTTTGAATATATTATTTATTAAATCTTTTTTTAACCTTAAAAAGTATTTTTAAACCGTACTCTAAGGCCTGGATAAATGAAGGTTACATTACACAAAAATAATATGAGACTACTTTCTAACATATGATTAATTATATACTTCTCTGAACAATTATCTACTTCTCCACCTTTTAATTAGAGTATTGAGATTTTTATTTTTATAATTAATTTATAGATTCTAAACAACTCTGTATTTTAAATTTTCAATTTCAACCTTACCCTTGCTAAAATTTGAATTCAAATATTCGCTGGGAAAGAATGTGTAGATTTGATAGCTAACGAAGCTGCTAGCAATAATTGATGAAAAATATTCTCCCGGAAACCAAAAAATCAAAAATCAAATAAAAACTAGAAGGCAGGATTCTTTTTCTTTGACCAAGTAATAATATTCCGACGTGATAGAGAGTGATCATGATTTGTGGGTTGCAAATCAAGCACCTAACATGTTGCAGAGAAGAGTCACATGCATGGTTTCTGGAAGGCGAATAGGATAGAAAATGGAGGGAATAGAAAGGTTCCGTAAATAAAATTGCGAAGGAGAGCGATAGGATTGCGTGGGGAATAAGTTAGGTTTCTAAAAGATTGTTGATAGGTCCCATCTTTACGGGTCCCACCCACCGCTCTATTTTTTTTTTAATTCTTATTTTCTGTCAGAGCATATATGTGTACGTATAATATGAAATTTTAGGAAGATAGGCACATATATGAAGTATGAGAAATATAAAATTTCAGGAAGATAAAAAAGAGGGATTTTTTAAAAAACGTAATTAAAATAATTAATTTTAAAGAAACAACATGATTACTGTTTTTTTTTTACAAAAATCATAAAAACCGAAATGACAATTCGGTTTAGGCGTTTTTTTTTTTTTCTATACTGAATTGCCAATTCGGTTTAGACTTTTTTCACAATTCCCGCTGCTTCCCCTGTAACTCTGTGTGTAACTTCTTGTAAACCGAATTGCCAATTCGGTTTAGAGGCATTTTTAGCCCAGACCGAATTGGCAATTCGGTCTATAGGTTTTTTTTATTTTTTTTATTTTTTAGAGACACTAAGAAGAGCAAAATAAAGAAATCTAACACTGAAAATTTGAATTTTTTGTTTAAATTTTTTGTTAAATTACTTCTTTTGATTTATAATTAGCAAAAAAATACACTAAATTACTTGAAATTATGTTGAATTACACTATATTACAATAAATTATGTTGAATTACACTAAATTACGCTAAATTACAATAACTTCACTAATTACGCTAAACTACACAAAATTACGCTAAATTAGACCGATTTTGTGCCATATTTCATTAATCATAAAAAATTAGTAAAAATTGGTATTCTATAAGTTAATTATGTAACTAATTTACTGAGCTACTTAGATTGAATAATAAAAATGAAAATCTTAATCGGAAATTTCAGCTCAAGTTTTGAGGCTCTTCCCTTTGTTTTTTGGCAATTTTGAATTTTGGAATCCGGCATAGCCGCATAGCCGGCACAGACGCATGCGTATTTTCGCAAGCTTTCCGAAAAGTGGTCATTTGCTGAAATTGGACACTCGAGCGCCGTTTTATGACTGTTTGAAGTTTTGCCGTCGTTTTTCGCCTTTTCAGTGAAGATATCGTCCCTATTCATATGTAATTTAGCGTAATTTACCGTATTTTAGCGTAATGTAATGTAATTTAGTGTAATTTAACTTAATATAATGTAATTTAACTTAATATAGTGTAATTTAGCGTATTTTAGTATAAATATGCTAATTATATATCAAAAGAAGTAATCTATCAAATAATTTAAACAAAAAAATTCAAATTTTCAGTGTTAGATTTCATTATCTTGCTCTTCAATAGTGTCTCTAAAAAAAAAAAAAAAGCCTATACCGAATTGCCAATTCGGTTTGCTCACTTTTAGGATTTTTTGTGACGTGGTAGCGGAAATGCTGTGAAAAAGCCTAAACCGAATTGCCATTTCGGTTTTTATGGTTTTTGTAAAAAAAACAGTAATCCTGTTGTTTCTTTAAAATTAATTATTTTAATTACGTTTTTAAAAAAAAAATCCAAAAAAGTGTTCCATATATGCATCAAATGTTGCGCTGCATCTATCTTATTTTTTTTGTGTGAGGTGAAGTCAAAAGTCGGATATATTTGTGCTTTTGAATCTTTATATACTTAACTGAAACGCATCAAGTCGAACCGCGTATTGTCTCTTTTAAGTATGAATTTTACATAAATTAATATTTATATATATATTTTTTTAAAAAGGCAATAGCCCATTTCATTGCTGAAAATGTTAAATACATATCAGTTCCAGCAAAGCTGGTCCAAACACCACTCCATGAGATACGAACTAAGCACATCACAGCATATAATTAATATTTATATAGAATTTATATTTAAATTGAATAATATAAAATTCATATTTGAAGTTCACGTTTGACGGAATGAAATTAACATTAATTAACACCTTGTTTGGATGGAGAGTAGAGGAAGGATAGAGAGGTGAAGAATACAAAGGGAATAAAATGGAATAGAAATGAAGATTAACATATCTAATCTTTTTGTGTTTGAATGATAAATGAGGGAAAATAAATTTAATTTTCCTTTCTGTCTTATTTTTTGTTTGGTTGATTAAAATTTAGAAGGTTAATGAGAAATTTGATGGCTATTGAAAGTTTGTGACAAAGAAACTTGGATGAAAATTATATATGTAAGATATAAGATTGGATATTTGTATCATTTTTTCTGAAAATATTTGCAACAAATTTTTTTTTCCATCCGTTACACTCTAAATTGAGAGAAAAATCGATTCTATTGATTATAATCATGCAAGATTAAACTTTTCACCTACTGTACCCTTTAGCTTCGACATAATTTTGTCAACCAAACACAATTCGAGAAAATTTTTTCTTCTTTCCATTCCCTCCCCTTCCTCTACTCTCCATCCAAACAAGGTGTAAGAGTCTTGATGGTAGAAAACAAAATATCCGGAACAGTAAATTCATTCATTTTTTTATTTACCAATAATAACTTTGAAACTTCAAAGAAAAAAAAAATCTAGTTTGACCGGATCAAATTTGAATTCTATGATTGTACATCAGTTTCTATTGAGTGATGGAGCTATACAAACTTTTCATTATATTATATCAACTTGAACTTGGAAATTATGATCTCTTAATTATAAGTTATCTAATTAACTTTCAGTGAATAATTTTGTGTGTTGGAATGAAGCACATACTATTATACTAATACATAGATGTTGTGTTAGAAAATCCTAATTTTACATTTTTTTTTTGTTAAATACAAAAGTTCGATTTTAGAAAAAAAAAATGGCCCAAATTCTAAACCAAGACTGTGTTTCTAAAAAGTGGCACTGATGCTCCAATTTTTGCAGAATATACAATATTGGTAACATTTAAGTCACTTTTTAAAGAAAACAGCTCGTTTTTAGAAACATTCTATTTTTCGAAAGAACAAACTTTTTATGATGTCATATTTTGAAAAAAAATTATGTGCACCAAATTTGAATGATACATGAATGCAAATTAATTGTGTCAGTATGATACTGATTGTCTGTGATGAATGATCCAATGAATAACATTTTACATGTACCAAACGGCAAGTTCATTAATGTATTAATATGATGATGCACTTCTAGAGTTCAGAGACTCAGACACAGCATCATGAAATGACCAATTTACTGACATCCTTTATAATAAGGAGTTGACAAAAAAAGAGGAAATATTACACAGTTCTCACAAAGTTACATATGGTCAGATTGTTAATTTTGCCCCCATATCACACCAATCCCAAACTTTTTTTTTTTTTTTTTGAGGAACAATAAGGGTCTAGCCCATATTTCATTAACCGCAGTTGGTTACAGCAAACTTTTTGTTTTGAAAAGTATAGTACAATTAATCACTGTACCGAGCCTATAAAGAATAATCAAACAAGACCACCAACATTCATGAATCATGACATGATATACATCGTAAACTTTTCTAAGATGTAATTATTGGGTGTCATCAAAGATATGCAATCTCATCCATGTGATGATATCCAACGTAAAGCGACTGCACCATATATATATTAATCTACAGAAATTTGATCGTTTATATATTATTATTATTTAATCATCAACAAATGGCACCAATTATCCCAGTCAAGACCAATAGGCACTCAAAATGGACGCCAAAGTTTTACTTCGCTTTTACTCCTAAATTATCGGTTTAAAATGTTGTTTAATCGATCGCTGATATTTCTCTCCTGTCAAGACAAAACTGGACAGTCCATTTTGTTTATTCACCTAATAATTAGTTAAGAGCACTTGATAAGCCTCAACGTAATGTACTTGAGAGGATGTAACTAAATAATGGGTTGACGAGCAACGACCGTGTTCGATCTCCACCATTAGTTTATCCCTCCCTGTCAACCTTTTTCTTCTTTTTCCTTAAATTTTAAATTATCAACGTAATATAATAGTGCAAAATACTAATACAAAATAGTAGGCCGTACCTTTTATCGAGTACAGATTAGTGACCCATGAAAGCGATATCTGAAGAGACTTCCAAATCCCCTTCTATACCTCTCCTCTCTGAAAAGGAAATAGAGTAGAAGCTGCCAACAAATCAAACCCCAGAAAGAGAGAGTGCGAGAGCGAGCGAGAGATTTACTGATGGAGGAAGCTAAAGGTCCGACCGGATCTGATATCTCCGGCGAGTCCTGGCCGTTCAATGGATACGGTGGAGCGATCTCGTCCCTTGACGAGCTGTGCTCAGGAAGGATTAGCGGTGGGCTTGAGTGGAGCTACCCTGCAGAATCGGGTGATTTCGAGTCGTTCGATCCTCCTGACAGCTCTGACACTGTGGCACTAATGGATCCTAAGGTGGAGGCGCCTGACACGTCAACGAGATCGGGGGAGGCCGCGTCGTCTAGCTCCAGCGATGAGAAGCCGCCTGAAACACCGTGAGTATATTGAGTAGTATGATACTATAGCACTATAGTGGCAGAGTCGTAATTAGGTGTCTGGGGGTATTTTCGGAAGTTTAGGAGCGATACGAAAATAGGAAAATACGGTTATTGGAAAAGAAAAAAATTCTATACGCAAGACGCGTGAAAGAGAAAGAAGCGTGTGAGGGCAGTTTGGTAATTTAGAGGTGCAGATTTTTTAGATTTCGCGGCGGGAATTCCGTGTTGATAAACATCGATCATTATTCATTCCCCAGATTACGCGGTTTTGAATTATTTTTTATGTTTTGTTTTATTTTGGTTCATTCTGGAGCGACACAGACCTTTTTTTTTTTTTTTTTTTATTTCCACCACTGCCCACGTCTTCTACTTGCTGTGTCATTGGTGCAAATTGAACTTAGAGAAGTCAAGAACAAAGGAAGAAATTTAAACATGGTTTTATTTTATCATTTTTCTTTCAAGTCTGAGGTGCGCTCCTACTGTCCTTGAAAAAAAAGAAGTGCACTCATATAAGTGAAAAAAGATGCCTTTTACTCTCATATTTGCCTTGTTCTGTTTGTCTAATTAATCATTTTTCACTTGTAGAAAAACTGGATTCATGTTAATACAAAAAAAAAAAGGTTTAGCCAAGGAAATGACCAAATAAAACATGCTCTTTTAAAAGGATTCCTTTTTCACCGCTACCTTTTGCTAGTCAGTTTTATTGTTTGTTTATAGTCTTTGGGAACATACAGGGAACAATGTATCATGCGTCGAATCTTCATTTGTCTGGTATTTTGACACGTAACTGTTCTGGATTTTGAGTTGATCCATATGTTACTCAAGTTTTCTGTGGACATACTGTTCAGAAATTATAGTTTTATGGCATGGTGCAATTTGTTGCTTTCTATTGAACATTGTGTTGTCTTATATATCATCAGAATATAATGTATGCATCAGTATCTGCTAGCCGTTCTCTCTCATCAATTGAACTCCTTTTGCCTTTACAATAACTTACTAAATTCAAGGTACAATTTTCTTTGTGTTTGTGATTGTAGAAGAAAGAGTGTTAAAAAGGGGCAAAAAAGAACAAGGCAACCGAGGTTTGCGTTCATGACCAAGAGCGAAATAGACCATCTAGAAGATGGCTATAGATGGAGGAAGTACGGCCAGAAGGCTGTAAAAAATAGCCCATTTCCAAGGTTATAATTACATCTTTCTCATTCTCATTATTATTTACAATTTGATATAGTCTTTCAGTATTTTTTGTTCTTTTTCTTCGTTAACTTTAGACGACTAAGTTTTGGTGCAAGAACACTCTTTCTCTAGTTTCAATGAAAAAAAATAACGCGTATTCTTTGCTGGATAAAGAGGACCATGATCACTTTATATTCCATTATTTAAAGTTTAAATCCAGAATTTCAATAGAAAAAGAACGTATATATGCACGAGTTTTTTTTTATATCAACGTGGAATAAGCTTACTGATCTCTTAATAATTTAGAAAAGAAGTACATAATACTCAACTGACGTGCATTTTCTTGCAAGTTCAAAATAATTGAAATGTAAAATCTCTTTTGAAGGCTGGTTGAGAGTTTCCATGTTTACATTGAATTCGATCCGGTGACTTGTAAAAACAAAAAAAATATTAGAGAAACTCTCATTAAGTACGGAGTGAATCCCAGAATTAATTCAACTTTTTTGAAATCCATCTAGTACGTTCATGGACATTTCCAGTGATTATAATACCTCACAAAATATATATTATTGATAACTAATTATATATCAAGTACAATTTGCTAATTGTTAAATGGACCATTATTCATTAATAATATAGCAATTACTTAAAATTAATAACTTTACAATCTTAGTAAGAAAATTATGTTGTTATGTACGTTGCTATATGTTTGTGGGTAATATATATATTTGTTAACCAAATATAGTTATATGTTAGATTCCGACAGATTTAACATGTTGTAGATTTGAATTTGTCCTATCATCAGGATTGTTTAGAAGTAATGATGATCAAACATGTAACGTCCGTTCATAAATCTCATGAGAAGTACCCAAAGATTCGTATTGGACTTAAATGGAAACTTCGTTTGACCCAATAACACGATGATCTAATTTTCATTTGCTTGAGTAAATTTTCAATAGCTTGGGTATCTGACTAGATGTTCGTCATATATCTTCATACCTTTTAGAGTGACTATCTAATTTATAAATGAACAAGTATAGTTGTCAATAACAAATATGTAAATTATATAAAAACAACTCATTTTATCTTACTACAGTTTTAAAAGTTGCTATTTTTAAATGTCCTACCATTAACAAATATATTTGTCCATTTAACATTAGGTACTCGTTATTAATAATTAAATTATGCGTTCTTAACAATTATTAATATTTGACTAATTATAATGAAAAAAATAAAGATGTTCAGGGTTGAACTGGGTGAGCAGATGTTTAAGTGGAACTCCTTACCTTTTCCTCAAGTAGAAACTCAATACAAGTGAAACTGGATTCCAACATTCATCAGCACATGTGTGATAACGTTTTCATTCCAACTATATGTAAAGTAAAATCTTTCAAAAATAATATAGAATTAAACATCAACCAAATAATTAATGCTATCTTCTTTGGTACCATTGATGTGCATGGGCCAATTACTGGCAGTTCCTGTTGTGGAATCTGACTTCCATAAATACAAAGAGTCAATTAAAACTTTTAGATCAGGCAAAAAGATCACCATAGGACGAGGTTTAAGAAGACATGTTTTAAATGACAAGTACTATAGAAGCAGATCATGGTGCTATACATCGATCGACCAGCTTCTTCCAAAATAAATAAATAAAATATATTGTAGGTATGAATATATATATATAAGTAAAAACCACAACTAGCTACATAGTGAAGTAAATAAATATAAACAAATGAATATAAGCGAAATTTACTTTAGTAAACATTGTTTTTTCGTTTAGTATCTAGTTCTGTTCACTAACATTGAAGATAAATTAAGAAAATGTTTTGACCTCTAAAAACTGCAAATTAATTAGTCATTGCAATTTGCAAATTGGTTTTTGTGCAAGTAAAATTTAATCAGTATAAAATTAAGTATATTAAATATAAGAAAGACTATATATATATTACCATCTTTGAATTTCAGACATATATTTTTCATGAAAACTTCGATGTGCATCAGAATATCCTATGTAAGGGCTACATTACTCAAACCATATGAAGAAAAACTCTCACATGCTCTGTGTAGTAATCGATCCTTTGATTCCTTTCCATACAGGAGCTACTACAGATGCACTAACAGCAAGTGCACAGTGAAAAAGCGAGTTGAGAGATCCTCGCAAGACCCATCGATAGTGATAACAACATACGAGGGGCAGCACTGCCACCACACCGTCACATTCCCACGCACTAACATGAACTCAGGCATCTCTCCCTTCCACAGCGCAACTGCATTGGCCGAACGGATTGCATATGCCACACCTCAACTCTATCTTCCTACTGCCAATTTGCACCTTCAGTCTAATAGTAATGGAAGTAATAGTACTAATAGTAATAGCTCTTCGATAACTGTGTCTGTGTCTGCAACAGCAGCACTGTCAGCTCAGGTTGGTGTTTTGTCGAGAGGTGACCAGCTGGTGGCTTCAGCTACTAATGGAGAGAAGCAGGAAATGTCGGTACAGGAGGAAGGGGCTGTAAGCCGGGTGGATGAGGGTTTGTTGGGAGATATGGTGCCTCCTGCCATGAGGAAAGGATGATACTGCAGCCTGCAGGTACTCTCTCTCTCTCTCTCTCTCTCTGACCATACAATATTGTTGGGATTTTATGAAACATGCTAGAAGTCTGATCGATGACAAATACGCTAACATATAATATTTACTATTCTGGTGCAAAAGTGCAACTGTGCATGGCTGAAAGATCAAGCCCATACATAAGGAGTGCATATAGTTATCATCTCTCCGTTCTTGTATAAATGAAGAACGTTTATCCATTTCTGGTATGAAATAGAGGAGATTTACAAGACCGTCAGGAATATTCCATACGTGGTTTCGTGGGATTTTTTAGCCTTTTGTATTGAATTCCTGCTAGGTCTTTTAATTTATCTTATCAGATATTCAATGCACCGACAGATCCCTCGTTGTCATGCATATTACTACAAAAAAAGTTAGAAATGGACTAGAAATACTGCATACATATCCCTTCTTGTAATATATGATTAAAGAACAGATGGAAGGATTCCTTAATCCAAACACTGATTGACGAGCGATCAGTTTTAATAATCAATTGTTTTAATTTGGTCCTGCATGTTTGATACTTAAAACTGGATGAACATAAAGACTAAATTCTAATGTTCCAAGCGATCAATTTCATAATTCAGAAGCTTTTACCATACAATATAATCTTGTGTATTACTCTCGTCAATGTATTAATTAAGAAGCTTAATCTGGGGTCGTGGTATTTAGGGTTTTGTATTGCTACCATAACTGTTGGACTAATAAGTTTAATATATATGTATATATAGCATCTTAAGCAATATATGCATGTCCGTGCAAAACTAATTTCTTGGCTACGTGTCAACTTTTGTGCAGATATAATCTTCTCTGGAGAGGAGAGTGACAACTTAGCACATCCTGGCTTGATTTGACTTGTAGTCTTCTAGATTAATTCTATAGTGTGTAGTACTTGTATCTTGCATTAAGCGTCGTTTCTATATATATTTTGCTACAGGACTACCTCTGATTTAGGCAAAATTTTAATGCCGCGTAGCTCGCTGTGCAGGGGCGCTTCATCATTTCTTCTTTATTTATTACTTGTGCTCATCGTTTCCTTTAAGTTCTATTATGGGATTGAAGATATATGTATATTTGATAAATTGGTACTGATAAATCATTAGGGTTTCTGAACCTTTCGTGGCGTTATCAGTACAAATTTCGTTTCAGAATGCCTTTCTTTTTTGTTTTCCAATTGCATTGTTTGTACCCCGTTGTTGAATCATTTATATGTTCCTCGTCTGAACTACCCATTACATGGGAATTTTAGAAAATGCTCTGCTCTACTTGCTAGGGTAATTATTTCCTCCTCGTCAGCTCGACCATCAATAAAAATGACCCAAATGTCACTTTTTTGAAAAAATTGCAGAATTACCAGATATTATCTATGCAATCCTAAACTGGTTGCGGAGAAATTGATTTCCCTAGATTTCATAATATTTTGGTGCTTAGATATTATCTGCACAGTTATTGATTTTACTGAATTTCATACCATTTTAGTTGCGCAGATAATAAATATTCTAAAATTTTTCTTAAAAATGATTTTTGAATTTTTTTTTTTCGGATGGCGATAAGAAAAAAAAAAACCGGTGTCATGTACTCTCTGCCAATTTAAATTATTTTCTTTATCTAATTTGTACATAGCACATGGCAGAATCACTCGAGTGTCAAATCTGTACATAGTTAGCACATGGGAGAATCACGGTTGACTCGAGGGTAACATGACGTGTTCTAAACTTCTCCGACGTGTTCTAAACTTCTCCGGGATTTTTATTAACTTGTTATATGAGAATTTATAAAAATATCTCTAGCCCGGTGTCCAATTTAATCAATTAATGGCCGGTACCAACTTTTATCCATTAAATAACCGGTATCCTTATTTTTGTTGTTGTTTTAGGGTTTATTGTAGTATTTTTCGTTTATATTTTATGTTGTAGTATTTTCTGTTTAGCATAATTATGATAATTTATTTTATTTTAGTATTATTTAGCGTACTTAGTTTAATTTAGCGTATTCCTGATAATTTATTTTATTTTAGTACAATTCTCATTAGTTTAATTTAATATAATCCTGATAATTTATTTTATTTTAGCGTAATTTTGCGTAAGTTAGTGACAAAAAAAGATTAAAAAAATATAAAAATAGTATCATAAAAGCACACATAAAAAAACCAAAACATAAAACACCAAACATAAAACACCAAATATAAATAGTACAAAACAATCACCGCCTCGGCCCAGAGGGGGACTATTGCTTAGGTGGTACTCCAGCGTTCGCTCGAACCGGCCATACTCTCTCTCTCAGTGTAGCGACATTAGCATCGGCCTCGCTGCGTATCCGCTCGATGGTATCCCAGACTGACTCATACTCACCCCTAGAGACTGGCTGGGGTGGCGGGGGTGTAGAGAAGATGGATGCAGCAATCTCAGTTGCAAAGTCAGGCTGAGTCTGAGACACGCTACCACTGGCCTCTCTATCATGTGGCATCTCGGTCTCATATCGTGGTGGCGGTATGTCGGCCGGATCCTCGTAGCCAAAACATAAGTCATCGAGACTGAAAGTTAGAGCCTCCATAGGAAAGGACTCCGAAGGCGGTGGCGGCATCTCGGCCGAACCCTGCAATCATACACATAATTAAATAAATTTGATCTGAATGAAGAAATTTGTACTAACCTGACAGCTAATGAAATATGACATACCAGAGGCTGAACCAGACGTCCCTACGCGTCGTAGAATGCCTACCAGCCAGTCATGGCAATACCCAACGATGGTAATCCCACTGTGGCTGCTCATCGGGGGAAGATGGCATCACATCTAGCATAACCGGGCTCTCATCGGGCTCTGTCGGATCTATCTCACGCCAATTGATGTTCTCTCCGGCGTCTCGCAGCATGGTGATGAGCTGCCCACCATGCCCGACATCCTCAACAAAATTGGCATTCTGCTTGAGGAAGTAGTACCCAAGACGTCTCCAATTCTTCTTTTCCAACATGGTGATCCCATGCGCGGCACCTTTAAACGAGGCCAAAAGCTGAAAAAAAATTATTTTGTTAGATCAAACCTTGATGAACTAATCAGTTAGGAAAAAACTATGTAGTTTTAGGTGCATTACCTAGCGAGCCCATTTTTTACTGTTAGGTGTGTAACCATCATCGTCTTTAACCCTGTCACCTAAATGAGCACCGTAATCGCCCTGCAGATATACGGAAGCCATACAGATCCGCAAGTACCAAGCCTCATACCTCAATATGAGGATGTCTCGGGGTCTGTGTGAGCTCATCTGGCACCTGATAAAAGTCGTAGTATCCCGGAGCCTCCGCCCTAGTGTACTCCTGAAAATGGTCGCTCTAATTACGCTCACCTCTAGATAAGTGGCTAGTCCTGTAAGAAACACGTTAGTTGCAATACAAAACTATCAAGTAATATGGAATAATAGATAACAGGATACGACTTACCTGTGCAGGTCTTTGATGGTGGACCTCGACAAAGATGGCTCTACGGGAATCAACAGCGCATGTCCAAATAAACGGAGTAACCAGTCTGGATAGTGGTGCTCCACTATCCAGAAGTGTACGAGTGGACCTCTGTAGTACCATATCTCCCGCTGCTGCAAACAAATCCCCGACAACTGTTCATCCTTGTATAACTGGTCATACGGTGTCTACTAAACAAGATTTGCAGCCAACCTCTGCAGCTCTGAACGGGCCAGCCTGATCCCATGCCGGAGGCTCATTCATGATAGGCCGACCCACCGGTAGCCGTGACCATGAACAGTGCTGAAGCAAAAGTACCGGCCCATACATCTGCATCTTATCTTTCTGCATTTACAAGAACGTCAGGGTATTTGGATTGGTTGATTAAATAATTAAGTAAGAAAAGAGTTAGAGACTTACCTTACAACTACGACACAGATGGGAGTACAGATGGGCTAGGACAGCCCCACCCCAGTTGTACGGTGATACATGCTCAAGGTATGCCAGCAGCAAGAGATACATCATCGACATCATATCACTGCTGGAATCAGCAAACATGACAGAACCAAATAGGTCCATCACGAAGTCCCGTGTATATTTGCAATACAAAACAGATAATATAAAGTCAATAACAAATGTAATAGAAGCAATTTATAGTTTTTACCTCTGAATCTGCTCATCGGTGGAATCTGCTGTCATACCCGGGCTGAAGTGCTCTCGCAACTTCTTCATCCTCAAATGAAATTTGGACTTCCCACGATCCTCAATAAGAGAGTGAGAATCAGCTCTCAACAACTCCTCGATCTGAGCAGCAAACCCAGCGCTGTCAGTGATCACTCAAAAGATAGCGATGTTATCTTTTAAAATTTATAAACTCAGAAATGCTATCGGTTCGGATCGCAAGCGCACAATCCTATCGAGTAGTATAATCGAGGTCGATCCACAGGAAATATTGGTCTACAGTCTTGAGCGATCAAATCACAATCTTTCGAAAGGCTAGACAAAATCTGAAAATTTGAGAGTTGTAGTTGTGATCAATGTAAATTTGGCACAATTAAAAGTAATTAAAATAAAGATAGAGATGAGAATTCCTAGGGTTTCGGCACACCATTGTTACTCAATCCTCTTTGATATTCTACTTCTGTCGGGTCTGATTTCCTGTTGTTGTTTATGGAAGACACTACATAGGACACTGTAAGTTATCTTACACAAATAACGAGACTTTCATCGAGATACTACATAGGACACTGCGAGTTATCTTACGCAAATGCGTATCGTGCTATCGCCTGGTCCATATCCGGCTAGGTCTGTATCAGTCAATACGGGCCGTAACATAGACTTAGTCGATGAGAGTTGCTTATCTGATTGACCCGATTCTTGCTCTATTTGATGTGAAATAGTCCCAAAATATGTTTCATGCAATATAATATAAAGAAGGGTGACAGTAGCCTTTTCTTCTAATTAATTAAACATAAGTGTGAGATAATATGCAAAATCTAAGCCAAAACCCTACGTAATTCATCATCATTTTGACCCTGATCACGCCTCCTAACTTGAATTGTTGCTTGTCCTCAAGCAACGACATCCTAGCTAGTCAAAGGTCTGGTCTATGTTAAACCATGCAATCTCAAGGACTTGCTTTAAATTAAACTAGAACTTGGGCTTGGTACAATTGACATGACATTAAAAATTTAGAACTTCAAAAATATTTATGACATCTCCCTTGAACAATTTATTCACCCCATGATTGACCTCATTATGCATTCCTTAGAAAAATTATTATCGAACAATTTACTTCACAAATATCCCTAAATTTGAGAGTATTAATTTCTCTTTGATTATAAACGGATCCCTTCCAATCAATAGGAATTCTAATGATATAAATTTTGATTTTCCTTCCTAATTGATTGGAGCAAAGTATGACAACTAAGTGTGTTGGTACTCGTGACATTTTTTTTTGAAAAATTAAATATGCACAAAATTAAACTTGGGAGGTTTTGTCGAGCCTATTGGTAACCAGTCTTGAGTAGGCACCCGTACTCTTTTTTTTTTATCCTCCATCTTTTATTCTATTTTTTTTTCTTTTTCTCATTTCTGATTTTTTTGTATTTTTTTTTCTGAAAAAGTGAATATTTTTGTGTCACAAGTACCATGATTACACATAATTCCAAGTATTCATTCATACAAGGAATTATTGCATAGTTTCGCTAGGGGTCTATCTATAATAAATGGGTATTGTAGAACACTTTCAAACTTAAGAGACTTTGCAAAAATAAATTACTCAACAATAGAAATTCTATGGTTTGCGGTTTTGGTCAACATTAATGGTTAGCAATTAATTGTTCACTTTGAGGTCACTAAGTACTTTAAAAATTCTGGATTTTCGGTATCATGGCCAATTGTCTAAACCCTAGCCTAACTTAATTGAAAACAATTCCTTATTTGATTAAACTACTTCTACGAAAATTAAAATGCAAGCTAGCTAAAAAGCTCAACCAATCATTCTAAGATTTTCGGTAGAGCCTCATGTAGGGCGCAGAAAGTTGCACAACGGGTGGAAGGTGTGTGCATGTGTTAAAATGCCTCAAGGTTCAACACTCTCTATTTTCAAGACATGGAGGAGAACATCGAACTTGAAACATTCATTTCTTTCTACAATTCCTTCGGTTCACCCTCGATAGACTTACTGTTCATAATCGATCTATCGAGAGAGTTTATTGATTGTGGGGACGTTTAACTCCCAGCGGGCGCAAGCCCCCACTGTTAATTACATCAGATGACCCTTCCAAGTCATTACTGAATACCTCGTTCATTCCGGGATTAATGCCTATTTGTTGTGAATTGAATAAAGGGGGCTAAAAGGGGACTCATGTATTGATTTTGGTTTTGCTTAGGTTTTCTATGCATTTGAACATATGTGCCTGTGTGTGATTTTCATATTAAAATAATGTTTATTATATTTTGAAATAGGAATTTGGATATTTGAGAAGTTTATATGCATTATTTATTTGTATTTGATTTATGACGTATTTATTTATATTTTTGTTAATTATTTCCATGCTATTGATAAATGAAATCATTTAATTTTGAAGAAAGGGTATTTTGGTCATTTCAGGACTTGACTGATGCTTGGATATGTTTAATTTTGGTTTAGAAGCATGAAGAATTCAATTTGGGTTCATTTGGAGGTGGTTTGAGTCAATTTGGACTTGAAATGAAGAAGTTATGGCCAAAAAGGACTTGTTTGTAAGAGTTTTAGTCTTTCAAGGGCTTGTTTATAAATTCTGGAAGACTGGGCTTTGTGATTTGGAGTTTTGATGGGGTTTTGTATGAAAGTTGGGCCTTTAAGGGCTTGTTTGACAATGTTTTAGGCTGTCAGGGACCTATTTACAATTTTACGAGGGCTGCGCTGCAATTAAAATTTGTCAGAGGGGTCTATATGCAAAAGAGTTTTGATTTTATGATTTTAATTGATTATCTGGGCTTTGAGATTCGTGTTTCCATTTAAGCTTTATTTTGGCGTCGGAATTAAAGGGTTCATGTTGCTTTAAGATCCGTGCAGATGGGACATGAAAGATGTTTTAGCTGATTTTTACTTGTATTTAGTATCTGAACTTCAAAAATTCGTATTAAATTGAAATAAAATCAGAAAAATATGAAATTTATGTCCATTTTGTGTATTTTGAAGTCTTCTATCTAATCATGATGTTTGTTCTTTGATTTGATTTTCCAGTCATTCAGTATTGTTCATTTACCAGCAGCAGTTTTATTTTGTTTAAATGCTGATTTTTCTGTTTTTAAACCTGAACTTTGAAAATTCATATAAAATCGAAATAAAATCAGAAAAATGTAAAATTTGTGTCAATTTTGTATGTTTTGATGTCCTCTATCTGATGGGGAAGTCCATTTTTCATTTTGGTCCCTGTGTCAGTTCAGATTGTTCTGTTTACCAGAGGGGGTCATTTTAGCACTTTTGAGTGCATCCCTTGTACCAGTGGTACACACCAAGTACTATATTGCTGGTTCACTGTTCCTGAAAGCATTAGGGGCTAGTTTAAAGTGTCTACAACTGAATACATGAATTAACCATCATTTAAATGAGTTTTTATAGCTTTCAAGCTCTTATTTGGTACCAACAAACAAAAGGGAAAAGGGGAAAAACCCAAAATTCCAAAATAATGCTTCTTTAAATACCAAAAATCTGTCAAAATGTGGTTTTATGCAGGGAAGTCCCTGATTTTGTTTAAAATCATGTTTTTGATGTTTTGAAGGACATATCATCGAGATTTCCTTAGATTTAGAGATGCAAATGCCATGAACAAGTATAACTTGTTGTTTATTTGCATTCTAAACCTTCTGTCTCTCACTATTTATATATTCAAGGTATTTAATTTTTTTTTAGCTCATTTGCTCAAGAAATTAAACATTCTTTCATATACAAATAGGTCCAAAAGGGCAAGTCATTGAAATATCATAGATTTAGAGCATAAATGGCATATTATAGCCAAAGCTACTGCCTTTTACACTTTAAACCTCAATTTCTCACTATTTGCACATAGTTTTTAATTTTGCCAACATTCATGCATATAAATGCACTAATTATTGACTAAATCAAATCCTTTGTACAAATAGGCCCTTTGGATCATTTAGGTTGAGAGAATAATAAGGGAGACCTCGTGGCTCAACCCTATTACCTCTTGTGTTTAATTTTTTTTATCATTGTCACTTTATTGTTCTCTTAACTTCTCCATAAGATAATTAATATAGCTTCCATATGAAGGGAGACCTCGTGGCTCAACCCTCATACTTCTACTACTTAATCATCTTTAGAAGAAGCTAAAAGAATTAAAGAAAGAAAGAAAAGAAGCATCAAAGACCAAAACTTTATCATTTTTGTTTCATAAGCTCCAATAAAAAGAGATGATAAAATATTTAATTTGATTTTTTAAGAAAGGAGGCAGAGAAGAAAGGAAAGGAAGAAATAATATTTTTAATACTTTTGTCATTATTTTCATAAAAATCATTAAAAGAGGCAAGAAAAGGGGAATAAAACATTTTATTTGATCATCAAGCTACACATTTCGTTTTATTCATCCTATGATGAACTAGAAACTATATAGCCTTCACATTTATCATTTTGAAAGTTTTAAAATGAAAAGAAAATAAAAAGAGAAGATCAATGCTCAAGACAGTAAAGAAAAGAGAGGAGATTCATCAAAACTTCTTTATTTCGACTAAAATGAAATATATACATATCATTGCTCATCAAGAGCCTTACATCATATAGGTATTGATTACCTATTAAGTTTGCTTAAGAAAGCTTCAAGCTTTTGAGCTCTAACCTAACTTTTATATGGAGTTTTCTAACTTGCTTTTATCACAGGGCTTTCTGGGGGAGAAGAAGTATATTTAGAATTGTCTATTTTCTTGCATTTGGGGTGCCTTATATAGGGCAGTATTAGGGTTTTCGGGTTTAGAGCTGCTGATGTGTCTTTTACTATGCACACCAGGTGCTTGATCAAGGGTCTGGATGCATTTGCTTCATTTTCAGATGCCTTGTTGGCAGGAGATCATCCAATAGTGTTTGTACATATCATCAATCATGAGTGGTATCACTCTCAGCCCTTGGATTTCATTCGGCTGTGAAGGCTTGCATCATAGCCTTTGGTGAACCGGTCCAAAAATGGAAACATTCAATTCACGTGTTCCCAGCGCCTGGGAAGAAGATTCTTCTATTTTGGGCGCTTGTGGGGAGTGCATGACACGTGTCCTGAAGATTGGAACGTTGGGAGAGCATCTTCGGGTTGGCGCTGGCTCCCTGCCATTCCCTCTCTAAATTTTGTCTGTTAGGAGAAAAGGGAAGATCCCTTTCATTTATGTGGGCATGGAGTAGCATGAGCCGTGAGGCTGACTGGGAACTGATCCATGTGAGCCGGGTGCACAACTGGATGCAGCACGAGGCGTGTGATTCAAATTGAGCGTTGAGCGCTAGCTGGCTGAGCTTGTGTGGGTCCCTTTAGTCAGGATAAATGAGGGAAGGCACTAACTGGCTGAGCCGAGTCCTTGTTTTTTTTTTTGTTTCTTCATTAGTTACTGGCCAGCCATGCTTCTTTCAAACCCCATTATTTGGTTCGGCCCAGTTAGCTTATTTAACTTCGGCCCGATCATCTTGATTTATTCTTTCGGCCCAGCTGTGAGTAATTCAATTAATTATACTCCTTCGGCCCAGCCGTGATCATATAAATCAACTAATTAATTTAGTTCAATCAAAACCGAGAGTAAATTTGTCCAAATCTCATGACTTAAATGTGCTAAATTATCTCCATTTTAGCCTCTAATGGAGATCTCCATTTCTCTATATTTTAGATCTTTTGTTTATTTTTAAATCACGACTTTTTAGGGTCAAACACCTCCAACCCTAGTAAAAAATTGAGAAAAACTACTAGCATCTAAAAGAAAATAAAAATGCAAAAAATTTAAAAATACATGGTCAATTTACCTCCTACCCCCCGAATAAAATTGAGCATTGTCCCCAATGCTCGAGAGATAAAAATAAAGGAAGTATAAAGTAAAAAGACCGAGAGAGATACAACTCACTGCACCTCAATCCTGAGGTGATGGATGATCTTGCTGTGTTCCAGTCTGTCGAAGGTTCTGGAATGTGATATTCTTGAGAATTTTAGAACCATGGGATCACCTTCTTGTCCTCTCTCTTCTCCTCTTGCTGTTGTTCATAGTAAGGCGGTTGATCTTGTGGAGGAGAATCCAGGAGTTCTTCGTGCTCCGGACTATGATTGTCGGATAGTTCCGGTGTTGGGTTTTGGGAGGAAGATTCTCCCCTCTTTTTCTTTCCCCTTCCTGTCAAAGCTTTAAGAAGGCCTCGTGTTTTTAGGGCCATTTGTAGGATCTACCAGTCTCTGTTACGGACCGTATTGGGTCAATACGGACTGGTTACGGACCCTTGTGCTGGTAAAATCGGCCAAGTACAGGACTGAATACGGACCGTATTGGGCTGGTACCGGTGCTGGTAAAAACTTATAAAATTTAATTTTTTGTATTTTTTGGTAATTTTTGGTTTTAACTAAATCTAGAAAAGACAACAAAATTTTAAAACTAAATCTCAAAGAAAAATGAAGAAACTAATTGAGAAATTGAAATAAAAATTGAAAAAGATGAGATAAGGGTTGAAGAACCGAAAATGGTGAAGAATCGGGGTGCTCACGGCGGGTACGGACCGGATACAGTCCATATTGATGATCGGTGGTAGTGGAGGCGGTTTCCCTTGGTGGCCGGCGGTGTAGTGCGAGGATGTGCTCGGGTTGTGCAAGAAAGAGGAGAAGGAGAAGGGGAAAAGAGAAAGAGGAAGAAGAAAGAAAGAGGAGGAGAGAAAACGGCTCAAAAATAGAAAAACCCAAATTTGAACGGTTACTAAATCTCACGCCTCTTCGTTAACGGGTTCGCATCTCCCATATTAGCCTTCATTACGGACTGTATCGGGTGATACGGTCCGTATCCGGTCCGTTATGCTGAACCTGATAACTGTTAGTGTTATGATCTAGAAGCCAACCATTTATGGATGTATTCTATGTTTTGTTCATGAAATGAAAGAATCATTTTGTTCCTTGAGTATTTAATTACATTATGGATTTTTCGAGTTGAGGACTTGAAATGTAGAACTCTATAATAATAATATAATAAATACTCTAAATGTCCATAATCTTGGTAATTAAAAAGGAACACTATTTACCGGTACGAGATTAGTATGTGGATTAAATGATGATTATGGTCTACGGATCATATGGTAAGGAGCTACCAATTTAATCACATAAATATCTGATGGAGATCAGGGGATTGGACATGACCCAAAAACGAAACATAACATGGATTGTGTTAGTGTCATTAATGTTTCATTTGTGTCTTGAATTCTTTGGTATGAGATGATTATTTTTCCTACATGAGATACATGTATCTGTAGGTGTTGTCCAACGCTGACCGTAACTGGCAGCTATACAGATAATATCTCAATATGTGTGTCTTGTGCGGAGGAAAAGATATTTATCAAGAATACCAGTGTCCCTCATATTTCATATGTGAGTGATGATATCTTCGGGCCCCTTGATGGAGTAATAAAGTATGCATGCAATTATGATCAATGAGTTTGATCATTATTTACTGAATTACTTGGAATCAAGAAAATAATAAATTTGCAAGGATGACACTCTCCTGCCTTGGATTTATTCCCGATATCATGTGACACGTGAATTGACACAAGCAATTAAATATTGCTTTAGGATCGTGATGTTGATTGGTTCATATCATCTTTATCTGTTGAGTAATTATAATGCATATTGCTAGGTGCCGCTTATAATTTATAGAATTAAAAGAAGTTTTGATTCTATTGTCAACACAATATAGATCCTACGAGGTCACACCCAAGAGAGAAAAACGAAATAAATAAAAGTGTCATGGAGATGACTAACTTGATCTTAGAATAAATTTATTACATGTTGGACATGGTATACAAATTTATTTCTCAACAAAATTGAGCAAATACAATTAACCGTAACAATTGTCGGGTGGGCCAAAAGTTGGCATAAATGGCAAAAACAAAAATAGCATAAATAGAAATTGGCCCAAGCCCAATTTAACATTAAATGGAGAAGTCCATTTGATGAAGTGGGTTTGGAATAAAGTGGGATAAAAGTACATCTAATGGAGAGCTCCATTGGATGGCAAAAGTAAAAGTTACTTTTGTCATGTTTAAATCTAGCCATCCATTGTGGTTGAGATGATTAAAACATACCCTAAATTAATATTATAAATACCCCACCTTTTTCCAAACCCTAGCCACCATTCTAATCTCTCTCTTCTTCCTTCTCTTGTAAGAAAAATGGAAAAACGTTTTTGTAAGAAGAGGTGAAAAAGAGAAGAGTTTTTGCAATTTTGTCTCCACCATTTTTGCTCATGTGTTGAGCACAACTTCTACACTAAAATTAATAGTTGATTGAAGAGGTAGAAGCTAAGGTTAAGTTAGATTCTTGGTTGATTACCTCTAGCAAGGGAAAAACAAGAGTTTCGTTTAATCTCGGGTGGATACTCGTAGAGGCTTCGTGCGTTCGAAGCGGGTGCCATTTCGAGGCCGACTTGGAGAAGTGAAGGCTCGACAAGGAGGCAACAACCCTACATCTCAAGTCCCTACTTCTTGGTTTAGAGACCAAGATTTGAGGTATAAAGATTAAACAAGTTAAAATGTTAAATACGGTTCATCGTTAGTCAAATAAGTAGATCTATGTTGGTTTCTTTGAGTTAAATTTTTGAAATTTGCTCTTGCATGAAACTAATATTTTCTTCAATAACTGCCTCCAAACCTATCTTTTGAATACGGACCGCATTGGCCGATACGGACCGTGTTCTCCACTATCTTCTTTCCCTTATAACTTTCTACTCCGTATTCACTGTCCTGGTCCATATTGCTTGATACGTGTTTGACCCTAAAAAGTCGGATTCAGAAATAAAAAAAAAATATAATAATAATAATAATAGAAAATAGAAGAAATGGAGGTCTCCATTATGGGCTAAAATGGAGATAATTGAGCACACTTAAAATCATGAGATTTGGAAAAATTACTCACGGTTTTGATTGAACTAAAATAATTGGTTCAATTAATTAGTTGAATTGATATGCTAATGACCGGGCCTAAAGAATTGAATGGATTAAAATAAGAAAATGCTATTGGGCTTGGGCCAAGACAATATATTAAATTAATTAAAGGATGAGGGCTTCGGCAATAAAAAAAAGAAAGGGGGAGCTGCTGCTGTATGAGCCGAACCCAATTTGAATCACATACTTCATGTTCTCTCCCACAGACTCGGCTCACATGAACTAGCTCCTAGTCAGCCTCACGGTCTACGCTACACCATGCTCACATAGATGAAAGGATCTTTCTTCTTCTCCTAACAGACAAAAAATTAGGAGAATCGGCAGAGAGCCAGCGCCAGCTAGAGATTCCCTTTGTCCTTCACTATGCTACTCGATCAAGGCCGTTAGATGCGTTCAACGATCCAGATGCTGCCACTCATTAATCCCTAGCTGCAAAACGTGAGCCTCAATCCATGGAAAGGCCTTCAAACCAAAATCAGGACCTTCTAATTTAGAAACTACTAGTGGCTCAGATTAACTCGGCCTTGGATTGATGAGCTGGCCTCGCCCCACTGGCCACAAGGCAATAAAAGGAATGCTTAAATAATAAGCAAGCTCTCACAGACCATTAATCGAACAGCTGATGGCCATGATGAAAAATCAACATAGAGGCAGCAAACCCGAAACCCTAATCCTGCCCTATAAAAGGCACCCCAAATGCAAAAGAAAAGAGGGGCCCCTTCCACTCAAAAACCTCCTGCTGCTAAGTTCATACACTAGAAGCCCCAAATTTCATAGTTTAGAGCAAGCTTTCAAGCTTTTTAAATTTTCAGCAAATTAGAGAGGTAATTAATACCTAAACATGTAAGCTCTTAGGAGCTGAGGGATGTATATGTTCATGAAATCGAAATAAAGATTTTACTTGATGATTTTCTCTTTTTTTGTTCTTCACTGCCTTGATCTTTTTCTTCTTTTTGAATATTTCGGATTTTCTTCTTATTTTTCATTTCCTTTTCTTTTGCTTTCTGTGATAAGTAGATGAATGCCCAAACTCATACAAATGAGTTGAAGGCATGAAGCTATTTGAGAAAAATAAATCTTCTTTGCATGATAACTAAATATCATGTTGAAAAGGTTCTAAGCAAAAACATATATATATGCACAATAAAAAAGTACTATTAAGATTGACTTTAGAAAAATATATATACATATATAAACATATTTTGAACTTTCTTTCTTCTCTTTCGGTCTCTGCCTTCATTTCTAAATAAACCACATGCATTATATTGGAGCTCATGAAAATAAAAAATATATATAAAATTTTAATCTTTGATATTTCTTTCTTTCTCTAATTCTTTTAGTTTCTTCTAAAAATAATTAAGTAGTAGAAGTATGAGGGTTGAGCCATGAGGTCTCCCTTCATATGAAAACTATATTAATTATTTTGTGAGGATGCTAAAAGAATAATAAAGTGACAATAAAAAAATTAAACACAAGAGGTAGTAGGGTTGAGCCATGAGGTTTCCCCTATTATCCTCTCAACCTAAATGATCAAAGGGCCTATTTGTGCAAAGGGATTGATTTAGTCAATAATTAGTGCATTTACATGCATGAATATTGGCAAAAATTAAAAACTATGTGCAAATGGGGAGAAATTGAAGTCTAAGGTATTAGATGATATTAGCTTTGGCTATGATATGTCATTTGTGCTTTAAACTTGTGATATTTCAATGACCCTCCCTTTTTAGATCCATTTGTGTATGGAAGAATACTTGATTTCCTAAGCCAATACGCTAAAAGAAATTAAATATTCCAAACATATACAAATGATGGAAGATGGAAGGTTTGAAGTGTAAACAAATGACAAGTTGGATGTTTGCATCTCTAAACCTAAGGAAATCTTAATGACATGATCTTCAAAAATATCAAAAACATGATTTTAAACAAAATCAGGGGCTTCCTTGCATAAAACCACATTTTGGTAGATTTTTGGCATCATTTTCGGAATTTTTGGATTTTTTTTCTTTTCCTTTGTTCATTGGTACCAAAGATATAGCAACAAAGGCTATGAAAGTCCATGAAAATGATGTTTAATTCATGGAATTAATTGTAAATGTTTTAAATCAATCCCTAATACCCTCTGGAACAATGGACCAATATTACACTACAAAGCATGCACCAATGACACAATAAAAGCACTCTAAAGTGTCAAAATGACCTTCTCTGGTAAACAGTACCTTATGGACCGGTACAGGGACCAAAACGAAAAATGGACTTCACCACTAGATAGAGGACTTCAAAACACACAAAATGGACACCAAGTTTGCACTTTTCTGACTATATTTCGATTTTATACGAATTTCCAAAGTTCAGATCCAAAAATAGAAAAAACAGCATTTAAAGAAAAAGGGGGCTGCTGTTGGAAAAATGGGCAGTATCGAATGACAGAAAAAATCAAATCATAAAATAAACATCATAATTAGATAGAACATTTCAAAACACACAAAATAGACATAAAGATCATATTTTTCTGACTTTGTTTCAAATTGATATGAATTTTTAAAGGTTTAATTGCTAAGTATAAGTAGAAATCCAATAAAACAGCTGCACGGATCTTAAAGCAATCTGTAACCCTCCATTCCGGCGCCATAACAGGATTTGAATGACAGCACGGGTTTTAAAGTCCAGAATACACATCAAATGGCCAGCACGAATCCTGAAGCTCAGCCCACATCCTAAAGCCCAATACACGAATCTTAGAGACCCAAAAACCCGAAACTTAAAGCCCAAACAATAAATAAAATTATAAATCAATCCCCTTTTTATGGAAAACTCCCTCTGATTTCCCAATATTTGCAGCGAAGGCCCTGCGAATTTACAAAAAGGCCCCTGACAGCACAAAACTCTCACAAATAACCCCTTAGAGGCCCAAATTTCACATGAAACCTTGTCTAAAACCCAAATCACAAAACCACACCCTTCCAGCTTTGTAAATAAGCCCCTGGAAAAACATAAATATTTACAAATAAGTCCTTTTTGGCTATAACTTCTTCATTTCAAGTCCGAATTGACTCAAACCACCTCCAAATGAACCCAAATTGAACCCTCCATCTTTCTAAACCAAAATTGAGCATGTCCAGACATCAGCCAAGCCCTGAAATGACGAAAATACCCTTTTCTTCATATTTCAATCATTTTCTCTTAAATAAAAAGGTGTAAATAAAGCATAAATATATTTTCTCAAGTACAAATATGTTTATAAATAAATAAAAATGTGTAATAAAGGTATTTTAACGATAATCATTACACCTCATGCATGCACATTAATTAAATACCTAAAACAATGGTAAATCAAAGAAACACACGAAAACCAAGTACATGAGTTTCCCCTTTTAGCCCTTTTATTCAATTCACTTAAATAGGCCCCAAATCCCGGAATGAACGAGGTGTTCAGCATGGCTTGGAAGGGTCATCTGATGTAATTAACAGCGGGGGCTTGCGCCCGCTGGGAGTTAAACGTCCCCACAATCATTAAACTCTCTCGATGGACCGATCACGAATCGTAGGTCCGTCGAGGGTGAACCAGAAGGAATAGCGGAAAGAAAGAAATGAATGTTTCGAGTTCGATGTTCTTTAATCAACAGAGAGCATTGAACCACGAGACATTTAAATACACATGCACACACCTTCCCTTCCAAACCGCTGTGCAACTTTCTGCGCCCTACAATACGGACCGTAACGGAGAATATTTTCTTATCTTTTTCAATATTTTTCACCGAACCCTTCCTCCAGCATGTTCACCTGGTCATGAAAAATAGGTAGATGTGATTCGTTCCCCTGTTAAGGTCCTAAATAAACTAGAAATAAATAATTATGAAAATATAAAAGTGGCATTGGGTTGCCTCCCAAGAAGCGCTTGTTTAAAGTCGTTAGCTTGACTCTGTTTCGTGTTAGTTCCTTCCAGATGTCCTCCTGACAATGCAAACGAGTCGCTTGTCTGGGGGATTGCCTTCAATGTGATATGTGGTCTTGTTATCATTGCCTTTTTCGAAGAATTCGGTTGTGAGTTTCTTTCTTATCATCTTCCCTCCTTCGCATGCAACGGGAATGGTTCTTTCTTCCTTTGAAACGAGGTTGGTTATATCTTCCCCTTTATCTTCTTTATTGGTTGGTGTTCGCGGTCCGGGGTCGAATACCAGACTCATGTTGAGCACTGATTCAATCTCATCCAGTCCTTGAGAAATTGCATCGAGTTCTTCGCGGAGGTTCTTGATCGATGCGAGGGCTAAGAGAGAATAATTCATGTTGTTGGCAATATTAGGACTTTTCTTTAGATCATCAGTTTATGTTGTCACGGAGGTTGGATGGGTCTGAATTTTCTCTATCATTATCATCTTGTATGCTAAACAATCTCTCCATCTCTCCATCTCTGCTACGCACATCACTTCCCTGATGTCTTCTAGTGTTCATCCAACCGCAATTCATCGTCGCCAGACTCGCCCATTATTTTCAAGCTGTAAACAAGATTGATGTCAGGAGGGATCTCGAATGTTTCATTCATGTTGTAGATCATCTTGTCTTCTCCAACATTTAATGAAATCTTCTCATTCTTAACATCAATCATTGCTCCACATGTGGCGAGGAATGACCTTCCAAGAATGATTAGAATTTGCTCGTCTTCTTCCATATCAACTACCACAAAATATGTTAGTATCCATAATTTACCAACTTTGATTGGGACATCTAGCAACACTCTTTCAGGATATTGAATTGATCGGTCAGCGAGTTGCAATGAGATTCGCGTTGGTGATAGTTCTCCACATTCCAATTTGTCAAATACCGTATTTGGCATTAAACTCACACTTGCTTCCAAATCACATAGAGCTCTCTTGAAATCTGTTGTACCGATGGTGCATGGAATTGAGAAGCTTCCCGGATCTTTCAGCTTTGTTGGTAATTTGCTCTGCACGAGCGCACTACATTCCAGATTGAGCGGAACTGTTGAGAATTCTTGGAGTCTGTTGCGATTTAAAAGGATCTCCTTCAGAAATTTAGCATACGAGAGAATGCTTGCAATTGCCTCGGTGAAAGGGATAGTGACTTGTAGTTGCTTAAACGTCTCCATGAATCTCGAGAATTATTGCTCCATCTTATGCTTGGCTGGCTTTTGAGGAAATGACAGAGGTGGCTGTAGGGTGGTGGTGTGATGTATTCAGGTTCGGTTTGTCGTTCGTCTCCACCTACAGTGTCATTATGCTCCTCAATAGGGTCTGCTTGCATTTCGAATACGGGCGGCTCCGATTATTGCAGCTCGTATTCCTCAGAATGTGGTGGCTCTGTGTGCGTCTCATTGAGAATTAGATCGAGCATTGGAGGTCCCTTATAAGTTGTGTCTCTCCTTAACGTGATGTATTTGCAAGTCTCTCTTGGATTTTCTTCCGGTTGGCCCAGAAATTTGCCTTTTCCATGTGTGATGCTCGAGAGTTCTTTTGCCATCTTAGAGACATGATCTTCTAAGTCTTTGCTACGGTTTGTTAATAATTCGATCTTTTACGTGATTTCAGCGTTCGCCTTGTCTTGCTTCTTTAGGAATCTCTCCATTAGTGATGTGATGTCAGGTTGCTGTGGTTGGTTGTATTGCCTCGGTTGGTAATTCGGTTGAGGATTGTTGTATCTTGGTTGATAATTGGGTTGTGGTTGGTAATTCTGTTGAGGTGCAGCAGGTCTTTGATTGTTAGACAACATATCGGTAGAGTTTAGACCATTATAAAAAGTTTGAACAATCAGCCATCTTTCTAGACCATGGTGTGAACAACACCTTAACATATCATTGTATCTATCCCATGCTTCACACAATGATTCACCATCTCTTTGTTCAAAATTAGTAATTGTGTTTCTGAATCTTGAAGTTTTGGAAGGTGGAAAATATTTTGCAATGAACACATTAAACAATTGGTCCCAAGTTTGAATGGAGTTGGCCGGTAGGGAAAACAACCATGCTCTTGCTTTATCTTTTAATGAAAATTAAAATAGCCTTAGCCTGATTGCTTCATCGGTGACTCCGTTGATCTTTATCGTCTCGCATATTCCAAGAAAAATTGACAAGTGAAGATGTGGATCCTCGCTTGGAAATTCTCCAAATTGCTGTTGCGAAACCATATTTATGAGAGCAGGTTTGATCTAAAAATTACAGTTCGTAACAGTCGGTGGGTTTATGCTTGAGTTAGGATCATTCGCGCACGGTACGCAATAGTCTCGTAGAAGTCTGGGTCTTACTGCATTCTGAACTCCATTTTCACCATTGCCTTCTTGTCCGTTTTCATTGTTGAACGGTGGATTGTTGTGAATCAGTTCGTTCGGTGAGTTATCCATGTTGATCGAATCTGAGTCTCCTTCACTTTCAGAATAACTTGAGGAAGGACTATGGTTGGTCCTTATCGATGATGTGTAAGCGAATTCGGCCAGCGTGCAGTATCCTAAGAAATAAAAGAAAATATGAAAATTAAACTAAAAACTGAAAAATAAATAAAAATAAAAAGAAAAACGAAATTGAAAATAAAAGTGAAAAGAAAATAAAAATGCAGAAAATTAAAAGTCTAGGCGTCTCTAATTAATTGGATTCAATGGTCAAAGCAAGGGCGTCTCGCGAGGCCTTGCACAATAAACCGTTATTCCCCGGCAACGGCACCAAAAAGCTTGATCACTCAAAAGAGAGCGATGTTATTTTTTAAAATTTATAAACTCAGAAATACTATCGGTTCAGATCGCAAGTGTACAATCCTATCGAGTAGTATAATCGAGGTCGATCCACAGGGAATATTAGTCTACAGTCTTGAGCGATCAAATCACAATCTTTTGAAAGGCTAGATGAAATCTAAAAATTTGAGAGTTGTAGTTGTGATTAATGTAAATTTGGCACAATTCAAAGTAATTAAAATAAAGATAGAGATGAGAATTCCTAGGGTTTCGGCACACCATTGTTACTCAATCCTCTTTGATATTCTACTTCTGTCGGGTCTGATTTCCTGTTGTTATTTATGGAAGACACTACATAGGACACTGCGAGTTATCTTACGCAAATGACGGGACTTCCATCGAGATACTACATAGGACACTGCGAGTTATCTTACGCAAATGACAGATCTCTAAAATACACAAGTTACTACATAGGACACTGCGATTTATCTTACGCAAATGACAGAACTTGGTTCGCGTTTTGTTGTTCCGATTTATGGTTTCCCCGCTAAGGTTTTCTTCACATAAATCTATTGACTCCCAACGAGGCTAACTCGTCCATCATAGTTTCTCTTACCATTAAAGTACTATCACTACCCTAATGGATTAAACTAGATCATCGATATTAGGTGAAGGGATAATAAATCACAAAAACATTTCAATCAAACAACAAGAAATCATAATCAACAGAAAATATATATATCAAAGCATTATGAGTAACAAGGTTTACTGCCTAGCCCCTAAGAAAAGAACTTAGCCGCGGAACGGCATGGTTACAATCACTCCTCTCTTTCTCACTTAATCAAATCTAACCAAAATTACAAAGATGATTTCTTCTTCTGTCCAGGGTGCTTATATAGGAGTGAGGGGACGTCTGAAGATGAGTGGAGACCAAGAAACCTGATCTGGATACAGCTGTAGCAGTTATTCCCCAAAGAGCGCCTTGGTTACGGACCGTACTGGCTAGTACGGTCCGTATTGAGACTATGTCGCTAAAGGGTTTAATGCATGTCGTGCTATCTCCTGGTCCGTATCAGTCAATACGGGCCGTAACAGAGACTTAGTCGATGAGCGTCGCTTATCCGATTGACCCGATTCTTGCTCAATTTGATGTGAAATAGTCCTAAAACATGTTTCCTACAATAAAACATAAAGAAGGGTGACAGTAGCCTTTTTCCTCTAATTAATTAAACATAAGTGTGAAATAATATTCAAAACCTAAGCCAAAACTCTACGTAATTCATCATTATTTTGACTCTGATCAGTCAGATATGCAACCAACGGGGGTGCCACTGATAGGCAAACCCCAAAGGGCACTCACATCCTGAAGTGTCACTGTCATCTCTCCGAATGGCATGTGGAACGTGTGCGTCTCGGGACGCCGTTGCTCAACCAATCCTGCGATGAGAGATGCATTGATGATGCCACTCCCAGTCCACAAGATGTCCACAACCTGGTAGAGGCCCAGATTGATGAGGTACTGGTCCATCACCTGGTAGTATTGCATGTGAACGCACCACATCTTCACATCTAAAAGAAACGTGTCATGCGTTGAAAAAAGTAATCTACATGGTGTTAACACAACAAAATTTAAACTCAACAAAATTTGAAAAAAGGCTAAAAAAATACGTACCTCACGAGAAGCCAGTGAGACTCGGTGCTCGCGGTGGGGCATCCACAGGAGATGATTGAAATACTTTGTGATGCTAGTCTCAATCGACTCGTCAACTACAGGTGGTACTGGGCGAGTCCTAGGCCGTCCTCTAGCCATCCTAATTTCGGTAATAAAATTCTGTTAACTTACGCTAAGTAAACCCTAAACCCTAATTTTGGTAATTAAATAGCCTAATTTCGGTAAAATATGCAAAAAAGGGCTAAAATAGGCTTAATTACGCTAAAATATGCTAATATGGTCAACTATGCTAATTATACTAAATTACAATAAATTACCCTAAACTCTAAACCCTAAATCCAAAATTTGGCTAATTACTGTAAATTATACTAAATTTAATAATTAAAACTAACTACAACGGATTTAACACTAATTACAACTAAATTATTCTAATTTTGGAACATTACTAACAAATCCTAACATTTTACAACCATTTTGCACTAAAAATAAATTTTTAAGAAATTAGAGGGACTTGCTTGCAAATCTGGGAAGAGATGTAGAAATCTAGGAGAAAGAGCTCAACTGAGGAGAGATAGTGTAAAATTTGATGAAATTAATTGTGAGAAATTCGGCCAACCCTCCACACATATATATAGCAAAGGTACCGGCCATTTTCTGGCCGGTAATGGATTAAATTGGGTATCGACCATTTTCTGGCCGGTAGGGACATTTTTATAAATTCAGAGAATCTGGGTATATTTATATATTTCTATTTAACTTTGGATATTAATAAATATGTCGGTAAACTTCTAATTGATGGACGCATAGTGACATGATTCGTTTTTTTAACATTTCTAAACCGAACACCGAATAAAATGCAAAAAAAAACGTATAATATGTTTTATTCGTGAATAAAATGCGAATCATGAAATAAAACGCAAAAAAAATGCGGAATTTTTTTTAATTTTTTTTGGGGTTATTTTTGGGTTATTTTTTTTGCTTTCTTATGGTACCGAATCATTTCTGAATTATACCCGAATTATTTCTGAATCACGAATTTTTTACTCTGCCGAACCGAACTCGAACTATTCTTTTATCATTGTGGATGGACGAGCTTGATGCAAATTGCCTGCGGGGACTGTTAGCGGGCTTTAGAATTTTACAATATTTCGAATTTCTTTGTGCTGACTTTGCTCCCATCTCTTTTTTTGAAATAAGAAAGTTTTACAATAATGCATATAGTGTTGTCAGAATTGTAGTTAAAGCTTTCGAACATTTTGTTTCCTTCCTAAAATTTTGTAAGCCGATCTTTTCCCGAAATTTTATTCGTATCTTAAAAAAAACGAAATCTCAAACATAACCTCGAACTTTCTAACTTTCGAAATTTCGAAGCGTCTCCACCGCTAATATTGTTAGTGATACATTTCTCAAAAAAATTGACCGGATTTAAATAAGGAATATAAAAAATTGTAATTTTTTTAAAATAGATAGAATATTTTACAATTTATATGTACTAAAAAAACCACAAAACAAAATAGATAAAATATCTTAGAATTTAGATGTACTAGAATGACCACAAAATATTTTCATGCCGGATTTTTTGTAGTCGAAAACAAAAATAAAAATGTTTCTTGATGTGTTGCTGAAAAAAAAATATTTGAATCCGAGTTATTGCTTCTTGTTCAAACTTTGGATATGGGTTAATAAAATGAGTGAGGCTATGGTGCTATGCATAGCACGGATGGGGTCCGTGCTACGGCTCAAAATTTGACTTTTCAAAATTCTAACGGTCTATCCAACCGTTCAATGTGATAATCATATGAATATGTACTTGCAAACTAAATTTTATATTTTTTCAAATTTTTTTACTATTTTTTTAGATAGGTAGAAAAATCAGTGTTTTCTGAAAATTTTGGACCATCAAAATTCTACCTATCTAAAAAAATTCGAAAAAATATAAAATTTAGTTTGCAAGTACATATTCATATGGTTATCACATTGAACGGTTGGATCGACCGTTAGAATTTTGAAAAGTCAAATTTTGAGCCGTAGCACGGACCCCATCCGTGCTATGCATAGCACCATAGCCTCACTCTAATAAAATTGTTCCCTGATCCTTCTAGTGCATTCAAATTCTAAGGTAAAATATCTATTTCTCTATAAGTATTTTTAGAAAAATATTAAAATATTAAATTATAAAATGACTTTTATAAAATATATGGAGCACCTTAGAATTTGAATGTACTAGAAGGACTGAGACAAATAACTCGAAATCTAAAATTTGGACCGGAATCAATGTCCAGAATTCAAAACATTTTTGAACCCGGATTTATTGTGGCTGGAAAAATAATAAAATGTTTGGACCCAAGACATTGATTCCAGTTCAAACTTTGGATCCGGATCATTTTCGTACTTCTAATAGTACATTCAAATTCTAAGTTAGTTCATCTATTTCTCTATAAGTTCTTTTATATTGTTAATATTTTTCCTAAAAACAATTCTAGAGAAATTGATAGAGTACCTTAGAATTTGAATATACTAGAAGGACCATGAAACATTTTTATCGACCCATATCAAAAGTTTGAACCGGGATCAATAACTCGGATCCAAATATTTCTTCTTCCTTTTTTCACCTACACACCAAAAAAAAGTATTTTCAGCCACAAAAAAATTAGCCTGAAAAATGTTTCGTGGTCCTTTTAGTATATCTAAATTTTAAAATATTTCATTTATTTTATTTCGTGATCCTTATAGTACATATAAATTATAAGATTCCATCTATTTTTAAAAACTAAAAAAAATTATATTCGTTAGAACTCAAATCCGGTTAATTTTTTTAGAAATGTACCGCTTGCTAGTGGTATTAAATATTTTTTCCTACCACTAGCAACACAGCGGTAAGGACACGCTTTGAAATTTCAAAAATTGAAAATCATGTTTGGAATTTCGTTTTTTTTGTTAAAATATAAATAAAAATTCGGGATCTTTTCTTTCTTACTTGACTCATTCTTTCTTTTATGTTTTTTTTTTGTTGGGGTAGGGGATGGTCGTCGCGGAGGGCCAATTTTTTTATTAATAAAAATATATTCTAGATTGAAGTTGTAGGTATTGCAAATTAAAAATTGAAAGCATTGAAAATGAGTATTATTCATTTCTCGTCCTTTTTATCCTACCGGATCAGAATTCAAACTATATTAAAATTAAGTTTAATTAAGAATGAGTTTTGATTTATTGACAAAGACAATGTTTTTTGTGTGAGAAATCGCAAGTTTAAAAATCGGATGAATTTTTTTTTATAGATATTAAATAGTTAAATGGCTTGTTCTCTAACTTTTACTTAAAAAAAAGTTTGACCGGTGAGACTCAAATTAATATTGTTCGAGCCTAATTGATATATATTTGAGTCTCACAACCACCTAATGAGACTTAATTATTTGTTTGAGTATCAAAACTGTGAGTGAGTCTATGATTTTCTCAAATGTTAACACTCCCCCTTAAGCAAGGAATGTATATGTCGTATAATCCTAGCTTGCTTGTAATTTTCTCAAATGGACTCGGATTCAAGCCTTTAGTGAAGATATCCGCAAGTTGATCTTCATTTTTTACGTATGGTGTTTCACTTTCTTTTGTTTGATCCTTTTCTCTTATAATGTGGCAATCCACTTCTATATGTTTTGTTCGCTCATAAAATACGAGATTTGAAGCTATATGTCATGTTGAATTGTTGTCGTAATACGTTTTCACTGGTGCTTGAGTTTTAAATCCCATGTCTAATAGGAGTTGTTTGATCTATGTTAGTTCACTTGCGGTTGATGCCAAGACATGATATTCAGCTTCGGCGGTTGATCGTGCTACAACATTTTGTTTCTTGCTTTTCCATGTGACTAGATTTCTGCCTACAAATGTTTAAAAACCGGTTGTTGATTTTTCTATCAAAGCTTCCGACCCAATCTGCATCGGAATAGCCACATATATCATTAGAATTATTATTTTTCATCAAAATACCTTTACCGCTTCTAAATGTGATGTTCTTGGTGAGTGCATGAACTTACTAATTTGGCTTACGGAAAATAAAATATCCAGACGAGTAACCGTTAGATAGATCAATTTTCCAACAAGTCTTTGAAATTGATTTATGTCTTTTAAAGGTTCACCATCTTCACTATTTAATTTGCATTTGTTGTCAATTGGGGTAGAGGCCGGTTTACATCCTAACTTACCGGTTTCTTTTAACAAATCAAGTGTATATTTTCTTTGGGAAATAAAAAGTCTTTTATCCGAAGTGGCTACCTCTATTCCTAAAAAATATTTAAGGTATCCTAAATCTTTTATGTCAAATTTTTCTTTTAGTTGTTTTTTTAATTTTTTGGATTTGCTCTAAATTATTTCCGGTAATTATGATGTCATCTACATATACTAAAATGAGAGTTGTATTGATACCGTCACATTTAGTAAATAAATAATGATCGGCATTACTAATTTTAAAATTACAAGAAATTAAATAAGAGCTAAGCTTGCCATACCATGCTCGTGAAGATTGCTTCAATCCATAAATTGATTTATTAAGCTTACAAGCCAAGTTAGAATTGGTTTTCAATTTATGACCGGGTGGTAATGTCATATACACCTCTTCTTCAAGTGTTCCTTGAAGAAAGACATTTTTGACATCCATTTGGTAGAGGTCCCAACCATTGTTTACGGCAATAGAAAATAAAATTCTTACGGTATTCATTTTTGCCACCAGTGCAAAGGTTTCATTATAGTCTATGCCATATGTTTGGGTAAATCTTTTAGCTACAAGCCTTGCCTTATACCTTTCTATGGTACCATCACTATTATATTTGGTTTTATATACCCATTTACAACCAACCGGTTTTTTATTTTTTTGGAAGGGGAACAATTTTCCAAGTTTTATTTTGTTGGCTTTTAGTTCTTCATTCATAGTCTTACACCTATGTTGCACGGATACGCCAGTTTAGGCGCCGTATCGGTATCGGACACGTATCGGATACCGATACTCGTCCGATACAGCTCCGATACGTATCCGATACGCCAGCTGGCGTATCGGCATACGTGGCGTATCCTAGTTAGGTAGATACGGTCACGATACACGTTGATTTTTTGGGATACGGCTGTTTCAGCGAGATACGGGCGGGATACGTCTAATTAGGTTTTGAACCACTCCGCTCCGAACTAAAAAAAAAACAGAACGTAGCGACTGATGGCTCTCCGCTCCGCTCGCCTCTCCGCTCTCTCCGCCGTCTCCGCTCATTCCGCCGCCTCCACTCTCTCCACTGTTTCTGGCTTTCTACCGTCTCCTCCGTTATTTGTCTACTCTCTCCAGGTATCATTTTAAATACCCAACTAAAATTCCTTGATAAATATAAAATCTCCTCCGTTATTTCTAATACCCAATCTAATACTCAAATTTGGAGAAAATCTGGTAGATAAAGGCTAACATTTTAAATGTCGTACTTGAGGAATTTTGGTATCAAGGCTAATTATGGTTTCATACTTGAGGAATTTTGGTATCAGGGTGTCTAATGTTGGTATACATTTCTTGTATGATGATGTACAGTAGTTATGCAATACAAATGTGTGCTGATAGTCGATATACAATATCTCTTACTACAAATTATAATTTAGTTTGTTTCCATTTGCGGCTTGTTTCTGTACCATCTTTTGCTAGCTGTTGGCAGCTAGATAAATCATGAAAACAAAAGAAACTAAGGAATTCTTGCTTCATAGTGAAAATTTTATTTTGGTGGGTGTTAATCATGTTGATCTATTTGTAATTGGTGTTATAAATGACAGTTTTAAATGGATTTTTGCTTATTCATTTAAATTGATGTTTCTTTCTTAATATAAAGGAAAAATTGGAGAAGGACATTTGTGATTGCAGCAAAACCTTCAGAAACTTGCGGCATTTGGAAATTGACTTCTGGTATTTGAGTTATGACATTGATTTAGTGGCTTGTTTTCTCAAGCAGTCTCCTTTTCTGGAAGAGCTAACTTTGCACCTATGTGAAGTAATCTCTCTGCACCCTCCCTCCTCCCCTTTCTCTGTTTATTTATTTATTATTTAAAAAAAAGTTAGTCAGAGGCTGTCATGTAAAAACAAAACAAAAACTCTAGGAATGATCACCCCAAATCAATTGTATTTTCATTACTATATTAATTTGCAATTGTGCCATTTTTCTTTGGTTAAATCATGACCACTATTAATGAAGTTGCTTTTAAATTTTAATTAGTTTGTATTCTCTTAATTGAAATAGGTAACATCATGCAGTCTACTTCGATGTCTTCAACCCCGGATAGCATGGGTAGTACTGCCTCAAGCTCTACTAATGATTCCACACCATTGTGGGAATATGTGGTGAAAACAGAGAAGTCAGGATCTGGAGGTAATAAGTCTTTTATTTGCAATTTCTGCAAGGTAGCATTCAATGGGTCATATTTTCGAGTGAAGGCACATCTACTCAAAATAACTGGACATGGTATTAGAGTGTGTGAAAAGGTTACAAATGAAGAGGTTGCTAGGCTAAAGAAATTGCAAGATGAGGCAGAACTGAGGGCAAAGGCGAAGGTGTCCAAACAAGTCCCACTACCAAGTGCAAGTGGCTCTTCGGTTCCCATGGGAGTAAGAGAAGGAAAGAGGCAGAGGTTACCGACATCTCTCGAGAAGTCATATGATGTGGCTACTCGAAATGAAATTAAGGAGGAGATTGCTAGGGCATTTTACACGGGATGTCCCTCTTTTAATTTTGCGAGAAACCCCCACTTCATCAACTCTTATATATTGTTGTCAACTAGTGGGATCAAATGATTTAAGCCTCTCACTTACAACGAGCTTAGAACTACCCTCCTAGATAGAGAGAGGATTCATCTTGACCGTTTACTCGAGTCACTTAAGAGCACGTGGACACAAAAAGGCGTATCTATTGTAACCGATAGATGGACCGATGTACAAAGAAGACCTTTAATAAACTTCGTAGCAATAACCGATGGCGGGCTGATGTTCCTAAAGGCTATTAATTGCCAAGGTGAGGTAAAAGATAATTTTTTTATTTCCAATATGATTAAAGAAGTGATTGAGGAGGTTGGGCCTCAAAAAGTGGTACAAGTAATCACAAATAATGCCCCGGTTTGCAAGGCAGCGGGTATGATAATTGAAATCCAATTTTCTAACATCTTTTGGACACCTTGTGTTGTTCACACACTTAACCTTGCTTTGAGAAATATATGTGCCGCAAAAAATACCCAAGCCAATCAAATTGTCTATGATGAATGTAGTTGGATTAGTTTTGTAGCCACGGATGTGTTTGCCATCAAGAATTTTATAAACAATCACTCAATGCGGTTGCATATGTATCTTGAGTGTTGTGATCTCAAGTTACTTTCGGCGGCCGAGACGCGTTTTGCCTCAACTATTGTTGTGTTGAAGAGGTTCTTCCAAGTTAAGAGAGGGTTAAAAGAAATGGTTATAAAAGATTGTTGGAGTGAATATCAAGATGATAATGTTGATAGAGCTAACTTTGTGAGGAAAAAGATCCTAGATGAAGTGGGGTTTTGGAAGAAAGTTGAGTACATTCTTGAGTTCACCGAGCCAATTTATGAGATGTTAAGAATTGCGGATACCGACAAACCTTGTTTGCATTTGATGTATGAGATGTGGGATTCCATGATTGATAAAGTGAAAGCCATCATTTATCGTCATGAGGGAAAGAGAGATGATGAAGCATCAACATTTTTCAATGTGGTGAGCTCAATTTTAAGCGAAAGATGGGCAAAAAGCAACACTCCTCTTCATTGCTTGGCTCACTCATTAAATCCAAGGTATCGATACACTTATATTTTCATTTTAAGTACATTTTTTTTTTGAGAAAAACATATTAGAATGCTTTTTGTCCAGATCTCGTTTTAACCAAAAATTCTCAATATTTGAATGACTAATGCATGTTTTTTACTTAAATATTTTTGTAATAGGTACTATAGTCCACAATGGCTTAGTGCTCGTCCAAATCGTGTGCCTCCTCATTTGGATGGAGAGATATCAAACATGAGAAATCAATGTATTAGAAGACTCTTTCCAAATGCCAAAGAAAGAAGACGCGTGCTTGATGAATTTGCTAGATTCTCCATTTGTGGTGGTGGATTTGATAATCATGATTCTATTGGGGATAGGGGAGAAATAGAGCCAATTAATTGGTGGGTGATTTATGGTGGGGCGGCTCCTAATCTCCAAGGTGTAGCTTTGAAGTTGCTCGGGCAACTGTCATCATCTTCATGTTGCGAGAGAAATTGGAAAACTTATTCTCTTATCCATGACGCTAAGAGAAATCAAATGACACCCAAGCGTGCTGAGGATTTAGTTTTTGTGCATTCTAATTTGAGACTTCTTTCTAGAAGATCTCCCGAATATTCTACGGGAGAGAGTAGGTTTTGGGATGTGGCGGGTGATGCACATGAGTCATTTGATGGTGCCGAGCAACTTGCCATTGCAAGTCTTTCACTTGACGAGCAGGAGTTTGAGAGGATAGTGTTTGGAGATAATGTGTAGTATTTGAGATGAAGTATCAAATTGTTTTGGAGATTTAGGCTCACTTGTTTTGTTGGATCTTTTAATTAGTTTAATTTGTTATGAAGTATGAACTTAATTTAATTTTATGGACTTTGAATTTTATAATTAAGATTACTAGTGTTTAGTCTATTTGATTTGAATATGTAATGGATGTTATGTATGTTATGGATATTATGGATCTAATTTTATGTTGTTTGGTATTATAATGTTCACTATCAATTTTATGTTTGTAGATGCAATTGTTAAACTTTAAATATTTTTTAGATGAATTATAAATTTGGGTGATGTGAGTAGTGTATACATATACCATGGCAAAATTATCAATTTTTTTTTACTTGTAAATTACAAGTAAAAAATTTGATATATATACAAGTGTTGAATTAATAATATAAGTGTAATTTTGTTACTTGTTGTAATACAAGCATTGAATTAATAATATAATTAAAATCATAAAAAATAATATATATAATAGCCGTATTCTTCATTTTTGAAAATTGCCGTATCACCGTATCACCGTATCTGTATCGTATCCGATACCATACCCATACCCGTATCCATGCAACATAGCCTTACACCAAATTGGACTCTTAATTGCTTCTTGGTAATTTTTTTGGTTCCAATTCTTTTTCAATATTAGTGAGAAACGTGTAGTATTCGGTTGAAATATTGTCGTATGAAACAAAATTTTCTATTGGATATTGTACCGAATATGTCACATAATCTCTAAGTCTAGTTGATGGTTGTCGTTCTCTAGATGATCTTCTAACCATTGAATTTTCTACTATTTCGTTTTCATTTGTATAATTAATAATCTTATTTTCTTGATTATTATTCTCAACTTGATGATTATTTCTAGGAATAAAATTTAAATCATCTAAGCAAGGCATTACTACATTATCATTTTGATTATTTGTGTATATTTGATGAATTGCTTCTTTTTCTTTGAAATATGGTTCATTTTCAAAGAATGTAACATTTCTAGAAATATACAATTTTTTATTAATTGGATCATAGCATTTATAACCCTTTTTGTAAGATGAGTATCCTAAGAAAATAGTTTTTTGTGATACAAAATCAAGTTTGTCATTTCTTTTTATATGTACGGAACGTGTACAACCAAATACTCTCATATGGTCGTAAGTGATTTTTTGTTGGTAAAGAATTTATAATGGACTTTTGTTTTCTAAAATAACACTAGGTAATCTATTGATTAAAAGAGTGGCACAAAGTACGACATCCGACCAATAAATTTTAGGAACATTATTTTGAAATAATAAAGATCGTGCCATATATAATAAGTGTCTATTTTTTCTTTCTGATACTTTATTTTATTCGGGAGTATTTATACAAGTTGTTTGGTGTATAATAAATTTTTCTTTAAAGAGACTTGAAATTTTTTTATTTATAAATTCGGTTCCATTATTCAATCTAAAGATTTTTAATTTTGCATTAAATTGTGTTTCTACGAGACATAAAAATTCATAAAAACAATCAAACACTTCATCTTTAGATTTAAGTAAATATAACCAAGTTGCTTTTGAAAAATCATCAATAAATAAAACAAAGTATTTGAATCCATTATATGAATCAATTGGGGCCGGTCCCCTTACATCGGAATGTACTAAATCAAAAATAACTTTACTTTTGCTAGTAGAAAGAGAAAAATGAAGCTTTGTTTGTTTTGCTAACTTGCAAATTTCACAATTAGTACAATTCAAAATTTTAAAATCTAAGATATTATTTAAAATCTTGTCGGAAGGATGCCCAAGTCTCTTATGCCAAAGGTCAGAGTTAACGACTTTTGCGGAAGCACAAAAATTTATTTTGGAGTTCAAAAGATAGTGTCCATTTTCAAGAAATCATTCACCAATCTTGATGCCGGTTTCCCGGTCCTGAAATACAACGTTTTTACAAAAAAAATATTGCATTACAATTTAATTCTTGTGTTAATTTATTTACAGAAATTAAGTTTACGGAAAATGTTTCCAAATATAAAACATTTTTAATTTGTTTACTGCATAAATTAATTTCTCCTATGCCATTTATTTTTGCCCTCATACCGTTTGCAACCATGACATAATTATTACCATTGGTCGGGGTGAGTTTTGACAATAGTTGTTTGTTACCAAACATGTGGTCTGTTGCACCACTATCTATAATAATTTGATTAAAAAAGAAATTTTTTGAGTTAGAGACAATACCACATGCGCTGGGAGTGTTTTGGTTGCTTATCAGCGATGAAAACTGCTGTAAAACTTGTTGCATTTGATCCCATGGCTTGACCCGCTTGAAAATGACCCGCCAGCGCATAAAACAATGTCTGACCCGTTCCAGGATGACCGTCAGCGCCTGACCTGTTCCAGAGTGACCCGCCAGCGCTCGGAATGGAGGGTTCATTGGAGGTCTCCTTATTGGGTCCGCCAGTTTTGAAATTGAATCCATTAGCAGTTTGGTTAGTGACTTAGTGTTATTGGGTCCGAATCCACTTCTAAACGAACCCACTAGCCTATTAAATCATTTCTCTTCATTAGAAACAACATAACTTCTGTTTTTTGCTGTTTTTCTTCCAATTTCGATTCTGATCATTGGATTTGTATTTTTTGGGTATGAGATATGGATAGAGATGCCAACACCTATCATGAGTGTGTCCATCTTTTTTACAGTGGTTACACTTCTCAGTTTTAGATTGATTTGGGTGATTTTGAAAGCTAGGGTTTTGATTAAATTGAGATTTTTTACGGCTAAGCCATGGGTCTCGTGTCCCTCATGGCCTGCAATATGTGGACCATTCATGGCAAGTCTCCTACTTTCGTCTTGTTGAATTAAACTTTTAATTCGAGAATAAGGAAGAAGAGGTACCGTGGTCATGATTTGAGATTTTACGGCTTCATAGCTCAGGTTTAGACCCGCGAGGTACTGAAAAATATCATCCTCTTCGGCCCGCTTCTGCAGTGTGGCCAGATCTGTTGTTATTGGCCGGTAGGATTGAAGTTCATTGCGTTTCTTTTCAAGAGCACTAAGGTACTCCGTATGGCTCCTCAATCCTTGTTTTTCTTGTTGAATTTCCTGCATGAGTTGATAAATATGTGACAAATTATTTTGTTCACCATATATGGCTTTTACCGCTTCCCACAACTCAGGTCCTGTTTTGACCATCATAAAGAGGTCGGATACGGCCGTCTCCATGGAGTTTAGTAGTGAGGTGATGATTCTATCATTTGTTGTTCTCCATTGTTTTGTTGACATCGTTTCGTCAGGAGTTAGCTTGTTTGCTCTGGTTTTTTCTTTTCACCAGTGATGTATTCTAACATCTCTCGACCACTCAGGGCCCTGGATGCTACCCTTGCCCATGACACGTAATTTTTTTCCATTGAGCAAAGTATTTGTTAGCTTCGAGAAGTTCATCGCTTCTTCTTGAGCCATTTTTCTTTTGCTGAATTTTGTTGCGGTTTTTTTATTTTTTGGTCACAGAGTCTTTTGCTTTGATACCATGTTAATTTTTGTAAGAGAGAAGAGATGTAAGAAAACAACTTATTATTACAATCTTATTTTTAGCTTTACATGTGTCTCTATTTATAAAATAAAATAAAAACTAGCCGTTGTACGTACTATTAATTACAACCACTAATCACTATCTCCTAGCCTATTAATTACATGACACTATTCCCTACAACTAGCTGTTACAATTCAAATTTGCAACTAACCGTTATTTTTAACAATTAAACATTAATTTCGTACACAATAAATATTTAGGGAAGAAATTACGAGTTTAGTAACTTTATTGTCAAAAATAATATGATTTAGTTGATGAATAATAAATTTGTGAAATAATATAACGAATTATAATTATCTTGGAATATTGTTATAAAACTTGATATTTTATGCTTTACAATTTTAGTACTTTCAAATAAACCAATATGTATAGTTGAATATATTTAAGTTAAGCCCAATTTGTTAGCTGCACCAGTATAATCGCCAATAACAAAATGCGTTGTGTAAATTAAGACAGTAGCCATTTTTTGGAAAAAAAAAAAAAATCAGAATTATCAGATTTGCACCATCTCTTGTGCATTCAAGATTCTCACGATCTAGATCTTCATTTGTTTTGAAATATTCCTCCCCATGCAATGTCCAAAATGAAATTTTGTAGGACTCGTCCATACCATTTTTAACCAAATGAAACTCCACCTCACTACGTGGCCTAAAGACTACATTTCGACATTTACAACAGCGGCAACGGATTGTGTTTGCTTGAGCTACGTTAGCAAAAGCCGATGCCACAAAATCTTTCATTCATTCCTTTCACATAACCAGCAGTTCTTCTATCAAGGTGCATGCACCCAACTCTTATCCATTGTAATAATTAAGCTTCTTAAAGCCTGTAACAAGGAAATCCAACATCAATATATTGTTTCTAATTAAGGTGTTTTGATGTTATCTAAATCATAAATTAATGGTAGGATCAAAGAATACTTGCCTAAAGAGGATAGATCTACATCTTCTTCTTCTTTTTCCAATTTGACCACGAGATATTGTTCAAGAAAACAGTATGAAAAAAAGTTGCAATGAAAAATTTAAAACATAATTTACTTTAGTTTAACAATATTGTAGAAATTACATAGGTTGTAAGAGTTATCACAATTTTTCGAACCAATGAATTAATCCAAGCAAGTAATTAAAATATGACATACTCGAACTGGTACAAATTAAGGATGTACTAGTCCATAATTTAAAATTGACACTTGAATACAACATATGTGAACACTATTTTTGTCCAGTTTAATTTCAGGAGATACATATACAATGTAGTTAATGAATCATAAAATTCTTAATAATTCTATGAACAGAAATTGCACACGTAGAAAGCAAAACAAAAGGATGGAAATATTGAGATGCGACTGAGTTATGAACCTAGAGATTAAATAAGGGAATATTACCTGAATTTGAAGCAACAACTGTTCCACTATCTGATTATGCTTGCCGAATTCCTCGCAAATTGGGTTTTATTTTTTCTATTTCTTACTCAAAAAATTCTCCACTGATGAAGCACCTCTTAGTAACCTAGGTAGAATATCGTCCTGAAATCAGGCACCACAATTCAATTAATTTTTCAAAATATGCTTGATCCAAAGAAAAGAAAATAAATACAGAATAGCGAATTCATGATATAAATTGAATGAAAAAAAATGAGCACTACTTGCACAATCCGGGAAGATCTTCTATCAAAGCAATTAATTACAACAATCAGGAAAAAAAAATATCATTACAAGCTTCTGTATGTGGGTATTTATAACTCAATGGTCGTTGGCTATATTCCTAACATATATGTTGCTAGATTCTTGCCTAATTACAGAGATTGTGCTAGGTACTAATTAAATATGGCCTAATTACAGAGATTTATGCTACCTGATCTCTTTCCTAAATGAACCTGTGATGATTTTCTGAGGTCAATTAATTTCCTATTTCTAAACAAATTCTAGTTATTATTTCTCATAATCCTTAATCCTTATATTCCCATCAGAACTGTATAGAGGTACAATTGCTGCTAAATACCATCAGTACTGAGTACTTCTATGTGCTACACGAAAAAAATAATTGTGCTGAAGAAATGTATATGACAAATCAGAGGAAGTTAGTTAAAGGGAGCTACACTGGTTGGTTAAAATCACAAGTAATATCTCTATCATAAGATGACAAGTATACCTTATAAAATTTATTACATAAAAAACTATGCATATTAGATGTCACACCCCGATCCGGAGGTGTAACAATTCTACCACATCTATTTACCATTCAAATATACATAATACAAGGCACGGATCTTTTGTATGTATTGCCAATATCATCCATTATTTTTGCCACATCCCAATTTAATTTACAAGAATTATCTGACCATTTATAGTGGATGATGCTAGAGAAATACTCTTTGCACCCTGTCAGATAACATAACCCATAATCTCATATCTTTAGGTGGTCATGCTGTCAATTATAACGCAAAATCATTTCTCTGTCTTCGTCTAACAAACCTGTAAATCTCACAAGGGAAAACGGGTGAGAAATAATAAATTATTTCTCAGTACTGATTGCCACTCAGATTATTGGATTTGAAGGAAATCCATATTCAGAATGAAATCACCGCATGAGAAACTAACAGTTCATTTTGTAATGACGAATGAAAATGCTCAATAACAGTATTCAATTGAACAACAAAAATTACATAAATAAATCAGAACTCTAAGAATTATTCTGGTTTGGGTCTAAATCTTTTAAACCATAAAGTCTGTAAACGTTTGGTTTTCTAACTTTACAATTTCTAATCTGGTAACACTGACAGATACCATCCGACTTGTCATACCGACGCCATCCAACAACCCACGTCTGCCTTTTCACATAACATGTATCTGTCGTGTTTGACTTATACAGTTCTAACTATCCTGACAACTTGTTAACGGAAACAATACGAAACCAATATTACAATACTGTCATTATCGGAAAGAAAATCAATGATAAGACAATTACCACAATCTTACAGTCACAATTCACATTTATTCAATATCCCCTACCCAATCGGTACTGGGTTCAGTTGGGGCCATTCACCATATGCGCCTAAGGGTCCTGAAGTAAAGTCTAGTAGCTAGCTAGACTTTACGATATATTAATCCTTTTTCTCCACTATATGGAGTTTCAAGAATTACAGTATACAATATTCAATCAATTCAATCATTGTGGTCTCAATCAATCATTTACAATAAGAATCAATCACTCGATAAACAATATCAACATGACAGTCAACAGACTTACCTCTAAAGTTATGCCTATGTAAAAATTATATAAGTATCATAATCAATATTTATCAAGATTGGTATAACGAAACAATTTATGACTTTTAATACTTAAACCCCATGTATATTTTTATTCAATCATTTAATAAGCTTTTTTTTGTAACTGTTTATCAATATCTTATTACCACTTTATTTGAGTTATTTCCTTTTTATTGAAGTTCCATTTCAGTCTCAATAATTATCCAGCAGTACTTATCTATCTAATAAGCCACAATCCAAATCAATTAAGTTCAATTAGTCAAAGTTCAAGTTCAATTAAATTCGAATACAGTCCAACAAATTCAAGTTCATAAATTGTTCGAGCAAATCCCAATTTATATTAAGCATTCTCATATCTTTGTAAACTTCACATTCAAACTAAGCCTGAAGGTCAAGTCCATGCCACACTTTATTTTCTATTTTAAATTTATCAAGAGATCTCAAAAGAGTCTAAGTCCAATTTGCTTTTTAATTTATTAATCAAGCTTGAAGGCCAATAATTCAAATCAACTTTCACTCATTAATTTCCAGCGGGGTTTTAAAGTTTTCCCATTTTTTCCATGTTAACCCCTCTGACAAAGAATATTACACAAACATTAATATCTAGCATATTTGACATTTATTCATTTCTGTCCTTACAAATCAGTACTTAATTGGGACCAAAACAATAGCTAACAGGAGCAATAAAGTGGTGCAGTTCTATTTGAGGCTAGCTAGCTGACTAGTATTGTTATGGATTGAGTTTTCAAATCAAAAACTAAAAATGTACAATATACCAATAAGTTATGTACAGATTCAAAATCACAACTCATAGCAATAAGAACACAGAGAGGGAGAAATATGGTCATTAACGCAAATAGAGAGGAGAAGAGGGATACCATGAATTCGGAAAAATATAAAGGAAAAAAAAGAAGTTTCTATATAAAGAGGTCAAGAGAGGTCAAACATACTCGCATAATATCTAAAAGGAAGCGACTAATTGTACCCAAGCTTCTTTATCCAGTTTTTACTCAAAAAAACTGTCATTTGACTTGCACGAATACTGTAAAACTCTATAATCAATACTGTATCGTCAATAACAAATAATGTATAATACGTAGTTTAAAAATCTAACAAGCAGCGACCCTTGGAAGTGGTCCCAAGTTAGTTGCAAACAATTAGCAACTTGCAAAATAACTGTACTTCCTGCTGTACTTGAAAAACTGACAGCTTCTAGAAAATTTGAAAAACAAACCACTTCTCAAACTTGTAGTTATTTACAAATAACACCTAAACTTGTGCAAAATTAATTTTTTTGCATCAAAATTAAAATTTTCTTTTTTCGAAATTAAAATTTTTAAATTTTTTTTTATTTTTTTCGTAATTTTTTTCTTCAATTATTAATATTTATGGATGGATCAATATCATGTAAAATAAGACTTAAATACTGTAAAATTAGCGTATGAAAACTATAAAAGTAACATATGTGAACTACAAAGACTTCAATACTGTAAAATTAGCAGATGCAACTTATAAAATTAACAGATATGAACTGCAAAACTTCAATACTGTAAAATAGACACCTGAAACTATCAAAATAACATATACAAACTATAAAATTTCACTAATCACAAAAATTAACTGTTCACAACCATAAACTAACAGTAGCAACCAACAACTGCTCACAACCATAACCAACAATTGTTCACAACCACAAACAATAACTGTTCACAACCACAAACAAGACTTCAATAAACAAAGTTAATTGTTCACGACCATCAATACAAAAATGATGTTTGTCACTTTATAGCCCTCTAGTGCTGTAACACTATGCAAAATAAATATATGAAATTAATGACTGAAGGTAATATACGAAAGGTTTGGAGATGTTTTTCAAATAAGTAAGTAACATTTAAAGTGAAACATAAAACTGATTATTTAAAATTCGGTTTGAATGACATAAAATTATGTTATATTAATTCGAAATCTCTAAAATATTTGGAAGTGAATGTTCGAACATTTGTTACATAGGAATCAGATTAATTACTGATCAAGCATATGAACTTCTTATTTTTATCATCTTGGACTGATTTGCAAAATATAAAAAGTTAAAGGTTGATTTTACAAAAAGAAAATAAGAAATTGACCAACGTGGCACTAAAGCCACGTGGCCCATGCTGGTTGACACCCATCCTAATTCCTCCTTAATTAAGGGCCTTTCTCCTCTCTGTTTCGGAAGAAAGAAAAGAAAAAGAAAGAGAAAAACAGTGGAGTCTTCCCCTTTTCTCTTTCGTGAGCCGGCAAAGAGGAATCTCTCTTGTGAAATTTCATGATTAGACTAGTAGTTATTCTTGTTGCTTGTTGGGTTCAACGCTGACATTGGGTATTTCTTCTATTCCTCTGAATTGTTCTCTTTTCAAACTTGATTAGAGTTTTGATAAATTCTGAAATTTAGCAAGTTTAAGCTTGCTCTACGTGTTAAAAGAAATGAAAAGGATTATTGGGTTACTAATATATGAAGAAATATTGATTTAACAAATTGAACAAGACAAGCTAAAATATTGTGGAATTTACTTGAAAACATGTTTATAGGATATGGATCCAATAATTGTTATGGTCAATTGATTCTTGAATTTTTGGTTTAGAGCTCAACTCTAGTTGTATCTTCGGTACCAAACTCAAATGGGTTGTACCTTATATTTCTATCATCTTGCCTCATGATTGAGATTATATTAGCGGTATTTATGTAGTTTAAGGGTTGTTGATGCAATTTAAACATTGATACCAATCGGTGTCAGTTAACTCTGATTACTGGTGCACTTTATTTTAACCTACCATGTGCTTATTTGTAAAGGAAATGTAAAGAATAAGGTTGAATTGGAATTTATACCTTTTAGAGGGGCCTTAGTGAAAAGTTACATATATAATAAATTGCTAGCTGGGAACTAATGAAAATTGTAAACATAATTTAGGTTGGTAAAGAAAATATTTAAAGTAGAAGAATAGAATCAAAGGCTTTAGACTCAGAACTGAAAATTCGGATTTAACTTGGACTTGGACTTGGATTGTTTGAACTTAAATGATTTGAATCGTAACCTACTGGACATATACGATTTTAGACAGAAATTGAATTAAATAACTAATGAGCATATAAAATTGGTACCTTTATTAATTTAAAATGGATTAGAGGATGATTATAAATATGCTATTGATATATATAAGGATTTGTCTGATACTAATGTAGCATCGTTTGACATATAAAATTTTACTTTATTGATATATGTATTGATCAGAATACATATTATTCTGATATAGGCATAATTAAGAAAGAGACAGATGATACAGAGTGTTCAGGAAAAATAGATTGCTAGTGACCTCACATGTTACCCTACGATATCAGGTGCGCGGTTATTGGATTAGTCTGAGATTCATGACTAGGAATTAAATCGTAACTCGCTGTGCATTTTGAATATTTGATTGACTGCATTGATTGAACTGTTGCATCATATGCATAGCCCAATACAATTAAAACTGAATTACAGGTAAGTCTATTGACTGTCATGTTGATATTGTTTATCGATTGATTGATTCTTATTGAAATCTGATTAATTGAAACCACAGTGATTGAATTGATTGAATATTGAATACTGTAATCCTTGAACCTCCATATAGTGGAGAAAAAGGGATTAATATATTGTAAAGTCTAGCTAGCTACTAGACTTTACTCCAGGACCCTTATGCGCATATGGTGAATGGCCCCAACTGAACCCAGTACCGGTTGGGTAGGGGATATTGAATGAATATGAATTGTGACTGTAAGACTAATGAACTGTGGTAACTGTCTTATCAATGATTTTCTTTCTGATAATGACAGTATTGTGATATTGATTTCGTATTGTTTATGTTAACCAATTGTCAGGATAGTTAGAACTGTCTTATCATTGATTTCTTTTCCGATAATGACAGTATCGAGATATTGATTATGTATTGTTTCTGTTAACAAATTACCAGGATAGTTAGAACAGTATAAGCCATAACACGACATATACATGTTATTGTATCTGTCAGTGTTACCAGACTAGAAATTGTAAAGTTAAGAAACCAAACGTTACCAGACTTTATGGTTTAAAAGATTTTGACCCAAACCATTTATTCTGATAAGATTCTTAGAGTTATGATTTATTTATGTAATTGTTGTTGTTCAATTGGATACTGTTATTGAGCATTTGCATTCGTTATTATGAAATGAACTGTTAGTTTCTTGTGCGGAGATTTCATTCTGAATATGGATTTCCTTCAAATCAAATAACCTCAGTGGCAATTAGCACTGAGAAATAATTTATTATTTCTCACGCATTTCCTCTTGTGGGATTCACAGGTTTGTAAGACGAAGACAGAGAAACGATTTTGGGGTTATAATTGACAGCAGGGCTATCTAAAGGTATGAGATTTGGGTTTATTATATCTGACAGGGTGCAGAGATTATATCTCTACCATCATCCGCTATAAAATGTCAGATAATTCTTGTAAATAAATTGGGATGTGGGAAAATAATGGATGCTATTGGCAATGCATAAAAAGACCCATGTCTTATGTTATGTATATTGAATGGTAAGTAGACGCGGTAGGAATTGTCGCACCTCCGGATCGGGGGTGTGACAGGTGCACGTTATTTGGATGAGTGAGAAACTTCATCGCTAGAACCACACGTTCTTTCGAAATATCATCTTGCAAAAAAAAAATAAACAAGGTTATAAATTGGAGTTATGAACCATTAGCAGATGCAAACTATAAAAACAACATATGTGAACTACAAGACTTCAATACTGTAAAATTAGCAGATGCAACCTATAAAATTAACATATGTGAACTGTAAAATCAGTACAACTATTAAACACTGCATATATCCTGTAAACTAAAGTGAATACGGTAACCAAAGTGAATCATAGTAAAAACTGTCTAATACATAACCTTTACACCTCACTAATACATCATGTAATAAACTGCATCAATACTGTAAACTTACTAGATAAATACTGGAATTTAAATCAGTACAACTGTTAAACACTGCATATATCCTGTAAACTTATTACATAACTACTGGAAATTTAAATCAATAACATTGTTAAACATGTTCTGTAACTATGATTAACCAAAGTGAATACTGTAAACTGTTGCACATATCCTGTAAAATTGTTATATATATCTTATAAATTGCATCATGTTATAAACTACATCCATACTGTAAATTGTTATATATATTCTACATAACTGATATATCCTATAAACTATTACATAAATCTTGTGAAATAACTCATATATCCTATAAAACTGTTAAAACATTTCAACAAGCTGCAAATTCAATCCATGATATGTAAAATAAATAGAATGAAACTATTGCATGAAACCTGTAAAATAACTGATAAATACTGTAAAACTATAAAAGCAACATATATGAACTACAAGACTTCAATACTGTAAAATTAGCAGATGTAACCTATAAAATTAACAGATGTGAACTGCAAAACTTCAATACTGAATAATTAGCAAATGCAAGACTATAAAACTAACAGATGTGAACAGCAAAACTTCAATACTGTAAAATAGACACCTGAAACTATCAAAATAACATATACAAACTACAAATTGAAGTTACCCTTCTGAGAGAATAAAATTACAAATTGGAATTACATCATAAACTTAAAAGTTAATAAAATTACCTGTGTGAAATTTATAGGGATCTCAAGCGCAACACAAAAATTGCACAATCCATTGATTTGTCTCCCTGCATTGGGCACCTCTCATGAATAATGCCAATATCTTTTCAAGATGGTTTAGCTGAAAGAAAAAAAGATATCAACAAATTTCACACACACTTCAAGTCATAATCATGTAAATTAACTGAAACTTTTTAAATAAAACTGGATTCATCCTGTAAAATTGTTAAAAAAATCCTATAAAATAAAGAAAAGAAATACAGATCGTAGATCCTGTAAAATATTGTAAAACAGTTAAACAGATCATAAAGTACTCTACAGAACCTTTAAACCTGATTGATAAATTATGTAAACCTAGGAGATAAATCCTATAAAATATTGTATATATTATGTAAATCTATTAGATAGATCCTGTAAATAGATGTTGTAAACTAAAAATTTTAAATATTGATCGAGAGAAGCGCGATTTGGTCGAGACAGTGGCGATTGCCAGAGAAATCGAGAAAGTATACAGATCGTCGATTTGAAGAAAAAGATAAAATCAGCAAATCGACAATTGCATGGTGTCAAAAATCAAAATAGTGGAAAATCAGGATCTAAATTTGAGGGAAAATTAATTAAAAAATTGAAAACCCTAGATCCTTCGAAAAAATCGAATCAATGACAAATAAAATCTGAGAAAATCAATCAATCATAACTGTACCAAAGTTTGAGATGCAATATCGCGATTGTATGATTTTGAGGGCTGAAATTGAAGGAAAATCGAAGCCGTGGTATGAAAATCAAAACTACTTCGATATTCAAGAAAATTGAGGTCTGAAATCAAAATTAAATCGGCTCCAAGAGGGACGAAGCTGTAGCGTGACACCACCGCTATCTTCTTCGTCGTTCAAGTGGTCCAGTACTTCGTCGCCGTCGCTACCGTCGACAGGTAACTTTATTTTTCTTCGCCTTCATTCACGCGTCGCTGCCGTCGCGCGTCACCGTCGCAACAGTTAATTGAGAGATCACTAATGGAGAGATCGTTAAAAGAGATGTGTGAAAAGAGATTGGGAGAATAGGAGATCTGAAATCAAATTTAAAAAACGAAAAGAACGGAGGAGAAAGAGATCCAATCGGAGTGGGGACCAACTCAACAGTTAAAATCAGTTTAAAACACGTTAGAAGTTGTTTGGGTAAAATTCGGGTACAAAATCTTGGGTATAGAAACCTTTTCTCTATCTAAAAATAGAATTAAGGAAATTAAAAATGGAAAACACGGTGGCCTTCATGCATGAGTCCCCGATATTTTTATTAAAACCCCCAAAAAAAAACAAATTATCAAATCTGCTCCCACCCCAACTTTATTTTTATTTCTACCCTAACCGCCCGTGGGCTGGGCGGTCCACTTTTCCCACCTGACCGCCCAGCTGCCGGGCGGTCCACTGTGCATATTTTTTTTTTTTTTTTTTTTTTTTTTTTTTTAAAGATTAGATTAGAGACAATATGAATATCAAGATACTGAATTCTTAATGCTAAAAGTTCGAATTTTTTTTGTAAATATTAGTTAGATTACTTCTTTGAAGCATATTTATACTAAAATATGCTAAATTACTTGGAATTATGTTAAATTACGTTGAGTTACACTATATTAAGTTAAATTACACTATATTAAGTTAAATTACACTAAATCACATTACATTATGCTAAAATACGGTAAATTACATATGAATAGGGACGATATCTTCACTGAAAAGGCGAAAAACGACGACGAAATGAAAATCTTAAGTAATTTACTCAATATGTAATTACTTAAGTGAGTTATACTAAATTACTCAATACGCTAAATTACTTAAGTGAGTTATTCTCAAACTTTCCGAAAAGTGCTCATTTGCTGAAATCGGACACTAAAATATGCTAAAATACGCTAAATTACTCAATACGCTAAAATACGCTAAATTACTCAATACGCTAAATTACTCAATACGCTAAACTACTCAATACGCTAAAATACGCTAAATTACTCAATACGCTAAATTACTCAATACGCTAAATTATCAATAGGCTAAAATACGCTAAATTACTCAATACGCTAAATTACTCAATAGGCTAAAATACGCTAAATTACTCAATATGCTAAAATACGCTAAAATACGCAATACGCTAAAATACACTAAATTACTCAATATGCTAAAATACGCTAAATTACTCAGTACGCTAAAATACGCTAAATTACTCAATACGCTAAATTACGCAATACGCTAAAATACGCTAAATTACTCAATACGCTAAAATACGCTAAATTACGCAATACGCTAAAATACGCTAAATTACTCAATACGCTAAAATACGCTAAATTACTCAATACGCTAAATTACTCAATAGGCTAAAATACGCTAAATTACTCAATACGCTAAATTACTCAATACGCTAAACTACTCAATACGCTAAATTACTCAATACGCTAAATTACTCAATATGCTAAAATACGCTAAATTACTCAGTACGCTAAAATACGCTAAATTACTCAATACGCTAAATTACGCAATACGCTAAAATACGCTAAATTACTCAATACGCTAAAATACGCTAAATTACGCAATACGCTAAAATACGCTAAATTACTCAATACGCTAAAATACGCTAAAATACGCTAAATTACTCAATACGCTAAATTACGCAATACGCTAAAATACGCTAGTTTACTCAATACGCTAAATTACGCAATACGCTAAAATACGCTAAATTACTCAATACGCTAAATTACGCAATACGCTAAATTACTCAATACGCTAAAATACGCTAAATTACTCAATACGCTAAAATACGCTAAATTACTCAATACGCTAAATTACTCAAGTGAGTTATACTAAAATACGCTAAATTACTTGGAATTATGTTAAATTACGTTGAATTACACTAAATTACGCTAAATAACAATAACTTCGCTAATTATGCTGAAATATGGTAAATTACGCTAAACTACGCTAAAGTAGACCGATTATGTGCCATCTTTCATGAATCATAAAAAATAGTAAAAAAATTCCAAAAATAGTAAAAATTGGTATTCTACAAGTTTATTATGTAACTAATTTACTGAACTACTTGGATTGAATAATAGAAATGAAAATCTCAATCGGAAACTTCAACTCAAGTTTTGAGGCTCTTCCCTTTGTTTTTTGGTGATTCTGAATACCAATTAAACAACTAATTTAACTTAATATAGTGTAACTCAACGTAATTTAACATAATTCCAAGTAATTTAGCGTATTTTAGTATAAATATGCTTCACAGAAGTAATCTAACTAATATTTACAAAAAAAATTCGAACTTTTAGCGTTAAGAATTCAGCATATATTCATATTGTCTCTAATCTAATCTTAAAAAAAAAAAAAAAAAAAAAAAAAAAAAAAAAAAAAACACTAGCGGACCGCCCAGCTGCTGGGCGGTCAGCTATGGAAATTGGACCGCCCAGTGGCTGGGCGGTCAGCTATGCACAGTGGACCGCCCGGCAGCTGGGCGGTCAAGTGGGAAAAGTGGACCGCCCAGCCCACGGGCGGTTAGGGTAGAAATAAAAATAAAGTTGGAATGAGAGCAGATTTGATAATTTGTTTTTTTTTGGGGGTTTTAATAAAAATATCGGCATGAGTCCGCGTGGTGCCAACTGCCAAGTTGGCTTTTGCATTTACTTTTTATATGATTAACGTTTAAACTTTCAGATTTTGCAAACCAGCCCAAAAAAAATAATAATTAAAAGAAACTATTATCGTGTTCTAATTCTAATGTGTTTATATTCTTAATTTCTCAATTTCTAAATTCTTGTAGACTTTTATACATTTTTGGACTAAAATTTTTATATAATTTGAAACCATGAAATTGACATTATATATTCGTTTCAGTGGAATAAATTATAATAATACACTACAACAGGGGGACCCTTCTGCGACCGGCCAAATCGGTCTCTGAAGGGTATGGCGCCGGTCACAGAAGGGTAGCGCCGGTCGCAGATGACTAAAATCGGTAGCAGAAGGGCCGGTAGCAGATGCTCCGTCGCTGATGACCACCATGCTGACGTCACCGGTCTCTGAAGGGTAAAGCGCCGGTCGCAGATGACCCTATAGCGACCGATGTAATCTGTCGCTGATGCTATATGTTGACGTGACGGAACACCATCAGAGACCGATTGGCCGGTCGCTGATGGGCCCAGAATCAGTCGCAGAAGGGTGATTTTTTTTTTGGTATTTTTTTTATTTTTCTTTTCCCCAATTGGTATTTTTTAAAATGGTTATGCAAATGAGAAAAATTCCATAACAGAGTAATTTACAGGTTTTTTTAACTAAATAATTCAGTAATCCCATTTGATTTACAACACATCTTGGCATGATGTATGCTGTTTTGCAAAAGCAATGTCTTTAACATGCTTCTTTTTTTTCCTCTACAATCAGAAACCCTAAAAATTTAAGAATTAAATAATAAAATTTAAGAAAATTAACACTAACCTTACAAACAACAAAAAAAGTTTGTTATTGAACCCTCAAGGAATTCATAATAAAGATACAGCAACAAAAAAATAATTTATAACTTCTCCAGAGCTTTGACTTGTTCCATTTTTGGAATTCTCATTTGCGTCGCAATCTATATCATGTATAACCTGGCAAATTGAGAAATCTTAGTCATCCTCTAAACAATTTATAACTTCTCCAAAAATCCCAAAAATACTCAATTTTTAGATAAAGTAAGAATGAGGCTAATTAGAATATTTTTGGAGATAAATATGGCAAGGAAGGATATATATGAACCTTAGCATGTATGGGAGAAAAGGCAAGACGAGGATTGGAAAATAACACTTATGCTTCAAATGTATCTCATTTTTCCTACACAAACAAAGAAAATAAAAATTACAATTACACTTGCAGTAATGTTATAATAATTGAACATAAATGACTAGATTACTAATACTTGGTCAAACACATGCACATAAAGCAAAATGACAAAATTATACCAGAAAAATAACATAAAAGGGTGCATTATAGTCCTGATATTCATTTTCTATAAGACAAGGTTTCACCATGGTATACTTTTTGCTTTGTTTTTCTTCAAATGTATATACATGTAACTGTAATTACATTTAGAATATTTTAATCCCTCATCTATTTAGAAAGTATGATTTATACTTGACAAGTTCCTTATATTCACTTTAATGAGAAATTTTCCCATATGCATATTATGAAATGTAACATCGTAATATTTTACTTGCTTTCATATTTCAATTGATTTTCAATTGATAAAAATTTTATACAATACAATTTGTTCAACTTCCAGTTTCAGGGTATTTTGTGAATGTTTTAAAACTTTAATTAACATTGTACGTATTTTATTAAAAAACACATCCAAGTATTTCGTATAATACCTTCGATTATAAATTTCAGAATTGTATTTTACAAAATGTTACATTAGATTTATTAGATATAAATCTAATATGCACTAGATTAATCCTTTTAATTATTTTTGCTGAGTTTTGGTATTGCCAGCAACTTCAAAAAAAACTTCGTCTAATTAAGAATTCCTCTAAGCATTAAGACAAATTAGAGGAGAGAAAGATGCTAGAGAGAGACAAGGAGCAGATGACCTTAAAAAAGAAATGCGAGAGGGAGAAACCGATCAGAGATACTAGGAGAGGCGATCTGAAATAGGAGCTTTGGAACTAAGAAAAGAAAAACGCAAATGGGCTGCGAAGATATATCACAGGATGGGCTGGTTGGGCTGAAAGTTTTGGGCATAATAAAACCAGCATTAGAAGTTCTATTATAACGAAAAATTCAATCTGATCCATTATAATTCTGGGTCCTGATCCCCTAGAGTAACCCAATTATGAGTTTGCATCTGCACCGTCTGTTTAGAATCCGGGCCAATCGGGCCCGGGATGTAATGCAGGAGGGGATGTGGGGGGAGAGTTCTTTATTATTTGTGCCAAACACATATTGGACGGTCCGGATCCAAATTAAAAGATTGGGTTACTTTAGGGAACCCGAATTCTATAATTCTTAATTTCTTATAAACTATAACAATTAAAATAGTAGTAACAAATTCATTACAACAAAATAGTGGTGAGATATTAATAATGAGTGAGGCTATGGTGTTTTATAATGTACATCTATCTAATGTGTTTTGATATAGCATGTGGATCTGTGTCAAGATCAATACTAGATAAAAGTAGAAGCACATTCAACAATTGTTGTAGTGAGGCACACTAGATAAGTGTACATTTCAAAGAAGCATAGCCTAACTCATTAGTCATTAAGTATGTTATACAGAAAAAATATATATTAATATCTCAACACTATTTTTGTTGAAATGTGATAATAGTATTATAAATTTAGTCGAGTGAGTCTATGGTACTATGCATATCACGGGTTGGTTCATAATACGGATCAATATTTCTGTTTTCAAAATACTAACGGTCGATCCGAACCGTTCAATTAACATGATCCCCATATGAATATGTACTTGAAAACTGTATTTTATATTTTTTTTTATAATTTTTTTACTATTTTTTAAGATAGATAGAAAATAACTTGATCTGAGAATTCTCGACAATCCAAAAACAGTGATTTTCTATCTATTTTAGAAAATATTAAAAAAAAAATTAAAAATATAAAATTCGGTCTGCAAGTACATATTTATAAGAAAATCACTTTGAACAGTTTGAATCGACCGTTAGAATATCGAAAGCAAAAATATTGATCCGTATTACGGACCAAATCGTAATATCCATAGTACCATAGACTCACTCAATTTAGTGATTAAGTATTTTGTTTTGCCGCTTATTTGTGGTGAACGGTGCAGGAATTGGATACAATGCCGAAATGCGAAGAATTTAATTCGTCAAGGTTTCATAGTCTGTTTGCTGATTTTGACATACTAATAAGGGTGGATTTAAAAAAAAAAAATACTAATAAGGGTGACCAAATTGTTCAAAAAAAAAAAGGAAAAACGAGAAGAAGAAGAAGAAACACAAGGTCAATGTTTACATTTCATCTTGGACTATTTCAACAAATTAGCAAATAAGCACAACGATTGTTTATTAAAAAAAAAAAACACCACATTTCATCACCGTATCAACATGATAATCGTTTAAAAAAGAACGAAATAATTTTCTTTCTATACCAGAAGTCGATAAATTGATAAATTATGGTACTGCTGGCATGTCTGCTAGCCAGGGGTCAAGTGGCCTACCAATTGAGTAGACAATGTACCCGATCTCTCTGAGCTTCACCGGATCTACCATGTTGCGGCCATCAAACATAAAAGCCGGCTTTTGCATACCGTCATAGATTCTATTGTAGTCTAGGTTCTTGAACTCATCCCACTCGGTCAAGATACACACACCATGGGCCCCCTTGGTCGCTGCATACGGGTCCCATGTCATGGTGACTTGCTTTGTCGCAGTCGGGCTCATCGGCTGTAGTGGGACCGGGTTGTCCCAATCCAACTTGTTCGTGGCAAGATCGTACTGAATTTGATCCTCAGTGACTTTTGGGTCGTAGATGCTTAAAATGGCATTCTCCCTTAACAAACCCTGAGAAATATAAATTGATGCCGATTCTCTAGTATCAGCAGTATCTTTTTTAAATGCAAATCCCAAAATGGCGATCTTTTTCCCTGATACTGTGTTGAACATGGAGGAGATAACAAGGTTCAGAAACCGTCTTTTCTGGTAATCATTGATCTTGATTACCTGCTTCCAGTAATTTGCCACCTCAGGAAGACCATTGCACTCACAAATATAAACCAAATTAAGTATATCCTTTTGAAAGCATGAGCCACCAAACCCGACACTTGCATTCAAGAACTTCGGTCCAATCCTCGAGTCCATGCCAATTGCATATGCCACCTCAGATACACTTGCTCCCGTGGCCTCGCACAGTGCTGACATGGCATTTATGGAAGAGACACGCTGAGCTTGAAAAGCGTTGGATGCAAGCTTAGACAACTCAGCCGACCAGAGGTTTGTTGTTATGATCAAATTATCAGGGACCCAGTGCGCGTAAATTTCCTTCAGTTTCTGAACAGCCTTTCGTCCTTCCGGTGTTTCCCTTCCACCGATTAGTACTCTTTCAGGATATAATAAATCTTCGATGGCGGTTCCTTCGGAAAGGAACTCAGGGTTGGATAGGACTTGGTATTTTACACCGTTACTATTGTGATTTAGTATCTTTTGGATTGCCTCTGCAGTTTTTACTGGTACAGTAGATTTTTCAACCACGATCTTGTCAGATTTGGAAACGTCGGCGATCATGCGAGCTGCTTTCTCCCAGAAGGTGAGATCGGCGGCCTTTCCTGTAGTAGCATTGTTTGTATTAGATTTGAAATAAATTGAGTAAATTATACATGCAGTCACATTGAGTAATTAAGGGACCATATATGAAGTTCTGATTTTAGAACACTGAGTTAGGCAGAAAATAAAATTAACATATTTACCGGCACCAAGGCCGCGGGTCTTGGTTGGTGTGTTTACAGCAAGGAAGAGGATTTCGGCATCTGCGACATGTTTCTCAATATCTGTGCTGAAGAAGAGATTGCGCCATCGGCAAGCCTTGACCACATCATCAAGATCGGGCTCATAGATTGGGAGCTTGTCGCTGTTCCATGCATCAATTCGGGCAGCACTGATGTCCACTACCACAACCTCTACCTCAGGACATTTCAGAGCTATGACTGCCATTGTGGGCCCGCCCACATACCCAGCACCGATGCAACAGATCTTCACCATTTTGGTGGTTTATAGAACTAACCTGATCAGGACAGAAAAAATTAGTGAACTTTAAATACCCAACGAGTGTTCTTCTTACAATTATATATATAACAGATTCTAAAAAGGAATAATTGGCAATTCACAGACTGTGCACAATGTTTCATAAAATTAAAAGGAGAAACAAGAAATTGGATCCAATATTGGAGTAAGAAAATCCCATAACAAGAAAGAGAACTAGTGCATAAATTAAATCCTGTGTCGACCTATCCCATCAAGTCGTACAACTAACTTTCAACTTCAACACTTAAATAGTAGCATGTACAACCAGTTGAAGAGAATGCAAAAAAAAGTACACAACAAGAATTACACAAAGGGGATCAAAGCTCTGAAAAAGTACCTGAGAAATTGGCGAGATATCGATCAATCTGAAGCTTCTTGTCTCAGAGACAGAGACATGGAGAAGAAAGAGAGAGTTTACCTTGTTTATACTGGGAAGAGTATGGCAATAGAGTGGCATTTAAATACTAGAACAGGAAAGATGGAATAAAAAATACTAGTACTTTTATACGTCTGAATTGGTATTATGTCATTAATCATTAAATCTATTGTATGTATGTTAATGAGAGAAAGATCAGTATATAAAACCAGTATAAGAGAAGAGCTTAAAAAATTGTTGGTACGGATTAGTTGTACACTCAGTTTTGGTTGTTAGATTTTAGGTAAAGCTTAAAGTGCATGAGGTCAGAATGCACATAGAGGAGCTGCAATAAATAGTTAAACATGGTTTCACGATGAATTATTAAGGAAAAACAATACAAACTTATGAGCATCTCTTTACTGTAACAAATTAACCGGAGAAGAAAATAACAACTATTGAGCTATCTTATTGGTTTTTTTTCTTTTGAGTACAGGTCAATGGTCAAATCACCCAATTATTTAATATCTACAAAGGATTGCTCTTCTAAATTTCAAACCTGCGACCTTCCACACGGAGAGCATTACTTTTGCCACTAGACCAAAGACTCACTCAAATTTTAAAGTACACAAAATTAAACTAAAAGTTCCTAACCGTTTCCAATTATAAGTTTATTCAATCTGTACGGTTTTTAGCATTTCTTTTTCAATCATGTCTATAATTAAAATTAAGCAACATGTTTGGCTAAACTGGACGGTCCAGGTCCAAATAAATACCATGCAATACCGTAACTCAAGGGACGGATCTAAAACCAATCATAGAAGTTCTTAGTCATTTCTATGATTTTAAAAGTTTAATTATGTATATTGAAATTTAATTGATTTTATTTTTTTTACTTGTAGTTAGTGATTAAATTACATTTTGTGATTTGTGGAGATTTGATTTTAAATTACATCTATTACATATTGTGCATTTTATGTTTCGGTCCTTCTATCAAAAAAATTTAGTTTCGCCTTTGCGGTAAGCCGGTAACTAATGTTGTAATTAAACTGCTGATTCTATTTCATTCTACCAGTATATATTGACATATGAAAAAGGACCCATGTATATATATTTCTGAATACCAATGCAGCACAGATGATCTACTGTTCTTTGGGCAGGAGAATGTTTCAAACTCTACCAACCAATAATTAACCCAAAAGCAAAGTCTACAATGTTTTCATTTATTATTTATTTTCTCAAAATGCCAATGGCCAATCTGTGATCAGAAGGCCTGAATATTATTATATGTTTTGGGTTGCTTGTTAGACAGAGCAGCCTAGCTATGATTTGTTGTTTCCTTCATCCAAACAAGGTGGTTGGTGCTTAATTATCTGTTAGTTTATAATATTAAAATAGATTGAATTTGGTGTATAAAAAGTCTCTATGTTAAAATGGATCCAAATTCGTGAGCCTTCGTCTGCATTGTACTGGCACCCTCGTTGATGAATTGCATATTTTGCATGCCTATCTCTTTTGTTGGTTTCCATTAATTTAAGAAGATAACCAAAAATGGAATTAGAATCTGCATCGTTAGTATCAATGCTGGAATAATTACCAGTCAGTAGGAGAATCATACTTCAGTCATGTTCTACAATTATTACACTAAAATTGCCAGACTGGTTCGGTTGCTGTGATGCTGTGATATTGACAAGAGAGTCATAGGCATTTGACTATATACCGCCGTATTATTTTATCTTTCTTTTCTATTAAGCCATTTTTATATCCATTTCTATTAAGCCAACGAAAATAAAAGGTGGACGCTGACAGTGCATCACATCCGTACTAGTTTTGTTAATTTACAGTCCGATATGCTATATAATTTATTTGTTTATTGTAATGACATAAAAATCGGGAGCTAGCAAAATCGTACATGTGACTGTGTATTGTTTGGAATTTTTGTTTGTTGAGAGGTTGCTATTTATTTATGTTCTCCGAATACGACATGCTGGTTGTTGTTATATAATAACTATATTGTACAGATTGTACTACCTTTAAATGTGTGATTCATTCTTAAAATTCGGTCCACATCTTGAAATTAATATAATAATACTTATTATATTAGCTCTTTTCTTTCTAGGTTCTACATTTACCTCTTCAATTTATTAATAAATAATAATTACGCTGCAAAATAAAATAAACGATTTCTTTTAGAACTTTAATAGCGCGCCAATACAATAATTTCAAGTACCTAAATTAGTCCTTGAAATTTCAGTATTTTGTGTGATGTGAACTGAACCCATTTAACTTTCATACATTGTACAGTAGACAATCATGTCATTTCTCACTAGAGTGCATATAACTTTAGACAACAACATTCAGTTGCATAAATTTTCTTAGGAAAAAATAAGAATTAAATTATTGTCCTTCATGAACTAAGAGTTATGTTTTACTTTATATTTATATTTTCTTTTTAAAGTTTAAAGAATGAATCTTTATATTAAATTGTGTTTATAATTATTTTACTAGTTTTTAGATAGATAGAAAATCCGTTAATTCAAAAGATTCTGAACTGTAAAAAAATAATTTTCAATCTATCCAAAAAATAATAAAAATATTTTAAGAAATATATAAATTGACTTTTAAACACATTTCATTATAACTATCACGTTGAACAATTCGAATCGAATGATTGAACTTTAAAAACGAGATATGAATGTAAAACAAAACATGCTTCATAAAGCACATGAGCTCCAACTCGGAAAAATAATTCGTAGTAGCGATTTAATGTTCAACATACCTCAAAGAGTTAGACAATTCAGCAAGGGATTGGATTTTGTCAGATTCATACAAACATATTTAAAACTTAATAAATTTAAATTGCTCCTTGAATCTAAATAATTATACGAATTTTGATGCAGATCAAACGGTTTATATCATACTTTGGATGACCCGTTTGGACAAAACCCCCCATCCATTCAGCAAACCAAGGAACCTACAGGCTACCGATTTTTTTATTAATCGAAAATAAAAATAAAAAATATCGCGAAAGGGTGTCGTTTCGGTTGGAAATCGAAATATAGGTAAAACGGGATCATTTATCCCGTCCCACTAATCCAAATTCGTAACCCCGCTAACCTAATTTTCTAAGAAAAAAAAAAATTTGTGGGACGGGTTAATCTATCCCGTCCCACATTTTCTTCCTATGTAACTTATTAACTAAGAAGAGAAGAAACAAAAAAAAATATTGTGGGACGGGATAGATTATCTCATCTCACAAATTTTTATTTTTTTTCTCTGCTTAACCTATTAACTAAGAAGAAATTAGCGGGTTACGAATTTGAATTAGTGGAACGGGATAATCAATCCCGGTTTACCTAAATATCAAAATTTCACCAAATCAATCCCCTTTCGCGATATTTTATTTATTTATTTTCGATTAATAAAAAAATCGGTACAGGCTACAGCTCGAATTATTCTAATTCTAATATATCACCACATTATGCTTGAGAGTAACTAATCTGGTCAAAGGTCATGTGCCTATCCAGTTCAGATTGATAAAAATCCAATAAAATGAGTTGTGCCTCTTGTCATTTTTCCGAGAAATAATTGTCTATTTATATGCTCAAGTTCCCAAAAAATGTGCATGTAATAATACTATAGAGAATTGTTTGCCCTTTTCCCCACCTCTTTAATTGAAACAGAGGTATTTCAATTTTTACTTCAGTTATCATTGCAAAATCAGATTTCTAGATTTTGTATTTTAAGTAGTTGACAGCTCATAAAAAACAAATTTGGTACGTCATTTATTGCTATACCGTACTTAGTTTAAAAAAAATACGGAGATATATTTATTCTGGTTATGAGATAGGTCAGAATTGGTCTAAGAAGTTCCTTTTAGAAATGCTAATAATCCATCTCTCTCTCTCATTCACATTCTATGACATATCTCAAACTTTTGAGTGTTTTTGGAAATCTCAACCGTTCAAATACGATCTGTACGAATTTCAAAGCACAAATAATATTTTCCCGTGCTATCCACGAATAAGCACTGTACACATCGGTCACGCAAAAGTTGAGATATCTCAGAGGATACGCATTCCTCTCTCTCTCTGCCTCGACCTAATAATTTCACTGCACATCTAATTTAAATTCAACGTTATGATGCATATATTTAAAAAATATTATTTAAATTAAAAAAATTAAAATGTAGATCAATTTAGTGTGCATAGCATTTTCTGAGGTCAATTAATTTCCTATTTCTAAACAAATTCTAGTTATTATTTCTCATAATCCTTAATCCTTATATTCCCATCAGAACTGTATAGATGTACAATTGCTGCTAAATACCATAAGTATTGAGTACTTCTATGTGCTACACGAAAAAAAAAATTGTGCTGAAGAAATGTATATGACAAATCAAAGGAAGTTAGTTAAAGGGAGCTGCACTGGTTGGTTAAAATCACAAGTAATATCTCTATCATAAGATGACAAGTATATCTTATAAATGTATTACATAAAAAACTATGCATATTAGATGTCACACCCCTGATCCGAAGGTATAACAATTCTACCGCGTCTAGCTATTTACCATTCAATATACGTAATACAAGGCACGGATCTTTTGTATGCATTGCTAATATCATCCATTATTTTTGCCACATCCCAATTTAATTTACAAGAATTATCTGACCATTTATAGTGGATGATGCTAGAGAAACTCTCTGCACCCTGTCAGATAACATAACCCATAATCTCATATCTTTAGGTGGTCATGCTGTCAATTATAACCCAAAAGCATTAATTTCTCTGTTTTCGTCTAACAAACCTGTAAATCTGATCACTCAAAAGAGAACAATATTTCTTTTAATATTTATAAACTCGGAAATGTTATCGGTTCGGACTGCAAGCGCACAATCCTATCGAGTAGTATATTCTAGGTCGATCCACAGGAAATATTGGTTCAGAGTTTTAAGCGATCGAATCACAATCTTTCGAAAGGCTAGACGAAATCTAAAAATTAAGAGATGTTGTTGTGATCAATGTAAATTAGGAAGCAATTAAAAGTAATTAAAATAAAGATAGAGATGAGAATTCCTAAGGTTTCGGCACACCATTGCTACTCAATCCGTTTTGATAATATATTCCTGTTACATCTGATTTCCTGTTGTTGTTTTATGAAAGACACCACATAGGTCACTGCGATTTATATTACACAAGAATGACAGATCTTTCATCGAGATTCTACATAGGACACTGCGAGTTTCCTTACGCAAATGACTGATCTCTTAAATACCCAAATTACTACACAGATCACTGCGATTTTCCTTACGCAAGTGATGGAATTTGGTTCGCATTTTGTTGTTCTGGTTTATGGTTTCCCCGCTAAGGTTTTCTTCACATAAACTTAATAGATCTCTACGAGGCTAATTCATACAAATAGTTTCTCTTACCATTAAAGCACTGTCACTACCCTAACGGACTAAACTAGATCATTGAAGTTAGATGAAGATATTGTAAATCACAAAAGCATTTCGATTCAACAACAAGAAACCATAATCAACAGAAAATATATATATCAAAACATCAAGAGTAACAAGGTTTACTGTCTGGTCATAAGAAAAGGAACTTAGCCGCGGAACGGCATAGTTACAAGCACTCCTCTCTTCTCTCTTTAATCAAATCTAACCTTAATTACAAAGATAAATTATTCTTCTACCCAGGAGCCTTATATAGGAGTGGAGGGACGTCTGGAGGTTGAGTAGGGGCTAAGAATCTGATCTGGATACAGCTGTCGGTAGTTATTTTCCAAGAGGCGCCTTCGGTTACGGTCCATATTAGGACCTTATCGCTGAGGGTTTTAGTGCTTCTCACGCTATCTCCTAGTCTGTGCTAGGCTTGGTCCGTATTAGGCAATACGGACCGTAACAGAGACTTCGTCGATAAGTGTCGCTGATCCGATTGACCCGATTCTAGCTCCATTTGGTGTAAAATAGTCCCAAAACCTATTTTATGCAATAAAACATAAAGAATGGTGACAGTAGCTTTTTTCTCTAATAAATTAAACATAAGTGTGAGAAAATATGCAAAACCTAAGCCAAAACCATACGTAAATCATCATTATTTTGACTCTGATCAAAATCTCACAAGGGGAAATGGGTGAGAAATAATAAATTATTTCTCAGTACTGATTGCCACTCAGATTATTGGATTCAAAGGAAATTCATATTCAGAATGAAATCACCACACGAGAAACTAACAGTTCATTATATAATGACGAATGCAAATACTCAATAACAATATTCAATTGAACAACAAAATTACATAAATAAATGAGAACTCTAAGAATTATTCTGGTTTGGGTCTAAATCTTTTAAACCATAAAGTCTGGAAACGTTTGGTTTCCTAATTTACAATTTCTAATCTGGTAACACTGATAGATACCATCCGACTTGCCATACCGACGCCATCCAACAACCCACGTCTGCCTTTTCACATAACATAACATGTATATGTTGTGTCTGACTTATACAGTTCTAACTATCCTGATAACTTGTTAACGGAAACAATACAAAACCAATATTACAATATTGTCATTATTGGAAAGAAAATCAATGATAAAACAGTTACCACAGTTCATTAGTCTTACAGTCACAATTCACATTTATTCAATATCCCCTACCCAATCGGTACTGGGTTTAGTTGGGGCCATTCACCATATGCGCATAAGGGTCCTGGAGTAAAGTCTAGTAGCTAGCCAGACTTTACGATATATTAATCATTTTTCTCCTCTATATGGAGGTTCAAGGATTACAGTATACAATATTCAATCAATTCAATCACTGTGGTCTCAATCAATCATTTGTAATAAGAATCAATCAATCAATAAACAATATCAACATGACATTCAACAGACTTACCTGTAATTATGTTTCAATTGTATTGGGTTATGCATATGATGCAACAGTTCAATCAATGCAGTCAATCAAATATTCAAAATGCACAACGAGTTACGATTTAATTCCTACTCATGAATCTCAGACTAATCCAATAACTCCGCACCTGATATCGTAGAGCAATCAAGCGAGGTCACTATCAGTCTATTTGTCCTTAACATATCATCCCATTGTCTCCTCTAAAGGTATGCCTATGTAAAAATTATATAAGTATCATAATCAATATTTATCAAGATTGGTATAACAAAACAATTTATGACTTTTAATACTTAAACCCCATGTATATTTTTATTCAATCATTTAATAAGCTTTTTTTGTAACTATTTATCAATATCTTATTACCACTTTATTTGAGTTATTTCCTTTTTATTTAAGTTCCATTTCAGTCTCAATAATTATCCAGCAGTCCTTATCTATCTAATAAGCCACAATCCAAATCATTTAAGTTCAATTAGTCAAAGTTAAAGTTCAATTAAATTCGAATCCAGTCCAACAAATTAAAGTTCATAAATTGTTCGAGCAAATCCCAATTTATATTAGAATAATCATTCTAATCCCCGCACTTGAGTACTCGTATCGTACCCGTCGGATATCTCGTTGCGATTAACTTCCATAACGATACGTGGTGGTTCCCACTAACTACCAATCGCGACTAACAACGACATAGGACCTTCCATTTTGAAATTCAAATATTCTTTTCTCTCTATTTTTTCATTTTGAGGCGATTGTGTGGCGATTTCAAAATTGGAAGCAATTTCCTGTGGTTTTTCAGTTGATCTATTATCTCTCTGCGACGGCACTTTCTTCTCAGTTCTCACAAGCTGAATCAGTGATTCTGAAAGGTGATCAGCGAGGTTAATATTTGATTTTTTTATTAATTTTGAGTTTGTTTTTGTTCTGGTGAATTAATAATGTAAGATCGTTTCGTTTCTAGTTCATATACACAATCGTGTTTCAGTTTTGCTGGATTTTGAGATGTTTCTGACAATTTGATTTGAAAGATAATGTAATTGTCTATTTTGTGTTAATTTCATCATTTTATTAAGAAATCGCTTAATAGAAATCACTTGATATATCTTGTATTAATACCTGACAGAACTAGTCTAAATATATGATTAAATGTATAAGTTTAGTTCGTATGATTTTTGTATGAGATGTTAATACTTGATCTATATGTTATAAGTACTTGATGTGTATAATAAGTAGGAAAATATATCTGTTTGTGATGTGTAAATGTAAAATTTTGTGTTTACAGTTATTAATACTTTCTTATATCTCTGTTAATACTTCTTTATGCAGGCCTTAGATCAATTCAGCTCTGGTGATCTTCTTTCTGGTAATATATTCATCTTTGGTAGGTGTTGATATTTTGCTTTATAGATGTATAAGTAGGGTGATATATCTGTTTGTGATGTGTAAATGTAAAATTTTATTTTTACAGATATTAATACGTCCTTATATCTGTGTTAATACTTCTTTTTGTAGGCATTAGATCAATTCATTTATGGTAATCTTTTTTCAGGTAATATATTCATTTTTTTGTAGGTGTACATTTTTTGTTTAATAGATGTATACACTAGCTCTTTTCGTTATATGTGGTTGTGTGTATGTATTGGCAAATATAAATACTTCTCATTTTTAGTGTTAATACTTGAGATAATAGTCATGTACATTTTGGTATTTACATGTATTAATACTTGGATATATTTATGTCAATACTTGATTGCATGTATATTCATTAATTATAACAGATATGAATATTTTGCATATGTAATATGTAAAATGTTAAAATGATAATACTTTGCATTTTATTGTTCAATATTATGATGGATATTGATCTAAATGAGTATTTTGGAGATGAATTATGCATACAATATAATGGTAATGCATTGGATGAGGTGAATTTGTATCGTTTCTATGAAGATTTGCATCGTGCAAATGAAGCAATAAGTGATGATGTGGGCATTAGAGAGTTTGATTGGGATAATTTTGTGTAATAACTGATATGTTTGTGGGATGAATGTTATGTAGTATAGAACATGTATGTTGAAAGTGATATGTTGCTAATTGATATGTTTTTGGTAATTGTCAAGTTAACTGTTATGCGGTAATTTTACAGTTTTAATTGATATGAATTTGTCTAAGATAATTGATATGTGAATTTTTTTTTGTTATAACTGTGCAGATATAAACATTTTTTTAAGATTATATAGATATAAAAACTTTATTCCGTAAGTATAAATACCACACCCTTATAGTTATAAATACTTTATTTCGTAAGTATAAATACCACAAGCATATAGATATAAATACTTTATTACCCGCATATAAGCTAAGTCAATATTTTTTTGTCAATATTTGTAGTCAACATTTTTTGGTCAACATTAGTAGTCAACATTTTTTGTTGACAATTTTTAGTGGTCCCCACATGCTGTTTGAGTGGTCCCCTAATGCGGGTATGACGCGAGGACTTTTCAAGAAAAGGTGCTGGTACGGTTATTTTAAGAAAATTCATATATCACATATGTAGTTCATTGTATAGATATAAATACTTGTCCTATTTGAACTATATACTTCACAATGTTACTATTAATATTTGTAAAACAAAATTACAATTTTAAAACAGTTGCGGTCTCCACAATCAGTTATGGCAGTTTAGGTGCGAGTACAGGTAATCAACTGCGGGTACTCATATCAGCTTCCTTTATATTATGCATTCTCATATCTTTGTAAACTTCACATTTCCTAAACTAAGCCTGAAGGCCAAGTCCATGCCACACTTTATTTTCTATTTTAAATTTATCAAGAGATCTCAAAATTAAGAGTCTAAGTCCAATTTGCTTTTTAATTTATTAATCAAGCTTGAAGGCCAATAATTCAAATCAACTTTCACTCATTAATTTCCAGCGGGGTTTTAAAGTTTTCCCATTTTTTCCATGTTAACCCCTCTGACAAAGAATTATTACACAAGGCATTAATATCTAGCATATTTGACATTTATTCATTTCTGTCCTTACAAATCAGTACTTAATTGGGACCAAAACAATAGCTAACAGGAGCAATAAAGTGCATGGTGCAGTTCTATTTGAGGCTAGCTAGCTGACTAGTATTGTTATGGATTGAGTTTTCAAATAAAAAACTAAAAATACAATATACCAATAAGTCATGTACAGATTCAAAATCACAACTCATAGCAATAACAACACATAGAGGGAGAAATATGGTCATCAACGCAAATAGAGAGGAGAAGAGGGATACCATGATTAAATTGTTGTATTGAGGCACACTAGATAAGTGTACATTTCAAAGAAGCATAGCCTAACTCATTAGTCATTAAGTATGTTATACAGAAAAAAATATATATTAATATCTCAACACTATTTTTGTTGAAATGTGATAATAGTGTTATAAATTTAGTCGAGTGAGTCTATGGTACTATGCATATCACGGGTTGGTCCGTAATACGGATCAATATTTCTGTTTTCAAAATTCTAACGGTCGATCCGAACCGTTCAACATGATCCCCGTATGAATATGTACTTGAAAACTGAATTTTATATTTTTTTTTACTATTTTTTAAGATAGGTAGAAAATAACTTGATCTGAGAATTCTCGACAATCCAAAAACAGTGATTTTCTATCTATTTTAGAAAATAGTAAAAAAAAATTTAAAAATATAAAATTCGGTCTGCAAGTACATATTTATATGAAAATCATTTTGAACAGTTTGAATCGACCGTTAGAATATCGAAAGCAAAAATATTGATCCGTATTACGGACCAAATCGTAATATGCATAGTACCATAGACTCACTCAATTTAGTCATTAAGTATTTTGTTTTGCCGCTTATTTGTGGTGAAGGGTGCAGGAATTGGATACAATGCCGAAATGCGAAGAATTTAATTCGTCAAGGTTTCATAGTCTGTTTGCTGATTTTGACATACTAATAAGGGTGGATTTTCAAAAAAAAAAAATACTAATAAGGGTGACCAAATTGTTCAAAAAAAAAAGGAAAAACGAGAAGAAGAAGAAACACAAGGTCAATGTTTACATTTCATCTTGGACTATTTCAACAAATTACCAAATAAGCACAACGATTGTTTATTAAAAAAAAAAAAAACACTATATTTCATCACCGTATCAACATGATAATCGTTTAAAAAAGAACGAAATAATTTTCTTTCTATACCAGAAGTCGATAAATGGATAAATTATGGTACTGCTGGCATGTCTGCTAGCCAGGGGTCAAGTGGCCTACCAATTGAGTAGACAATGTACCCGATCTCTCTGAGCTTCACCGGGTCTACCATGTTGCGGCCATCAAACATAAAAGCCGGCTTTTGCATCCCGTCATAGATTCTCTGGTAGTCTAGGTCCTTGAACTCATCCCACTCGGTCAAGATACACACACAATGGGCCCCCTTGGTCGCTGTATACGGGTCCCACGCCATGGTGATTTGCTTAGTAGCAGTCGGGCTCATCGGCTGTAGTGGGATCGGGTTGTCCCAATCCAACTTGTTCGTGCCAAGATCATACTGAATTTGATCCTCGGTGACTTTCGGGTCGTAGATGCTTATAATGGCATTCTCCCTTAACAAACCCTGAGAAACATAGATCGATGCCGATTCTCTAGTATCCGCAGTATCTTTTTTAAATGCAAACCCCAAAATGGCAATCTTTTTCCCTGATACTGTGTTGAACATGGAGGAGATAACAAGGTTCAGAAACCGTCTTTTCTGGTAATCATTCATCTTGATTACCTGCTTCCAGTAATTTGCTACCTCAGGAAGACCATTGCACTCACAAATATAAACCAAATTAAGTATATCCTTTTGAAAGCACGAGCCACCGAACCCGACACTTGCATTCAAGAACTTCGGTCCAATCCTCGAGTCCATGCCAATTGCATATGCCACCTCAGATACACTTGCTCCCGTGGCCTCGCACAGTGCTGACATGGCATTTATGGAAGAGACACGCTGAGCTTGAAAAGCGTTGGATGCAAGCTTAGACAACTCAGCCGACCAGAGGTTTGTTGTTATGATCAAATTATCAGGGACCCAGTGCGCGTAAATTTCCTTCAGTTTCTGAACAGCCTTTCGTCCTTCTGGTGTTTCCCTTCCACCGATTAGTACTCTTTCAGGATATAATAAATCTTCGATGGCGGTTCCTTCGGAAAGGAACTCAGGGTTGGATAGGACTTGGTATTTTACACCGTTACTATTGTGATTTAGTATCTTTTGGATCGCCTCTGCAGTTTTTACTGGTACTGTAGATTTTTCGACCACAATCTTGTCAGATTTGGACACGTCGGCGATCATGCGAGCTGCTTTCTCCCAGAAGGTGAGATCAGCGGCCCTTCCTGTAGTAGCATTGTTTGCATTAGATTTGAAATAAATTGAGTAAATCATACATGCATATTGTCATATTGAGTAATTAAGGGACAATGAGTTAGAAAGAAATTAAAATTAACATATTTACCAGCGCCGATGCCGCAGGTCTTGGTTGGTGTGTTTACAGCAAGGAAGAGGATTTCGGCATCTGCGACATGTTTCTCAATATCTGTGCTGAAGAAGAGATTGCGCCATCGGCAAGCCTTGACCACATCATCAAGTTCGGGCTCGTAGATCGGGAGCTTGTCGCTGTTCCATGCATCAATTCGAGCAGCACTGATGTCCACCACCACAACCTCTATCTCTGGACATTTCAGAGCTATGACTGCCATTGTGGGCCCGCCCACATACCCAGCACCGATGCAACAGATCTTCACCATTTTGGTGGTTTATAGAACTAACCTGATCAGGACAGAAAAAATTAGTGAACTTTAAATACCCAACGAGTGTTCTTCTTACAATTATATATATAACAGATTCTAAAAAGGAATAATTGGCAATTCACAGACTGTGCACAATGTTTCATAAAATTAAAAGGAGAAACAAGAAATTGGATCCAATATTGGAGTAAGAAAATCCCATAACAAGAAAGAGAACTAGTGCATAAATTAAATCCTGTGTCGACCTATCCCATCAAGTCGTACAACTAACTTTCAACTTCAACACTTAAATAGTAGCATGTACAACCAGTTGAAGAGAATGCAAAAAAAAGTACACAACAAGAATTACACAAAGGGGATCAAAGCTCTGAAAAAGTACCTGAGAAATTGGCGAGATATCGATCAATCTGAAGCTTCTTGTCTCAGAGACAGAGACAGAGACAGAGACAGAGAGAAGAAAGAGAGAGCTGACCTTGTTTAAACTGGGAAGAGTATGGCAATAGAGTGGCATTTAAATACTAGAACAGCAATGACGGAATAAAAAATGCTAGAGGAATTGTACATGGCTGAATTGGTATTATGTCATTAAATCTATTGTTAATGAGAGAAAGATCAGTATATAAAACCAGTATAAGAGAAGAGCTTAAAAAATTGTCGGTACGGATTAATTGTACCCGATCAGTTTTTATTGTTAGATTTTAGGTAAAGCTTAAAGTCCATGAGGTCAGAATGCACATAGAGGAGCTGGAATAAATAGTTAAACATTGTTTCACGATGAATTATTAAGGAAAAACAATACAAACTTATGAGCATCTCTTTACTGTAACAAAATAAACCAGAGTAGAAAATAACAACTATTGAGTTATCTTATTGGTTTTTTTTTTTTTTGAGTAAAGTCACCCAATTATTTAATATCTACAAAGGATTGCCCTTCTGAATTTCAAACCTGCGACATTCCACACGGAGAGCATTACCTTTACCACTAGACCAAAGACTCACTCGAATTTTAAACTACACAAAATTAAACTAAAAGCTCCTAACCTTTTCCAATTATAAATTTATCCAATCTGTACGGTTTTCAGCATTTTTTTTGTCAATCATGTTTATAATTAAAATTAAGCAACATGTTTAAGCTGTTTTGCTAAACTGGACGGTCCAAATAAATACCATGCAATACCGTAACTCAAGGGACGGATCTAAAACCAATCATAGAAGTTCTTAGTCATTTCTATGATTTTAAAAGTTTAATTATGTATATTGAAATTTAATTGATTTTATTTTTTTTACTTGTAGTTAGTGGTTAAATTACATTTTGTGATTGTGGAGACTTAGAGTTTAAATTACATCTATTACATGTTGTGCATTTTATGTTTCGGTCCTTTATCAAAAAAATTTAGTTTCTCCGTTGCGGTAACTAATGTTGTAAACTGCTGATTCTATTTCATAATACCAGTTTAAATTGACATTTCAAAAAGGACCCATGTATATTTCTGAATTAAAGCCAATGCGGCACAGATGATCTACAGTTCTTTGGGCTGGAGAATATTTCAAAATCTACCAACCAGTAACTAACCCAAAAGCAAAGTCTACTATATTTTCGTTTATTGTTTATTTTCTCAATTTGACTAATAAATGCCAATGGCCAATCTGTGATCAGAAGGCCTGAATATTATTATATGTTTTGGGTTGCTTGTTAGACAGAGCACCCTAGCTATGATTTGTTGTTTCCTTCATCCAAACAAGGTGGTTGGTGCTTAATTATCTGTTAGTTTATAATATTAAAATGGATTGAAATTGAGTATAAGAAGTCTCTATGTTAAAATGGATCCAAATTCGTGAGCCTTTTGCATTGTATTGGCACCCTGGCTGATGAATTGCATATGAGTGAGGCTATGGTGCTATGCATAGCACGGATGGAGTCCGTGCTACGGCTCAAAATTTGACTTTTCAAAATTCTAACAGTCGATCCAACCGTTCAATGTGATAACCATATGAATATGTACTTGCAAACTAAATTTTATATTTTTTCGAATTTTTTTACTATTTTTTTGGATAGGTAGAATTTTAATGGTCCAGAATTTTCAGAAAACACTGATTTTTCTACCTATCTAAAAAAATAGTAAAAAAATTCGAAAAAATATAAAATTTAGTTTGCAAGTACATATTCATATGGTTATCACATTGAACGGTTGGATCGACCGTTAGGATTTTGAAAAGTCAAATTTTGAGCCGTAGCACGGACCCCATCCGTGCTATGCATAGCACCATAGGCTCACTCATTGCATATTTTGCATGCCTATCTCTTTTGTTGGCTTCAATTAATTTAAGAAGATAACCAAAAATGGAATTAGAATCTGCATCGTTAGTATCAAAGCTGGAATAATTACCAGTCAGTAGGAGAATCATACTTCAGTCATGTTCTACAATTATTACGCTAAAATTGGCAGACTGGTTGGGTTGCTGTGATGCTGTGATATTGACAAGAGACTCATAGGCATGTGAGTATGTGACTATATACCGCCGTATTATTTTATTTTTATTTTCTATTAAGCCATTTTTATATCCATTTCTATTAAACCAACGAAAATAAAACCGACATTTTTATTAATATCCAAAGTTTAATACAAATTATTAATTATACCCGGAGTTCAAAATTTTCGCTAAAAATACCCAAACCGGCCAGAAAATGGCCGGTTTACGCGCCCCCCCTAAACCGGCCATTTTCTGGCCGGTTTACTCCTTTTTTTTTTTTTTTTTTTTTCCCGCAAAAACCCCTATATATACCCCTTTTTCTCTCTCTCCTCTCACAATTCTCTCATCTCTCAACCGAATTCTCCCTTCTTTGAGGTAAATTTTTTTTTTATCTAATTTAATTTTTAATTTATTTATTTTATGGTTTAGGATTTAGGGTTTAGGTGTTAGAATTTAGAGTATATTGTTGTAATTTAGTGTAAATAGCAAGATTGACCAATATTTAGTGTATTTTGGTCATTTTTACCAGAATTAGGCTGATTTAGCGTAATTTTACCGAAATTAGCACGGTTGACCAATATTTAGTGTATTTTGGTCATTTTTACCATAATTATGCTAATTAAGCTTAATTTTACCGAAATTAGCACAGTTGACCAATATTTAGGGTATTTTGGTCCTTTTTACCATAATTAGACTAATTAAGCGTAATTTAGTGTAATTAGCACGGTTGACCAATATTTAGGGTATTTTGGTTTTTTTTACCATAATTAGGCGAATTAAGCGTAATTTTACCGAAATTAGCACAATTGACTAATATTTAGGGTATTTTGGCCATTTTTACCATAATTTGGCTAATTAAGCGTAATTTAGTGTAATTAGCACAGATGATCAATATTTAGTGTATTTTGGTTACTTTGACCATAATTAGGCTGATTAAGCGTAATTTGACCGAAATTAGCGCAGATGACTAATATTTAGGGTATTTTGGCATTTTTAACCATAATTAGGCTAATTAAGCGTAATTTAGTGTAATTAGCACGGTTAACCAATATTTATGGTATTGTGGCCCTTTGTACCATAATTAGGCTAATGAAGCGTCATTTGACCGAAATTAGCACGGTTGACCAATATTTAGGTTATTTTGGCTTTTTTTTCAATAATTAGGCTAATTAAGCGTAATTTAACTGAAATTAGGTTATTTTAGACATCAGGATGTCTAGAGCACGGCCAGTAGTGGACGAGCCGATCAGTACCAGCAGCACGGAGCACATCAGTCCTCTCCTGTGGATTCCCCACAGCGAGCACCGAGTCTCACTAGCTTCTCGTGAGGTACGTTCATTTTCTTAGATTTTCTTTAAATTTTGTTGGGTTTAAATTTTATTATGTTATCACCATGCGGAATACATTTTTCAACGCAGGACATGGGTCTGTTAGATGTGAAGTTGCGGTGTCCTCACATGCAGTATTACGATATGATGGCCCCGTACCTCATCAGCCTGGGTCTCTACCAGGTTGTGGACATCGTGCGGACAGAGAAAAGCATCATCAATGCTTCTCTCATCGCTGGACTGGTGGAGCGATGGCGTCCCGAGACGCATACGTTTCACATGCCATTCGGAGAGATGACGGTGACTCTCCAGGATGTGAGTGCTCTTTGGGGTTTGCCTATCCGTGGCACACCCGTCTGCGGCGTCTCTGACAGCACCAGATTCAGAGGTGATGTCGATGAGTTGTTGGGAGCTGATCCGGACTATCTCATTGGGGACCATGGGAGGTCCAAATTTCATTTGCGGATGACGAGGTTACGACAGCACTTCAGCACAGGTCTCTCGGCAGATTCCACCGCGGAGGAGATTCAGAGGTAAATTTTATAACTTGTTTCTATTAATCAATTTATAATACGAGGATTATATTAGAATTTTTATATGTTCTGTATTGCAGATATACACGGGGTTACGTGATGGACCTTTTTGGTTCTGTCATGTTTCCTGATTCCAGCGGTGACCATATGCCGATGATGTATCTACCGCTGCTGCGAGACCTTGAGCAGCCGGAGCGGTACAACTGGGGTGGAGCTGTCCTGGCGTATCTGTATTCTCACCTGTGCCGTAGTAGTGAGGTAAGTCACCAACTCTTAATTTAGCGTAAATTATTTAATCAATCATTCCATCAAAATACACTGACGTCTAATGTTCTTGAAAATGCAGCCGAGTGTGAAGCAGATGTACGGGCCGGTGCTCCTGCTTCAGCACTGGTCGTGGTCACGGCTACCGGTGGGCCGTCCTATCCCCAATGCGGCGCCGCAATGGGGCGAGCCGGATATATGGAGATGCCCGGCATACGGCAAGAAGTGGCACGGTGGCCACAACTACCAGAATCGGACCCACGGTGCTACCGTTGGGATCAGGCCAGTCCGGTCAGAGATCCAGAGTCTGCCATCCGTTCTGGTTGAGTGGACGCCCTACGAGCAGTTATACTTGGAGCACCTCTTGCCGGTCACGGTGATTGACCAGCAGGAGCAGGAGATGTGGTTCTACCGAGGTCCACTCATACACTTCTGGACAGTGGAGCACCACTACCCAGATCGGGTGCTCCGCCAGTTTGATCGACCGGCATTTATTCCCAGAGACCCGTCTTTGCCGATGCACACGCACAGACACATGCACAGGTAAGTCGTAGTCTATTGTCAAATTTCTCATATTACTTGATGGCTTTGTATTGCAACTAACGTCTTCCTTACAGGATGAACCACCGAGGGCGGGTGGATAAGGACTGGTGCACTCATTTTGATGCATACTGCGGGATAGCCCAGGATCCTCAGTATCTGGACTTCTATCACGAGCCAGATCCGATGCTGCAGACCCAGGGAGATCCCCAGTTGAGGTACGATGCTTGGTACGTGCAGATCTGCATGGCCAGTGTCTATCTGCGGGGCGATTACGGTGCCCATCTCCGCGACATGATCCAGACTGATGATGGTTACCATCCTAACGGCCGTGCATTCGCTCGCAATGTAAGTCACCTAAAACTACATAGTTTTTCTCTAACTTAATAATTCATCAATGTTTGATCTGACATGCCAATTTTGTTTCAGCTTTTGGCGGGGATCAAGGAGTGCGCTCATGGGATCTCCACGATGGGCAAGAAGAACTGGCGATATCTTGGGTACCGCATCCTCAAGAAGAATGCAAATGCGGTTGAGGATGCCGGGCACGGTGAGAAGATCATCACGATGCTGCGAGACGCCGGAGAGAACATCAACTGGCGTGAGATAAATCCGACCGAGCCTGACCCGGAGCCGATTATTGGACAGGAGTTCCCACCTTCTCCCGATTCGCATCCAGAGTGGGACTACCATGATTGGGTGTTGTCCGGCGTTGGGTGGACGGCATGGTACGACGAGCATGGACGTCCGGTGCAGCCTTATGTATGTCATACTTCAGTATCTGTCAGGTTTTAATAAATTTCTTCATTCAGATCAAATTTAATAATTTATGTGTATGATTGCAGGGTCCGGCAGAGATGCCGCCACAGCCACCACCTGCGGAGACCGATACTTCCTATATGGAGTCCCTCTCGTACAGTCTCCAGGACTACGGCTTATTCGATGATGAGTTCAGCTCGGCACCGAGTGTACCCCGATATGGCACAGAGATGCCGCATGATGGAGAGGCGAGTGGTAGCGGGTCTCATACTCAGCCTGCCTTTGGGACTGAGTTCGCTGCATCTACCTTTGGTACACCTCCGCCAGTACCGACAGTCCCTACGGGTGATGCCATATGGGATGCCGCCGATCAGATACTCAGGTCTGCCGATGACGCCGAGAGAGAGACAGCCTGGCCGCGCAGGCGCCGGGCGAACGCTGGAGTACCGGCTCAGCGATATTCCCCATCTCCGTTTTAGTTGTATTTTTAGTAGTTTTGTACTATTTATATTTGATATGCTATTTATGTTTGGTATATTTGGATTATCCTATATTTCGGTTCTTGTGTATGTGTGCTTTTATGATACTATTTTTATATTTTACAGATAAAAAAAATTATCATGATTATGCTAAACAGAAAATATTACAAAATTAAAATAGTAGCACAACATAAAAAATAAACAGAAAAATATGTTAAAAATTCACTCTTTATCTATCATTTTACTTTCGAAACGTATCATGTTATAAATTATTTTGGAAAAAAATTCGATTATAAATCGTAAGTCGTAAATTATAGAATGACGTATATCATGTAGTAGCACATATTGTTTTATGGCGACATTTTTCTGTAGACTAATACCCGACATTTTTATTAATATCTAGAAGTTCAATAATGCGGGTAAAAAAAAAAAAAAAAAAAAAAAAAAAAAAAAAGGAGTAAACCGGCCAGAAAATGGCCGGTTTAGGGGGGGCGCGTAAACCGGCCATTTTCTGGCCGGTTTGGGTATTTTTAGCGAAAATTTTGAACTCCGGGTATAATTAATAATTTGTATTAAACTTTGGATATTAATAAAAATGTCGGAAAATAAAAGGTGGACGCTGACAGTGCATCACATCCGTACTAGTTTTGTTAATTTACAGTCCGATATGCTATATAATTTATTTGTTTATTGTAATGACATAAAAATCGGGAGCTAGCAAAATCGTACATGTGACTGTGTATTGTTTGGAATTTTTGTTTGTTGAGAGGTTGCTATTTATTTATGTTCTCCGAATACGACATGCTGGTTGTTGTTATATAATAACTATATTGTACAGATTATACTACCTTTATTTCCTCTTCTATCTCCGGATGAACCGATGAAGGCATTAAATAGTGCCACCTTGGGAATTTATGTAACCACTTTTTCGCAGCAGAACGTATCACGAAATAGAATTAAAGAGGAACAAGGTCACGTGCAAAAAAATTTAGTTACCATCTTAATATTTTATAATTTTAAGAATCAGTTTTTGATCTAATGATAAATATAATGCTCTCCGTGTGAGAGATTACATGTTCGAAATCTAAAAGAAACAGTTTTTTGTTGATATTAAATAGTTTGATGACTTGACCTCCAACCTTGATTAAATTTTTTATTTATAATTACAACCTTATTATGAATTTCTAGAAAAATTCCATTATTACCATCCATGCAGCATCTGTATGCATAGAGCCCCAGGCCTCTGCGCATTTTTTTAACTCGTTCATGCGGGATTTAAGTCCTGGTCCTCTTAGAGAACATGTGTTTTAACCACAGTGCTAGTATTTTGCTTTATAGTAGTTTATAAGTTAATTTTAATACATTCATTTTTCATTATTTATTGATCGTTTGACTTTATACTAATTTAATTTATAAATTTATAAATTATGCATGTAAATGTATCATTTATGAATAAGTCAATCGGTTTTAATAATTATAAATCATCATTTAAAATCAATTTGATAGTTTATAAGTTAAGCTGATAAAGAAACTTGGTGAGCTTAAGAATACCCAAGTTCTACTCGACTCTAACGTATTTTATTTAAATTATTAATCTGGAAAAATAGAAATTTATCGAATTGTTCAAAATAAATTCTAAACAAGCTTAATGTACTAATTGTATACTAACATTTTCATCAAATTATAAGCAAATTTTATTATTATGAATGTGTGATTCATTCCTAAAATTCGGTCCACATCTTGAAATTAATATAATAATACTTATTATATTAGCTCTTTTCTTTCTAGGTTCTACATTTTACCTCTTCAATTTATTAATAAATAATAATTGCGCTGCAAAATAAAATAAACGATTTCTTTTAGAACTTTAATAGCGCGCCAATACAATAATTTCAAGTACCTGAATTAGTCCTTGAAATTTCAGTATTTTGTGTGATGTTAACCCATTTAACTTTCATACATTGTACAGTAGACAATCATGTCATTTCTCACTAGAGTGCATATAACTTTAGACAACAACATTCAGTTGCATAAATTTTCTTAGGAAAAAATAAGAATTAAATTATTGTCCTTCATGAACTAAGAGTTATGTTTTACTTTATATTTATATTTTCTTTTTAAAGTTTAAAGAATGAATCTTTATATTAAATTGTGTTTATAATTATTTTACTAGTTTTTAGATAGATAGAAAATCCGTTAATTCAAAAGATTCTGAACTGTAAAAAAATAATTTTCAATCTATCCAAAAAATAATAAAAATATTTTAAGAAATATATAAATTGACTTTTAAACACATTTCATTATAACTATCACGTTGAACAATTCGAATCGAATGATTGAACTTTAAAAACGAGATATGAATGTAAAACAAAACATGCTTCATAAAGCACATGAGCTCCAACTCGGAAAAATAATTCGTAGTAGCGATTTAATGTTCAACATACCTCAAAGAGTTAGACAATTCAGCAAGGGATTGGATTTTGTCAGATTCATACAAACATATTTAAAACTTAATAAATTTAAATTGCTCCTTGAATCTAAATAATTATACGAATTTTGATGCAGATCAAACGGTTTATATCATACTTTGGATGACCCGTTTGGACAAAACCCCCATCCATTCAGCAAACCAAGGAACCTACAGGCTACCGATTTTTTTATTAATCGAAAATAAAAATAAAAAATATCACGAAAGGGTGTCATTTCGGTTGGAAATTGAAATATAGGTAAAATGGGATCATTTATCCCGTCCCAGGGGACGTGACAATTTATCCCGTCCCACTAATCCAAATTCGTAACCCCGCTAACCATATGCGCATAAGGGTCCTGGAGTAAAGTCTAGTAGCTAGCTAGACTTTACGATATATTAATCATTTTTCTCCACTATATGGAGGTTCAAGGATTACAGTATACAATATTCAATCAATTCAATCACTGTGGTCTCAATCAATCATTTGTAATAAGAATCAATCAATCAATAAACAATATCAACATGACAGTCAACAGACTTACCTGTAATTCAGTTTCAATTGTATTGGGCTATGCATATGATGCAACAGTTCAATCAATGCAGTCAATCAAATATTCAAAATGCACAACGAGTTACGATTTAATTCCTAATCATGAATCTCAGACTAATCCAATAACTCCGCACCTGATATCGTAGAGCAATCAAGCGAGGTCACTATCAGTCTATTTGTCCTTAACATATCATCCCATTGTCTCCTCTAAAGGTATGCCTATGTAAAAATTATATAAGTATCATAATCAATATTTATCAAGATTGGTATAACAAAACAATTTATGACTTTTAATAATTAAACCCCATGTATATTTTTATTCAATCATTTAATAAGCTTTTTTTGTAACTATTTATCAATATCTTATTACCACTTTATTTGAGTTATTTCCTTTTTATTTAAGTTCCATTTCAGTCTCAATAATTATCCAGCAGTCCTTATCTATCTAATAAGCCACAATCCAAATCATTTAAGTTCAATTAGTCAAAGTTAAAGTTCAATTAAATTCGAATCCAGTCCAACAAATTAAAGTTCATAAATTGTTCGAGCAAATCCCAATTTATATTAGAATAATCATTCTAATCCCCGCACTTGAGTACTCGTATCGTACCCGTCGGATATCTCGTTGCGATTAACTTCCATAATGGTACGTGGTGGTCCCCACTAACTACCAATCGCGACTAACAACGACATCGGACCTTCCATTTTGAAATTCAAATATTATTTTCTCTCTATTTTTTCCTTTTTCGAAGCTTCCAGCAATTTTGAGGCGATTGTGTGGCGATTTCAAAATTGAAAGTGATTTCCTGTGATTCTTCAGTTGATCTATCATCTCTTTACGACGGCGCTCTCTTCTCAGTTCTCACAAGCTGAATCGGTGATTCTGAAAGGTGATCAGCGAGGTGAATATTTGATTTTTTATTGATTTTGAGTTTGTTTTTGTTCTGGTGAATTAATAATGATAGATAGTTTCGTTTCTAGTTCATATACACAATCGTGTTTCAGTTTTGCTGGATTTTGAGATGTTTCTGACAATTTGATTTGCAAAGATAATGTAATTGTCTATTTTGTGTTAATTTCATCATTTTATTAAGAAATCGCCGCTTGATATATCTTGTATTAATACCTGACAGAACTAGTCTAAATATATGATTAAATGTATAAGTTTAGTTCGTATGATTTTTGTATGAGATGTTAATACTTGATCTATATGTTATAAGTACTTGATGTGTATAATAAGTAGGAAAATATATCTGTTTGTGATGTGTAAATGTAAAATTTTGTGTTTACAGTTATTAATACTTTCTTATATCTCTGTTAATACTTCTTTATGCAGGCCTTAGATCAATTCAGCTCTGGTGATCTTCTTTCTGGTAATATATTCATCTTTGGTAGGTGTTGATATTTTGCTTTATAGATGTATAAGTAGGGTGATATATCTGTTTGTGATGTGTAAATGTAAAATTTTATTTTTATAGATATTAATACGTCCTTATATCTGTGTTAATACTTCTTTTTGTAGGCATTAGATCAATTCATTTATGGTAATCTTTTTTCAGGTAATATATTCATTTTTTTGTAGGTGTACATTTTTTGTTTAATAGATGTATACACTAGCTCTTTTCGTTATATGTGGTTGTGTGTATGTATTGGCAAATATAAATACTTCTCATTTTTAGTGTTAATACTTGACATAATAGTCATGTACATTTTGGTATTACATGTATTAAATACTTGGATATATTTATGTCAATACTTGATTGCATGTATATTCATTAATTATAACAGATATGAATATTTTGCATATGTAATATGATAAATGTTAAAATGATAATACTTTGCATTTTATTGTTCAATATTATGATAGATATTAATCTAAATGAGTCTTTTCGAGATGAACTGTGCATACAATATAATGGTGATACATTGGATGAGGTGAATTTGTATCGTTTCTATGAAGATTTGCATCGTGCAAATGAAGCAATAAGTGATGATGTGGGCATTAGAGAGTTTGACTGGGATAATTTTGTGTAATAACTGATATGTTTGTGTGATGAATGTTATGTAGTGTAGAACATGTATGTTGGAAGTGATATGTTGCTAATTGATATGTTTTTGGTAATTGTCAAGTTAACTGTTATGTGGTAATTTTAGAGTTTTAATTGATATGAATTTGTCTAAGATAATTGATATGTGAAGTTTTTTTTTTTTGTTATAACTGTGCAGATATAAACATTTTTTTAAGATTATATAGATATAAATATTTTATTTCGTAAGTATAAATACCACACCCTTATAGTTATAAATACTTTATTTCGTAAGTATAAATATCACAAGCATATAGATATAAATACTTTATTACCCGCACATAAGCTAAGTCAACATTTTTTTGTCAACATTTGTAGTCAACATTTTTTGGTCAACATTAGTAGTAAACATTTTTTGTTGACAATTTTTAGTGGTCCCCACATGCCGTTTGAGTGGTCCCCTAATGCGGGTATGACGCGAGGACTTTTCAAGAAAAAGTGCGGGTACGGTTATTTTAGGAAAATTCATATATCATATATGTAGTTCATTGTATAGATATAAATACTTGTCCTGTTTGAGCTATATACTTCACAATGTTACTATTAATATTTGTAAAACAAAATTACAATTTTAAAACAATTGCGGTCCCCACAAGCAGTTATGGCAGTTTAGGTGCGAGTACAGGTAATCAACTGCGGGTACTCATATCAGCTTCCTTTATATTAAGCATTCTCATATCTTTGTAAACTTCACATTTCCTAAACTAAGCCTGAAGGCCAAGTCCATGCCACACTTTATTTTCTATTTTAAATTTATCAAGAGATCTCAAAATTAAGAGTCTAAGTCCAATTTTATTTTTAATTTATTAATCAAGCTTGAAGACCAATAATTCAAATCAACTTTCACTCATTATTTTCCAGCGGGGTTTTAAAGTTTTCCCATTTTTTCCATGTTAACCCCTCTGACAAAGAATTATTACACAAGGCATTAATATCTAGCATATTTGACATTTATTCATTTCTGTCCTTACAAATCAGTACTTAATTGGGACCAAAACAATAGCTAACAGGAGCAATAAAGTGCATGGTGCAGTTCTATTTGAGGCTAGCTAGCTGACTAGTATTGTTATGGATTGAGTTTTCAAATAAAAAACTAAAAATACAATATACCAATAAGTCATGTACAGATTCAAAATCACAACTCATAGCAATAACAACACATAGAGGGAGAAATATGGTCATCAACGCAAATAGAGAGGAGAAGAGGGATACCATGATTAAATTGTTGTATTGAGGCACACTAGATAAGTGTACATTTCAAAGAAGCATAGCCTAACTCATTAGTCATTAAGTATGTTATACAGAAAAAAATATATATTAATATCTCAACACTATTTTTGTTGAAATGTGATAATAGTGTTATAAATTTGATCGAGTGAGTGTATGGTACTATGCATATCACGGGTTGGTCCGTAATACGGATCAATATTTCTGTTTTCAAAATTCTAACGGTCGATCCGAACCGTTCAACATGATCCCCGTATGAATATGTACTTGAAAACTGAATTTTATATTTTTTTTACTATTTTTTAAGATAGGTAGAAAATAACTTGATCTGAGAATTCTCGACAATCCAAAAACAGTGATTTTCTATCTATTTTAGAAAATAGTAAAAAAAAATTTAAAAATATAAAATTCGGTCTGCAAGTACATATTTATATGAAAATCATTTTGAACAGTTCGAATCGACCGTTAGAATATCGAAAACAAAAATATTGATCCGTATTACGGACCAAATCGTAATATGCATAGTACCATAGACTCACTCAATTTAGTCATTAAGTATTTTGTTTTGCCGCTTATTTGTGGTGAAGGGTGCAGGAATTGGATACAATGCCGAAATGCGAAGAATTTAATTCGTCAAGGTTTCATAGTCTGTTTGCTGATTTTGACATACTAATAAGGGTGGATTTTCAAAAAAAAAATACTAATAAGGGTGACCAAATTGTTCAAAAAAAAAAGAAAAAACGAGAAGAAGAAGAAACACAAGGTCAATGTTTACATTTCATCTTGCACTACTTCAACAAACCAAATAAGCACAACGATTGTTCATCTAAATAAAAAAACACCACATTTCATCACCGTATCACCATGATAATCGTTTAAAAAAGAACGAAATAATTTTCTTTCTATACCAGAAGTCGATAAATTGATAAATTATGCTACTGTTGGCATGTCTGCTAGCCAGGGGTCAAGTGGCCTACCAATTGAGTAGACAATGTACCCGATCTCTCTGAGCTTCACAGGATCTACCATGTTGCGGCCATCAAACATAAAAGCCGGCTTTTGCATCCCGTCATAGATTCTCTGGTAGTCTAGGTCCTTGAACTCATCCCACTCGGTCAAGATACACACACCATGGGCCCCCTTGGTCGCTGTATACGGGTCCCACGCCATGGTGATTTGCTTAGTAGTAGTCGGGCTCATCGGCTGTAGTGGGATCGGGTTGTCCCAATCCAACTTGTTCGTGCCAAGGTCATACTGAATTTGATCCTCGGTGACTTTCGGGTCGTAGATGCTTATAATGGCATTCTCCCTTAACAAACCCTGAGAAACATAGATCGATGCCGATTCTCTAGTATCAGCAGTATCTTTTTTAAATGCAAACCCCAAAATGGCAATCTTTTTCCCTGATACTGTGTTGAACATGGAGGAGATAACAAGGTTCAGAAACCGTCTTTTCTGGTAATCATTCATCTTGATTACCTGCTTCCAGTAATTTGCTACCTCAGGAAGACGATTGCACTCACAAATATAAACCAAATTAAGTATATCCTTTTGAAAGCACGAGCCACCGAACCCGACACTTGCATTCAAGAACTTCGGTCCAATCCTCGAGTCCATGCCAATTGCATATGCCACCTCAGATACACTTGCTCCCGTGGCCTCGCACAGTGCTGACATGGCATTTATGGAAGAGACACGCTGAGCTTGAAAAGCGTTGGATGCAAGCTTAGACAACTCAGCCGACCAGAGGTTTGTTGTTATGATCAAATTATCAGGGACCCAGTGCGCGTAAATTTCCTTCAGTTTCTGAACAGCCTTTCGTCCTTCCGGTGTTTCCCTTCCACCGATTAGTACTCTTTCAGGATATAATAAATCTTCGATGGCGGTTCCTTCGGAAAGGAACTCAGGGTTGGATAGGACTTGGTATTTTACACCGTTACTATTGTGATTTAGTATCTTTTCGATCGCCTCTGCAGTTTTTACTGGTACTGTAGATTTTTCGACCACAATCTTGTCAGATTTGGACACGTCGGCGATCATGCGAGCTGCTTTCTCCCAGAAGGTGAGATCAGCGGCCCTTCCTGTAGTAGCATTGTTTGCATTAGATTTGAAATAAATTGAGTAAATCATACATGCATATTGTCATATTGAGTAATTAAGGGACAATGAGTTAGGAAGAAATTAAAATTAACATATTTACCAGCGCCGAGGCCGCAGGTCTTGGTTGGGGTGTTTACAGAAAGGAAGAGGATTTCGGAATCTGCGACATGTTTCTCGATATCTGTGCTGAAGAAGAGATTGCGGTCTCGGCAAGCCTTGACGACATCATCAAGATCGGGCTCATAGATTGGGAGCTTGTCGCTGTTCCATGCATCAATTCGGGCAGCACTGATGTCCACTACCACAACCTCTACCTCTGGACATTTCAGAGCTATGACTGCCATTGTGGGTCCGCCCACATATCCAGCGCCGATGCAACAGATCTTCACCATTTCAGTAGATTTTAGAACTAATTAACCTGATCAGGACAGAAACAATTGGTGACTTTTAAACCCAACAAGTGTTCTTCTTAATTACAATTATATGTCTGACAGATTTCAAAAGAGAATAATTGGCAATTCACAGACCCTGCACAATGTTCCTTAAAATTAAATGGCGAAATAAGATATTGGATTCAATGGAGTAAGAAAATGCCGTAACGAGAAAGAGAACTAGTGTATAAATTAAATCCTGTGACTCCTATCCAATCAAGTCGTACAAATAACTAACTTTCAACTTCAGCACTTACATAGTAGCATGAACTAGTTGTGAAAAGTACACAACAAGAATTACACAAAGGGAATTCAAACTCTGAAAAATACCTGAGAAATTGGTGAGATATCGATCAATCTGAAGCTTCTTGTCTCAGAGACAGAGACAGAGAGAAGAAAGAGAGAGTTTACCTTGTTTAAACTGGGAAGAGTATGGCAACAGAGTGGCCTTTAAATACTAGAACAGCAATGACGGAATCAAAAATGCTAGAGGAATTGTACATGGCTGAATTGGTATTATGTCATTAAATCTATTGTTTATTGTATTATGTCATTAAATCTATTGTTAATGAGAGAAAGATCAGTGTATAAAACCAGCATAAGAGAAGAGCTTAAAAAATTGCCGGTACGGATTAGTTGTACGCGATCAGTTTTTATTGTTAGATTTTAGGTAAAGCTTAAAGTGCATGAGGTCAGGATGCACATAGAGGAGCTGGAATAAATAGTTAAACATTGTTTCACGATGAATTATTAAGGAAAAACAATACAAACTTATGAGCATCTCTTTACTGTAACAAATTAACCGTAGTAAAAAATAACAACTATTGAGTTATCTTATTGCCGTTTTTTTTTTTTTTTGGGAGTAAAAGTTAGACGTCAAGTAACCCAATTATTTAATATCTACAAAAAATTGCCTGTCTGGATTTCGAACCTGCGACCTTCCGCACGGAGAGCATTACCTTTGCCACTGGACCAAAGAATCACTCGAATTTTAAACTACACAAAATTAAACTAAAAGCTCCTAACCTTTTCCAATTATAAATTTATCCAATCTGTACGGTTTTCAGCATTTTTTTTGTCAATCATGTTTATAATTAAAATTAAGCAACATGTTTAAGTTGTTTGGCTAAACTGGACGGTCCAAATAAATATCATGCAATACCGCAACTCAGGGACGGATCTAAAACCAATCATAGAAGTTCTTAGTTATTTCTATGATTTTAAAAGTTTAATTATGTATATTGAAATTTAATTAATTTTATTTTTTTTACTTGTAGTTAGTGATTTAATTACATTTTGTGATTGTGGAGATTTGATTTTAAATTACATCTATTAGATATTGTGCATTTTATGTTTCGGTCCTACTATCAAAAAAATTTAGTTTCGCCTTTGCGGTAACTAATGTTGTAATTAAACTGCTGATTCTATTTCATAATACCAGCTTAAATTGACATTTCAGAAAGGACCCATGTATATTTCTGAATTAAAGCCAATGCAGCACAGATGATCTACAGTTCTTTGAATACTTTAGATATTTGAAAACTTTTGTGATGTTGCTCCTGTTGGCTATTTGGAGAACTTTGGATACTGTGATTGTACTGAACTTTGATTGATTGTACTAAATTTTGGTGTACTGTGTAATTAGAATTCAGAATGCCTGAGTTTTTATTGAAGTGTTGTAATTTCGAACTATGGCTCATCCATAAGTCATAACTCGTAAGTCGTAACAAAGTTCGTAAAAGTTCTAAATTGAGTTCGTAAAAAGTTCGATTCGAAATGGAGTTCGTTCGAAATTGAGTTCTTTCGAAATTAATTCAAACCAAACTTAGTTCGAATTTAATTCAAACCAAACTCAAACTGGAAGTAAGTTCGATTCGGTTCGGTTTGTTTGCAGCCCTATTTATTGTAATGACATAAAAAATCGGGAGCTAGCAAAATCGTAAATGTGACTGTGTATTGTTTGAAATTTTTGTTTGTTGAGAGGTTGCTATTGATTTATGTTCTCCGAATACGACATGCTGGTTGTTGTTATATAATAACTATATTGTACAGATTATACTACCTTTATTTCCTCCTCTGTCTCCGGATGAACCGATGAAGGCATGAAATAGTGCCACCTTGGGAATTTATGTAACCACTTTTTCGCAGCAGAACGTATCACGAAATAGAGCAAGTCAATCGGTTTTAACGATTATAAATCATCATTTAAAGTCAAACTGATAGTTTATAAGTTAAGCTAATAAAGAAACTTGGTGAGCTTAAGAATACCCAAGTTCTACTCGACTCTAACGTATTTTAAGTAAATTATTAATCTGGAAAAAGTGAACCATATATAATTGTTCAAAATAAATTCTAAACAAGCTTAATATACTAATTTTATACTAAAATTTTCATCAAATTATAAGCAAATTTTATTATTATGAATGTGTGATTCATTCTTAAAATTCGGTCCACATCTTGAAATTAATATAATAATACTTATTATATTAGCTCTTTTCTTTCTGGGTTCTACATTTTACCTCTTCAATTTATTAATAAATAATAATTGCGCTGCAAAATAAAATAAACGATTTCTTTTAGAACTTTAATAGCGCGCCAATACAATAATTTCAAGTACCTGAATTAGTCCTTGAAATTTGAGTATTTTGTGTGATGTTAACCCATTTAACTTTCATACATTGTACAGTAGACAATCATGTCATTTCTCTCTAGAGTGCATATAACTTTAGACAACAACATTCAGTTGCATAAATTTTCTTAGGAAAAAATAAGAATTGAATTATTGTCCTTCATGAACTAAGAGTTATGTTTTACTTTATATTTATATTTTCTTTTTAAAGTTTAAACAATGAATCTTTATATTAAAATGTGCTTATAATTATTTTACTGATTTTTAGATAGATAGAAAATCCGTTGATTCAAAAGATTTTGAACTATAAAAAAATAATTTTCAATCTATCTAAAAAATAATAAAAATTGTTCTAAGAAATATATAAATTGACTTTTAAACACATTTCATTATAACTATCACGTTGAACAATTCGAATCGAATGATTGAACTTTAAAAACGAGATATGAACGTAAAACAAAACATGCTTCATAAAGCACATGAGCTCCAACTCGGAAAAATAATTTGTAGTAGCGATTTAATGTTCAACATACCTCAAAGAGTTAGACAATTCAGCAAGGGATTGGGTTTTGTCTGATTCATACAAACATATTTAAAATTTAATAAATTTAAATTGCTCCTTGAATCTAAATAATTATACAAATTTTGATGCAGATCTAACAGTTTAGGTCAGACTTTGGATGAGCCGTTTGGACAAAACCCCCCATCCATTCAGCAAACCAAGGAACCTACATGCTAGAGCTCGAATTATTCTAATTCTAATATATCACCACATTATGCTTGAGAGTAACTAATCTGGTCAAAGGCCATGTGCCTATCAAGTTCAGATTGATAAAAATCCAATAAAAGAAGTTGTGCCTCTTGTCATTTTTCTAAGAAATAATTGTCTATTTATGTGCGTGTAACAATACTATAGCAAATTGTTTGTCCTTTTCCCCACCTCTTTAATTGAAACAGAGGTATTTCAATTTTTACTTCAGTTCTCATTGCAAAATCAGATTTCTATTTAATATGTATCTTTAAGTAGTTGACAGCTCATAAAAAAAACAAATTTGGTACGTCATTTATTGCTATACAGTACTTAGTTTAAAAAAAAATACGGAGATATATTTATTCTGGTTATGAGATAGGTCAGAATTGGTCTAAGAACATCTACATCGCAGTTGTTTTTTCAATTGCTAATCTGATGTGGTAAGTTTTATTCAGATTACTGGAATATAAGATAATTGCTAAATTAGTAAATTTGCTTTAAAAGCAAACGCTTTCTAATTGTCACGCTGGCCAAAACATCTATTTCTAACTGCGCAACCCAAGGGAAATCATCTATTCGTTGTCTATTTCTATTCGCTGTCTATTTCTAAAAGGAGGAATTTAAATTAATTACAGCTGTTGTCAAGATAATTAACCTCTATTTCTAAAAGGAGCTTCTTGAGCATCTACAGCGGTGAAATTGAAAAGCAATTAATTACAACTGTTGTCAAGATAATTGAAATTAACTCATTTGAAATTACCGATGCAGCACCTTTAAAATTAAAAATGAGTTAATTTCAATTATCTTGATAACAGCTGTAATTAATTGCTTTTCAATTTCACCGCTGTAGATGCTCAAGAAGTTCCTTTTAGAAATGCTAGTTAATCCATCTCTCTCTCATTCACATTCTATGAGATATCTCAAACTTTTGAGTGTTTTTGGAAATCTCAACCGTTCAAATACGATCTATACGAATCTCAAAGCACAAATAATACTTCCCCGCGCTATCCACGAATAAGCACTATACACATCGGTCATGCAAAAGTTGAGATATCTCAGAGGATACGCATTTCTCTCTCTCTGCCTCGACCTAATAATTTCAGTGCACATCTAATTTATATTCAACGTTATGATGCATATATTTAAAAAATATTATTAAATTAAAAAATTAAAATGTAGATCAATTTAGTGTGCATAGCATTTTGTCTAAATATTATCAAAATAAAATTAAAAATATTATTTAAATTAAAAAATTAAAATGTAGATCAATTTTAGCGTGCATATAGCATTTTTGTCTAAATATTATAAAAGAGAGTACAAGTTTAATGAGATTTTGACAAATAATTAATAAAGATAATTGACTCTGTTTGTTTGACGTGTATTCGTCCCATAACTTACTATAAAATTTAATAGGCTTATGTTATTTTAGTAAGTTACGAATGTAGGTATTATACTAATTAACTTAAGCACAATATATTATCACGAAGATAGATTATTTTTATTTTAAGATAAGACATCCCAACAGACGTAAGGTGTTCTATCAATCTATTTTTCTCTACGCACCAAGATTTTTTTATTATAGATTTACTCTTTAGTTTAGATTATTAAATTTTGAATTTTTAATAAGTTTAGATAATTGAACTCGTCTGAATCAATTCTTAATTTTTTTTTTTTTTTTTTATGAATTGGCAACTTTCGTATCATACTTGTCCACATGAGATATTATTATTATCAGTGTAGATTTTTGTTTAAAATTGAATAGTTCTCAATAAATTGTCTTCCTATCTAAACAATAATAAAAATATAAAATTTAGTTTATAATAAGATTTCGACACGTTAATCACATTGAACGGCTTCAGATCTCAAATTTTGATATATATATATATATATATATATATTAGTCCGGCTACTATACCACTAGTGTCATTCCAAACTAATAACACCACATCTTAAACCATTAGATCTACTTTAATATTCGTGTACAAGATAGCGCTGGAATGACACTAGTGTCTTGTACGAATATTAAAGTAGATCCAATGGTTTAAGATGTGGTGTTATTTAGTTTGGAATGACACTAGTGGTATAGTAGCCGGACTATATATATATATATAGATGGGCTATTGTGAGTTATGAAATAAGATGTTTGTTTTACTTCACGCTCATATTTTATATATTTGAAAGTTCAAACAGCTGATCTGAACCGCTCAACATGATTTACATATTGAAATATGCTAGAAACCAAATTTTACATTTTTTTTAAATTGTTTAGTATTTTTTAAGAATTTTTTAAAATCACTGTTTTTTATGGTCCATATTCCATCCAAAAACAGCGATTTTCTATCTATCCAAAAACATAGTAAAAAAATCCCAAAAAATGCAAAATTTGGTCTCCAAGCACATTTCAATATGGAGATCATGTTGAGCGGTTTGGATCGGCTGTTTGGACTTTGAAAATGGAGATATAAGTGTGAAATAAAACAAGTTTTTTACTTCGCAACTCACCACAGCCCATCTCTCTCTCTATATATATAGTTGGACTATTGTGCTTCACGAAGTAAGGGCAAGTTTTACTTCATTCTCATTTCTTCAATCATGAAGTCCAAAAGGTCAATTCAAACCGTTCAATATGATCTCAATGATAAAATATGTTTGGAGACCAAACTTTACATTTTTTGAATTTCTTTACTATTTATTAGAATTTTTAAAAACCGCAGTTTTTTAGAAAATTTTAGACCATAAAAAACAGCAATTTTAAAAAATTCTAAAAAAATTGTAATAAAAGTTCAAAAAATTGTAAAATTTGGTCTCCCAGAAGAATTTAATATGGAGATCATGTTGAACGGTTTGGATCAACTATTTGAACTTTAAAAGCACAAAATATGAGCGTGAAGTAAAACATGCCCTTTACTTCATGAAGCACGATAGCCCAACTCTCTCTATATATATAGAGAGAGAGAGAGGACTTGGCTACTCTACTTGTATAAGTATATGAGGGTATATGCTTATAAGTTATTTTTATTTTTCAAAGTCCAAATAGTCGATCTGAAATGCTCAACATATTCTCCATATTAAAATGTGCTTGGAGACCAAATTTTACATTTTTTGGAAATTTTTTACTATTTTTGTAGAATTTTTCAAAACCACTATTTTTCAGGATTTTTTTATTTATTTTCAGAATTTTTATAGCATATTGAAACGCTGTTTTGAAAAAAAAAAATAGTAACAAAATTTCCAAAAAATATAAAATTTAGTCTCCAAGCACATTTTAATATGGAGAACATGTTGAACGCTTCAGATCGACTATTTTAACTTTGAAAATACAAAAATAACTTATAAGCATATGCTCTCATATACTTATATAAGTAGAGTAGCCAACCCCTCTCTCTCTCTCTCTCTCTATATATATATATAGTTGGGCTATGGTGCATTGCAATGTATAGCCCCTCTTGTACATTGGACTAAAAATCGTTAGTTTTGATTTTCAAACAACCAATCCAAATCGTTCAATTTGATATCCATATTAAAATGTGCTTGGAGATCAAATTTTACATTTTTGTGGTAATTTATTGCTATTTTTTAGAATTTTTGAAAATCACTGTTTTTCTATGGTCCAGAAATTTCTGAAAAATAGAGATTTTCAAAAATTCTAAAAAAATAGTAAAAAAGTTCCAAAAAATATATAATTTGGTCTCCAAGCACATTTTAATATGACGACATGTTGAGCCCTTTAGATCAACTGTTTGAACTTCAAATCCAACGGTTTACAGTCCAATGTACAAGAGGTCATATACATTGCAATGCACCATAGCCCAACTCATATATAGTTGGGCTATGGTGCATTGCAATGTACAGCCCCTCTTGTACATTGGACTAAAAATCGTTAGTTTTGATTTCCAAACTCTCTCTCTCTCTCCTTATATATATAGAGAGAGAGGTTGGCTAATATTAAAACGTTTGTTCCTAGGCTGTGGAACAAACGCTTTAGTTTTTACATTTTCAAAGTCCAAACAGTCGATCCAAACCGCTCAACATTCAATCTATAATAAAATGTGTTTGGAGACCAAATTTTACATTTTTTGAAATTTTGTAACTATTTATTAAGCCAGTTTTAAAATCATTGTTTTCAATGATCCAGAAATTTTTCATTGTTTATTAAAATCAGCAATTTTAAAACTAACTTAATAAATAGTAAAAAAATTCCAAAAAATATAAAATTTGGTCTTCAAGCATATTTTATTATAGATATTACATCTAAAAAATAGAAAAACCAATTAGTTTCACTACGGCTCCGGAACAAACGTTTTTTAATTTTATCTATATATCGAAATTTTGTAGAAAATGAAATCATATTTTTGTAGGATCTTATACCCTCCTTTTTTGTTTTCTTTCACAACAAAAAATACCATATCTACTTCCCTTGCTGGTAATTCTCGTCTATTTTGAAATAAGAAACTTTTACAGAATCTAATTTTGTTTGTAAGAGTGAGGATATAGTACTATGCATAGCTTGGATTGGTCCGTACTACGGAATATTTTTGTCTTCAAAATTCCAATGGTCGATCTGAACCGTACAACATGGTTTTCATATGATTATGTACTTGTAAACTAAATTTTACATTTATTTTTTAATTTTTTACTATTTTTTTCGATGAGTAGAAAATCACTATTTTTGTTTTCTACCCATATGAAAAACTAGTAAAAAAAATCTAAAAATTAGTACATAATTATATGGAGACCATGTTGAACAGTTTGAATTAACCGTTAGAATTTTGAAAACAAAAATATTGATCCGTATTGCAGACCAATCCATAATATGCAAAGTACCGTAGACTCACTCATTTATATTTCTCTAAATACTAAACTTTGTCTCATCAAATCTGACAGCGTGGTCCCATTCTACATAGCAGCGGCCCAAATGCATAACGATCCGGCCCAGATCCTCTTTCGCCTTCTCCTTTTTTTACTGTTCGACTCTGTCACAGAATATTTCTGTTTAGATCCGGACCGTCCGATCTGAATTCGGAAAAGTTGTATATTTTCAATGGGTTTCAAAAACAAACAGCAAGAAAAAGAACAGAACTCAGGGGGTGCAGGGTGTCATCTGATGATTAATCACAGACGGTTGCGATTGACCCCAAGTCACCGCTCCTGCGTAGGGCTATAAATGAGCCGAGTTTGAGCGAGTTACCCCCACTCAAACTCAGGTCATTAAATAAATGAGCGAGTCAACTCGAATTGGAATGGTAATAACGAGTTGTAGAGCTAACTCAAACTCAGGTCGTTATCAACTCGAGTTGGCTCACAACTCGTTTATAACTTTTTTAACTAGTTAATTATATACTACTAGTAAAAGAATTTATCAGTATCGAGCAATTTTTCATACAGCAATAGTACATAAGCACTAGCAAATTTTCATACAACAACTTAGTACATAAGTACCAGTAATTTTTCATACAGCAGCTTAACAAAAATAATTTCTGAGATTTATTGTGACCAATGCTATGTAACTCAAGTTATAAATGAGCAAGTTGGGGTAAGCTCAAACTCAGCTCATTTATTAAACGAGTCAGCCAACTCAAGTTGTAAATGAGCGAGTTATAAGCGAGTTACGAGTCTGAGCAATTTTACCCAGTCCTACTCCTGCGTATCTTCACTGTCTCGCTATATACAATGGTAGTGAGCGAGGCTCGAAATAATGACCTCTCTAGGAATCCATAAGCATGAGACCACTACACCATAGTGTATTGATTTTACCCGGGCGGGTCGACCCGGACCGAGCAAACCCGTGACCCGAACCCGGACCGACCCGAACCCGACCCTAAACCCGGACCGGACCGTCCTAAAGGGTTGGGCCGGGTTAAGAACGGGTCGGATCTGGTTTTCTGGGCGAAACCCGAGCATACCCTACCCGTTTGAACCCGCCTACCCGACCCGACCCGGACCGGACCGCCCGAACCCGAGCCAAACCCGTGCCTAAACCCCCGGACCCGAACCCGAACCTCCTGAACCACGCCCGCACCCGTGAGCCGCGACCGTGAACCGGACCCGCACCCGTGAGCCGCGCATACACCGGCGCAAAAATTGGGTTTTTTGTTGTCAGCGAGATTCGAACCCCGGACCTCTCTCTCAACAACCTTACAACCAATACCTTTAACCACTATGCCACTGTTAACTTGTGATATATTCCAATAACTTTAATATTTAATCTATTCTTAGATTAAGCCTTTAATTTTTTTATAGTTTGAGCCTTTAATTAGAATTTTTATGATTATCTAAATACAATATATAAATAATAAAAAATATATATATATATAATAGCCATATCGTATCCTTCGTTTTTGAAAATATGAATTAACATATATACATATTATTTGACATCTTAATTAAAATTAACATATTCATATGCTAATTGATATGTTAATTCTATAAACTTTAATTTGAATTAACATATGTATCTTCTTAATTAAAAATATTTTATACTATATTCCTGTCCATCTAATCATGATCATGTTATATATATTTACAAGATTTAGTATTTAATTAATAGAGACGATGTCTTCACTGAAAAGGCGAAAAAACGACGACGAAATTTCAAACGGTCATAAAACGGCGCTCGAGTGTCCGATTTTAGCAAATTACCACTTTTCGGAAAGCTTGCGAAAATGCGCATGTGTCAATGATTGCTGTGCTGTTTTCTGAAATTCAGAATCGCCAAAAAACAAAGGGAAGAGTCTCAAAACTTGAGTTGAAGTTTCCGATTAAGATTTTCATTTCTATTATTCAATCCAAGTAGCTCAGTAAATTAGTTACATAATGAACTTGTAGAATACCAGTTTTTACTATTTTTGAAATTTTTTTATTATTTTTTATGATTCATGAAAGATGGCACAGAATCGGTATATTTTAGCGTAATTTACATAAATGCATGATTTAAAATCACAAATGATAACTAGCTAGTTCAGTAACTTCAATATTTTCAATTTAGTTTTTAAAATGTATAAAATGCACACTCAGCTATATATTACACAAAAATAGATTAGTCTATTTCGATTAAACACAACGGTAATTAACATCTGCTAGCTACACGCCACGCTTTGTTCAAATTAAACCATATTTTAATTAAAAACTTCAAATTCATTTTTTTCAGTCCTAAAGAATTGCATAAATCATGTTAATTTATAAAATACACATTTATCATTTTCAATTCTAAATTGCACACTTGACTGTTAGTACGATTTAGTATTTAATTAATTGTTTATTAAAAAAATTGACCAAAAATTAGAAATGTTCAGAAGATGAGAACGGAGAACTTATAATATTACTTTCAACATAACAGCTCTCTCTTCTTTCAATAATTTTAGTATTTAATGATTGTTGTTTAGTATTAATGATTTTTATTTTAGTATTTAATGATTGTTGTTTAGTATTTAAATTAACTTTTGTTTTAAAATAATTCGGTTTTAAAGATAAAAAATAATTCGGTTTTAAACTAATTCGGTTTTAGAATAATTTGGTTTTAAACTAATTTGGTTTTAGAATAATTCGGTTTTAACAAAATTCGGTTTTAACATAATTTGATTTTGTTATAACAAAAATATATTGAGTTCAAATAAAAAAAAGGAAAAAAAAGCCGAAAATCCCCAAACAAAACAGAAAAAAAAAAACGAACCGGCCCGGACCGGACCGCCGACCCGACCCGCCCCGCCCCGCCCCGACCTAACCCGCCGGGTTTAGGCCGGGTAAGGGTTGGCCGACTCAAAAAAAACCCGGTTACCCCTACCCGACTCAACCCGTTGACCCGGGCTAACCCGTGCCCGGGTCAACCCGTGGACCGGGCGGGTTTGGACCGGACCGACCCGACCCGGACCCTTTTCAATACACTACTGCACCACAACACCTTTTCTGTGTTATAAGAAATAATATTCTATTAATAAAGGCGGTCAAGGCCTATTATAATATTAACCACAATATTGAAAGTATAATCGGTCGAATAATCGGATAGTGATGAACTGATGACTGATGAGTGAAAATTAGTACTGGAAAGGGAACGGGATGTATTGGTTGGATATCTGATATGGATTGTATGATCTAACTTAAGATTTGTGCCGTAATTAAAATTTAAATTGTTCCGTACATTTTGAATGAGAGTGCATATCTCAATGCCAATCGAACAGTGAATACTGAATATCGAACCAAATCTAATATGATGCTCGTCATACCCTCCTCGCTCCCTATAGGCTTTTTTTCGTTTATCACGGAATTAAACGGGATGCGATTTGACGTAGATGAGAATCCACTTTTGTAAAAGTGAGAACCCATGAATACGGATATGTACGGGATTAATTATGAAAATATGCTGAAATTGATGTTTGGTTGTACCGTGGAATTAGTTGTAGAAAATCTTATTTTTCTTTCTAAAATGATTGAAATTATACAATTATTTTCATTAATAAAATTATTAATAATACAATTAAATAAAATAGATTAAATAATAACATAACATTACTTATAATTATTATTTTATCAAATATAAATATTTTTATAATTAAATAAAATAAGAAAATGGGTACAAATAAAATAAAATAAAATTTAAAATATGTGATGTTAATAAAATCATAATTCATTATATTACTTTTGTTAAGTATAAACCCAGTTGAAATTTATTTATTTAATGGGAAAGCACCTTAAAATAATAAATTTATTTATTTATTTATTCATTATAATACATTCAGAAGTCGTGTTGGTTAGTTCATGACAAAAGCACCTTAAAATAATTACTAACACTTTATAATTGCTACTGACATGAAAAAAAATTCTCAACTTTTCAGTTTTATTAAATCAAAGACAAAATATACTCATTTACTAGAAATAAAATAAAATGGTGTTGTATGCAAAATAAAATGAAATGGCGTGCACTGTTACAAATGGGATGAGGTCAAAATAAACTCTCAACCACTACAAGAAATTATGCTTTTCCCGGCGCTTAAAAATGCCGCCAAATACACTAAAAACGCCAGTAAATATCTTTCCCAGCGCTTAGACAAACGCCAGGAATACCACCGTCGGCAAATACCTATTTCGGCGCTTACGGACTCTAATGCCGGCGCTTATGAAACGCCGTCCGAAATACGGCCTTTCCCGGCGTTTGGAAACGCCGTTGCTAATCTTTGATCTTTGCCGGCGCTTACATACCCTTTCCCGGCGCTTCGGTAGCCTTTGCCGGCATTTTACAAATACCGGCAAAAGTCAAGAAAATATTAAAAAAAAAAAGTTTTCCTGGCGTTTTAAAACGCCGGTAAAAATCACAAAAATATATAATAAAAAAAAAATGCTGCTACAACAGCAGCGTACTGACAAGTAAAGCATTGTCTATGCTTTTTGTTCTTGTCAATAAACAACTTCACATTAGTTGGCTACGGATAAAGATTTTATATATCATAATTATAATTTATACATAAAACAAGCAAGCATCATCTCCTAAGATAAAATAATTGGACCATAATTAGGAACGAGTTAACCACTGGATTTATAGCAACATAAGAGAAAAAAAAAGATTAAATTGATGAGACCAAAATTAAATTCTAATCAAGTATAAATTAGCAGCCTATTGAAACTCTGGAGTGATGCCTCAGAAGTTAAAAGCCCCTCACACTGAAAAATCAAAATTAGTTAAATATCAATAATTCCTTTCATTGACCTAGCAGACCAGCTGTTCCATTCTCTTTTTTTCTGAATCTCCAAATTAGAAAAAAAAAGGGAATTAACGGAGAAGCAATATATTGTCAGAATATAATGGATTATGTTCATCTCAACTTCTATAATTATAAAATAAGGCAAACATCTAGCATAAAGGAATCTCTCTCCACATTCTCCAAATACAGAGCTAAGAATTAGGAAGAAGATAAGAAATCTCATAAAGGAACACCACAAGTTCAATGAACAATAAAAGCAAAATCCATGGAGAACAAAGAAAACAAGTGGTTCAGGCAATAACTAAATAACATACATAGAGGCCTCCGTGCTACGGTGCTACGGTGCTATGCATAGCATAGAGGCCTCCGTGCTACGGCTCAATTTTTGAGTTTTCAAAATCCTAACGGTCGATCCGAACCGTTCAACATGATCTCCATATGAATATGTACTTGCAAACCAAATTTTACATTTTTTAGAATTTTTTTACTATTTATTAAGCCACTTTGAAAAAACAGTAATTTGTACACAACAGTAAAATCTTCTGGACCATTGGATCAGCAATTTTCAAAGTGGCTTAATAAATAGTAAACAAATTCTAAAAAATGTAAAATTTGGTTTGCAAGTACATATTCATATGGAGATCATGTTGAACGGTTCGGATCGACCGTTAGAATTTTAAAAACTCAAAAATTGAGCCGTAGCACGGAGGGGCTCTATGTTACGCATAGCATATTAGCCAGATTCTATATATATATAGAGGTTGGTTACTCTACTTACATAAGCATATGAGAGCATATGCTTATAAGTCATTTTTGTGTTTTCAATGTCTAAATGGTCGATCTAAAGCGCTTAACATGTTCTCCATATTAATATGTGTTTGGAAACGAAATTTTACATTTTTTAGATTTTTTTTACTATTTTTTAAAAAAAATTCAAAACAGTGTTTTTCAAAAAAAAAAAAAAAAAAATTTGTCATATTAAAACACTGTTTTGAAAAATTCTAAAAGAATAGTAAAAAAATTCCAAAAAATGTAAAATTTGGCCTCCAAGCACATTATAATATGGAGAATATATTGAGCGCTTCAAATCAACTATTTGGACTTCAAAAACACAAAAATGACTTATAAACATATGCCCTCATATGCTTATGTAAGTAGAGTAGCCACTCACTATATATATATATATTTATTTTGCTTCAAGGTGCTTATATATAACTCTCTTGGCATGGTGTTATGTAGAGGGGAGAGGGGGCACAGATTAAATGAGAGAGGGAGTGGAAAAAAAAATATCATTTTTGAGTCCTTGTATTTATTCTCACCACTGGTATTGAAAGATCTGTTATAAATTTATTTTATAAAAGTCAAATTTTATTTCAATAAATACTAATTTTAATTGTAACGATTTTAAAACTTTATGAATTATGGAGCTATTAATTTCTTTGGACCTCATTTAATTCGTTCACAAATAATATCTTTCATTTTTTTATTAATATATAGAAACACCTCAACTTGTTTGGGACTAAAGTCTTGAACAGTAATAGAATGAATAGGATTTTAAATGTCATGAATGTACAAATTTATTGATATCTATATTATTTGTCTATAAATAGCACATGATATTTGAAGAGCAAATCATTTAATAATTCACATTCTCTTGTTCTTTCTCTTAGCTCTATAATTAAAAAAAAAAAATCAATTCTCCCACAAACAACATTATTCTTTTATAGAAAAATATTATTTTGTTACCGTTGTTGAAAGAAGCTACATCAACCACTACCACGATTGCGCCCGCAGACAGAGGAATCCTAGCGTAACTTGGAACTTTCTTACCATAAAGTTTTATTATTATAATCTTGATTATATTTTTTAATATAACATTTATTTATTTAGTTATCAAAATTCAGATTTAAACTAGTTAATTATTTTTTTTCCAACAAGATCCGCTAATTAGTATCCTAACTGAAAGTTTCTTTTTAATATAATTAAAGTATTCTCAAATGCAAAACTCTCTTCCTTTGCGACAGCGGGCTCCGTTGTCTCATTAAATCTGACAGCGTGGTCCCAACCAACCAACCAGCGGCCCAAATGCACAACGATCCGGCCCAGCTTCTCATCGCCTTCTCCTTCCGTACTGTTCGACTCTGTCACGGCTAGCAGATACAACGGATATCCCCAAATCCGAAATCAGCAAGCTTGACAATATTATCACTTATCAGCAAATTGAAGCTCAAAATTTTGATCGCAGGGAACCAATTCAATATTTGATTGTAGTAAAAGTCAATTTTATGTAATGGTAGGAATAATGCTTCCACGAACCATGTGTGCTCGGACGTTTTGACTATAATACCCTTGCTCAGTCAAATGAAGTTGTCTGCTAGAGTTTCTGATCCAGTCAAAATAAGAAAAATTCTCAACACCAGTTAAAATTCTCAACGTGCCTCAGGTCGTTGTCGTTACTACTGATTCAACAAATACAAGGACGTGTCAATTTCTTTCAAGAAATGTCAAGGGCGAATCAGTCTAATTATATGTGGCAATACCACCATGTTATATATAATAGTGATTGAACTAGGTCAACTGGTTGTGTGCTTATAGATACGAGTTCAGATCGCAATAAAATTTCAATGAATAGACTTTGGACCTGTAATCAAGATACAAACTGCATTTTCTACAAGTACCCAAATATAGAATTAAATGTAGATATGTCTCCCATTATTTCCAATATATCATGAAACTTAATTTATATTTATGGAAGACATAGTACACAGAAAAGTTGAAGAACAGAGTTCAAAGTAACAACAAGAATAACAACAAAGGTCGGTTCGGCATACCGACTACAAACAGATACCAACTCTGGAACAAAACACTTGAGTAGCTAAAAAAAACGGCTTCTATAGAGACCCCCAACCCGACCCAAAACCACCATCAACCCTCCTATCAAGAAAACAATAAAAAGAATTGTCAACAAAACAAATTATTATTCCCTCTTACTTCATCCATTTGTAGCGCTGCATGATCCTCTCCATTTAACAAACAGCTGGCATGTCCTTGAGCCACTTGTCAAGCGGCTTCCCGATCGAATACACAATAAAACCAATCTCTCTGAGCTTCTCTGCATCGACCACATTTCTCCCATCAAAAATATATGCTGGCTTCTGCATACTGTCATAGATCTTCTCGTAATCCAACTTCTTGAACTCGTCCCACTCAGTCAAGATGCACACCCCGTGGGCCCCCTTGGCAGCCTCATACGCATCCCATGTCACACTCACCTGCTTAATTGCAGTCGGACTTACTGGTTGCATGTGGATCGGGTGGTCCCAGTCAAACTTATTCATGGCGAGGTCACGCTGGATTTGATCCTCAGTCACTTGTGGGTCATAAATGCTAATCGACGCCTTGTCCCCCAACAAACCCTTGCACACATCAATGGCTGGCGTCTCCCTTGTATCACCGGTATCCTTCTTGAATGCAAACCCTAAAATTGCAATCTTCTTCCCTGACACGGTATTGAACATGGACGACACAACTCGGTTAACAAAGCGGCTCTTCTGGTAATCATTGATCTTGATCACCTGCTTCCAATAGTTTGCCACCTCAGGCAAACCATTGCACTCGCAAATGTACACCAAGTTCAAAATATCCTTCTGGAAACACGAACCACCAAATCCGACACTCGAGTTCAAAAACTTGGGTCCGATACGTGAGTCCGTTCCCACTGCGTATGCCACCTCTGTCACATTGGCACCGGTCGCCTCACAGAGTGCTGACATGGCATTGATAGAGGAGATCCTCTGTGCGAGGAAAGCATTGGCGGCAAGCTTAGACAGCTCGGCCGACCAAAGGTTGGTGGTGATGATTCTGTCTTCTGGGACCCAGTGTGCATACACCTCCTTCAAGGCTTGCACAGCTTTTCTACCTTCGGGAGTCTCCCGACCACCAATCAGTACACGATCAGGGGCATGAAGGTCATCCATTGCCGTGCCCTCGGCAAGGAACTCAGGGTTGGAGAGGATCTGATACTTGATGCCCTTGCTGTTATGTGTCAGGATCTTCTCGATCGCCTCTGCGGTCTTAACAGGCACTGTTGACTTCTCGACCACGATTTTGTCAGACTTTGACACATCAGCAATCATGCGTGCAGCACTTTCCCAGTATGTCAGGTCGGCAGCCTTACCTGTCGTACAATTATAGTATATACCAGATTAGATATAGAAATTTCATGCAACTGGTACTAGTACTGTTACTTGTATCGGAACTGATATGAGCACAATACCAATACTGGTACTACTTCAGTCATATCTGTAAATCTGTAACCACAATGACATAGTGCTTAGTACCTAGATATCACTAGAATATTAAGAAAAAAACACTGAATTTGACTTTGGCAATGGTACAATGCATGTTAATTGGTACTGATAGTGTACGGACCGGATCTGATTGATGTATGAATTATGAAACCATGTCCATGCTGGTTTTTCTACCCAAAAAACTTTTCACTACAAACTTCTATTCTTTCTCTTATTATTTCTGGTTTGGTGCTATATCAGTTGGTACAGTACCAGTATGTACTGACACCACTGGTATAAAGCTTGTAATGTTTCATCAAGCTATTACCTGCACCGAGACCACGGGTCTTGGTAGGGGTATTAACTGAAACAAAAATGATATCAGCCTCAGCTACGTGCTTCTCGACATCGGTGCTGAAGAAGAGGTTACGGTCGCGGCACTCCTTGACAACCTCATCCAAACCTGGTTCATAGATAGGGAGCACGTCACTGTTCCACGCAGCAATTCGCGCAGTTGATATGTCAACCACCGCCACTTCTATCTCAGGGCACTTCAATGCTATCATTGCCATTGTGGGCCCGCCCACGTACCCCGCCCCAATGCAACATATCTTAACCATTTTTGCTGTTTCACTTGATGTCACCTGAGATCTAAAGAAAATTTGTGTTTTTTACCAAAAGCAAAAGAAAATAAGATGTGAAGTGATGATTGGAGGATCATCAAAATTTTAGTACTGAGAATAATCTGGCATGTACAAATTGAGTGAGAATCGTAATGATTGGGGGACCCCACCCAGTTAACTGATTAATTATAATTTCTCTGGAAATAATCTGGCATGTGCAAATGTAGTGACAAATTGTACAGTTTTTTGATAAATTTGAGCGACCGATCTATATGTAGATAAGTAAATCTTTAACATGAGTGAGATCTGATATTAAAAGGCAAATAAAGTAAAAAGAATTTTGGAGATCTGACAGCTACAGCGAGAAATGATTGCACAACTTTGTGTTCTAAACATAACTAGAGTGATCAGAACTTTAAGTGATCTAATTGAGCAACTTAATCAAGTAAATGCCCAACATGGGAGGAATAATGAAGGAAAACAGAGAGTACCAACTGGCTCAGTTTAGAATTTGCCTAAAACAAAAGAAACCATAAAAAGAAAAGATCTAAGTAAGAACATAGTACTCAATGCATTAACTTAACTTGCCTGGCATATTTGATACAGAAAGCCGGAAAATTTACCTGGAAGTTCTTTCAGATCCAAATTGGAGCTAGAGAGAGAGAGAGAGAGAGAGAGAGAGATTTTGCAGAGAGAGAGGGAGATTGCAGAGAATGGAAGAGAAGGTGGCAAGGGGTATCTCTATAAATACCCGAGAGAAGAAATGAAAAGCACCTACGGGTTTTAGAGGCATATTTTACAGTTTTACTGATTAATACGCGCTTAAAATTAAATATTTGTCAGGGGGTCGAGAAAAAACGGTGCTGGGGTAGGAACTAGGAAGGAAGGTCAGCGTCATAGTCTGAAAGCCCACATGCTTCGCTGGTCTCTTCTCAATTCTCATCTCCTAACACGTTTTGAAGCACATTTTTTTCCCTTTTCTTTCTCCACTTTTCTTCTCTAATTTATTTATTTGTTTCTTTGTTTGTCTATTAGTTTTACTTAATGGAACAAAAGAAAATTTACTATCCCGATTTTTTTATAGTTAGATTGTACTGTTCTAATTACTTAGATCGAAAATATAAATATTTTTATCAATTTGTGAATAAATTATATTTGAAGTACAATTAAGAAACATTGTTCTCCTTTCTTATGTAACGATTTTCAATACAAGAGAGCAAACTACTTTTTTCTTAAATAAGAAAAGAGAGATAACAAAGTACATGCTCAATATATATGCAACAAAAACCAAGCTCTGTAGAACACATATATATTTCCTTTTTTGGTAAAAATAATTAAAGCTATGAAGGCTTCAATTTTATTTCCTTTTTAGTTTAGTAAATAAATTAAATACAAGCAATATATCGAGAGACAAAGAGAGAGAAAAAAGGGAGGTAGCACAGTTGGCTAGAAAAAAATTCTAAGGCTGTTGTACTCAAAAGTCTAGAGTTCGATTTTCCTTCAAAATTTTGCAGGTTCTCTGAAGGTTAAAAAAAAAAACAGAGAGAGGGAGAAGCCCATTGTTTTAACCTTTGATTACTGTCAGCTTCGTAGTAATTAATTTGATATGGACAGAAGTTATTTTTTCTTAAACTTTACTTTCAAAAGGTTTGTGTGTGTGTGTGTTTCATAGTCATTAATTTGACATGGACAGAAGTATTTTTTTTCTTACACTTTGACTCTAAAAAGGTTTGTGTGTGTAGTTGCCGACATTTTTATTAATATCCAAAGTTTAATACAAAAAATTAATTATGCTCAGAATCGGATCCATTATCGAAAAATACCCAAGCCGGCCAGAAAATGGCCGGCTTAGGTCCCTCCCTAAGCCGGCCATTTTCTGGCCGGCTTGGTACCTTTTTTTTTTATTTTTTTACCCGCATTTCACACTATATATACCCTCATTTTCTCTCTCCTTCTCACAACTCTCTCATCTCACAACCGGATTTGAGCTCTTCTTTGAGGTAATTTTTTTTTATCTAATTTAATTTGTAATTTATTTATTTTAGGGTTTAGGATTTAGGGTTTAGGTGTTAGAATTTAGATTATATTGTTGTAATTTAGTGTAATTAGCTAAGTTGACCAATATTTAGTGTATTTTGGTCATTTTGACCATAATTAGGCTGATTAAGCGTAATTTTACCGAAATTAGCACAGATGACCAATATTTAGGGTATTGTGGCCTTTTTATCATAATTAGGCTCATTAAGCGTAATTTCACCGAAATTAGCACAGATGACCAATATTTAGAGTATTTTGGCATTTTTTACCATAATTAGGCTAATTAAGCTTAATTTAGATTAATTAGCACAGTTGACCAATATTTAGGGTATTTTGGCCTTTTTTACAATAATTAGGCTAATTAAGCGTAATTTAGTGTAATTAGCACAGATGACCAATATTTAGTGTATTTTGGTTATTTTGACCATAATTAGGCTGATTAAGCGTAATTTTACCGAAATTAGCACAGATGACCAATTTTTAGGGTATTTTGGCCTTTTTTACCAAAACTAGGCTAATTAAGCGTAATTTAGTGTAATTAGCACAGTTGACCAATATTTAGGGTATTTTGGCCTTTTTTTTACCATAATTAGGCTAATTAAGCGTAATTTAGTGTAATTAGCACATATGACCAATATTTAGTGTATTTTGGTTATTTTGACCATAATTAGCTGATTAAGCGTAAGTTTACCGAAATTAGCACAGATGACCAATATTTAGGGTATTTTGGCCTTTTTTATCATAAATAGGCTCATTAAGCGTAATTTCACCGAAATTATGTTATTTTAGACATCAGGATGCCTAGAGCACGGCCTACCCCGCTTCCAGTAGTGGACGAACCGATCAGTACCAGCAGCACGGAGCACATCAGTCCTCTTCTGTGGATTCCCCACAGCGAGCACCGAGTCTCACTGGCTTCTCGTGAGGTACGTTCTTTTTCATAGATTTTCTTTAAATTTTGTTGAGTTTAAATTTTATTATGTTATCACCATACGGATTACCTTTTTTAACGCAGGACACGGATCTTCTAGATGTGAAGTTGCGGTGCGTGCACATGAAGTACTACGATGTGATGGAGCCATACCTCGTCAACCTGGGTCTCTACCAGGTTGTGGACATCGTGCGTACCGAGAAAAGCATCATCAATGCATCTCTCATCGCTGGACTGGTGGAGCGATGGCGTCCCGAGACGCACACGTTTCACATGCCGTTCGGAGAGATGACGGTGACTCTCCAGGATGTGAGTGCTCTCTGGGGTTTTCCTATCCGTGGCACACCCGTCGGCGGCGTCTCTGACAGCACCAGATTCGCAGGTTATGTCGATGAGTTGTTGGGAGCTAAGCCTTCCTATGTCATTGGAGAACATGGGAGGTCGAAGTTCCATTTGCGGATGACGAGGTTACGGCAGCACTTCATCGCGGGTCTCTCGGCAGATTCCACCGAGCAGATTCCATCGCGGATAAGGACTGGAGCACCCATTTCGATCCATGCTACAGGACGGCCCAGGATCCTCAGCAGACCCATTTCTATCATGAGCCAGATGGGATCATTCAGACCCAGGGAGATCCCCAGTTGAGGTACGATGTATGGTACACACAGGTCTGCATGGCGAGTGTGTATCTGCAGGGTGATTACGGTGCCCATCTCCGCGACAGGATCAAAACCGATGATGGTTACCATCCCAACGGCCGTGCATGGGCTCGCCAGGTAAAGCACCTAAAACCACATAGTTTTGGTCTAACTTAGTAGTTCATCAAGGTTTGATCTGACATGCCAAATTTTTTTCAGCTTCTGGCCGCGATCAAGGAGTGCGGGCATGGGATCGCCATGCTGGGAAAGAAGAACTGGAGACAGCTTGGGTACCGCACCCTCAAGAAGAATGCGAATACTGTTGAGGATGCAGGGCACGGTGGAAAGATCATCGGTATGCTGCGAGACGCCGGAGAGAACATCAACTGGCGTGAGATAATTCCGACCGAGCCTGACCCGAGCCCGGTTCTGCTAGATGATATGCCATATTCCCCCGATTCGCATCCAGAGTGGGACTACCATAATTGGGTATTGTCCGACATTGGGTGGACGGCATGGTACGACGAGCATGGACGTCCGGTGCAGCCTCATGTATGTCATACTTAAGTATCTGTCAGGTTTTAATAAATTTCTTCATTCATATCAAATTTAATAATTTATGTGTATTATTGCAGGGTCCAGCAGAGATGCCACCACCTGCGGAGACCGATACTTCTGAGTACGAGTCCCTCTCGTGCAGTCTCCAAGACTTCGGGGTATTCGATGAGAGTTTCATGTCGGCACCGGCATGGCCCCGATATGGCACAGAGATGCCGCATGATGGAGAGGCTAGTGGTAGCGGGTCTCATACTCAGCCTGCCTTTGGGACTGGGTTTGCCGCATCTATCTTCACTACACCTCCGCCAGTACCGACAGTCTCCACGGGCGATGCCAGATGGGATACTGCCGAGCAGATACTCAGGTCTGCCGATACCCCAGATGAGCCCGAGAGAGACGGAGCCTGGCCGCGCTGGCACCGGACGAACGCCGGAGTACCGCCTCATCGATATTCCCCCTCTCCATTTTAGTTGTATTTTTACTAGTTTTGTTCTATTTATATTTGATATACTATTTATGTTTGGTATATTTGGATTATCCTATATTTCGGTTCTTGTGTATGTGTGCTTTTATGGTACTATTTTTATATTTTACAGATCAAAATAAATTATCATGATAATGCTAAACAGAAAATATTACAACATTAAAATAGTAGCACAACATAAAAAATAATATAGCGTATTGTAATGTAATGTAATGTAATTTAGCGTAATTTAACATAATATAGTGTTATTCAATATAATTTCAATTAATATAGCGTATTTTAGTATAAATATGCTAATTATATCAAAAGAAGTAATATAACAAAAAAATTAAACAAAAAATTTCAAATTTTCAGTGTTAAATTTCAATATTTTGATCTTTATAGTGTCTATCTTTAAAAAAAAAAAAAGGTACCAAGCCGGCCATTTTCTGGCCGGCTTGGGTATTTTTCGATAATTGATCCGATTCTGGGCATAATTAATAATTTGTATTAAACTTTGGATATTAATAAAAATGTCGGGTGTAGTTGCCTCCTTGTTACTTCCATAATTTTTTTTTTTTTTTTGGAAACTTCATAAAAGATCAAGTGCATGTATTTTTCACTACGTCATGCTTGCACCCACAAGGAGGCCATAAAAGATCAAGTGCTAATTAAAAAAACTCGCTCACTGTCTCACTCACTGAGAGTGTGCATCCTCTGAGATATCTCATATTTTGCGTGACTGACGTGTCCGGTGCCTACTCGGGGATGGCGGAGGGGCCAGTATTATTTGAGCTTTATGATTCGGCAGAACGTATTTGAACGGTTGAGATTTTCTAAAATGTCACGCAAAATATGAGGTATCTCAGAGGATGCGAATTCAGTTGGAGAAGTCGACAGTTTAGTCCCGCATTAGATTTACTGTATCTTTAAATATATATAGCATATCATGTAACGAGTTACAGCAGGATATCTGACTTGGCATGGCTGGGATCAAAGATAAAAATTGCAAAAGCATCACTCAAGAAAAGAAAGGCACGTGGGCTCTATTGTCAGAGACCCACAACACATCAAATTGTCTATTCATAGTTTCATACTATGTACTGTACATTAGACCCGTTAGCGTGGACCGTGTGGTTTTGAAGACTAAAATATATATTCTAATTAGAGTTCACTTAAGAGTCCAACATTTTTTTATTCTATTTTAATTTGTTAATTATAATTAGAGTAGAATTAGGTGTTCTTAAACTCACTATTTTTTAGTGAGCTTAACTCCAATACCTATATAGTAATGACATTAAATGATAAATTCAAACCATTGAAATCAATCTACTTCACAAATAATACATTTATATATTAATTTAGTATAAAATTAAGTGGTAAGAAAGAAATTATAAGTTAATGTTAATATGTTCATTTTTTATCAATTATTTATTGCTTAATTTTATACTAAATTAATTCAAAATTTTATAAATTTGACATGTAAATGCATCACTCACGGTTTCAATTGTTTGAATTTATTGTTTAAAGTTAAATCAATGGTTTTTGGAGTTAATTTCATCAAGTTCTATCAAAGAACTTGATGAGTTTAAAAACACCATAGTTCTACTCTTATGATTAAATATATGTTAAATAAAATACATATATTATTAAGGAGTAGAACTGAGTTCACCAAACCTCTTTGTGAACGCAACTCTAAAACCTATCGGATTGGCTTCAAACGATAAATCTGAACTATTGAAATCCATTTACCTTATAAGTGATGCGAAAATTTTAAACTTTTGAATTAATTTAGTATTAAGTCAAGAGTCAAAATTAAAAGGTTTATAAATTAATTTTAATGCATTCATTTTTTTTAACGTTTTTTTATCACTTGACTCTATACAAAATTAATTTGAAAATTTAAATTTTGACATGTATATGCATCTTACGAGGTATATAGGTTTCAACGGTTTGGATTTATTGTTTGAAACCAATCGATAAATTTTAGAGTTGAGTTCACAAAGAAACTTGATGAGCTTAATAATACCCTAGTTCTACTCATTATTAAGAATGATGCTAGTGTGTGCTAGGCTTCTCAAAAGAACTTGGGGAGCTTAACTTCAAAATCTATCTGATTGACAAACGAGAAATCCAAACTGTTAAAACCAATCTAATTCACAAGTGATGCATGTACATGTTAAATCATTATATATATAAAAATGTATATAAATATATAAAATAATGGAGAATTGAGTGTACCCAAGTGAGTGAACAACTCGTATTTTTCTTCCAATTAGTAGTCAACTACTCAGGTAATAAACTACATCTTATTGGGAACATGACTGCTACTTAATTTATAGTAACAGGTTGCCAACTAGATAGGGCTTAATACAATTATCATAATATCCGTATATTAGGTTGACTGGGGATATATATATAGTGTGTAGTTGAACAAGTAAAGCACATTTATGCTCATAATTGTTTTTTTTTTTATATAAATGATATGTATCGTGCCAATTCATACGCCTCTATTCAAGGCAGTGTCAAGGTAAAGTCATCAGTTCATCTATGCCTTTAATTCTCATTATGATGTATGAATAGTTTTTGATCCAGCGGTTCAGATTTATTGCTATTTTTGTGCCAAAAAAACTGCCACGGATGTCCTTGTTGTACTAGTCGAGTTCTTTTATGATTTCAGTTTGGGAAAAAAAAGTTATAAGTTATAATTTATAACCAACTTTATAAAAAATAATTTTATTTCCAGTTATTCCAAACTTATCATACTCACAAACGAGACTTCCAAAAAAAAAAAAAAATCTCGTACAGCAATTTATGAAAGTAACAATTATCCTTTATTTTTCTCAAAACATATTTTAAATTGAAATAATTTATGAAAATATATATTGAAAATGAGGAGGGCTCAAATGCCCCATTGTTTCATGCCCCAATCGTATCTCAATATCTTTATCTTTAATTTCAAAGTTTAAACAGATGATTCGAACCGCTCAACGTGATATCCACGTTAAAATATGATTGGAGACCAAATTTTAAATTTTTTGGAATTTTTTTACTATTTTTTAAGATAGGTACAAAATCATTGTTTTTAGATGGTCAACAATTTCCTGAAAAACAGTGATTTTGTACTTATCTTAAAAAATAGTAAAAAAAATTCAAAAATATAAAATTTGATCTCTAAGCTAATTTTAACGTGGATATCATGTTGAGCAGTTCAGATCTTTTGTTTTGATTTTTAATTAAAGATAAAAATATTAGAATACGATTGAGGCATGAAACAATGTGACATTTGAGCCCTCCTCATTGAAAATATATTTCTTAAATCATGTTTCTTTACACATATTTCTCTTTTCCTTATTTTTTTGGAGCGTTTTGACAACCATTTGTGTATATGACTGTACAAAGATGATTTGAAAGTTATATATAATCACATATATACATTTAAGAAGAAAGAAAAGAACTTAAAACTGGAAAAGTATGACAAGCAGTAAGCATCACTCATAATTTCATAAACAAGAAAATGTTTCAATCATGGTTTACCAACCCTAGGCATAACAAACAATAAACGGCCTATTTTCAAATTAATAATTGATAGCAATTGATAGATCCACCAAACCATATAATTTAACCTGTCTGTCTGTGAAGAAAGGTCCCAATAGCGACTTTCACCTTATATATATATATATATATATTTTTTTTTACTATACACAGGACGAATTAATAATTCAGTACGAAACTACTTTTGTGGATGGGGCCTGGAAACCAAATTCTTCTAATTGAATCCAACTCCTGGACTTGATTCATGTTTAAATGACATCATGATGTTAATGTTACTACTTGATAAACTTTTTTTTGCGAATAAAAGACGACCTACTCTAGTTTTATATATTAATAAAAAGAGAATTAAATGGGTAAAATTAGGGTGTTCTTAAGCTCACCAAGTTCTTTAGTGAGATTAACTAAAAAATCTATCGGAATGGTTTTAAATGATGAATCTAAACTATTGAAACTAATGTACTTCACGAGTGATGCATTGCATGTCAAATTAATAATTTTTTGAATTAATTTAGTATAAAATCAAGCAGTAAAAAATTGAAGGTTTATAAGTTACTTTTAATACGTTTATTTTTTATTATTTTTTTACCGCTTGATTTTATACTAATAATTAAAAAAATTATAAATTTAATATGTAAACGTATGACTCCTAAAGTATATCGGTTTCAACGGTTTAGATTCAAAATTAGAAGTCAATCCAATAAATTTTGAAGTTAAACTTACTAAATAAACTTATTGAACATAAGAACGGTTAATATTAAATTAATATTGAGAAAATCCTGATTTCAATATTCGTACAGTCCGTTCGGAATGGACTCCATCCATCAGAACGGATCTGGTCAGATCTGAAGCTCCTAATATAAATAGAGTAACTCCACTTCAAATTTATTGTGCATTCTTGAAAGCTTCTATTATTGAGTGAGCTTAAAGTTCAATATCTTCTCAACTATCTCAAATCCACTTGACTAATCTACTCTTAGATCTAGTTAGAGTGTCTAGAATTTAGTTCTAGAACATTTCCTTATAGTGTGGAGATCTACTTAGTGCTCCCTTCAAATAGCTGTGTGACTTCCCGCTTGTAGGGCATTAAAGGGCTCACCGACTCGAGCGTCTTCCGCTCACCATATAACCATAGTTGTGTGACGATTTCCTTTGTTGGGACTTGCCAACTCGAGCTTTTAAGCTCACATTGTACACGAGTTAGACCGTGACTTTCCACTTCGTTTGGGCTCACAAACCACGAGTTGTATCATTTCTTTTTTGGTGATAGGAAAGGAGTGCTGACAATGTTGCTCTACCTCGGAAACATAGACATTTTACGCCGAACTACGTTATAATCTTGCATGTTAAATTTTTCTTACTCTCATTTATTTACATTTACTTGTGTACACTTATTTGGTTGTGGTTTGACTTGTTAGTTTAGAGGAATTACACGAAAAACATCTAAAGTTATTTAAAACACCATATTCACCCCCTCTAAGTGCCGTAAAGAACTACACGGATTTCTAACCGAACTTGGCCACGCATTTTCTACTGTATCTCTTTTTATTGATTAAAGCTATCCAAACATCTTCAGAATGTGTATTTTTAATTCAAAAAAAAAATGTAAAGTATACACTTTTATATTTGTACCTTTCTTAAAAATTATATAAATATTTACATAAGCTTCAAAAGTTAAAAAAAAAATTGCCTATCCTAGATATTTTCTTCTTCTATTTCTATTTTTTTCAGAAAACTTATAACTTAATATTCAAAAGGATGACAAAATTATGTCTTACAAAAAATTTGTCTGATCCTACTAATTATTTTGGCTACGCCTCTAATTATTTGAACCCATTAGAAAGACTGTTTGAACCCATTAGGGAGACTGTGTAACCCATTAGAGAGCTTTACAAATTTTTAGTACGCTTTACAAATTTTTTATCATAATCTAATTTAGCGAAAATAATCAAGTTGTCAGTCTAATTTTCTCGATCTCTACCGATTCTTCTGATTCGCTTCCGTGTTGAAAAATAATAATGATATTATAATAAAATAAACTAAAAAAATATAATAAATTAATAATATCTTTTTTTTTTGTTTAACTTGATAAAAAATCTAAATACGATCATGAGCATGTAGTCTCAATTGTCGACAAAGATCTTTTTCTTGAAAAATCTAATAACGATCACGGCACGCATTTTGATCGTCTTGGCAGAAAATAATGACAAAAAAAAAAGTTATAGTACACACAATTGGCCGAAATTTTTATTTTTAACATTTTAAATAAATTAATTAATAAAATAACCACCGTTTTTGGTCAATTCCATATTTAACACGGCCGCAGAACACCGGAGCGGACCCATTTGGGGGAGGCCGCAGAATGCCAGAGCGGACCCCCATATGGGGCCGCAGAATGCCGGAGCGGACCCGGGTCCGCACTATGCCGGAGCGGACCCTGGTCTTTTTTTTTTTTTCTGATTCTGAATTTGATTATGGTTTTGTTTTGGAAATTTTTATAAAAAATGTAACGTTTGTGAAGTTGTGTATAATTACTTATATTTGAAATGTCGTTTAATCTGAAATTGTTGTTCGTCGTTTGTTTGATCAAAATAAACATTAAAATAGAACAAGGGGCCATATAAAAAAGCATACAATAAAACATGCGAATGTTATCGGAAATTACAAATACGTCTAATTAACCGAAAATAAACAATAGTTTTACAAGTACAATTAGAAAAACAACATTAACTCTCAATCTCGTGCAGCCCGAGCAGCTCTGTTTTGTCTTTCTTGCGTATCTCGGCCGGCTTGGTGTCCTCTTCTCCTATTATGCAGAACATCCATCCACATCGGAATTCTGTCGTGCTGTCTTCTGCCCACAGCAATATTTTTTTTCTCTGGAACAAGGACCGGGCCATCGTGTGGAGGCCATTCCGACTGATTTCCATAAACATGCCATTGTGCGCTCCATGTGTTGATCAGTGTAGGGATGTGATAATAGTGACTTACAAATACGCCAGGGTCGATGCCTCGGAGACGACACACGGACAGAACATGAGAGCACGGTATTCTCTCCAATTGAGGCTTCTGGCACGTGCAAGTTACCGTGTGATCATCCCCGATTATCACCGTGTATTTGAAATTGGCCTTGGTAAACCGACCAGAATCGTCAGGTATGAAAGCGTGAACTCTCTCCTGTGTGGCGGTTACCTCGAACTCGTTGTTGTTTCCAAAGCCCCCCAGCGTCTTCATTTTATCGGACCTCTCGAACCGTTTGTTGATCACCTACGAAAAATTAAAAAATAATGAAGAAGTCAGATATTTTTTTTAACAAACTTCATTAAAAATTATGAAGAAATAACTACAAATAAAAGTACCTTATGCACACGACACGAGAATTGCTGACCTTGACTGACTTCCCATTCCGCTTTGGCCCTCCTTTGCGCAAACCATGTCATACATTTGTAAAATGTGTCTTCAATTATTGCTGCAACCGGTAGCCTACGAGAGGACTTGAAGACCTTATTAAGCGACTCAGACCCGTTTGTAGTCATGATGCCCCAACGGTAACCACCGTCCAGTGCTTGGAATATCTTCCATGGTTTGGGGCACTCGTTCTCATCTTGATCCAAATACTTACCCACACCGTCCAGCCAATTGAGGGCAATGTCACATGCCTGCCCCATTGCTTGCATTCCTTGCTCGTACCTCCTCATCTTCCTCTTAGCCACACATATTCTAAAAAAACGGATTGCCTTATCACTGCAACCGTTCTTCTTCATGTTCTCGGCTATGTGAGTAGCACAAAGACGGTGAACACATTGATCCTCATCCTCCTCGTTCCACCCCATATCATCTTGTCTGAACACCTTCTTGATACCCTTTCCCCTATCAGTGATGACACACATGAATCTGGAGCGGATTACATTGATCCTCAACCATTTCATGAACCACGCACAATCGTCATAACTCTCTGAATCTACCAGAGAAAAAGCCAACGGGAGGAGCTGATTTTCAGCATCGTACCCGGTTGCAATCAACAGCTTGCCTATGGTTAAAACCCATTTTGTAAGAGCCGAAATCAACTAAAATAAATAAAGTGAAAACAACCAAATTAGTTACCTTTATACCGGCCTGACAGGAAACATGCATCAACTGTGATGACCGGTCTGATATGTTGAAAAGCAGCTATGCATGGTCCAAATGCCCAAGCCGCCCTATGAAAATACCTCCATGGTCCAGGTTCACCAGTGGGATATGAGGTCACCTCAAACAATGTTTCTGTCAATAAATTTAAAAAAATAAGTTCAATTTTTGATTGATAATGAAATAACGTAAAAATTGAATGAACAATGTAGTACCTGGGTTGCTTCTTTTCATTGCCTCCAACAATGGAACTACAAGAGCGTATGACCCCTCCCAACTGCCAAATTGACGGGCTATTGCCAACTCACGGCCACGCCATAGTTTGTTGTACGCCGGTATCTGACCGTTGTACTTTTCAGCAACAGCAATTCGGACAGCCTGAATACTCAAGTCGACATCGTTCCTCATGTGAGCGGATATACACTCGGCAACCATAGCAGCTGACAACTGGGCGTGATCTGTTCTTGTCGCATCCGCATGGCATGAATGTTGTGTTGGGCATTTGGAGACACGCCATTGTGTTCCATAACCGGTGGCCCTTGCGAGTATGTACCACCCACAGTAACTGTCCTTGCACTTGAACCTCATTCTTGTGCGGTCACTGTGCGTAGGTATTAACTCTTTGTTGCAAAGGATGTGAAAGCTGGCAATTGCGCTCTTCATGTCCTCCTTTGAGTCATATGTTTGTCCCTCGGACAATTCATTCTCAAAATCTGCTCTACTTCCAAACAAACCCGAATTGGCTTCCATAAACCCTGATGTGTCGTTGAAAGCATGAATCGGGTGCTGAACCCCGCGATCCATTATCTGAAACCCGCTATCCATCCTGAATTTCCTTGATAGTCCGAGCACAGGCCCGGTATCTTCCTGGTCAGAATAATCGCTCATACCCTCAGGATCAACATGACCCCAATTTTCCTCTGCCTCTAGTATTTTCGGATCCACTTCTTCATCAGATTCATCCGGATTACAAGTTTGACCCCAATGAGCGGTCTGACTAGATGAAGGGTGGTCAGTCTGGGATGGGGCCCGACGGGAGGGTCGGTGCCTCTGAACTGGGGCCCGACTACTGGACGGTTGGTCAATTTGGACAGGGGATGGACTAGAGCCGGATGAGTTACCCCGACTACGACCCCGGATTAACCTCTGAACTGGGTTCGAACGCCGGGCTCTGGTAACCTCCACATATAGGTCAATTATCTTGTATGCACCCCCAGAAAAACTCATGGTTTGGTTATACAATACCTGCCAGACTCCCTCATTCTGAACTGGAAATAGTTGGAACCAGGTTTGTGCCGAACTAGTCGGCATGCTAATTTTGGCATCAATTTTAAGGTCATACTGACCCTGATCCAACCCCAAATTCCCACATATACTTGATTTAAGTCCCAAATAATCCGTACCTGGCAATACCGGGATCACAGTAACGGGTCCAATACTGTAGTAAACCCCATTAGGACCTGTTAATACATCCCCACCAGTGTAGATGGATACCATAAGAGCCATTTTTCAATTCAATACAGAAGAAACCTACAATTAAAAATTAACTAAATTAATTAATTTAAATTAATTATTCTAATTAAATTATTGCTAAATTAATTATTCTAATTAAATTATTAATCTACTGAAATAAAAAAAAAAAATTAAAAAGAAGAGAGAAAAAACTTACAGATCAGAGCTAACTCAGGAGAGAGAAGGTGTGAGAGTGTGGAATGAAATGTTGCTGTCATTTTCGGGATATGAAGACTAGGGTCCGCTCCGGCATAGTGCGGACCCGGGTCCGCTCCGGCATTCTGCGGCCCCATATGGGGGTCCGCTCTGGCATTCTGCGGCCTCCCCCAAATGGGTCCGCTCCGGTGTTCTGCGGCCGTGTTAAATATGGAATTGACCAAAAACGGTGGTTATTTTATTAATTAATTTATTTAAAATGTTAAAAATAAAAATTTCGGCACAATTGGTAATAATAATTTCATGTTATTTGCAGTTGGCGTTTTCAAGTTGTGTATTTCAAAACTTCTGATGAGATCACTTTTCAACCAATTTTGTGGTTCTTTCTTAATCACCAAAACACAAGAAAGGTGCACTTGTATTCATTCAAAACTACCAAACAAATTAAGCTTCCAACTACCCATAAACAAATTTGGACATCTCATCAAATATTAGCACTTCCTTTTTTTTTTCCTTTACAAAAGAAATAAATAACTACATTGCTGGCTATCTCGCCAACAATTAAAAATAAATAAATAATTGCAGCTTTTTTTTTTCTTTTAAACGTCTGAATTAAGTTTCTTGTTTAGATCAACATGACACTACCGTAAAAATATTTCTTCTGTTTTATGTGAGACCTATTAGAATTTTTGCATAAAAACTAATTTTTGAGCGGGAAAATATAAAAATATTATATGCCGCGTATGAATTGGCAAAACTAAAATCACAAAGGTATCTCTTAAAACCACAGATAAATGGTAAGAGTTTAAATGCCTCCATCTTTATAACTTCGCTATATATTTATTTTTAAAACTTTTATAATTCAATATATAAAACTTAAGTATCAAATAAAATGGTCATATATAATCTACATTATTTTTTATATCCACGCGTAAAAGTTACATCATATTAATTTTGTTTTAATTGGTATGGAGGACAAGTAAATAATTTTCGGTCGTTGACATTTTAAGTTATTGATTCTTATGAAAAAAAAAAGTCAAAAATATCATAAATTATGTGCATGTAGAGAAAATAATGTAAATCATATATAGAGGTACGAAATATAAAGAGGCTGTGAATCCTCCACTGTATAAATTATAACTTCATTAACTCTATTGAAGTCGGAGGTGGATTCAAGATATTCGTCAAGAGCCTCCAAGAAAATAACGAATCGGATTTAAATAGTTAATCGAGTATTAGAAAAAGATAAAAAAAACAATGCTATGCTTATAATTGTCAATATTCTGACTTGTAATTTTCAATAGTCTTACTTCTAATTCTATTACCTATCAGAATGTAAGAAATTTATTCTGATTTTAACCATAAATTTAACTCTAATTACAAATTAGAATTCCAGAGGACACAAATAAAATTCCAGAAAGAGACGAAGTTGATCCGGACCGTAGATCTCCACAAAGAGCTAGATCTTTCTGTTTAGTATGGACAGATAAATATATATAACCGTGACCAGAGGCGGATCTACTGAGATCCAATGGGAGTCAATTGACCCCTATTTAATTTTAAAAAAATGTATTTAGGTTTATTTTTCTATATAATTTAGCACAAAATGTCATGGTATGGTAACATTGACCCCCATTCTTTACATAAATTTTTTATATAATTGACCCTATAATTCAAAAAAAATTATATCATTAATTTCATATGTATTTGATTCCATTGTTCGAAAATCTGACTCCACCCAAAACCGCGACACTCCAAAGGATAAATCTACTGCAAAGAACCACCATATGAATATTCTAAAATAATTGAATATTCTAATATAAAGCTACAAAAGCGGGGACCGTTGTACTGAGATTTAATTTTTTTTTTCCCCTCCTTTTTTTTGTGTTTAAGCAAGAGAGATGTTACTTTGAGTGACATAAAAGATACAGAACGCATCGACCGACACTTAAAAACCAAACACTTTTCATCTGCCTTTTCTTCTCTCTCTTCTCTCTTTTGTTTAATAAAATTGAACCAGAGCAAAAATAGGGTTGGTGAAATTGCCACCGAATCAGGACCCCACATGCGATGGAACCGTACTCATACGCAATATTCTAACAGATATATATATATATATTATAAAAATTCAAAAGTATCATTGTAACAACAGAGAGAGGTACCTTTATATATATATTATAAAAATACAACAGAGAGAGGTACCTTTTTTTAAAGTTCAAATCATGTTTGTTTGTAGAATTGCAGATCGCAAAGTAGAAGACCTTTTTTCGTGTTGCTGTGCTGGCAATTATGGTTTTGTATAGTATAATATACTGGTCGTAATTAATTTATTAATTAATATTTGGAGCCATAATAGGCGACAAGAAAGAAAACATAAAGATGCAATGTATCTCGTCAAAACTACAAAAGGAATCAAGATGTGATAAGATTTGACGAAAATCACAGTTTCATCGTTATGAATGAATTTGCAGGGAATATTTTATTTTTACACATTATTATTAAAATGGATCCCAAATTTGAATAAAAGAAATATCGGTTCCAAAGCGTTTTATTATGTTTCAAAAAAAAATTCAACTAACTTTTTCTGTTTTAAAAAAACTCAGCTACTATTTCAGAAAATTTTCTAGTACATTTTCTATTTAAAAAAAAACTCAACCACCCTTTTAGAAAAATAAAAATTACTTTGGATCCGAAATAAAATTTCAGATCCACATATAAAATCGAAAAATAAAAGTACTATTTATGTTTCTATTTATTATTTAATAATATTTTTTATAAATAAAAAAATTCCCGAATTTGCAAGTTATTAATCAAATGTAAACTAGGGATATTAAGTACTATAATAAATTTTTGTTACACATTATGAGCAATTAACTAATGAAGCACAAATATATTCCAGAAATAAGATAAGATACGGATTAAATTAAAATATTTTCGCACAATATGAGAGTTAAAATTTACAAATTATTTTCAATACGGATACTGAATTTCAAACATAGGATATGAATACATGTGTTTTCCAAATATAAATCTTCGATTATTTAATTAATTTTGTTTAAACGATTACAGCATGTGGGACTTGCTTCTTTGATTGGCGACGATGCATTGTCACATTGACCTTACTTAAATTTCGATTAATGGTCCTCGATTAATTCACAAGTAAATTTATTTTTACAACCACGAGGCATTGACCTTACAAACTTGTTTTTTCCCCATATTTATTTCTTTTATTTATTTACGTCCAAGACTATGATATTACTACTGACATAGTATAAACAAAAGGACAAAAAGTACCATAAAAAGTCTGCACAAATTAACAAAAGTCATCTAAAATGTCCATCAAATGAGAAATGCAAATGTCAGAGGTACTACTGTTGTAAATAACGGTATGCGCTCGTCGGATGGACATAGTATATTAGTACTAACAAGCGATAAATCAGAAATAATCGAGAATAATCGGCCATAATTGGAAATAATTAATCGATTAGTCGAGAAAATCCGTAACAATTTGATTGCCGCCAACGACTAATCAACCGATTAATCAGCCTACACTGAGATCGTAAATGTTTGTAAGTTTATTATATACCATGTAGCGTCTGATTTTTCGTTTCTCACCCCTCCTGTATCTTATACACGTGGAAAATATTAATATATATATATTTTAAATCTCGATAGAGGCTACCAGGTTGAAAAAATTAAAATTGTTATTGCGCGTAATTTCACTATGCTGAAATTATATCAAACACCATATCAATATTGTAATTAATAGCTGAAGTTTTTAAAGATACTCGTTTATTTGTTTACTTGTTTATAGTTGTGTTTTTATTTATTCACAGTTGAATATTTTCAAAGGTACTTATTATTTAATATTATGTAACAGCTTGTTTGTAAATTTTTCTGAATCAATGCAATTATCTACGATTTTTCAATCAAAAAAGATATTGTAATATAAAATATCTTTTTATTGAAGCGAATATACGACAGGACAATGCAACAGCAACAAGAAAAAGAAAGGTATTTTGGGGTTTCGGCTCCCCTCCGTTCCGACTTCCGAATACATTAAACTAGTTTCGAGAAATTTGAGGTGTTTATTTCGGATCGGACGGATAAAATATAATCCAGCTTTATTATTAAGTTTGGACAATTCGTTTAGATAGTTGTAATTAAAATAAACAGTTTTAATTTAAAGTTGAAACTTTCAAAAAGACCGTTCAAACAGAGGGGCTTTGAACCATTCTTGTGCTCCAAAACATCTATTTCAAAAGTAGATCATCAAACAATTGGAGGAGAAACTTTGAACAATTTTCTTGTGCCGAAAATGACCTACATAAAATAGAGTCCGAATTCTCTGAAGTAACTCAAATTTTGTGTTTAGATCCAGAACGTACAATGAAAATCCAGATAATGCACAGCCCCTTTAGTCAAATTTTATCTTTCAATAAAGTTTATAAAAATGAATAATGATGCCATTATAATAAATACCAAGAATGGTAATAATAATAGTAACAACGAATATATATTTATATCGGCTCCGAAAATTATTTTTTATTATTTGAAAGCCGAGAATTATTCAAATACCAAACGTAACAAAATTTAATATTGACGTCGGACCTCAATTCAATTTACATTGTCTTAATTATTTGTTGGCATCTTTGAGAGTTGGTCATACACGCATAACTGCCCCCAAAATATTATTAAAATATTATATTCTTGGAAGAGGCACTCTCCTCGTGCTCCATTAGCTCAGCAGTCGTACTGCAAAAATCAAATTAAAAAATATATATATAGTCAGTGACCTAGTCCTACTTTTTCTTGTTTTTAGATTGTTTTGGATTGTCTGTGGCCTCCACAACACTGGTAAGTGAGTCCTACTTTTCATTTTTCTATAATATCACTGTACAACATGTTGTACAATTGTCCAAAACCACAAAGGATCTAAGGCAACAGAAAAACAAAACAAAAACTTGGTTGGAAATTTTCTCCCACTTCAAACTTAGGACAGGATATTTTTCGGACAAGTATCCTCTCCATTACTGTAAAAGATTCCCTTCACTTTACGGTTTGAGATTAAATCTCAGCTGCTTTCAGATTCGGGCTGACGGAGGAGGCAGTATTATTGGGCTTTGAGATTCGTGCCAAGTTACAAAGAACGGTCCAGATCAAGTAATTGTAAAAGATTCCCTATTAAGGTACCGGGGAGGATCTGAATTCATATTTTTCACCCATCTAAAGCGTATTTTTCTTGTTTTTAGATTGTTTTGGATTCTCTGTGACCTCCACACACTGGTAAGTGAGTCCTACTTTTCATTTTTCTATAATATCACTGTACAACATGTTGTACAATTGTCCAAGACCACAAAAGATCTAAGACAACAGAAAAACAAAACAAAAACTTGGTTGGAAATTTTTCTGGTCTATCTGTGAATCTAAATTTCAAGGTCCGTTTTCTCTTTTTCTCTTTTATAATATTTTACATAAATAAAAAATTCTCTCCTTTGAGTGGGGATTTATAGTTTAATGATTCTAACCTTTCATGATTGGATTACCAAAAGGAAGTTCTCTTGGATCCTACGCTTGATCAGATCTCGTGTTATTTTTATATAATAATGCATTATTCCCCAATTTAATAGAAAAAAATTGAAAATTTCTCTTCATCATCATCATTATTAATTGTTAATATTATAAAATAAAGTACATAAGAACTTTCTTATACACCAATTCCAATTTTCCGCTGGAATAAGTAATTATTTAAAAAAAAAACTATTCCTGACCAACATATCCAAATAAGCAACTATTCCTGCAGGTACCGCTCTTGTGTTTTTAAACTTTTTTTTATTATTCATCATACATTGCTGACCTACAACTTGTGATCAATAACTCTATCAGAGCCTGTTGGGCACAAAAAGGAGAATGGGTGTGGGTACAGGAATTGAACTAAATTTTACTGTGTGCGTGGAGAAAAAAAATTCAATCAGAATGAATTTGTTTTTTTCCACGGGCACAGTAACGTGCCGAACAAGCCCTAAGCTACTAATTAAAATTTTCCTTAGATCCATATAATGGAAAATTACAATATTTTTTCCTGATCCTTCTCTTTAGTTCTTAATACATGATACTTAGGTTTATTTTTTGTTTGGTCTAATACAACTGGACGCCTATTATATTCGGGTAGTTTACGTCACACGTGTTCGATTAATTTATGCGTATGAACCAGTAAAGCAGCGTTGTCACGATGAGAGAGAGACCGTCACAACGTTGGTACACATCCAATTTGCCAAACAAATGGCAAAAGGGAAAGGGAAGACAAATTAGGCTAACAATATTCAACTCAAATTAAATTGGATTGAATGATTACCATTTTCCAGCCTAGCCCCTAGTGGGTTCATTTGGGCTTTCATATGGCCGAAATTTTTATTTTTAACATTTTAATAAAATTCATTAATAAATTAACCATCGTTTTTGGTCAATTTCAAATTTAACACGGCCGCAGAATGCCGGAGCGGACCCATATGGGGGGTACCGCAGAATGCCGAAGCGGACCCCCATATGGGGCCGCACAATGCCGAAGCGGCCCCTGGGGCCGCATAATGCCGGAGCGGTCCCTTTATTTTTTATTTTAGAAATACGAAATTGTATATATGTTAAGTGTTATTTAGTTTCGAATGTAGTTTAAATTGATTTTTGGTCGTATCGTATTTTTGGTCGTTCGTTTGAAATATTTTAGATATTTTAGATATGTGGTTTCTTTTAAATTCTTTTGTGTACTCTGAGATAATAAAATCAACAAAATAAATAAATAACAACAAAATCAAACAAACAAGAAACTAATCAACGAAATAAATAAGTATCTGACAAAACATCTACCAATACTCCAAATAAGAATCTACCAATCTAACAAAACATCTAACAATCTACGGCTCTGGACTAAACACCGTCCTCGCCTTCTTCTTCCTAAACCCCCGACCCCGCCTGCATAGTGGCGTCTCGTCTGTATCTCCGGAGGATGCTGAGCTGGATGCCTGGACATCCGTAGACTGAACCGGCTCATGGGGAACCTCCTCAATCTCGGATGTCTGCTGGACCCCAGGACCAAAAACTGTGGTCTGTCCAGACTCAGCCTGCGTGAATAAAAACGCCTGTCTGGCAATGGGGTCATCGTGGAGGGAAGGGTGAGGTACCTGCGGTGAGGACTGGCCAGGGAACAGCGGGATGGGCTCTGTCTGAACATACCCTGGCTCATAGGCAGGAGGTACTGTCTGAGTGGGACTGTAACCTGGGGAATACAGTCCATCTCCCTCTGTGCCATAATCAGCGGAGATATCAAAGCCCAGGTCCTCATCGTGTCCACCCTGTAGTAACTTACAAATTAGATAATGTATTGAATAAGAAAAATATCACAGTTATGTATTTTAATTTAAATTATACCTCGGTAGGCATCCTAGCCTGGGATCCCATGGCGTCCAGTGCAGCCTGGCGCATCAACTCGGCACCTCGGTCGAACGCCTGACCGACCGTCTCAGCATCATGGACGCCTGCAAACACGTCCTCATCACCAGTGTAGGGGACATAGACATCGGGCTCGTCAGATATGTCGTCGACCGCATCAACACCGCCCAAGCCAGCGCACCTCAGTAGAGAGTCGAGGCGCGCCCTGTACCCACACTGGCACACCGCGGGTACGTTGTGCTTGAGGATGACCTTCCCGAGCCTCTTCCATCCCCTGGTGACGGCCATCGTAGCCCCTATGACGCAACTCTTGACAAGATATAATGCCTGAAAATATGAAAAAATTATGAAGAAGTTGTACAATTGTAAATATTAATATTTTTGAATTTGAAACTTCAAATTAAAAATACCGTGGCTGCGAGAGGTGCGCCGGCGGGGATAATACCGTGGATCCGTCCTCTACGATCCCTCGGCTTCGGACTCGACGCCCGTGACCGGCTCCCCAATAATAGTCATACCCCACAGGCAACTGACGTCCTGTAGGGTGACTGTCATCTCAGCATGGGGGAGATGAAAGCTGTGCGTCTCCGGACGCCATCGCTCAACGAGGCCAGAAGATAAGCCCTCGTCAGCATTCTCCTCGGCCATCTGGGATATCTGGTACAATCCCATCGAGCGTAAAACCCCCCCGTACGCCGACTGGTACCGTAGATGCTGGCGGTTGTGACGAACCGTAACCGCATCCAAACCCTGCATTTAAGTAAATAATCAGATCAAGTTCATTCATCAAAAATTCGAGATGACAAATTTATAAATATGACAAATTTACTTACCCCAGTGGCAGCCTCTAATATCCGATGCTCCGCATTCGGGTACCATAAGAAGTCGCTGACCCTGTCGGTGCGACTCCGGATACCCGGAACATCCGCCAACGCTGTCTCGATGTACTGAGACATCTCGTATGGCGTGGCTGTAGGAGCATGCTGTGTACCCCTACTGGAGGATGGTATATCTCTACTGGTACTCATGCTGTATTGGATAATATTTGGTCAAATATGAGAGTTTGGTAAAAGTCCGGTTTAACTTTGGGTACAATTCTAATTAAATTTGGGTACAATTCTAATTAAATTTGGGTACAATTCTAATTAAATTTGGTTACAATCGAATTAAATTTTGGTACAATTCTAATTAAATTTGGGTGCAATCTAATTAAATTTGGGTACAATTCTAATTAAATTTGGTTACAATCGAATTAAATTTGGGTACAATTCTAATTAAATTTGGGTGCAATCTAATTAAATTTGGGTGCAATCTAATTAAATTTGGGTGCAATTCTAATTAAATTTCGGTACAATCGAATTAAATTTAGGTACAATTCTAATTAAATTTGGGTACAATTCTAATTAAATTTGGGTACAATTCTAATTAAATTTGGGTATAATCGAATTAAATTTTGGTACAATTCTAATTCTAAATCCTAAATCTAAACTCTAAACCTAAATCCTAATCCTAAACCCTAAACCTACACCTAATTACTACTCTACACTAAAAATTAAAACAAGAGAAGAAGAAGAAAACTTACTCGAGGTCGAAGGAATTCGAACTTCAAAAGAGATGTAATGAAATCGGAATTCTGCGGCCCTACATATAGGCCGGGGACCGCTCCGGCATTATGCGGCCCCAGGGGCCGCTTCGGCATTGTGCGGCCCCATATGGGGGTCCGCTTCGGCATTCTGCGGTACCCCCCATATGGGTCCGCTCCGGCATTCTGCGGCCGTGTTAAATTTGGAATTGACCAAAAACGATGGTTAATTTATTAATGAATTTTATTAAAATGTTAAAAATAAAAATTTCGGTTCATGTGGCAAGCATTTGACTTCAGATTCGCTTTTATTCCTTGGATTAGGAACGATGTCTTTTTCAATTACACCGGCTATTGCTGTTCATTAATTAGCGAGTCAGGATTCTCTGCAGTGGTTTATATTTTTGAAAGAAAATTATTTGGTACCATCTCTAGCTAGTTAAAAGTCCTTTTCCGTTATGTATACATCTTTTCTGTTGCTTTGTCCTTTTAAATTGGTTTATATTTATTTCGTAGGATCGAGATCTGTTAAAAGTTTTTTTTAATAAATATTTCAGTTGGAAGGTTTGTCTTTAATCTTTACTCATAATACAAAAATAATATATATTTTAAAACTGTACCTCTTTATCATCACACCTTACTTGCATTATTGGTTTTTTTTAAATATTGTGCCTTTTCCTATTGTATTAACTTTATTGGATTGCTCGAACGAATTCCTATTATATGTAAATATGAATTCTATATGACATGTAATAGAGCGCAAGGATTTGTACCATGGAAAACAAGGAGCACCGTGAGTATCGAAGGTGAATTTATGTTATTTTAAGGGTAAATTTACTGATATTATAACTGATGTACTGCATGAGATAAATAATAAATGTGGTTAGCAGTTACGATTTTTTTTATTAATATCCATAATTAAATAAAAAAATAAAAAAATATTCATGGTTTTGTGGTTAGCAGTTACGACTGTTTGAACTTTGAAAACGGAGATACATATGTGGGATATGATTGAAGCACAAAATCATAGTGCATTTTAACCCTACTCTATGTAAATATTGTTGAATATTTAATATAGCCGGAAATAATTTTAATAACTACGATGGTAGCATTGAACATTTCCATTATATCCAATGGCAGAGTCAATGATATTTTAAAAGAGCCGATATATGATACTAAAACGTATCAATTTATTAGAAGTGTTTGTTAAAGATAATTTAATAGATATTTAACATATATTATATTGAAAACTTTTGGTTCCATAATCATTATATAAAATTCTATGTTCAGATCCGCCGCTGGTTTTGCCATTGACAGAATGGTGCGACACTGCGACTCTCTTCTAACATTTATTTTGTATCAAGTTAAAGTATTACGATGAAGAGGTTTACTGTACTGCCGTCAGAATTCAGTCAATTTAAGGCTGCAGTACATGTACGCACCGACAAATGGAGAATAGAATAAACTATGCATGACAAACGCTACACTAATGAATAAAAACAGATAGCTGTCTTGGAATGAGCACATGGATTCAGATTCTCTACCCGGCAAGTCCATGTTCTGATTCTTTACCGGGTCATTTGCTATGGGTATATTTAGTTGGATTGAGAATAGGTTATTTTTTAGAACAAGTTATTCGGAACAAGCTATTTGGTGTTTGATTGGATTAGAATAGCTAAAATAGAGAACCAAACTTGTTTGTCTTATTAGAACAAGCTATTCTCACAAAAAAATTAAAACAAGCTATTCTAATAAGACAAACATCAATTTTACTATTCTAGCTATTTTAAGATTGCAACCAAACATACCCAATGTGAATAGCAGATTTAGGACAAAAAAATCATCAGAGAAAATATTTAACTTGTAAGATCCACTTTATAAAAGAGTTCATGGAGATTTGAACCGATATTCTTACAAATCATCCTACCAACTTACTATTTGAACCACTTTATTATTTGCATTAACTCAACAATCTCGACAATTATTAAAATAAAACTCGATTAAAAAAAATACAAATTCATATCCTACGAAACACAAATTGTATTAAATCTCACCGACATTTTTATTAATATCCAAAGTTTAATACAAATAATTAATTATGCCCAGAATCGGACCTATTATCGAAAAATACCCAAGCCGGCCAGAAAATGGCCGGCTTAGGTCCCTCCCTAAGCCGGCCATTTTCTGGCCGGCTTGGTACTTTTTTTTTTTTTTTTTATAGAGAGAGACACTATGAAGATCAAAATATTGAAATCTAACTCTGAAAATTTGAAATTTTTGTTTAAATTATTTGTTATATTACTTCTTTTGATGTATAATTAGCATATTTATACTAAAATACGATAGATTAATTGAAATTATGTTGAATAACACTAAATTATGTTAAATTACGTTAAATTACATTAAATTACGTTAAAATACGGTAAATTACGCTAAAATACGGTATGAATAGGGACGATATCTTCACTGAAAAGGGGAAAAACGACGATGAAACTTCAAACGGTCATAAAACGGCGCTCGAGTGTCCGATTTCAGCAAATGACCACTTTTCGGAAAGCTTGCGAAAATACGCATGCATCCATGCCTACGATGCTAGATTCCGAAATTCAGAATCGCCAAAAAACTAAGAGAAGAGCCTCAAAACTTGAGTTGAAGTTTCCGATTAAAATTTTCGTTTCTATTATTCAATCCAAATAGCTCAGTAAATTAGTTACATAATGAACTTGTAGAATACCAATTTTTACTATTTTCGGAATTTTTTTACTATTTTTTATGATTCATGAAAGATGAGCAAAATCAGTCTACTATAGCGTAATTTTGTGTAGTTTAGCGTAATTTATCGTATTTCAGCATAATTAGCGAAGTTATTGTAATTTTACGTAATTTAGTATAATTGAACATAATTTATTGTAATATAGTGTAATTCAATATAATTTCAAGTATTCTAGCGTATTTTAGTATAAATATGCTAATTATACATCAAAAGAAGTAGAGGAGGGATCAAGTTACAACAACCATTTTTTTCATTTTCAAAGTCCAAATCGTCGATCCAAACCGTTCAACATGATTATCTAAATAAAATGTGCTTGCAGATCAAATTTTACATTTTTTTGAACTTTTTTACTATTTATTAAGATGGGTACAAAATTCAATGGTCTGAATATGACTATTTTTTGTAAAATATTTAATAAATAGTAAAAAAATTCAAAAAAAATGTAAAATTTGATCTGGAAGCACAATTTATTGTGGAGATCATGTTGAACGGTTTGGATCGACGATTTGAACTTTGAAAATAAAAAAAATGATTGTTGTAACTTAATCCCTCCTCAAAGAAGTAATATACAAATAATTTAAACAAAAATTTCAAATTTTCAGAGTTAGATTTTAATATTTTGATCTTCATAGTGTCTCTCTCTAAAAAAAAAAAAAAAAAGTACCAAGCCGGCCATTTTCTAGCCGGCTTGGGTATTTTTCGATAAAAGGTCCAATTCTGGAAAATTAATTATTTGTATTAAACTTTGGATATTAATAAAAATGTCGGTAAATCTCACATGTGGACTATCTATATGTCTAATATGAATTACGTTTTTACTTTTCAATCCTTTTTGAATTAATTAGAGACATTATCAGAATTGTCAAACAATTCCATTATTAAAAAAATCCCGTCGCGTAAAAGATCCCATTGAATACAACAAAATTACTAATCATGTGATGTCCCAATCAACAACAATTATAAAGCTGGCACAAAAAAATATCAAGTAAATCTATCAAGTATATACAACAGGAGCAAAGAATTATCATTTGATTAATTTGCAAATATAGCACATTGTAACAACAAGTTGCTACAAGCCCTTAAAAACAAAAGAATTACAAAGCGGGGGTGGATGCTCAATCAGTACCTTTGAACTACAACCAGGTATTCTAAGTTTAGCTAAGAACCTAATTCCTATGTACTAAATTTACCCCCAATTTACTCCTGATTTCTATCCTTTCTATTAATGTACAAAAATTAGAAACACATTACACAAACTATTCCTTTTTTCCTATTTGCGACTAGCCAAAATGCAATCCTGTCAGATCAACTACCCCACTATTTTCAACTTTTTATTGGTATGGTCATAGGTGGTTCCTAGAACGGGTAACACGACCACTACCACCACTTCTTGGCGAACTAAAGTCAAGGTTACGTGGGCCCCCTGTCCATTCATCATCGTCTTCCTCTTCTTCACCTCTAACAGCTGCTGGTTTTCTAACCCTAGGGTTGCGTGGCGTCTGCCGTTTCTTTGGGACAGATGCAGTGAACATAGCATAGTCTATGGAATCATCTCTCAACACTGTCTTGTACTCCTATGAAAAAAAAGGTTCCACAACATTTTGTATTCAGGCGGAAATGTTCAGAATTATACGTCATTTTGCTGATCACATATTATTGCAACAGGAAACAAGAAATTAGATAAGTAATAATACCTGATACAACTGTACCATGTCCTCAAATTGTGAAGGTAATTCAGTTCTGACATCAGTAATATTCAATGGAATATTCTGCTTCGTGACTGTCTCCCCTGGCTTAGGGGGTTCTCTAATAGAAAATGCCTGAAATAGAAATATTTAGCACCTCGCAGTTTCAATATTAAATCAACATGTGGAGAGTAGAGAAAACAAACCTGACAACGGGCATCATTGAGACTATAGATAATTTTCAAATGCCTCTTCAGTTTTAGTAGAAGTTGCAAAGCAATTGTATCATGACAATCAGCCTGAATAACATGACACTCAATATCAAACCACAGAAATCTATTTGCAGAAATAAACTTAGAAAAGGCCATATGTTTATCAAATCCTTTGTCAGGATAACAGCAGGTACCTTGAGGCGTTGCATGTCAGTTTCTGATAATTCAAACCCTTTGTCAGGTGTTGTCACATCTGTGAGCCCGTCAATGGTATTTGTCTCCCGCTCATTTAATACCTCGTTATGTGCATCTCCAGAAGTTGCATTGACCATTACCCTCTGTTGTGCCAAAGAACTCCAAATTTTCATGTTAGACTCAAGTGCACCGGCTCGTACCTGTATTACCCGGTTGATGTCATAAATCAGGTAAAGAGGCTCATCCGGTATTGTGAAGGGAAGAGAAGCAAGAACTTCGGTACAGTAGCTACACAGAAAATAAACAAAAGGAGTTAAGAAAATTTGAGTTAATTCAAAACCAAAAGCTGGAATTGCGGAAGCTACAAGAAATATCCACTTACACAAGACAACAACTATTGGCAGAACTTCTCATTCTGAGTTGAACTGCCTGGTAATTTTGCAATTCAGACCCGAACTGCTACCCATTGTGTTATGGGCCAACAAATAATAAAATGAGAAAACATAGTTAACATTATTCTCTTTTATTAACCAGGCTATAATTAAGGCCACCTACCTAACCTGATCTAATCCATTGCAACACTTGGCCACAATTTTGATTTACGGCTATACAAGTCAAGTAATAAGGAGATGCAGATGGAGTATGCTTACACAAGGAAGTTAATGGGAACAGGAGTACGATTGTCAGACTCAAATTTACGGACAATGGAGCGCATGAACTTGTTTCTGGAATTACGGTTCGACCGGATCAGACGGTAAATTCTAGACACCCCTGGCCTCACAAATGCCAGTGGGTTTGCCTTCACATTGCTATTCCCTGACACCATGTTGTGATTACTGACTATGGTCTCAAAAAATCGGAATGACATCTGAAGCCCATCACCCAATCTACTTTCAAAGAAAGATGGGTACCTAAGAAAAGGATCGAACAATTTGCATTAGTTTTTCATTCTATAGCCATCTCAGAAGCAATGATATGATGTCAGTTTCAAGTCATGTACCAAACTTTTACTAACAGAAGTTCCCACCTAGCATCAGGAACAATAACAACATGGAAATTGAAGCAAATAAAAGTGTTTAAAAACAATTTCAGCAACTTTGAGGCATGTCATGCGGGATGTCAAGATAAAAAACTACAAGAATGAAATGACAAATTGTAAATAACTCTAGATAATTTAGAAGATATTATACTTCTCATTCATATTTGCGAGAAGATGGTGAGCAAGCTTCGAGTTCGCCTCCAGTGGATCAGTTTCGAGTGCTATCAGGTGCGGAACACATGTGATAGGATGTACTAGACCTTGACGTAGCACGATTTCCACTATCTACGTAAAATTAAAATTCAAATCCATGAGCTGATAGAAGGACAGTGAATGGCTGTCTGAAAATAAAAAATACATGGCCAATAGCAACCCAACCTGCATGCATCTGATGTTACTAGGAGCATTTATTGATATTTAAGCAGGACTAAGAATAGTAAGTATTGAACACAGAAAAAGAGATGGAAAAACTGATGCAATTGAGATCTCATATGTATGGAATGGCTTGGTACCAATATCTTGAAGCTTTTTGGGAAAAATTCAGTGATGTCATGTTTACAAGCACCAACTAGGTGATCAAATACCCTCAATTAAGATTAGACAATAAAACTGCAATCACCTAAATTAAATAAATCTCAACCAATACAAACATATAAAATCATTCAGCTACCTTAAGAGCAGTTTGACGAACTAGGTCAACTGAGTCAATGCACCTTGCCAGAACACTATTCCAGTACAACTGGATAATACCACCACAAATGTTGGTATCTCCTGCACCAGCAGCTACAGGTACTGGACTTGCACCAGTGCCATTTATGCCATATTCATTCTGCGGTGCCTTCTCAGCACTTTCACCACTGAGCTGACTTTCAGCATCTACCAGATACTCATACATGTTTTGCAATGATTGTATCTGTTTGACAATATTTTTTTATTAGTAACTTCCAATGTTTTACATCTATTTGATCAGCAGGATGTGAACTTCTCTGAACAGTTACAAGACAATCAACCATTGAATCAGGTTATAAAGCCCTCACATAAAAAAAAAAAAAAAAACAGCAAGCCAAAGAGAGGGAAAATGAAGGATGGCAGAATTTTCCATACCATCATGTATTAGGTGTACGACACCTGATGGTGCAGTACCACAGTCAAAGTTCGAGATTTAAATGGTATAACATAAATAATTACCAATGTTAATGCTTAGTGACAATGTATTAGATTGGAGTGGCTGACCACAATTGATGTACCCAAAATCCAGACAGTACAATAAAGAAAAAATCACTTCATTAGTGAAGTGTTGATATAACATATGTGATACCTTGAGTCGAGTGTCCACATCAGAAGATAGGGATGCCTCTAAGAGTCTCATAATATCCTTCTCTAACATGTATTCCGGCTTAGCTATAAGTACATTACCCAATGCCTACATTAAAACAATCACATAATTTGTATTTTGTAGCACATTTCAAATTATGAAAAAAGAAAAGCAAATAGATTATCAACAAATATTAAATACACGAATGTAATTCCCTTTTACAGAGTTTGATGTTAAAGGCAAAAAAAGAATATACTTTAGCAGGTAAGGATTAAGAGGGAGAAAAAAAAAATATGGAATAAGGATCTAACTGGGAAATTTTACATAATACCCTTCCTTTTCAAAACATAGAACAAAATACCCCCCTCTTAAAATTCTTAACAAAATGCCCTTGTGGGCCCCATTTTTCTCCCCTCTTTCCCTCCCTCCCACTCCTCCCTATTTACTCCCCTTTATTCTTTGTTTAATCTTTTAATTAACATATAATTTTTTTAACATACCTATTCTATCTAATTTATTCGGTTTAAAATTTCATATTCCTAATTTTAACAATTATAAGAATTTTATCACATCGCAGGTTAAGAACAATTTAAATTAGGATTGATCAATTGAAATGATAATGCATGTGAATTGGATTCTTTAATGAAATGATAATGTGGTCAATTGAAATTAATGTATCTGAATGTTCCGTACTTTCCATTCTTTACTGTATTTTTTATTTTTTATAGACTATTTAATTTGATTTCTGCTTACATAAAATTAATTATTTTTTAGCAGGGTGGAACGTTGGAGGAGAACCTGAATTCATAAGCAAATAATAGGTTAAAGGTACATTACTTTATTATTGATAGCATCTCTAGGTGAAATAGCTAAATTTTTTATTTTTCCAGTTTAACTTAGTTGAGTAAATAAGATATGTATTTATTTCCTAAAAAGATAGATATGTTTCAATAGCACTCACATAATTGGTGAGATTAATTGCTTGATCTTTTGATGTTGTTTTGTCATTCAATAATTTTGTAAAATGAGTAACGAGAAGAAAAAGTCAATTAATTATTAGTGGTTACTTTTTTCTTATTTTTGTAAGATTATATCATATACATAATTGGGGGAATTACATGTATACCACTCAAAAACTATGAAATTACGTATTTCCCCCTCCAAATTCTGTAATTACATATTTACCATTCCAAATTCAAAGAGCTCACATATTTACCCAATTAATCAAAAACTGAGATTAATTGTATTTAATATTATATAAAATATAATTAATAACTTAATTACTTCTCTTCCTCCTTCACCTTTGGCGTATATTCGTTTCTTCAGTGCCAAAACTATTACTCTGTCTTCTCATACGCTAAAACCTCCTCATCTCTCCTGCTTTTCCAACACCATTCTAATCATCTGTCCGTCTGTGGAGATGATATACGAGGAGGAAGAAAGACCTAGATGGGAGTTCGAAGTAGAATCATCCACAATCGAGTAATTTCCTTAATCTTGATATTGCTATAACACAAATGAGTCTCGCTTTATAAGTACCGTCTTTGTTCTATGTCAATTCAATAAATTTCGCACTTTCCAATCTCAAGTAATGACGTTGTCGCTGGAAAAGGATAGGATTTCTAGTACTATTTAAATTCCGATATTTGATATCAAGGTTACTATGTGATGTCTCCTTGTGATCTTCTTCGTCAAATAACAGGGAGAATTTTTGTTCAACGCATCTTGCTTAATATTCATTTAAATTGAACGAATCGACCAAACTGACGAAACTGGAACTTTACATTTGATTGTGGTCTTACATCAAATTTGCCCAGAAAAACTAATTATTTTTTGTTAAACATGATAGTTAATATGCTTGTCCAATTTTCTTATGGGACCTGCAAACAGTGTTTAATTTGGCTAATGAAATTGTTGCTTATTTTTTCTTACTTTTGGCCACTAAGAACATGATAGTTATATATGCTTATTTTTTATGTTTAATTTGCTTTATCAGACAACTGGATTGAGACATGACAGTTACATATGCTTATTTCTTATGTTTAATTTGCTTTATCAAACCAACAAACTGAGTTTACTGCGAGGAATGCGTGCGGTTCTATCTAGACTTCTAGAGGCATTGAGCAGTGAAAGTTTTACTCCGATTCAGAGGTACTGGTACAATGTTTAACAAATCCACAGGCCCCGATATGTGTACAGTGGCAGGTATACTCTGCAACTATGCAAATTTGGAACCTTCTGGCACGTTATCCAGGCTTTTCGTGTCACTACGTGCAAAGAGATATCAATCAACAAGCTCATTTAATTGCTAATCAGGTGAGGATACACCAGTTTGCTTATACAGGTTTTTCATACCCTCGCTTTGCTCTCTAGAGTTTCATGTGTGTTGTTTTTAGTTTTTACAGTGTTATTCTTTCATCTCTAGAGATGTGCAGTAGTGCTCACTGTTATTTGTAGGTTCAGCTTTTATTTGTAATTAATTGATGTAAGAATGTTTCTTTGGTTTGTAATATACACATAAGGGCTGTTTCTCGAAAAAAAAAATCCCAACGAATTGAGATATGTACCAGTATGGTGCAAATCAGTGTATGGTGTGAATCATAGTAATTGGATAAGTATTTAACAAAAATCAATACAAGAGAATGCATAGGAGATTGGTACAGTGAATCATAGTAATTTGAATGTATAGGAGATTTGCACATGACCTGTATCAGTATGGTGCAAATTTGTTCAGTAAAAGTTTATATTAATATTCTTTGATTCAAGCAGGTGCGTAAGCTATTGAAAGCCCGAATCAGATTTGGTGTACAAGAGAACGAATCTAAGGAGAGAGAGAGGATGCTAAGTTAATCCTTGATTAATTATAGTTTTTAGAATATTTAACATAATTAATCTGAGTTTTGGGTATATTCGATATATACTAAAATTATATTGGGTAAATATGTGAGTTCTTTGAATTTAGAATGTAAATATGTAATTACAGAATTTGAAGGGGGAAATACGTAATTTCATAGTTTTTGAGTGGTATACATGTAATTCCCCCTACATAATTAGTATATTTTTTTTGAAGTATAATTACCTCAGTAAATTGTTCTTAATCAGTGATGTGATAAAATTGTTATAATTGTGAAAAATAAAAATATAAAAATTTTAAACTGAATAAACTAGATAGAATGTGTATGTTAAAAAAATTATATGATACTTAAAAAGATTTATAAAATAATTATAATAATTTTTAAGAGGACTCATATGTTGGAAAGATTCTATGTATAAGCTAATATTATGCTTTCTGATTTAAGCAAATAAAATTTTACACTACAATATTTAATTCTAATTCGTTATACACAAAAAGTAAATAATAATTCAAAACGTGAATGAGATCATAGTTGTATTTTTTACATAAACAAAGAATAAAGGGGAGTAAACAGGAAGGAGTGGGAGGGAGGGGAAGAGAGGAGAAAAGTGGGGCCCACATGGACATTTTGTAAAAATTTTGAAAGGAGGGTATTTTGTTCTATGTTTTAAAAAAGTAGGACATTATGTAAAATTTCCCGATCTAACTCCAAATTGTGATAAATGGAACAGTATGCTGATGCAGAGCATAATACCATACTGATATTATAGTTGACTTTACAAAACAGCATCTATCATGTTAACTAAAGATAAAAATGAAATAAAAAATAGAACAAACTAAGAAAGAGAAAGAACATACTTGTAAAGCTCGGACCTTCAAGCTAAAATCCTCCATGAGTAGAAATCTTTTAAGCAATCCGAGAATTTTGGAAATTTCAATACGAGCATCACATGAAGCCATCAATTCATATCCATACCTAAGTAGCAATCCAAGACAGAACAACGAGCGGCCCAACATCTGCATTCCACACACATAAAATATAAATCAACAAAGAAGTTATTAGTCAGCAGCCCGACAGCCTCTTAAAATGGCAAGAGACTTAAATTGTGGTAAATATATTGCCAACCTGATTATTATCAGAGGTAGGCCCACGGAGATGCTTGTAGAAGACATGAACCAGATAGTCAACTTGTTTTGCACCTCTTGTAGCCGTCTTACTGAGTGAACATAGACACCTGGTCAAAAGTAACTTGGTGTATCAATCACTTTTTGTTTTGTTCTTCAAAAGCAAGAAACCGAAGATACATGTAACTGAGATTCTGAGAGTATGCCAAGTTGAGTGAAAAAGCTGAAGAAATTAATTTATTGTTATCAAAGTAAAAGACAACTTATATGAAACATATTTCACTTATTTGTAAGAAATGGTTTTAATATATTTCAAAGAAAGAAAAAGGAACTCACAAGGTAAATAAAAGCCAATAAGTTGCATGAAACAGAGTAGTATATAAAAGCAAAGAACTATTAGAGGTGTTTATTCATTTTATTTTTGGTTTCTTATTTAATAGGCAGCAAATATGGTATGTTCTCCAGTAATGCATATTACTTCCAAAAAAAAAAATAGAGAAACAAATAATGACAGATAGAACCTTATAATTTCCTTATCATTACATAAAAGATCCTAGAATAACAACAAAATCTAGTTCAATTATATTCCCTTTTGCTGTAGCTTGGAAGAAGAGAAAATCGTGAACTTTTGATATTACATACCATAAGGAAAACTAGTATGTTTTAATGAAAATAAATTGTCAGAATAAGAAATTAAGATATCTTGTTTGATTTCAGTAACAAAAACATTATTGGATAGAATATACTCAAACCCTTGAAATTATCCGTACCATTTATGAAGTCATCTGATTACAAAATTACTAAAAGAGGAAAAACAGTAGAGTGAACAAGATGGGGGTGACAGAGGATATACTTGATGCAAGCGTGAACAACGGACAAGAAAGAATGGCGAACTATCATGTGCTTGAGGTCTTGCTCAAGCTCTACTATCAGACTCTGTTGTGGCTTTCTTATCAGTGGCAGAACTGCATCAATTACAAATATTATACTTTCAAGCAATTGTGCAATCACCTTGTCATCAACCTGTACATAGAAATGTTAGATCATCAATACAATTCATCATGGTTTGCTACTGCCAAGGTAAAAAGGAAAGAGAATAGAGAAATAAAAATTTACCTGATTCTTTAAATAGGGTTGAAGTGTAACTACAAATTGGGATTGATCTGTAGCTGGAACACAGAGAGTAGGGTCCACAACACAAAAGGCATGCAATGCAAGAACATAGGGAAGTGCTGGGACATCTTCTTCATCACCTACTCCTTCGTTGACCTGACAAACAACATTTCCCACGTCAAATCAAACCATATTCAATGCAGATAATGCATCTAAATTTCAAGTTCCTTTTTTAAAAAAAAAAATACTCCAATATTTTCAAATTAAACGAAATATTTTCCTGCCTTTTCAATTACTGCACAACATTCTGGGCCATTTGGAAAGAACAACAAACAATAAATCATAGTTAAGTTAAGCCACAACAAAAAGATTGCCCCTAGATTTTACACATAAAAACAACCTATTGTTTTTCAGCTTGGAACATGTAAATCTGTTTGGTTTGAGTTGAACTCAATTTTATTTTGGAGAAAAATAGGGCAAAGTAATTAACATTCAATGAAACTAACTCTTCCATTATTAACGATAGCTAAGGTGTTATTTGCAACTATTTGAAAAAGAACATCATTGGGCATTTATTCGCAAATTCAGAAAGACACCATATTCAGGCATTACCTACTTTTATATAAATGAAATTTTTACAGAAATACAAACAGGAAAATTACAATTGTACCTGGAGGATTCTCTCTAGCAAGCGTCTGCAAATTAGCTCACAGCGCTTACGAATGGAAGCCAATGCGACATGGTTAACCCCAGTTGCTTTAGCTGACTGGGGCAGAAAATCAAGCACTAAAATACGTTTTATGATGGTAATAAGAGGCTGGTGGTTAGGCATTTGCCGCAACATATCCACAATCTGCTCTGTCTTGTTTGCTACCTCCATCGGTACAGAGCTTCGATCAGCCACATAGTGCTTGTCACTTCCAGATGATTCTTCAAACCATAGCTCGAAAAATGTTTTGCACACCAAATCCTATTATGAGGATTGGATTTGCATTATTATTAACATTTGGGGTGGGGGGATAAGTATTAGCAAAACCAGTAATACATAATTACAAAGGATTACAGCAAAGATATCAGCATCAGTCATGAAGAATACCACTAACTGGATATGGTACTTGGTCCTGCTAAACATAGTTGTTATAGACCAAGTGTACTAGTTCTGCTGTAACTACATTTTATGATTTATTCAATTATCTAAATCATCTTTCCCTAATCTTTGCATAATCATAGAACAATAATATATGATATTTATCTAGTCAAATCCAACCAAAATAAATAAGGAGAGATGGATGAAAAAAGAAAATATTACTTTAAACAAATGATGTGTCTACAAATAACTACCTGAATACTTGATTCATCGTCGTTGACCCGAGACATTATCTCGATAAATGCATGAGTAGTGCCAGTGAAGTTGGGGTTAGATGTGAACAGGTCACGAATTATCTTTATTGCTCTCTTGCGCACACTCACTCCCATATCCTTTATCCTCTCTGCTACCTTCTCAAAATACTACCAATACCAAAGAAACATACCAATTTAGTTTCTACACAAGTCCCAGCATAGTGAAGGTACATTTGTTATACATAGTACAAGTACCTGTAAGCCAACGTCAGGATGTGAAGCAATATGCCGGCCAACAAGCTCCAATGCAGCTTCTCTAACAGAGATGGCTGAGTCGCAAAACCTCCCTTCAACTGCTGCTTGAACACGCTTGTCACGCAGCACTTCAGGATCAGCCTCGACAATACCACTCACCTATACATGAAAAATTGATATGAAAACAATGCATCATTACAAAAGTGCTAAAGAGAACAAAAACAAGGATTTTGAAATCTCACCGCCCGTAAGGCTTTGGCTCTAATTATAGGGGAGTTCTCCCTCAAGCTCGCCTGGTAAAATTAGAATGTAATGAAGGTTAATACAAAGTATTATATCAGGATAAGGGCCGTGCATAAAGCATAGTATGGTAACAATCAAATTTGTCCAGAGAAGCCTGGTAAAAAAGCCTTTCTGACTGCAAAAGACATCTTATTCCATCTTACTTCTGTGCATATCTTGAGGCTTTCCGGGATCAAGTATAAAAGTGAAAGAAGGCCATACCAAAAGAAGGGTGAGGATTTTGTCGAATCCTCGAGAGAAAGAGTTGCGCTGGCCAAGTGCTTGGCAGATTTTCCTGGCAGACTCCCTAGACAGAATCAAACTACCACCTGGGTCCTGTAATATCTCCTTTGCTTTCAGCCTGGAGAGGTAGTAGACAATCTTCTCTTGAGATTGAGGATCGTCTTTGTACCACATGCATAGGTAGAACCTGTAACAACACTAAAGCTCAATCTCTGATAGCATTTGGAGAAACTTCTGCATATATGCTTGAAAAATTAACTTCATCTGCTTGCATAGGATATCATTAGAAGCTTGTCATTTACCATCTGGCCCTCACAGCATCTTTTTGTTTTGAAAACTAAACCCAAAAATGCACTCCCAAAAGAAATTAACCTGTGGCTAGTAATACACTGAGAATAAAATTCCAAAATTATTTCATCAAATAGATATCATTTCCTATTTGACCCAATCGCACAAAACCATCAGGTGAATCTTCAAGAAACAAAGAGAGGTATTCACAGAAAGACAAATTTGCAAGGGTGCAGAAGCAGCAACAAAAGAAAATGAATGCCATACCAAAAGGTATCACAAATAACATACCATCTAGTGAACAAGTTACCATCGTCCTGTTGACCTGCTTCCTGCAAATAGCTCAACAAAATCTGCTGCACAGCCTCAAACCGTGGTGCAACCGTATCCCCACTTACAGCTTTCCCTTTCTTCTTTGTCCCACCACTTCCCTGCAACTTGTGATAGGATTCCAACACCCCAAGCTGCTCCTTAGACAAGCACAAGTGGCATGACCAGTCATCTCGTAAATAGTTGTCATGGCTGCCAATCCCCATGCAGTCCCAGTGGAAACATCTTCCACAAGTGTCACAGGAGATATTTATGCCTCTACGACCCTGACAGACTGAGCATGCCCCTTTCTGGTTGACAGGGTTGGTAGTTTTTGCATCCAACTCCTCCAGGATCCAGAATTTATTGCGGGTGCATGTGACAGCATCCCGTTTAAGTCGAGTAGCTATGTTGCCGAGGAGATCTATGGCAAGGCACCGAGCTGATATGTCCTTGGATTTCAATCCGGCATTTTGTAGTAGCAACACGCACAGAATCTAGAAAAGGAAAGAAAAAGCAATATAAAACAAACAGAAAAAGGTCTTACACTTGCAATCTCAAATCTCAGTAACAAGCTGTGTTAGTACAGTACCTAAAAGAAAATGTTGACTTTTTCTTTGAGAGCTCTTTAGTTTGGTTCTATGAATGAAATGGGCTTTGCCTACACATTAAACATTCTGGTTCTAGAAAAAAATAAACATTGGAAAACAGATTTGGGATTGGATTGTACATCGCAAACCAGTACTGCACCCAGTCGAGCCAGCTTGGCAAGGGGTTAATGAATGGGATCTTGGTCAGCGCTTCTTGATATGTTTGTTAAACAGGATAGGTGCAACCCACTAGCAAGATGGACCCAATATATTAATTAATTTTTCTATAGAAGTCAATAAATGAACAGATCCAGATTAATTTTAGTCCATTCTATATATTAAATAAACACATCACAATGCTGCCTCTGGGTCAGCACTAGTTCAAAGCAGAGACAATACAATAATGCAGGCAGTAAAACCAACAGATATGAATCTTAAAGGTAAATTTCAGGTGGTAAAACCAACAGATATGGATCTTAGAGGTAAATCATTAGATTCTTTTATATGGACCATATCACTATTCATTTTCATCTTTTTGGCATTTTCTATTGCTTTCCCATAGCAGGAGTCATTCGTTATGGTATGTAGAAGTTATTAAATACTATTGCAATGACTCTTGCATCTAAAAAGCTCCAATCTCTGAGGTTCTTTGCTGGATTAAGGATTTTCAAGGCTTAAGCCCATAATATGCTTCTGGCATCAGGTCCAGGTTATATCCAACAACAGTCAAATCCAATAGTAGGTAGGATTATTAAATAGTAGATACCATCGCAATCACTCTGGTATCAAGAAAGCTTCATAATCTTTTTGCCAAAGATTAAATATGGCCGAGGCTTAAGCCCATGTATGCTACTGCCATCTGGTCTATGTATGGTAGGAGGATAAAAAGTGGGGATGAGGGAATAAATTCTCTCTTGTAAGAGTGATAAGAGTTCCCTTATCCCCACTTCTTACCCTCTCAACAAACATAGCCTTATAGTATGATGAAAAGAATTCTTTGATATTACCTCAAGAATAGGAGCTGAAGCAGGATACTCAGGTAGATTCAACGTCATTAGTAAATCTGCAACAAGGTTCTCCAAAATACCCTTTGCCTCTGACAAGTCTTGTGTTTTTGAACCAGTCAGCCTTTGCAATACACCCGTCCAGAATTGACATGATGCCTCAGTCACAGCTGTAAGGCACTTGATTGGATAGCTCGGATCCACAGTGGCATCAATAAGTGTGCTCCAACTCACAACTGGGGATTTCAGGCTGTCTGGCACAGTGGCACTAAACTGTACCAGATGTAACAGTATAGCAGTTATCATTTGTATTTGTTTTTGCTCTTCATCTGGCAGGTGGTATGTCCTGAGGGCACGTTTCGAGAATTGCATTTTGCGAAGAAGCTGGAGTGTCTCATCTATTAGAAAGCCTCTGTGTTGTGTATAAAATGCAAATACCTGAAAATGCACCATGATTGGTGAATCAAAAATTAAAGAATAAAAATAACCTAGAGCTGAGTGGTTTCGTACAGCTTTGAGAATCAAAAGTTCACCTATAGTATAGATTATACTTTACCATTAAAGAACCATCATACTGCTTATAGTTTTTTGTATATTTTTCATTTGTATTTAACATTTGTTTATTTGAGTTACCAAACTGGTAGTGTCTTTATTTCATTTCTCTTTGCTTAAGAACCCAAATAGAAAGAATCAAGCTTTTGGAGATGAAACTAAAAAAAACTATCAGAATTGCAAATACAAGGTAGATTATAAAGTTAAAAAGATGTACCCCGCAAGCTAAATTGATGGATTTTAATTGAAGGAGCTGAATGTTATCTACAAGGAAAGTGGAAAAGCTAGTTTTCACAAGCGGCATGACACAGCTATCTGACAGTCGAATCACTGGCAAGAGATCTCTCAGAAACCCTAAAATCAAGCAAAGCTTTTGCACCAGGGAATGAACAGCTTGAGAGACTCTATAAGTTTAAAATGGATTAAATAGTGAGAGAATATAAGAAAACATTATCACAAGAGAGAGAACATTGTTATACTATTAATTAAGTGCCATCAGAAAATTTTATTAATATATGTATATGATTCATTAAATTTTGTTAATACTAAAGGAAACCAATCAGCTTGTCAACAAACCAGTTTAAGTGTACCCTAAGGAATTAAAATGCAATGATCCTTACTACCAAAAAGCAGGAAGCTATCTGTCATAAAGAGGTAACTGGGGTAACTAATGGAGGAAGACATGGCCAATAAACAGACCTGTTCCCATAAGACTTTCTTGTAGCAGCACTACGGCTCGTACGCCTCTTTTTGCTTGCAGAACCATCAATATCAAAATCATCGTCTTCATCCTCATAGCCTACAAGCCCCCTTGGATTAGTTTGCTCAACAGTATATCAAAAGAAAAAAAATAGTGGTTAATGCACGACAAGAATCTTATTATCTTACCATCTACATTTTCAGTTGGCTTATTAAGATTGCGGTGCTGCGGATTGAAGGCACCGATGCAGATGTTGATCTGATGCCTCGAAATATCTATTATCCTCTCTATCATCTAAAATCAAAGTTCGATTTGATGTAACTATATTTGTTCATCATTAAAAGTATAAATGCATAAACAACAGACCTATAGACTATATGTGTACAAAATTATGGAAAAGTAACAAAAGCATAAATTATCTGAACCAAAAATCTTCCAGGTCCAGAATTAAGACCAAGTGGTGTTTGGCTCATGCAGTCTGTATACCATCCAAAATGCTTAGTACAACTTACAATACCAGATAATACAATAAAACAAGCAGAGCTGATGCCATTAGAAAAACAATAATGTATCAACTGCATGTATTGACACAACTCCTAGCATCTTATATACCTCAAGTTAAAAAGGGAGAGAGAGAGAGAGAGAGAGAGAGAGAGAGAGGCAGAAAACCTCCTCGCGATAAATTTGCTTGGGCATGTTGTGGTGAGTCAAAATTAACAAAGCAGCATGGATGGCCTCAAGTGCAGAGAAAACCAAAGCCTCTGTATCTGAGTCAACCTACAATAGTCACAATCTTGTTAGAAGATCGAAAGAAGAATATTTTAATTCAAACTTCAAGGTAAGATTACAGATACTCATAGGCAGATTTTATATGGTAGTCAAACTTCACATTCCGGAAAATGTCAAGCTGTGGGCTAAAAAGCACATTATGAACACAGGACAGCACACCCCAGAACACTTTTCATATGTCATGTCTTTATGTGTATCTATGAAAACACAAACACAGTAGCAAATAGGGTTTACGTTTTCATTTGCATCAATAGAGAGGCCTTGGGCACACTTGATCTGACGGTCAAGCACACTCAGGAGCTGGTTGAGCGCATCAAGAGGAACTTCATTTAGGAATTTCTTGGAGCGGGAATTTATAATCTCATTGATAAGATCCTTAGTGGCTGCCAACGGTAACAACAAGGGACCTTCAGCCCCTTCTTCTTCCTCATCTGGGGCTTCTGCTCTGCTACAGAATTCATCAACCGTCTCACAGAACCCCTTAATGGCATCTACAGGATAAACAGATTACCTATTTAGTAATAAATCAAGTCATAGGAAGAGAATCAACAACCAGTTGGTGTTGCGGTGCTGCCAGACACCCAAAAACGAAGCCAGTAATACAATTATGTAAAGAACATAAAAAATAGGAAACAATAGGAAAATAAATATAAAAATAAATAAGACATGAACGATTTTGTAACAGTAAGTGCAAAAATAAAATGATATGCAATTGAAAGAAAGAGGGAAAATAAACAGACCCTGTTGAAATGCCTCCGAGGTAGAAGGACCAGCGTCAGAATCCCTTTTCCTAATTTTAGGTTTCTTTCTAGAAGAACTTCCCTCGAAGTTCTGTTTAAAAGAGAAAGAGAGAAAGAACATATTACATGATAAAAAGTGCATGCAGAATCCAGAAAATTGACAATAAAGATAACAAGAACTCACTTCAGTCGTGTTTCGTTCAGAAGTATCATCCAAGATAACCTGTGGTGGTTCCCTTTGTACAAAACTACTATCAAACCCATTATTTTGTTGAAATGGCTTTGTGTCTGGTATTTGAATGTAAGAGTTCGGCTTGACTGGACCTGAGAAACTTGACCAGTGTAAGATACAAATAGCACCCATGAGATATAATGTATAGAAATTTCAAATATGTTGAGATCTTTAATTCTATATCATAGATGCGTGGAAATTGAGAACTGATTACCTCGAGGTAAGCATTTGAAAGCTTCTGGATTGTACTTAAGTACCTCATGGTACAGCCACGATCTTTCACTAGGGTCTGTACTCACTTCTCTTCTCTTATCCTTCAAATTACTACAACAGAATGGCCACAAAAGAAATAGGAAACAAAACTAGAAGTCATAATTGGACGTTGAGCATTTTGACAAATTCCATGTATCAGCTTGGACTTCAGATGTGTCAGAAAGACATGATTGGTCGAGCTAATAAAACTGTCTGTTGATTCATATTTGCCAACCTATTTCATAATCTAGTAGCTTGTATGTACTCTTCTGTTATATAAATAGAAAGTGCTAACTTCCCTCCTGTCAAAGTTGAACATTTTTCATTGAAACAAAATATGTGACCTTGTAAGCCCAAAAATTTCACAGATGTTTCACAGGATGTTTACCTGCACATCTTTTAGGTTTTAAGAGCACGTGCAATTATTAAAAACCGGATTCCGAGTTTCTTATGGTTTCAAATGAGTACAGACGTACTTCTTCACGTCCAAACACTAGTTCACAGAACCTGTCAGGATTTTTTTGGAAAATGGACAATTTCCAGAAATAGGAAATGGCAAATACTCCTACTGGTAGACTAAGTAATAGATTGGAGGCAATGAAGTCAAAATACTACTGTCCCCAGCATTTTCAAAACAAAAAAAAAATTCACTTTCCCTCTAGAGGAACGTGAAAAATTACTTATCTGAATAAAGGTTTTGATGACAACTTCGGGTTTAGCTCTGCAAATGTAATAATCTTACAAAATCAGAAACCAGAAAAAAAAAAATCGCATACAGATAGCTGACGTCACAACTGGAAAGCAACTGGGCAATGGTACTGGCTTGCATGAGCACATCGGGTCGATTGAGAGACTCCAACCCATCTCCGATCTCAAACTTCCGATTAGCGGATCCGAAGGACACGTGAAGGGACGGGAGAGACAGCGCAGGGGCGATCTCCGAGTGCACGCTGTTCGGTAACCTACACGCCTTCTCCATCTTCCCCCAGAGAAACTGAGGGGAAGAAGAGGGTAATTTGGGGAATTTGTGGTTGATTTGGGAGGGAGAGCGGAGGCGCTTGGAGCTAAGGGAAACACTGGCCCGGTAGCGAGACCAAAGGCGGAGAAAAGGTTTTGTAAGAGTAGGCTTGGAGTTGCAGTAAATTACGAATTCAGGATTTGAGAGGGATAACTAGTAGAAGTTTGCTGTACCTCATTTCCTGTCATTTGTAAGTAGCAAGTGGATTGTCCGAAAATTTTATACGGTTATTGACCCGGTAGCTACCCAAACCACAGAAATATTCACGGGGAATTTAAATTACCGAGATGTGGATTAATGGAAGTTTTATCTTTCGGAGGTTCCTTCCGGCTTCCGTGGAATGGAGATGTCAAGTGTATTTTGAGGAGTGGAGCCCATCAAGAGCAGGTGAAATATTATCTTCTTCCGGTAAGGGATATGTCCTGTGTTATTGTCAAAACTTGAGATCAGTGTTACATGATTGGACCTAAATGCGGCAGGATTGCTTGATCGGATATTCGGTGTACCTGGTGAAATTATATAAATATAAAACTATAAAAGCGCGCGAAATTCACATTGTCCAAACATCAGTAATATTTAAAAAAAAAAAAATTGCGTATGAATTCTGTCGGTTGAAATTTTTTTTTAAATAAATATAGTTTTTGCTTATTAAAATCTTTTAGATCTTGTAAAATGAGGTTCGGTGGATAGGATGCAAACGAGTCTAGCTCCATTTCATTAAAGGACACGAGAAGTGTCAAAGTTTTACAAAACAAAGAAAGAAAAAAAGAAAAATTAAAATGTTCATGTGATCGTACTCCTCACATTGCAGATTACTTCCTCAACTATTGATCTCAGATTCTCAGTCAATGTTTCTACCAGTATGGCTCTATTTGTTTTGACATCCTGACTAAATTATGTTGAATTCGAGTTGAAAATTAATTAAGCTATTAAGTTCAAACTAATTCGAACTTGAAAAAAATTTGAAGTCTACAAAAGCAATTACTAACTTTTTTGTATGCATTTTCGTATTATCTTCAAAAAAACTAAAGTGAAAAATGACTATTAACCATTTTTTCTAAATAAGATTATTTGACTACAAATATTTTTTTTTATCTTTACAAAAATTTGAAATATATATACATAAAAAAACATCGTGTATCATATATCAGACTATTTCTGAATAAGGTCGAGCAAATCAACTCAAATAATTTTATACCAAATTTCAAGCTGTTAAAAATCTAATCGAAGGAGTCTAAATCAAGCAAGTTCATCTCCCATTTTTATTTAATTAAAAATCCATACTATTATAACCCACATCATACTAATCCAAATTCTAAAAAGAGTAGAAGTTTCTCTAAATCAATTAAATCAATACCTTGCAATTCTTTTTTTTTTTATTCAAACATCACCATTATGTCTTGCTAAATCAATTAAATCCATAACCGGCTTCTTTCTCCTTTTTTACACATAGATTTGTTAAATACTTAAATGTTTGACAATGTTGTTAAAAGTTAAAACCCATTCATTATTGTTCCAAATTTGCTCTACTAACGGTCATGTTCTTTTGCCTCGATCTCATTAAACAAAGCGACGAAACGGGTTCCAAAGTATGTCCCTGCAGCCTCCAATCCATAGAATTCAGATCTTCCCCGGAACCGTAATAGGGAATCTTTTACAATTACTTGATCTGAACCGTTCTTTTTAACTTGGCACGAATCTCAAAGCCTAATAATACTGCCCCCTCCGTCAGCCCGACTCTCAAAGCGGCTGAGAGTTAATCTCAAACCGTAAAGTGAAGGGAATATTTTACAGTAATGGAGGGGAAGTTATCCTCTGCGGAGTTCTATAAAACTCCGCAGGTGCGGAGCAAATGAACGGACCAAATTAACTCTCAGCCGCTTTGTGATCGGGTTAACAGAGGGGGCAGTATTATTGTGCTTTTAGATTCGTGCAAAATTAAAACTAACGGACCAGATTAAAAGAACCGCAGGCTGCGGAGCTTTTAAGCTCCGCAGAGGATAACATTCCGTAATGGAGAGGATACTTGTCCCAATCCATAGACCATAATGGCAACAGTCCAAACATGAAAATATTTCTATAAGACAATTCTTATCACATTTTGAAAGCGATGTTCTTAAAACCATTTCATGATGGACTCACCACCATAGTAACAAATGAATAGTTTGGGTTCGATTTGGCGGGATCAAAAATTCGTGATTCGGATATAATCGGAAATGATTCGGTACAACAAGGAAGAAAAAAAAAACAATTGTAAAAAAAATTAAAAAAATCGCATTTTTTTCACGAATAATTCGGAATTCGCATTTTATTCGTGAATAAAACGTATAATACGTTTTTTGCATTTTATTCGGAGTTCGGTTCAGAAACATAAAAAAAACGAATAAAACATAAATTATTCGCGAATTAATCGCGTATATTGTTACTATTCTCACCACTTACTTTGCAAATACTCGCATCGATACCTAATAAGGTCTTAAACCTGTGATAAATCCGTAAATGCAAGCAAGCTTCAACGGTAATATTTTTTTTTTCAGAAAAAAATAGAGGTCTGGTATATAAAACGTATCTCAGTATTTTTTTATCCTTATTTCCAGGATAAGACTTGCTCGCTTCTTCTAACAGATCATAGACACTGCTGCTTAATTCATCTAAAGAAATGCTGAGTGATCTCAAATATTTACCATATTTCAGTGTCAACTCCTTACATGATGTATTCGCACTGAGAATAAAAAATATCATCAAATAAGGTATTGCAAAGTTTTATCCTTTTAATAGAAGAATTCGTAAGTTATTACATCACAAAGCATTCTCCTTTTAATGAAAGAAATTTTGGTCAGTAGATAATTAAAGAGAGGAGGGTTAAAATGCATCGTGTCTTTTATAACTTATAAAATGTACTTGGAGATCAAATTTTATATATTTTGTTTTAAATTTGTTTTAAATAGGTACAAAATCATTACTTCTGAACAATCCAAAAATAATAATTTTGTACCTATCTAAAAAAATAGTAAAATTTTTCAAACTATAAAATTTGATCTCCAAATGCATTTTAATATGAAGATCATGCTGATCAATTCAAATCGACTGTTTGAACTTTGAAAATAAAAAAAGAATAATACGAGACATGGAGGACACGAGGCATTTGAACCTCCTCCCTTAAATAATACGAACCGTCTCATTTGTCAAGAAAAATTAATTGTCCTGCACTGCAGTGGTTGTATCTCTAAGTTTCTTGCAGATTTTTTTTTTAAATTAAGACTATTTTTAGGGCTTCGCCTAAAAAAAATTAAAAAAAATTGAGCAAGGGTCCCTTATTTATTAAAAAAAATGCTAAAGCACTATACATATCAATTACATTTTTGAATTAAGAGCGCAGCAATACTATTAATTTTTTTTTATCAAGAGAGAATAAGAGACAAGGATATTGAATAATTAGTAGTAGATGTCATATTGTCAGATGTCATATTGCACCGCTATAGTGTTTTCAGACCATAAAAGCTATGGCGCTATCGGCGCTATAGCGGCGCAATATAACAATAGTATCGTTTTTTTAGCCGTTCCGCTATGACGCGATAAATGCTATTTAAACCTTTGCATATGGCACAATTAAAAAGTTACATAACTATTTTTTTTTAAGTATAGATTGGAATACAATTATAAATATGTTATTTTATTGAAGGAAAATTAGTCAAGTTTTTATTCAACGAGATCTTTAAATCTTTTGAAAAGAAAAATACACCTTTATAATAAATTAAGATCTGAGTCCACCGTAACGGGCCTTATTAATTTTGTAATTCAGAAACATAATTTCTATTTCCTTGGATAATTCATATGAGCAAATCTGACACTCTTCCATCTTTTCCATCTTGATAATTGAATTAAAAATGAGAATTCGATTCCTCTCACGATTTTGCAGCTTTCATATCTGTGTGAAGCAGTGTTTTAAAATTTGATTATATTCGGTAAATATACGGTCGTATATTCCTATTCAGTGTCCGGCCGAATAGAAAATAGCTATTCAGACCGAATATTGAATCCATGCTTTAAAAAAATTAAAAAACATTCAAAACCCATTAAAAGAGTTTCGGATCCAGATCCATGACCCATTAAATGAGTTTCAGACCCGCCAAGTAGGTGTTCTCTTCAAGTGTCTCATTCAGAAGTCTTTTATAACCTCTCTACATACTGCCTTATTGTATTTAACTGTTGTGGGATTAAATATTTAATAAAAAATCTTCATATATAAATCCGAATAAGAATTCGCATATTTGGCTGCGGTATGCGGTGGCCTTCCGAATACCACATGAGAACTGAATATTAAAACACTGGTGTGAAGGTTTAAAAAAAAAAAGACAATCCAATTAAAAAGTCCTATTGTGACCGTATGAAGGGGAAACGGTACTAAAATCACATACAAATTTAAACAGAAATGCAGGCTAATTTTGTCAATATTTCAGATTACAGTGCTGTCTGTTAATTTGCTCTACCACGACAGAGGCTCACTGTTGGTAGGAACATTTTTTTTTTTTCCAGAATACACCAATTAAAGATACTGTGAAGATCTGCAACGTAACTTTCATGCATGTACATTCCTTTTATTTTAGAAGGATAGCTAGCATATTTCTTTGCAAAATTTTCTAATAAATTAATTCCATAACTAGATATACATGTCTTCTAAAAAAAATTCTCTAATAAGTTTCTCTAGTAAATTATTTTTATTTTTGAAGGTCAGCATTTCTTCTTTGCAAATTTCTCTAATAAATTAATTCCATAACTAGATATACAGGTCTTCTAAAATAATTCCATATGGCTAATTTCTTTAATTTCTCTAATAAATTCCATGTAGCTTTTTTTTTCCTGATATTACATTGCAAAAGTGAACTATCTCATGAAATTAATCAACTATTGTTACAGCATCCAACATACCTCAGACAGACTTTCATTGACTATTGGAAAAAAAAAAAATAGAACCAATAATCAATGGAATAATATTTTTGCAAGCAAAAGTTTAGAAGTTCTGTGGGCTTTGGAAGGTTTGTCCGAATTGCCAGTTTTGCGGCACAATATTGTCAGACTCAACTGTATTCCCATCGCTAGTCATGACTCGAAAGCACAACGCTTGACCGAGAAGCTGCACGCCAGTTTGCCAATTTTGCCCCCAATTTCTCGTCATCCGGTTCCAACCAGTCTGCGACCCCTTAACCGAAACATCGGTCACCTCACCGGCCCCTGCTATGTTAAAAACCAAGACCAAGTTCCAGTAGACATTTCCCTGCATATAGAACCGGATCCCACCTTGCTTTACACAAGGTATGCGCCTGAATTGCACTGGGACAATGCCAGCATGGTAGTCCTTGACGATCTTAACAAACATGGGCATGGCGAGGTCGAAGTGCTTGCGTGGTGGGTTGCACCATCCACCGTTGTCGCTTGGTTTGGACCAGTTGGGAGGGCAAAAATTAGTGGCTGTGATTTGGATGGTACCTGGTGCACACCACTGAGGGCTGTTGTAGCACTGCAGCTCGAAGCACGCCCCGCATGTCTGGCCATTATTGAACAAAGCAGTGCTCAATGCGGCTGTTTGCAAACCGTATCCTTGCTGGAATAGGTCACCGTAACCGCATGCTCCTCCTGTATTGAAGCGGTACAAAAATAAGAATCAATAATAGCAGGATGATGTTTCCAACTGCTTAAAGAAACAAATAAACAAGAAATACATCTTACAAAAAAACACACATCTAGTCAGTAAACTTTCTCTGACAAGTTTACGAATGTAATTATCTGTGTGCTATATTATTTACATATCTAAGAAAACAAAAAATGATGATTTATTGATTGATTAAGAGAAATAAATATTTGTAAAGGGATCCTTAATTACACACCCATAGTCTCGGCACCAGACATGTCGCCGTAGAATGTGGCGTATGCTGTGTCCCAGTCTTGCCCGGCAACCACTCCAACCATGGCCATTGCCACAAGCACCAATAAAGAAGAAGCCACAAGCACTGCCATTATCTTTTTGTATTTTATATTTCTTTGCTTTCTCTTCGTTTTGCTCTGTATTGCTCTTGACCTCTGGTCTTGACACGGTTATATAGATTGCAAGATAACGTATGATCTTGTGGATCGAAGATTTGGCGTCTAATTTTCCTATTTTTCATATCAGCAAATCCAGTTTTCAATGCACGTAAAGAGCATTCATTCAAATGTAATATTGGAGATTTATTTTCCTTAAATAAAATACCCATTGGACGGAAATCAGGAAATGGATTTGCAAATGCTATAAAAAGAAGAACCTAATTTTACTTAATTAACCTAATTAGCTTAGTGAATCATATCCGTTTAGAAAGCAATTGTTTTGGCAATTGTTCAATCCAATGGAAGAAAACCCTCAAAAGCATATCTTTCTGAACCACACTAATGCAAAAGGGAAATTCAGGCCTGCAAAAATATTGAGTTCGGCCCAATATTAGTTAATTTTTGCAATTTAATATTTGGGCCTTGGAGACCTTTTCTAGTGCGATTCCAAACTTTGTGGATCTCATTCATAATCTGGAAATTCAGCTCAAAATGACTTTGATCTTTAAACCCCTTTTGATGCTTTAAATTGTTTATTTAAAATTCAACATGTAAGTTATGTAAAGCTGAGATCTCAAGCCTATAATTGATTATGTTAGGTTAATTAATCAGGTTATGCTGCTGACAATACTAGTAGTTAGCTTAAATATATAAAATAAACGAGATGTATAGATTTGGACAGGAGTTCACTCCAAAGCTTTTCTAAGACGCAAGATTATATCTCATTAGACTGATTAAATTAATGCTAACCGATGTTAATTTTTCTCCGTTAAGCAAAAAATGGAAATGACCCTCCTTTCTTTTTTTCTCTCTGTCAGTCAAGAAAGGAAATAAATTTTCTTTCCACGGTTGAAAATCGAAAAATTAACTTTATGACTATGAATATTTCTTCCATTATCAATTTTTTCTCCAAGAGTTTTATGCAAATCATCCGTGTAGTCTTAAAAATTACATTGCATCAAAATCCCAATCAAGCTTTGAAACAATAGCCAATGCTATATCGTTCAATCTAAGAGACCGTTTAAAAAGGTGCCATTGTCGGCGAAGGTTTGCTCTCCCTTTGACAAACCAAGTACCATTATCAGGCTCAACATTGCTGAATATCCACAATATTAAAATATCCTTCACACGATTGAACTTCTTAGGGGTAATATGATAATCTTCTACCAAGAGTTTAGTTAGTTTATTTTTCTTTTGCCATGGTACTCAATCGGTTCAGAATTGGCGCTGATCAATCACCGAGGCAGAGGATCGATATCAAGTGCTCGAAATCAAAGTAAAACCGAATATCCTTTGCTTCTTCATTTTACCTCCGAGAGGAATGCATCGACGGGAGACAAATGCTAAAATCCATTACTATGATTCTATTCAGGAATATAGTCCATGGCGCTGAGCAATTGCTGATTTTCTTTCACACTCTCAATTGATTTTCCTGTTTCCCAATTGATTTTTTCTCTTCGTACACAATTGTGTTGGAGTAGTTTGTAATATAATGAAGCTTCATAGTGACTGAGTCAGTGGAGAGAAAAGTAATGTAAGTCTTTAGTGAAAAAAGAAAGAAGAATGGTTTTCTTTTTACTTAACGGATAGAGGATAACGCTGTTAGCATTAATTTAATCACTTTTAATAAAATATGATCTTTGTGGTCTAGACACGCTTTGGAGAGGTTTTCTGTTCAAATACCTTCGGACAGAAATCCAACCCATCAATTTTCCCCTTCTATTTAGCTAAGAAAAATAATGTATTGGTCTTTTATTTAATTTTTATCGCTTTTGTTAGGTTAAAACAGAGTTAATTGCCTTGCTGTTTTAACCTATTTTTTCAATTTTAGAACGTAACATAATTAGCAGGATAGAATCATTCCAATTTCCTCCAGCGCAATTTGAGGTGTTAGAGGATCAAATTAAATCAAGGTCATCATATCAGGCTTTAGATAAAAAAAAAAAGAAACTGGTCGGTTCTGATTCTGATCCACATCTTGCTTATTTTTACACCAGACCTGTTCTAAGCCCAAAAGCTGCAATTAATATTGAAACATTTGACAATATTTTATTCCGATAACTTTGAAAATAATTAAAAAATAATATTTAAATTTTAAATATATTATATACATGATTTAAATGTACATATATTATGTTTGTAAAAATAAGAAAATTCGTTGCATGTGTTATTGCTTTGCAGGTAATTTGATTTTTTGATGGTTTGAAATTAAAAATCCATGATGTACTACGAAATAATATTCAAATCGTATGAAATTTCTATCATATATATGTCCAAAAATGCGTCTATAAATTTATTTTTATTTTTTAATATTAATTTAAAATATTGCCAAAATTATCAAGTAATCCGTTTTCTTATCTAAATAGTTAGTACTACAAAGACAATAGTTATAAACAGTCGGATTCGGGTCCAGTCAAGTTTAAATCGACTATACTACAAATTTATGCACAAAACCGACTAAATATAGTCTATATAAAAATTCGTAGTTTTCACAATATATATAAAAATAAAAGTAGAACTAGGGTGTTTTTAAGCTCACAAGTTTTTAGTGAGTTTAACTCTAAAACTTATTGAATTAATTTTAAATAATGAATTTAAATCGTTGAAACCGATCTACTTCACGAGTGATACATTTACATGTCAAATTTATAAATTTTCGAATTAATTTAGTATAAAGTCAAATTGTAAAAAAAAAAACAATGAATTCTAAAATTTATTTTTGACATGTAAATACGTAACTCATGAAGTAAATCAGTTTCGACGGTTTGAATTTGTTATTTAAAGTCATTTCGATATGTTTTGAATTTAAACTCATCAATCCTTTGATGAGCTTAAGAGCACCCTAATTTTACTTAAAAATAATGATATAGTACTCATATACTTAATTAACCAAAAATATCGTCAGAAAATGCTATCTAATTAATCCAAAAGAAGTCAAAAGGAAAGAGTTCAATTTTTATTTTTGATTGGAGAAAAGAGTTTAATTAGCTACATCAGACCTTGAGCACTTCTCTCTCATTCCCTCATCAAATTGACAAAATTCTTCAAATTCTCGCATGAAGTACCACCTTCACTTAAGTTCTTCCAAGCCAACTCTTTCAGTTCCTGAACTCTTCTTGCAATCTCCTCATTTGCAATCAACTCCTCCACCTTATCTCGCACTCTCGCTCTTGACACAATCCCGCTCTCGTCGGCCTCCATCTTCAGTCCATTTCTCCAAACATTACAAATGTAGCTCTGGTTATAGAATTGATCGACGAAGTACGGCCAGCAAAGAAATGGCAAACCATTTCTCAGCCCTTCTAAAGTAGAGTTCCAGCCGCAGTGCGACATGAAACAAGCAACTGATTCATGAGCCAGCACCTGCTGCTGTGGGGCCCAGCTAATGATCCTCCCTTTCTCTTTGTTCATCTCCAAAAATTGATCAACCCATTCTTTGCTCAGTCCGGTCGTGAAGTCGGGCCGCACCACCCACAGGAAAGGGCGACCCGTTAGTTCCAGCCCGTGTGCCAGTTCCTTGAACTGAGCTTCACTGAATATAGTAAAACTGCCGAATGCAACATAGACAACTGATTTTGGAGGTTGTTTGTCAAGCCATTTCATGCAGGTGGTGTCTTCGGGCCAGAAGAGACCTAACGATTTGCTGAATTTCAAATCGGGAAGTAACGGTCCTATTGGGAGGATCTTGGGAAATAGTGTGTATGCTCCTGATTCGATCTCGTAAAATGAATTGCATACAATAATTTCTGCGAGCTCTATGTTCTTGTTGTTGTCAGTAACAAGCTTGAAAATGGTCGGTTGGCCTTTCGGGTCTCCGGCCTCGTTCCAGGACAATTGTGAGCTGTGGATGGGGGGCATTTTGGGTGCAATTTGCAACACCTCATCTCTAGCGGGCCAACCTTGAGAAATTCATTATGAAAATTGAGAAATTTCTCCGCGAACAATGTAAAATTACAAACCCTAAACCCTTAACCTATTGTTGCCATTTGTGATAGATACTTCTAAAGGACAATATACACTAATCCTTGGTTACTGTTGAAAATAATAATCTGGGTACACAATAATCAGAGTACACACTTTGGGTACATAATAAAGGTGTACTTTCTACCACATATACTAAAATTTGTAACCCATGTAAAATGCTCTGCTGAAGCAAAAAAAAAAGTTACTCATTCCTGATGGTTCGTGATCTTAATTAAATCATAAGTTGTTATTCAGATGTAAATTTCCGACAGAATTCAGCATTTATGTAATCTAAATTAACCCTTCTTTCTAGAAACACATTCCATATTCTTTTCGAATATAATCTACATATCTACCAACCCAAATAACAAAGTAATTGAAACAAAAACAGAACTTACCTTTTTCATCAAGAACTCTATCCTCAATCAATTTCGGGATCAACAGCATTATTGTCAGGCAAGCGGCCGATGCAGGCCAGAAGCAAGCGGTTCTAACTCCCATTTTTTTCGCAACAGCAAACGACCACCCCATGTTCTCATCTGCTATCAACCACTTAATCTTCTCTTCCCCTTTCTCATTATTTTCTCTGATAAGCTCTTCCAGGTAACCTGGCATGACCTTAGTAAATCCCTCAATCAGAAGGCCGAGGTCGTTTCGATCTTCACCGGGACGCAATCCGTCAGGAATTGAGACCAAATTAATTCCTTTCAGGTCGCTTCCTTTGTTTGGCAAGGCTTGAAGGACCCTTGCGTGGTTAAATTCTGTGTTTACAAATGTGACCTTGATTCCATGCTCAACCAAAGAATGAGAAAGCTCCATCATGGGTATTACATGGCCTTGGCATGGAAAAGGCAACATCAGAACATGAGCAGACACCATGGATCAACAATTAGAGGATGAACAAGGCTGCAGGAGTTGTTTGTGTGCTCTCTCCACTGTCTATCAATGTACACAAAGTCAGATTTAGAGAGAAAGAAAAGGAGAGGATTTGAAATGTGTGGTCTTCACTCTTCACTCTTCAATTTGGGTCCGATGTCCATCGGACTTAAAGTGAGTTCGATGGGTTTGATGACTGTCCGATATGCTTTAAGATTCCTTCCCGCAACTTTTGTGTCTGCTTTGAAATTCGTGCACACGAATCAGATCGGACGGTCCAGAAATCCATCGGACCCAACCTGCTCTCGGGGGCAACTGCCCTCTTGCATTTTTTAAATTTAATAGGTCCGAATTAATTTGTACCTCTCAAAATTAATTTTGTTTCCATTGTTTTGTTTTTTTAATATATAAAAAAATATTATTTTGTTATTTCTTATTATGTAAGAGACTATTTTTATTATTTTTATATAGTATCAATTAGTTAATGATTTTTTTTAAAGTTGATTAATTAATGAATTTAATCCCATCCTCACACAATTTTTGAATCCGCCTCTGTTCTTAACAACTATTTTTTTTAAGAGATAGTTTAATTTACCAGGAAAGAAAGATCAAGATTGAGTGTATGTGGACTCATTTAATTTAGTTTGATTATCATATTGCTCGTGGGCGAAGGAGAGAGAACGTTCTGAAGTCTCCTTTATAACTTCTTTTATTAAAATATCAGATTGGATAAGATCTGGAATATTTCTCGGTGTACTTCAATGAGATACACCATGACAAATATTTGACTGGCTGAATCCTGAATACATATATGGCCAATATAGCTTAGCAACTGAAAGAATCCAAATCTTCTGCTCCTCTTTCTAAATAATTACGCAATAAATTTTATTTTATTTGGTTTTTTTCTTGAAACTAAAGTGTTGTAGCTCATAATTGAATATTGATAAATTATTAGATCCACGTATTTCAGGGTTTTTCATCTATATCAGTCACTGCACCAATATTGTATTTAATTATGTCGGTGTGATCAACCAGAATCGATTTTTTAAATTAGAACATGCAGCATATATGGCTCTACAAGTTTGACACAGAAAGATTCCAATCGCCGCTTGATCACAAGCTGATATCATAGTTAAGGTGTGCCATAGTCTAGGTGAAGAGCTCATTTGCTCAAAGGAATTGAATCCTGCTGTCAAATAGCCTTGTAAATTCGGATATTGCATCAAAATTTCGATTTGCTGTAACTTAAAGAAAAATCTTAATACATTTCTCTTGAATTAATCAACTTTATTTAACAACTTTATTGGACAAAACATTGAATGGTAGGAATAACCCCTCGTTATAAAAAAAATGGACAAATTCTTTTTGAAGAGATCGCCCCGCACTATCATTAAATCCAACATGAAGTGGCGTTTCTAAACTCGTTTCATATACATTTGAAGGCGCAAGTGTCCTTGTGTTGAGTACTTGTTGTTGGATCATAATTCAACGTTGAGCATATATGTAATATAATTATGAATTGTATACTGTCATATATGATTATCATAATTAAGTGATTTAATATGGAATTAAGATATTAGACAATTTATGTATTTAATATGATGTGATCCATAAATATATAGAACAATTTAAATAAAGATCAAATCATTGATGGACTGATTCTGAAATTTGCAATTCAGAAAACTGTCTTTCTAGAGAGCCCGTGCGGCCATAGCTGCGGCCCAGTATGGCCACACAAATTATGTGCGGCTAGGTATGGGCCCCACGAATTCTGTGCGGCCAGGCATGGCCACAAAATATTGTACGGCCAGTCGTTCAACCAGACTTGGCCACACAAAATTTCTGACTTGGAAACTTGGGCTGAAAGAAAGGCGGTTCGCGGCACAACTGACTTGGTTTGTGCGGCCGCACGAGCGGTATGGAAGTGCACTCCTATATAAGGATGAGTCCCCAAGACACAAGATAATGAACAACTCAGTTTCTGAACAGCCGCAACTTTACAGATCTGAGTGTTTTCTCTTCTTCTTCCACCATCAAAGAAAAGAGAGGAGAGATCTATTAAGAAAATTGGAAATGATCTCTCAAGGGCCACGTCTTGTTGTTTTGGAAGATTTATTCCTACGGCCATATGAAGAACCGACAAGAAGGATTTCTTGCCATTAGAGTTTAGTCTCGCAGTCACGGAGACGGTAGGCGATCTCTCAAAGGATCGAGTTATTCCATGAAAACATCCATAGAATCAGGTATTATGTTCTGTATTTCAGATTTAAGTTTATGGTTGGTTTTTGGCATAGGGTCCTTAGGTTAAGGCGGAGAACTATTTCTCCTTTTTCGGGATGTAAGTGTTTGATCTCTAGATGAGATATAATTATTTGATCTATAGATAAGGCGTAACTGTTTGGCCTTTATGATTCCCCAACAGTTGGGTCGACCAAAAAATCTTTTACCAGTGTGTTATTGAATTCATGTTTGTTCATTGTAGGTAGCTAGACCCCATTTATCTTTAACATTGGCCATGTACTCTCATCATGGGAGGTACTGATTCTATCCTCCAACCAGTGTAAATTGTAAGTTTCTGAGCAACAAAGTCCTAAAAGATGCAATTAATTTCTACGTGAGTACTCTGAGGAATTGAAAGTTCGAAACTAAGAACAAAGATGTAAAGTTGTAAACATATAAGAGAGATAGCAAAGACAACAGATTGAAGAGGAATGAGAAAGAAGATATCAGCGAGGTTCTGAGTTATATTTGTTTCTATTATTTTCAGGCTTCAAGCTAGGAGTAATTAATTGGTGCAGAATACTGAGGACAAGAGATTTAATAGTATTATAGTGCCCCCAAGAAGCCCCTTAATTGTGGATCCACATCTAATTCCTTAGGGTGTGCTCTACAAATTTAAAGGGAAGAAAAGGGGAGGGAAGGGGAGGGAAGGAGTAAAGGAAAGAGCTACCCTCCAAATCGGGATGTAAAGATTGGAGGGAACTCTATTCATTTTTGTGTCTTGGTTCCCCTTCCTTCCCCTTGGCTCCCCTCCAAAATTTAAGGTTGTGGAGCAAGTAAACATGTTTGGGCAATCCGGTCACCTCTTGTTCCCCTCCCCTCATCTCCCCTCTTCTGGAGCACACCCTTACTATATTCTATTGGAGATCCTATATCAATATCAGGACTTATTGTGTGTCACCTCTGCGGCTTCAATTTAAATTCAAATGCGTTCCATTAGTTCGTTCAACCGGTCTGCGAAAAAAACCAAACCAGATTTTGGAAACAGAAGTATAATTAATTATATAACATGTTATTAATTAATCAACTGAACCAAACTAATAAAACTGAAAAATCCAACTGTTTTATCTAAAATTCACTGGTTCAGTCCAAAACCAAACAAACCAAACCGAATGCACATCTCTCGTGAAAATCAGGGGTGGACCCAAGTGAGCGTGGGGGCAGTTAATCTCCCTAATTTTGAATTTTTGTAGAAGATATACCAACTCATAAAATTTCCCTCCCCCTGAAAATAATTTTGATCCCTCTGGAAAGTCCAAAGTCCTAATTTACTTGAATTATTATGATTGTATGTACAAATTAAGTAAGTTAATATTTTTTTTTCTTTAAATTTGTCCATCAGAGTATTAATTAGGATTATCTAATAGGTTTGAATCCGATTCGTTATTTTCATGTTCTCTGACGAAAATTTTGAATCCACTCCCAGTGAAAATGATACAGCTATGTGTTATGTTGAGATTAAAATAATTTTTTTTTGGTCATATTATGTATTATTCTTCAGCGAGTTGCAAGTTGCAAGAAGAAAAGTCTGTATTTTATTTCGTTTTGTTATGCCTCTTATTATAGGGTCGACATAAGAAAGAAAGAGTGGAGGGGAAGAAACAAACTAAAATGAAATATAAGGAAGGAGGTGAACTTTTGCATTTCAATTTCAAAATAGAGGTGTACAAAAATACAAAATTTTCTCAAGTTGTGTGTCTCAACCTCCCCCTCCCCCTCCCCGTTCCCAATTCATAAAATATAATGTCGATAATTGTTCATATTCACTAGGCAAATTAAGTCAGAAAATTAACTTAAGAGAGGAGCAAAGTCAGAAAAAGTGTTTTTTTTTTTAGCAAGTGACGAAATTTGAAGGTCGGCTTCTTTTTTCCGGTCCTACGCTGATCAAGCGGCCATAATTTAGGCCGCATGGAGCTTGAGGGCCGCTTAAAATAAATTAGCCTACAACTTCCTCGAGCACTTTGTAAATATTTTTCTTAATTAATGAAATTGTTAGTGGTATAAAGTCGTCTAACCCTAAAAAATACTTCCTCAAGCAAGGTCGCTAGAAAAGTATTCAGGGCCATGTAATGTGGAACTATATATGTATTTCTTCTCTTATATTAAGCACGTTGATGTCCTGATTCATCAACGGCAAGGACGGATTTTAGTATTATTCAAAGATGACTAAGTCACCCTCATGATTCTAATTTTTTTAATTATGTATATTAAAATTTATTGAATTTTTTGTTTCTTTAAGTTTGTATATAGCTTAGCTCCCCTATAAATTATCAAATGTTTACTTCAACTTAGTAGTCAAAGTTGCTTATTGAGTTATGGGAGAACTTGAGTTCAAATTCCATCTCCCACAATATATATTTTTACATTTTATTTTCTAGCCTCCCCTATCTAAATTTTCTAGTTCCGTCACTGGTCAACGGTTGTGATTAAAAGATGAAATTTTAAATTGAATATCAGATTTTCGATCAAATAGTTTGTCTTCTTTTGATTCTATGTTTTTTTACGTGTAGAAGTCTAAATTTATTTAGTCTGTCTTCTTTTGGTTCTGATTTCTTTCTATTTTTTAAATGTCATTCAAGAAAATTTTGGATTGATTGAAATTGATTGGTCATGTCTTCATTTCTTTCCATTTTTTTTATATCAAATAGAAAATATTATTTGTTATTTAATGATCTCATTTAAGTAAACATGATTTTATTATTTATTTTAGGTACACAAATGCATATAAATCTTAGGGAGAGAAGGATAACTCTTATAACAATAACAAAAGTCAATATGACAACAAAAGGTGTTAATATGACAACAACAAATAATACAACTTATTTTAATGATTTTTTTTCTCTTGTTTTCCCGTTAAGCAACATAACAAAAAAAAAGCTGGTATGTACCAGTAAAAAAGAAAACTCATAGGTATGTCATTAAGAATGTACTTTACATTTGTATGATAATATGTTGGTCTATTTTTTTATTGTTGGATAACTATTTTTTTCATTGGTCTATTTTTTTTATGAAAACATGTCATTTTGTACGAGAATTTTTTTTCTTTTATAATATGTCTCCGTTGCAACGCACAGACATGATACTAGTAGTATGTAAAGTAGGCTTTTGAAATAGCGCTACTTTTTCTCTCTCACTTTTTTCTTTTGGTATACGTTTGTTTTTAAAGTGCATTCAAAACTTTTGTTTACGAAGTACATTTTCATTGATTACTCAACTTGGGGCGGCTAGAAATCTGGTCCCGACTTCTTAATGTGGTAACAGTTGGTGAGTACCGGGATTCAATCTTAAGCTATCAATAAAATAAGGATATGTTTATTTGTTATGAGATTGTGCGAGATGAGATTTTACGAGTTCAGAAATCCACTAATTAATTTACGGAAACTCATACTCATAGATACGCACATAAATGATTATGGGAATTGTTAAAATAAATGTTCGTTTGTACTGTAAAATTTTTAGTTGTGAGAAATCTTAATTTTATTTTAAAAATATGTGTATCTATTTATATCTACTCATCTATTTAAAACAAGAAAAAAATCTTTAAAAAGTAATTAGACAATAATTTCTGTAAATTTTCTCATGTATTTAAATAAAATTTCTCATATATTTAAATGTTAATAATTTGTAAAAAAAAACAATGAATGAGAGAAGAGGAAGAGATGAGAGAGCGACAGAAAAAAAATAGGTTTGGGTTCGTGTTTTTTATCCCAGCTGTAGAACTCAATGGGAATATTTATTCCCAATAATGGGCCTTGAGAATTTCAGATTTCGAAGGATCGGAGCAAAATTAAAAAAAAAATATCCGTTCTAAATTAACTAATCAAATGCTCTTTCTTCTAAAATTATTAACAAAACGTTGTTATTGTGAGCCTACTTTTCTCCTCCTTTACCCTCTCTGTCCCTCCCCCACTGTTTAGGAGTCTGTATCTCCTAAAGTTATCCATTTTTTTAGTTTTGATCCGGACTATCCGATCAGAAATTCAGGCCAATCCAGCTCGTGGTGAAATGCACGGAACTCCTTTAATATTCATGTTAGAACAAATCGGACAGTCCGGATCAAACCCAAAAATTGAGTTACTTTAGGGGATCCGAATTAGTCCCGCTCAATCTTTAATTTAGGTGAAAAAAAAACTTTCGGCCGCTCTGAATTGGTGCAGAATATACTGGTCTGGTTATTTTATAATAGACATTCTCTGCAAACAAAAGATATAACATACTCATATAGTCATAAACAATAAGTAGAAAACTAAAAGACATACATGTAAGCAAAACAACTAGAAAAAGTAAAATTTTAACTAAACAGGATTTGAATTGATATCACAATTTTTTAATGATCAAGTAAAACACATTGACCTAACATGCTCGTCATCAGAGCTTAGAAGCGATGACCAATAAATCTCATAAAAGCACAGACAAAAGCTACAGAAATCGTAAGCCGCATCATATTAGCGATTGCTCTTCACCTGACGAGCCGGCCCAAAGTAAATAGTTATCAGTCCCATCAGTCCAAACCTGCCAAATTTTTCATACCATGAGTGCAACTTTATTGAAGGCATATCCCTCCTAAATTGCAGCATATATATCATGCGACTGTACCGGACCTACTGGCACAGGACCTGACTGATTTTGTATCAGTATCGGGAATTGTAATCCCACAAAACAGCAGAGGGACAATACTGGTTGGTGTATCAAAAACAAAGAAGAAAAAAGGAAGAAAAAGAAAGGGACTTACATGAAGGCCATGGAGATCTGCTTAAATTCAGCTTCAAAGTTCCTCATGTTAGACAGAGACTGAGCACAGAAGATAATAGCCAGCCACGAACACAGTTTATACTGTAACAAGTAATTAATGTTAAACCAATATATCATTCACACTACTTGGGTTACACGCTGTCTAGTAATCTACATGGGATGATTTTGGATAAATAGGCCCTTTCTTAAGTTCAATAAGATAAGTAAAATAATTGGATGAACTAAAAAACTGAGGCAAATTTCAGCTGGTTCATGGGGGCGCTGCGCCTCTCTGAATGTGTTTATTAATGTACCAGCCAGATCTGAACTGTTTGTCTAAGAGTGGACTAAGCAGCCCAAACTGTCCAATGGGGTCATGGTCTAGTGTGAATGTGTGATTGGGATTCCGATCAGTCAAATAAAGTGTATGTTGGTAGAATTGAAGAGATACCAAATCCGATGCTTATGTGCTCAGAAGTCAGAACTCTTGTTCTATATTAAGTCAGCTAATGGTGATTTCTGTGTGTCTAGTCTAGCAGCCAGCAGCAAGGGATTATATTATTTAATGGCACTGTAATGCATCGCCTCTTAGCAGATCAACAAGGTTTCAGTATGGTAGGGCTGGCCAATTCATAGTAGTACAGTACCACTGTGTATTAGAGATCCAGGACTCTGTATTATAGGTACAGAACTAGGAGGGACATACATGAAATTCCCCCTAAGCGATAAACCTTCACTAAAATTGGAAATCCCAACTCATGCTTTATTTCTCGTGGAGTTGAAAATCCCAGACAAGCACGAGATCCGCTGATTATTATCAAGCCAATCCGACAAGTGCAGGATCTGTACTAGGTCGTAAATTATCTTTTAGAGAGAGAGAGATGTGGAAGAAATTGCTTACGTGGAAGATGACGCCAAAGACGCCAAAGATCACGGCCAGGAATCCCGCGTAGTCAACGGGGAGATCTTGCGGCGATATGGTCGGAGAAACGTAAGGCTTGGCCGCCGATGGCATTCTCGGGTCATTCGTTGCGCTCGCCTCCTCCTTCATATTCTCTCTCTTTCCTCGTTCCTCTCCGTCGTGAGCCGCCAATAATACACGGAGTAAATCACAGATCCGGACTGCCTCTATCTATGCCTTGACAAGATTCAGCCCACACACTTTGGAGTTTGGACCCTTCCTGGCGCAGTCGCTGAAAATAAACCAACCGGCATATTGATTGGAGCTATCCCGGGCGACGCAGCCGGTAGCTAGTACATGTTAACACTTAACAGTATCCAGACAAGTGTTTTGTGATGGAACCTAAACTCTTTTCGGTCCCGTTCCGTTCGTTCACTGACTTGTGATAAATATTAAGGCTCTGTTCGCTACTTCGCTATTATAATTTTTGGGGGTAGGAAGTTGCGATTTTGTAAAACCTGTTGATTGTAATAATTATATTTTTAATAAAAGTTATATAAAAAATTAAGAATCAGTTTTTACTTTTTAATTTAATGGCAAAAATAATGCTATATGGAAATTTCGGACGGGAGCTTTTGTAGATATAAAATAGTTGGATAGTTTGACTCTGATCTTTGCTAAAAAAAAGTTATATAAAAAATTGTATTATATTATGTCATATCACATAATTATATAATCATTTAATTTGAGGTGGACAAATATTTAACTTCTTTTAAAATATAATATTCTTTCAGAACAGCTATGTCATTATTTTAATATTTTTTACAGTAAATTAATTATTAATTTTAAAAACAGACAAACTGAGCTTTAAGTTTTTATTTGTATTGAACTGGTCCTTATTAGCTTATATGTTAGTGTGAAGGAAGTTTGCGTCTCTTCAAGAGTTTGAAAATCTTTAGCACAATTTTGTTTTATCAGAGGGGTATACAGTACGAATAAGGAGGACCGTTAATTTTCCACATAGTGATAAAATTCGCTACCGTCAATATGTATGCTCTTGTGTTAGTTTTTGTGAAGAGAAAAAAAATCAAATGATAAAATTGATTTGGATAAAAAAAAAGACAGGTAGAAGAATCTCAACTCGTAGAAGTGGTTGTTGGATAAATACATGTGTGTCAAACAAAAATGGTATTTGAAAAGTAGGAAGGATTAATAAGGACCACAACTATATTTTGGTTAGTCCCAATAGTTGAATCTACTTAAAACAATTAGGGGGATGCTATTTGTGGCGAAGAATCTAGTGAAAATGTTTAGCAAAACCTACTTTTCTATTGGTAGCGTGTCAAATATTGTTAATTGTGATACTAGCAAAAATGTTTCTCAAAAAGAGTGTTGAAAGTATAGAATTTTTCTTAGGTGAAAGAATTTGATTAGCAAAAATGCAAGTGATGTGTTGCAATATTGTATTAATAAGCGAGCACAAGATCCAAGTTTCATTTACCAAATTCAAACTAATGAAAATGATAGAATGGTAAATTTCTTTTATATAGATTCCAGTCAATACTAACCCATGATATAGTTACCGAAATAATACTTAAATTTATAATTATATCTGTATTCATCGATATTTAAATTTAAATATTCGTATCATTCAAATTCAAACACGGTCAAATAAATCTGATCTGTTCGTATTGCTTTCAGTCAATGATATAATTGAAAACATACGATTTTAATATCGCAATTAACTCAATAGTTGTATAATATCAAAACAGTTGTGCAAAACACGGAGATTAGGCCCAAAATCAATATATCCCAAGAATCAATCTAAGATTTTGATATAATTTAACAGTAACACTCAATTGAATAAGCATTTCCAAGTGCCACATTTTAATAAATCAAAGCCCTTAAGAGTTGCTTTTTAAAAACTGTGGTACATCCCAGCAATTATATTAGTAATTAACACATCAGATTAGCAATTTAAAAGAAATCACCGTTGTAGATGCTCTAAAGAGTTGCTTTTAAAGCAAACTTGCTAATTTAAAAACTGTGGTACATCTCAGCAATTATATTAGTAATTAACACATCAGATTAGCAATTTAAAAGAAATTATCTACAGCTCTTAGATACGTGAGACACTAGTTAAGGAAATAGATAAAGCAATAAATTGGAGCTCTTAATTATCTCTATATTTTTCTGAACATAACAAAGAAAATTTGAAAAAGATTTACTTCCAAAATTTTAAGATAGTAAAGAGTTGCTTTTAAAGCAAATTTGCTAATTTAAAAACTGTGGTACATTCTAGCAATTATATTAGCAATTAACACATCAAATTAGCATCTACACTCTAATTACAAAATGTTATAAATATAAATCATTATTTAGTTCATTTAAAGAAGTTTTTGTGCCGATATGATATGACCAGTGTTCTAAATAGCGCGCTATAGCGTTTTTGGACCCTAAACGCTAAGCTATGGCATGAAAATACGCTAATTGCGCTACGGCCGCTATAGCGGTAATAGCGGTCCGCTATAGCGCATAGCGTGTAGCGCGCTATGCATATTGGACATTTTTAGACAATTTATATGGGCTTAAATAAAGATCCATAAAATTTATTTTGTATAGAAAAAAAAAATAGAATGAATCATGATGCTTAAGATATTTTGTATAGAAAAAGATCGATAGTTTATGATATTATTATGGATATTTTGAACCATGAACTTTTGTACTAGTTCAATATGAATATTATAATTTCTTAATTAATTTGGTGTTATTTATTGTTCTATGAAACTTTAGATAATGTTAATATATAGTACAAATATATAATATAATTTTTGTAAAAAAAAAAACGCTATTTGAAATAGTTTCCGCTATAGCTATGCTATTCGCTATAGCTTTTTTTGTAGCCTTTGACGCTATAAACGCTATTTAAAACATTGGATATGACGTAGCAGGTAGTTTTCTTGATGACACGAAATTTGATCCGATACGAATCGGCAATTGGAGCGGAGTCTTATTAGCGACTTATCGCTATTCGCACCAGTAAGATCCGCCGGTCCCACATTTCGTCGACGGAGTAGATCGAGCATTCTCACTCTCCCGTGGTCCCGCATCACCTCACGAGCTCTTTCGCTCTTTCCACAGCCACCTCCATTTTCGACCGAAAACCCCACGTTACTGGCCTAAAGAGAAAACGTAGAGATAAGAGATAGGAGAGATGAAGAAAGAAGGGACTAGCAACAGCAACAACATGGAGGATGTGGCACGAAACGAGATGATGCAGAACCTTTTTGGGGAGCAATCGGAGGAGGAAGAGGATGAATCCGAGGACGAGCCTGAGATTGATTCCGAGCACGAACGCGCCGCTAATCAATCCGATTATCCTTCCGTATTGACTTTTTTTTTTTTTTTTTTTTCAATTTTAAAGTTTTTCTAGGTTAGGTACTGAGTTTTCGTATTTTTCATAGTTTTCTGACTTGCGTGTAAAATTAGCCATGTAAAAGTCATATCGATCTTTAGTTCATAAAATTGATTATTGTAAGATGGATTCCATACGTGATCCCCAGATTAGGTACTCCCATGACTAGTTCAAATATTTAACTTCTGAAGTTTCAGCTTAGTAAATCACCTAGGTTCATCTTAGCTATTACATAACCCAGTTCATAAAATTGATTATTGTAAGATGAATTCCATACGTGATCCCCAGATTAGGTACTCCCATGACTAGTACAAATATTTAACTTCTGAAGTTTCAGCTTAGTTAATCACCTAGGTTCATCTTAGCTATTACATAACCCAGTACTTCTTCTTGCATGCGCAGAACTCTATGATTTTACCTGTTATCATCAGATATATTTTAAGAACCTTACATATTTTTTTTTAAATAATTGTATCTTACCCTAGATATTGAGCAAAATAATTAACTGATTTAAGGCGAGTGCCTGTACATTTAATTATACCAATTAAAATTTTGCTTCTGTTGAACTATTCAGTTTCTTTACTTCAGCAATGTAAACTAATGTCATGTGCTAAATTTTTACATTGACTGATGATTTTAAAATAATGTAGGAAGAGGGAGAAGGTGAGGCTGAGAACCAGGATGAGAGGCAACTGGAAGTAGAAGACGAAGCAGAAATTGAGGGAGAAGGTGAAAATGAAGGCATTGGTGAGGTCGAAATAGAAAGTGAAGCTGAACCTGAACCTGAGCATGAAATTCAGGAACGAGAACCTGAAGCCGAGCATGTTGAGAGCGAGGGAGAGAGAGAAAGTGAGGGTGAGAGAGAAAGTGAGGGGGAGAGAGAGAGTGAAGGAGAGAGAGAAGAAGAAGAGGGGGACAGAGAGGTTAGTGAGAGAAGGATGGAGAGTGAAGAGAGAGAAGAAGCTGAGAGCGAGGATGAGGGCTATGGACAAAGGGTGGTCACAAGCAAGAGAAGAGATGTGGTCGAGTCAGGATCAGAGGAGGAAGAGGGGAATTTCTATTCCCGTAACCGTTATAACGAGGCAGATGCCGATAATGAAGAGGATGGTGTGGACCATAATAAAAAAGCTAGGTAAAGAATTATTTTAGTACGCATCTTGTGTTAATTGTTGTCTACAAGTACAATAGAAGGAAGTTAATCACCAGACAGCATTTTAGCTTTCCAGAAACTAGCACTTGTGCCCTTCTCATTTCTTAAGAAAATATTTCATAATACAAATTTATAATTATAGAAGTTGCTATCTGAATAATATCGCATAGTTTCACATGTACAATCAGTGTTACATAGACCTGTCTGGACCTCCTTACTCAAAAGTAGTTTGTTAATTGAATCTATGGCCAGTAGAGGCTGTTAGATGCGATGTTTAAGTGACCCAGGCCCAAATGGTTGATCTAACAGCTTTATAAACAACTGGTGAACTAAATGGGTTGTAGATAGTCAAACAATATAAATTTTTGTTACTAGTATTTTGCTAACTCTATAGATGTTAACAAGTTTTATTAAAGATCTTCAGAAGTCCTTTTTTTTTAATATTGCTGTTCTTTTTTCCCCTCTTTTGGAACAGCCTTTCACAGGCGAATTTGAAAGTTGATATAAGTGTGTCTACATTTTTGTTAAAAAGTATTATTGCATTCTTACGGTTTAAATGCACTTATCTGATATAAAAAGTAAAGATTCACCATTAGATGCATTATTAGATTGTAATGTATTATAACCTCTACTCAACTATGTTTAACAATGCAATGATAAGCTTTGGGCCCTGTATTGGAGTGTTACAGTACATCAAAGTGTGATTAATATAAGTATGGAAATACTATCGTTGCACCAATTTGGGGGCTACCGTGACTTAGGAAATATCGTTTAGGCGTGTTTAGGGGTAGTATTATAGGCTTTAGGCCATATGACTAGGGATTTGGGGTTAAGGACGTAGAGCTTAGGACTTTGACCCCTACGATCTATAGTGTAGGCATGATATAGTTAGTATATTATTACTTTATTAGTATTATTACTATTATTAGTGGTACCATTATTACTATTAGTAGTACTACTATTATTACTATTTTATTACCATCTACTTCACCTTGGGACTACGATTGGGTTTCATTTCTAGCCTACCCCAACTTGTTTGGGACTAAAGGCTTGGTTGTTGTTGTTGTTGTTGCAGCAATTTGGGGGCTTGTTCAGAGAGGTAGCTCTGCCTTACTTTTTCTATATCTTAATAATTGCAGTGCTAGATCAATGAATGTATTTTCAAATACCAAATAGGCTCACCGTTTAGTACAAGAACTTTTCATTGTAATACCAACGAGTGTGAGAAGAGGTGCCAATGGTTATTTTTGTTGAGTGATGCTATGTGAGTGATACTTGGTTCCAAATTTGCACATAATTACAAGATAAATGTAGAGTAGAACTCGGGTGTGTTGTGCTCGCCAAAGGGTTTGGTGAGCACAACTCCTAAATCTATCGGATTGACTTCAAACGAGACGAATCCAAACCGTTGAAACCGATCTATTTCACGAGTGATGTGTGTACATGTAATATTTTGAAATTTTCGAATTCATTTAGTCCAAAGTTAAGCGGTCAAAATTGATGAAAAATGAATGCATGAAAATAACTCCTAAATCTTCATTTTGGTGCATTCATTTTTGATCAATTTTGACCGCTTAACTTCGGACTAAATGAATTCGAAAATTTCAAAATATTACATGTACACACATCACTCGTGAAATAGATCGGTTTCAACGGTTTGGATTCGTCTCGTTTGAAGTCAATCCGATAGATTTAGGAGTTGTGCTCACCAAACCCTTTGGTGAGCACAACACACCCTAGTTCTACTCATAAATGTATGCTTTGTTATTAATTTTTTTTTTTTGGATGAAGTTAAAAATTAAATGTGTAATCTGTTGCAGGCCATCAGAGGATAAGAAGGATGAGAAAGTGGTTCGAGACGTCTTTGGGGATAGTGACGAGGACGAACCTTCACCATACAGAGCTCCTCAGAATGAATCCCACCACGAATCACCTGTAAGTGCAAGTCACAAAATGACTGACATGACCCTCACTGATCAACCTTTTTTTTAAAAAGAATTATTTCTATTGACGAAGGTACCTATATGCTGGTATATATAAGAACTGTGAATACTATGCAGTAGACATTGATACTGTAGAGCAGAATTTAGAAATGGCAGTTTGCAATTACTTTTCTTTGTTATGATTGAATTGATAGAGATCTCCTATGGAGGAGGAAGGTAGCTATGAGAAAGACGTACAACCAGAGGACATCATACCTGATGAAGATGCACATTACGGATCTGAAGATGAGAACTTCGAGCAAAAGCCAAAAGAGAAACCAGTGGGTCCCCCGCTAGAGCTAGATGTACCTCTTGTCCACCCACCGGGACGAACTGATAGAGTGAGTTGTACTTCTGTGTCTAAGACCAGGGCTTCCTTTTGTCCTGAAAATATCCTTTTTTGGAAATTTCAGGTCTGTGGCAATATGTCCTGAAAAATGAGGAATATCCAATAATCTTTGTTTCTCCTTGCTTTTGAAAATGTCCAAAGCACCCGCTTCATGTCTTATATTTGGAGGGAGAAAAAAATAAGGAATGCGATTGAATTTTTTTTTTCAATAAATTAAGCTAAGTATGGTATTTCGGATATGTCAAATGTTCCTTGGGCTCTTTAGGGTATATACCTGCATGACTCTTTCCATTCTTTTTTTGTCTGCGACTCAACTTATGGTTTTTGAAAATTTGTTTGGTATGCAGATGAATGTAATAAAAGTGTCAAACATTATGGGGATTGAGTCAAAACCCTTCGACCCAAAAACCTATGAAGAAGAAGATGTTTTTGTGACAGATGAAACTGGTGACAAAAAAAGGATCCGACTAGAGGATAATATTGTAAGGTGGAGATCTGTTAAGAATCGCAATGGCACTGTTTCGGTATGTAAAGTTTAGTTTTTTTTATAGGTTGCTTTCCTCCACTGTCATTTGACTTTTAACTTGTTCTCATCATTTTTTTTTTAAGTACGAGAGCAATGCTAGGTTTGTAAAGTGGAAGGATGGTAGCTTACAGTTGTTAATTGGTAATGAAGTTCTTAACATTTCCGTGCACGAATCCACTCATGACCAATCTCACCTCTTCCTTCGACATGGAAAGGTGAATTTCCTGCCCTTTTCTTTTCTTTTTTTATTGTTTAGCACTGTAAGGCTATGAATTGTTAAGATTTACATCCTACTTATATAATTGTTAAGATTTACATCCTACTTATTCATGAACTATTTTTTTATTAACTGTGTGCCACCAGAAGTTTTGATAAAAAGGAGCCATGCTGGATCCTCCTTTTTTTAATCCTCTGTTATTCCTGAAGTTGCATGACCAGAAAAACATAATTTAAATTTAACATTAGATATCCCTTGAAGATTCAGGTTAATAAGTGGATAGATGACGCAGAAATTCCACCAGTACGTTTACCCTAAAATCTTGGGTTTTTATTTTCATATTTCGGCATGTATGCAGCAAATTGAGTCCTCTTTCATTACAAAGCTGTAGTATTGATAAAAAAACCAAAATTTAGGAAAAAGAACGAGGTACCATCTTCTCTTCCAACCTGCTTGCTTGAACTTGAGAAAATTATGGATGTCAGGGAGATGATAAATGCATGTAGTTTAATTTGCCTATTTTTCTTTTGTTGTTTTGGAGTTGTAATGTGGCTGGTATTGCTTCAATAATGTGATGGGTTTCTGCCATGTCTGGATGTTTCCAGACAGTAACAGTGCTTAAAAACCAATTAAACAATCATATCAGCTGGCTGGTGTATCTTGCGTGCATCATAGCTGTACTCATGTCAGATTTTATCCTGCATAAATTAAAGCGGGTTGCATCTATGTATGTAGGTTTGGTCTTGGTCGAAACCTACTCATATCTAGAAAATTTTGGAAAAAAACAAAAAGAACAAAAGCTTCTTCCTCCTGATATTATTTGATTTTGTATAGGTGCTTGGTATTTATTTTGATCTATCATTGTCATAGGGTATATTACAATCTCAAGGGAGGCTTCTACAAAAAATGAGGTTCATGCCATCTTCTCTCTCCTCCAAATCGCACCGACTTTTGACTGCTCTAGTTGATTCTCGCCATAAAAAGGTGTTTAAGGTCAAAAACTGGATAACAGAAACTGATCCAGAAAGAGAGAAGGAAGAAAGAGAAAGGGTAAGGATCCTCTGTGAATCAGTTTCGTATACTATTAGTTTATCTATGGATGGTATAAGGCAGAAATTTCAATTTTGTATCCTTGAAGACCGCACACGACATTTCACATTCATTAAAACTATATTGTGTTCAGTCGTAACTAGATTTATTGTTCATGCTGGTATTCACTTCCATATTTACCCAATGAAATTTGCTTCTGAAATGGAGATGTCTTAGTTCTACAGATTGCTAATATTAAGAAAGTATTGGTTTGGGTTCTGATATCTTCCGTATTTTATTCGCTAGCTCTTATTTGCCATAATATTGTAGTTACCTTTGAAGGTTCCAATAAAAGTGCCCCTTTGGTTCTTCTGTAAATTAGAAAATGGAGATCAACATGCTATTTTATTGAAAATGATATTAAGAAAACAATGATTCATTATCTAGCATTAAAATAATAATAAAAAGATTTAGTAACAAATTGAAAGCTTTTCGTTATGATTACAGGCCGAGGGCCTCCAAATAAGAGCACATGCACAACTACAAAAGAAGAAACAAAAGGTGAACATGAAATATTCACATCTGCCTTCTAGAAAGCAACGCGACTTTACTCCCAACTTTTTGGAAGATGGTGATGAGGTCAGTTTGTTTGTGTATATATTTTTTACAATGAACAGTATAGTACAAGTGACGTAGTTTTGTCTGGTACAATGATACATCTCTTTGGCACTATGCTATTTAGATTGGTTCACAGCATGCTTGCATTTGGGATTTCGTTCTTGTGTGCATTTCTTTTTCAAACCCCCTAAACCCTGAGCAAGGTATTGCCATGGCTGAGGGCTGTCCTAATCTCCAACACATTTTTCTCCCACATTCAACAACATGCTGGCATGGTTCTTGAGTTGATATGATGCTTCAGACAGCACTGTTTAAAATTGCACTCCTGTTGACCCACCATCGGGTCTTTTCTCGAGTTGATTCAATAACCATGCAATCTGTCTTGTCCTTGCGATCCAACCGGTATTGTCTCTGGTCTCTATTGATCCCAGTGAGATCTTCTCACCACTTTGGAATCTCTGGATAACCCTCTTGTATAAACTCATCCCAAATCGATCTTCTCAGCACTGTGGTACCCATCTCTCCATCTCTCCTTTTGGTGCATATACTTGATGGATCACCAAGGATTGCTCCACTGCCATGGACGGACTCTATGGAAGCAGTATTTACCTAAGTAGAGTTTAATTGCTCCCAAAAAATCCTATGCAAATGTTCATCTGGATGCTGTCATGGGAGTTGGTACTCTACCTAGGTTTTCTTGAACAGAAACCAAATTAGGAGATTAGAATTTATAACTATCAAGGTCAGTTTTTGCGTCAGAGAGCTTAGAATTAGGAGCTCAAACTGCAGTTGAGAGCAACCATAGGTCGAACTAACTGGACCAGCTAATGCTGTAAATTCAAATTATTTTGACACTCTTATGTAGAATACAAGAGGCAAAATACAAGGTTTTGACCTACATACTCTCATGTTACTTCTACAGCTCTTAGAAAATATAACAAAACAAGCAACAACATGATTCATTTTAGGTTCCATTTCTGTTCCAATGCACCAGATATCCTGTTCAAACTACACAGCACTCAAAAGGATAGTTGCAAATTGAGATAAATCATCCATATTTTCCCAATCTATTATTCCATGTGTTCCAACCATGAAGACTAGGGTGGTGTCATCAGAAGCATTGCAACAGAATCAACCAATTTAATGGACTTCATGAATATGAGAGGCCAATGTAAATGACGGTTAACTGGATTTTTATAACATTAAGCAGCTTCCCACACTTCTCAACCACTGTAATGCTCAATTTTTCAGCAATTGTGACATGAGGCCACAAAATCTTTTAAATGTGCGTGGCATTCTGACATAAGGTTTGATCTCAAAAAGAAGACCCTTTTCGGTCCTTACATAAACGGCTTGCAATCTCCCAGCCTTTGTTAGTGGGCAATCAAATATTGCAAAACGTGCCTGGTGAATAATGTCGGGTCTGTAATTAGCTGGGTTGCAGATTTGGAAATTCTTTCCGACTTTTCTAACCTATAAACTAGCCATTTCGAGCACAAATATCACACCTTTCTTCTTCTTCGATCCATCTATTGGTTGTGCCACCACTGGAAAACTGGCGATATCGTCAGCTGCTGTCGCCTTAGCATCATCATCATCATCATCTTCTTCTTCCTCCTCATCTTCTACTTTCCATTCTTTCTCATCCAGTTCTTCTTTGCCATGAGTTGAAGCCAGGGTTTTCTCAAGTTTGCACATCTTGTCTTGCTTCCTCCATTTGACAGCATACAGGCGCACCACCTCTCTCTCTCTCTCACACACACACAGGTTCTGACAACAGGACAGAAGGGCCGAGGGTTTTACACTCTTTTAAATGCCCTTGAGCTTGGGTTGGTCAATGAATTGGAACTAAAATTGTCTTTGAAGAGGAATGTTTTTTTCTTCTTTGATTAAGTTCCTGCTTTCTAAAATTTAGTGCCTTGTTTGTCCAGGAAGAAGATCAAGACTACTATAATTCGAGAAGGGGCTCATCTCGTAATCGATTTGAGGATGAATTGGAAGCTGAAGCGCATGGACAGAGGCGCCCCATGAGTTTAAAGAAGGTTAGATTTACTTTTGTCATTAAATGATTAAATGTTTCCATACCTAATATCTAGTTCTTGGGGTTGCTGTGTTGATTTTTGAAAATAACACTTATTATGCTTCAAGGACAAGTTATGAAACATTAGCAAGCTTCTGGGACTACCTTCTTTTTTCCAATTTGATAATAGCTTGAGACCTAGGAAACCAAGAAAATATCCTATAGAATTGTATAAAGGTTACTCTCTGATATGCCCTGAAAAACCCACATTGCATATTATTAAACCCCTTATGCTAAACTGTTTTTTCATTTTTATACTTCCTAAACATTTTATGGATTGTGCCCTCCTTATTTTTGAATCAGCCGGGCATGAACAAAAGTGGCTCACACAAACATTCAGCATCCCGGCCAGGGAAGCGCAGATTGGAAGATGAGTACGAGGATGAATCAGAGTATGAAACGGAGGGAGAGGATTTGGATGGGTCCCCGCCACCACGTGGGAGAAGGGAGGACGATTTCCTTGATGATGAAGAGGAGTATCAGGACAGTGAGGAAGAGGAGGCAGAGGAAGGGGCCCCCGGCCCCGCTTCTGACCAGGAAGAAGAAGAGTACGAAGAGGTTATATGAGATATATCCTTATTTTTGTTATTATTATTACTACTATTATTATTTATATTACTATTACTATTACTATTACTATTACTATTACTATTACTATTACTATTGTTATTATTATTCAGTAGGTCCAAAATTTAATCATACTGACAGAATTAAAAAGAACTCGAAATATTTCATGCTTGCAACTAGCACCCATCATCCTTTTGGTTATCTGCCAAAAATTCCAACTTTGAAACAAAACACAGTTTATGACTAAATTGCCCCTGATGTTTTCAGTTACCTTGAACCAATTAGATTGCTTTCTAGTCGGTAAATATAAACCTCAAAACCATCACATATATCCTCTTTTCTTTCCTTTTTTAATGGTAAAGAAGTTCGGTACAAGTGGAGATAATTGTGAAACATTTAATGAAATCACCTTATTTCTCATATTAATCTGAAGGTTAGGGGTGCCACTTGCAGGTGCTACTGCATGTAGCACAAAATTTCAAGATGTCTTTTTATTAACTATTGGGAGTACTAAGCCAGTTGTGAAATGGTTTCACCAAATCTGACAAGGAAAGGCCAGAATGGTTTTCCCCCTATATATATAATTATTTCTTTTGATGTGATCATTGCAATGATATCAACATTTGGTATGATATCAAACTATAATATTTGATTTGTAATGTCCTTTTTGCATTCATTGACCTCCATTGAAAGACTTTCTGGCTCAGTACGTGAGAGAGACCGACTAGACAATCAGATTGGTCATGCTTAACTAGTTAATATAATATTTATGCAGGTGCCCAAGAAGAAGAAGGAAAAGGAAACAGGTGGAGGTGGAGTCGGCCAAAAGCGCAAAGAGATCCCATCTGATGATGAAGGAGATGAATCTCCACCAAAGAAAGCGGCCCCGGCTCACCGTAGAAAGGCTATGGTTTTTGACAGTGATGAAGATTAGTATCCAACCTCAGATATTTTTTCTGAAATGGTCTGCCTTGATTTCTCATGCTTTACATATTATGGCCGGCAGTTTAATTGTTTAAATAGAAATCAAGATTTGTGACCTTTTGATGGCGCGCATTAACATATGTGAAATAGTGGTGAATTTTGTCAAATGTCGGTGGATTTTACTCTGCATTTGCTGAATTCAATTTATGGGCATGATTGATGCATGAAATAATTGTGTGGTTTGCACCGAGCATCCTTGTTTCTGCTTTGCGAGCTGCGCCGTAGTTCAAATATTCAGTGACATTAGTGTTCCCACAAACACTTGCATATTGGAGAATTATTTTTTTTACACATGATATGCAGAACTTAAATTCGGTTGAGCCATTAGTTTGATCCAAAATATGAATTCACGAAATCTCGATGATTTTGGTTACATACATTTCGATACTTTTTCATTAAACTGTCGGGGAGAGAATGAGATTCTAGCTTAATCTCTTATGTAAAATGTATAATGATATAGAATGAATCCTGTCAGGCCCCGTGAACGATGATAAGTTAGGTCACATTGATCTATTTTGCAGTTTGCAAATGAGTAAAGACGTCATAAGCCACGGCTAAACCGTCATCCATCCGGTCATTTTCAAGGAGTGAATCAAATGTATCCTATTTGCTTCTGCAAAAGAACTTTCGACTCAGAAGTCAGAACTTCTTCCGCTGGTGGAGCTAGCACGAATGAGAATTGGAACTAGGCATTAAGAACTGAAGCAATTGACTTAGACCCCATTTGACAACACACGTTGATCTCAGAACTAATAAATTTCACCTAATTTTGAAATTAGTTATGTTGTCTTTGGTAATATATTTAGGAATAAATAGTACCATATTTTAATATTTGATATTGAAGTAATATTTGCCAATTTCAGAATTAACCTAATATGAACTTCTCTTAATGCGGAATCTCTTATTTTCATTTCTTTTAACTTTCTATTTTTGTAATACTGTTGAAATTAAGCTAATTTCACCTTAGTATATTGGTGAATGGTGACAGATGAGAGTTAATAATTTGGATTTTGGATTGTTGGAGGCGGCATGGAATCTGAATCCAAACAGGCCAGGTGAAAGAGGAAAAAAGATGGAACGTTGCCTTGTTAGCAAAGTGCAAGGCTCAGGATAAGTAGGTTGCAGACCAATTACCAACCAGTTGACCCGTTGTTCATATTCAAAGAAAAATCCCGCAAGCGGCGACGCACTGTAGAGTGGAAAAAACGTGCTGTGCCGTGCCGTGACTTTGGTCTCGTGCCGTGCCGTGTTGTGACCAAGTTAATTTTTCACGTGCCGTGTCGTGACCAAAATGTCAAGAGGTGGTCACGGCACGCAAATGGTCATGCCACGTGAGTCACGCCGTGCCTAAACGTCACATGACCATACGTGACTCGCGTGACCATTTAATCATAATTTAGGTTAATTTATTCAAGATTCACCATTAAATCAATATTTAATGGTCCTAATTACACGTGACTCGTGTGACTACGTGTCGTGCTGTGACTAAATCTTTCACGTGCCGTGCCGTGCCATGCCGTGCCGTGCCGTGTCAAAGTTTCAAAAGGTGAGTACGGCACGCAAATGGTCACGGCACGGGACACGCGAGTCACGACACGTAATTGACACGCGTACCGTGCCGTAACCATGACGGAGCCGGCTCCGCCGTGCCATTTTTCCCACTCTGACGCACTGTAAGTTATGCTTAAAGGGTAAATTTCCTTAGCGCACTGGAGCTTTAAATCGGTCTTACAATTTTGAATTGTTTTACTGAAATCGTTAAACAGCTTTAACTTTTTCAACAAGTCACTAGTTAGTAGTTACATGTTTTATCGAAAGATTAATAAAATGTTGACACTGTTGGATTATTATTTATTAAGTTGGATATTAATTCAATATTAAATTTATATGTAAAATAATTATGTACTATATATTTATATACAGTTAATTTTATGTTAAATTAAAAGTTAGTAATACCGTGGAGATTATTTTAGATATTAATCCCGTAGAATGTGAATCTTTGATGTGTATAACTTAATGAATAATATTCATATTATTGATGAGCTGAAATAAATAATTAACAACTAAGGTTGTTAAGGAATTCTTGGGCTTATTTATGTTAATTTTTTTTTGAAAGAAAAGTGTATTTATGTTAATTTAAGTACGCTACCGTATAAAGTTGTGACTCGACCAAAAACGATCTTGCTGTCGAACATGACTTTCTCTGCTCCAACTAGGGGTGCACAAAAAGCTCATGATTCGAAACTCAGTTCGGAATCAATTCGGATGCAACTCGCTAATAACTCGAGTTGAAACTGACTCGAGTGATTTATGAGTCGAATCCAAGTTACCTCCAACTCGGCTCGGAATCAACTCGGTTGGACTCACACCAAACCCTAATTCATATATTCCTAATTTTTGCGTCCCAAACCTTATACCTGTTTCTTACAATATTTGGTAATTTGATAAATTATGCACTATTTCATTTATTTTGTTAATTTATTAGACTTTATCTGTTTGGTAATTTTTAATTATGTATTGGTTACTGTCTTATTATGTACTGTCTTTAATTGTGTATTATTTTGGTAAACTATGTAATTTTTTTTTTTGTTAGAATTAAATTAGATTGTCTTACTATGTACTATATTATGAGTCACGAGTCGACTCGCTTCGACTTGAGTTGCTCGTGAGTTGATTCCAAATTGGAGTTTCTGACTCGGAATTGAATTAGCAACTCGGACTCAACTCAGCTCATGAGTTCGCGAGTTGAATCCAAGTTGTCCTCAACTCGGACTCAACTCGGCTCATGAGCAGCCCTGCCTCCAACATACATTACTATTATTAACAAAAATATCCAATTTCCCCAATTTTTTAGTATTTATTGATACGTTTAATTCGGATTTTCCCATAAAAAATATCGTATTTCCCCAATTTTGAGTATTTATTGATCTCCTTGTTGGTATCTGAAAAAGAATTTTGAGAAAAAGAACTACATATATAAATTACATATCATAAAAAATATCGTATGTCCCGGCCTAATCAATCCTCCTCTAGTTCAATAAGTTATTTAGTATTTACCTACGGGATTAATCTCAAAAATAAAAAATAAAATAAAATAACAAAGAACAGAATTACTTTACTCTTCTCTTGTATGCTTCTTATCGAAGTCTGTGAATCTTTTGACCGTTCTTGGTTTAACAAGAAACAGAGACGGCCTCAGAAATAAACATAACATAAATCTATTCCACTGGTTAGGGTTTTCTTTCTCCCAATTCCCAAACCTGAACGATTCCCGATTCGATTCGACAAAATTCAAATTCTCAATTCCGACAAATTCCCAATTCTCAATTCCGGCAAACTCCCAGTTTTCTCTCCTGATGCGCACCTGAAATCATGAGGTCGCTGTTGGCAGAGCTACCCATAACTCCGGCGTCGGCCGAGGGGGAGATAGTCGGAGTAGGTGACGGCGTGGCTTCCTGGTGGCTGTCCGATTGTCATGGGATCTTGTACAACCTCGCTTTGATCATCCCAACTGTGTTGTTCATAGCTTATCTGGGCTCACAAGCTCGTAGAAGCTTCGCAAGGCTCACATATGGGAGATCTCATATCATGATCGCTTACTACGTTTTGTTGTGGGCTGTTACGATCCTCAATCTCCTCTGGTGCCTCCTTCAGGTGAGAACATTAGAAAATTATACAAAATGTTCAGGGTTTGTTTATTTAATCAGACAGTAATAAGATACTGCTATCCTTGTAGTTACGACTAAGGTGTGTTTTTCACCTTTTTTTAACCTTGTTAGTATTGCCTAGTTAGAGCATCTTGGAATTCATTCCAGTAAACGTTTAGCAATTAATTTGGGTCACGTCACTGAGTTTAGCAATTAATGGAATTCATAATTTCTAAATCACTCCATCCCAGAAATTTAATTAGAGTTGCTTTTAAAGCAAACTTGCTAATTTAAAAACTATGGTATATCCTAGCAATTATATTAACAATTAACACATCAGATTAACAATTTAAAAGAAATCACCGTTGTAGATACTCTTAGTCTGATATTTGCATCTAGCACTGAAACATTACTCGGTGTGATGGCGTGATACTTTCCAAAGCCCAATACCCATTAAAAATCTTGCTTCTAAATTCCATGCTGCACAATTTAACTAAAATATAAGGCAAAACAATCTGATTGTAATCCTTGGATGAGAATATAATATTGTTGGGGCCGACTTTTAGGGACTTTTTGCTTAAATTTAATTACGGTGTATGCACTCTTGAAAAAAAAAAAATTGCAGAAATTTTGGGTGCTGATTGCAATAGCAGAAATAGTTGAAGGACTGTTCATGTTGTTCTTGCATACCATGTATCACTAGTTGGTGTTGGTACACTCTAGTCAGTCTAACATGTGGTCAAGCCCTACTTTAATTAGCACCATGAAGCTAAAAGAAATAAATGCACAAATCTGATGCCATACTAATTTATATCTTGTGTTCTTTTATTTCTTTTCTACAGACGTGGCAGTGCACATCAGGAAAGGATTTCTCATGGAACATGCTGTCACTAATAACAAACTCAGGGTTGTTGTTTCTTGAAATTAGTCTCATTGCATTTATGATTCAAGGAAATAATGCGAGTGGCGTGGAGACCTTGACGCGCACTTTTGTCGTCTCTGGTGTCATTGTTTGTGCCGATTTATTGCTTAAGGTACAGATTCATAAAATTATAAAGAATTATTATGAAAAGACCGAAGCATGTTCGTAAGTTGCAAAAAGGAAAACATGTCTTTCTGCTTTTGCTCAACAATCTTATATTGGAGAACTCGAAATTAGGGATAATTCAGGTGTTGGTCTTAACTTTTCAAAAAAGACCAAATTAGTTTTTGAACTTCTATCTGCACCAGATTCTTCCTCGAATTTTGGGGAAAAAAAAAAAGTTGGTGTCTGAAATTTCATTTGCATCAAATCGATCGTTGAACTTTTGAAAAATAACTTATTCAACTTTTCTCACAATTATATAAGTTTGTCTTTCTATTGGTCATTCTCGCAAGGCCCAAATTGTTTTTTACTTGAAAGATCAATGACCAACTCAGTGCAGATATAAGTTCAAGGATCAAATTTGTCCTTTTTTAAAAGTTTCAAGTACCAGCTTGTTATTTTTGTCTCCAAAGTTCCAACAATCAATTTGGTGCAAATGAAGCTTCGAAGACTCAGTTACTTAAGGAAAGTTTTAAGGATCAAAATCTGAATTTTTCCCAAAATTAACTTACCATTCATTGAAGTCAACATTGTTGATAAGCATTATAATTAACTAATGAGAAAATTAATTACTTAAGAAATTCTTTATCTTTGTTAATTGATGCGATATTTTAGAAAAAACGTACTAATTAGATATTAATAATAAAAACTAGTTTTGATTAAACAATAAAATTTTAAGGTTATTAATAGAGTAACTCTTATGGTATTTTAAAGCTAACTTTTCAATCTCTTATAATATAGGACTAGTTGCAAAAGACTGTTACTATTAGGTGTTTTGCAGATTTCTTGTGAAGGCTAGTTTGCAAACAACCAACTGACAATTTCCATTAATAAAAACAAATTACAAAGTTTTGCATACACCACATAGTTAAATTAAAAGAGCCTAAACACACACCATTAAATGCAGAAATTGAAAATGGCAAATTTGTAGTCAGGTCCCTATTGATGACCCCCACCATGAGGCAACAGATTTTATTTGCATTAAGTTAGCCATTGATTAGCATCAGTCACAGCTTCAGTCACCAGATAACCATACTCTTCTCTATTTGGGTGAAACTAGTAATATCATCTGATCAAGCAACTTCTTTATTTTAATGTGTATATGCTTGTTTTTAGGTAATTTATGTGTTCGGATTTGGTCTACCGTTGTTTATTGACTCGAGCCACTCTCGTGTGAAATGGGGCTTGTGGACTGTACACAAACTATTGCTTACTTCAGTCTATGGGTTTATTCTTTTCATGCACCACTCAAAGTGGAGAGAACGCCTACCAGGTACATTTTTATTCTAAAAAGTTGAAATAGGTGAAAAGCGTACATAAATAATATTATATAACCTAGAAAAAGAATGTACATGAGGAAAATGAAACAATATACATAGCATATAAAAGAGATCCCCAATAAATTGATAAAGTAAACTTAGTGCTGTTCTTCCTTAAAGAGATGCCCCAGTCAATCAAAGCAACAAGTATCAAAATAGTAGTATAGGCGGGTTTAGAAATCCCAAATTTTCTGCCCGAAAATAAACGGTAACATCTTTATGCATAAGGGACCAGGTTGCTTTGTCTTGAGGAAATAGGCGGTGCAAAAGAATTAACATATGGTCCCCTAAGATTTCCATTCTTTCTGGTAGTTTGACCTGCCCGAAGGTGCTGGCCACATGGGAGAGTATCTCTGTTGGCTAAGAATCTATAGGCTGTGGAAGTGTTAAAAAAGGCACCCTTGGAAATTTTAACGGCAGATTAAAGTGCCATAAATTTGTAAACTGTTTTCTTTGATGAGGGGCCTGTATTACTTCCATAAATGTTTTCCATCCCTAATTCCCAGCTGTGGTTCTTCTTTTAGTAAAAGTTGTTGGAAGTGCCTGTCCTTCCTCACTTGTGCTTGAAGAGGTAAAGAGTGAAAAAGGTGTAATTTAGGAATATTCTAAAGAAAATCGGAGTAAAGGTATGTTATGAAGGGCATTTCCCTCCTTGTGATGTTATTTGAAACATTTTCAGTATTGCTGCTGAGATTTACTAATAGTGGTGATGTTGAGCTTTTAACATTTTTTTCTAAAAATTTTGTGTCTGAAACAAATATTGGTTCCTCTTTACTTATTTCAGCAAGGCCTGCATTCTACAACTACATATGCGCAATGTTGCTATTAAATGTGGTTTCGCTATTTGGATGTGTGCTCCTAGGAAATGGAGCTGGTTTTGGCTTGTGGTAATAATTTGATTTTTTTGTCTTGAGAAGTTAACACTGTTCATTTGATATGAAAGTGCCAAGAATGATGATATCTTTTACCCCTCTTTTTAGGTTGTATAATCTGGCGACAGTATGCTACCATTCTCTTTATCTCCCACTTTTGTATGTCACATTCCTTGCCGATTTTTTCCAGGTAGGCTGTTTTTGTTTTTTAGAATCAAGTGGTTCTGATTTTATGATTACTTAATACTTATACATCAATTTTATGAATAAAATGTACAGGAGGAAGATTTGAGATTGGAGAATGTGTATTACTCTGAGATGAAGGATGCTGGTTTCTTTGACGCTGATTGGGATTAACTAGTTTGATAATGATGTAACAAAAAAGTTACTGTGACTTTACCTCAGTCGTGCATGTATTGCATGGTTTTTATGTGAATATGGAAGCCTCTTTTCTCTGCTGGATTGTGTATTTTTACCATAGATGATTCATGAACTGTCATGTATACGGGTAGAATGAATGGATTATGAGTAGCTGTATATTGCTATGCTTTTGTTTCTGTTCATTCTGTTGATGTGCATATATGATTCCTCTTTCCAAATTAAAATTTGCATCTGACATCTTAAGTGTGATAATACTGTGCCGCCATTATTTGATCTTAGCTGTCTGGTTTGTTTTAATTTAATAGGGACCATCTGATTTAATAATACAGTGGGTTGTTTATCTGACGTGAAATGTCTGATTTATTTTGAGATCAGTGCTAACTCAAATCTTAAAAAATCCTCTAAAATTCAACAATGCGAATCTATACGGGAACGCAACCTGCGTGGGAAAGGATGAGCAAGGATGAGCACTCCGAAGAGGGAGTAGGGCCTCCCTTGTATTGTATCTTCTGATGCACTGCATGCTATGAAATGATCAGCTTACATAACCCAGACCGTTCATTACATGCACGGGCATATTATACAAGACGGTCAGTTTTTGAAATTTGTAACATATGAGTACAGGCGTACCGCAGAGGATATAAAGTCCATTCTATGGTGCATGGGTATTCGATGACGATGTACATGCAAAAGCAACTATACTGATATATGAGTCAGTTCACTGGTGTAGCAATTAAATAATCTATAATGAAAATATTGGTTATATCAATGGGAAAAAAGGAACAGTCGATCAAATAAAAATTGATATATTGATGATTAAATACTTAGAGAGCGTTTGGTTCACAATATAGATCATTCAAGGAAATATTAGAATTTCAGATAATACAATACCAAGAAATATCATTCATGGTAATGTGTTGTTACTAAGTTTGGATTTGAATGACTATTGCTTTCATTATTCTAGAAAATATATGATTATAGGGTTTGAGTTAGTATCGGAATTCAAGAAAATCAATGACAACTTTTATTTCCAAAAAGAGTGATGCCTGTCAAGTTGGAATAGAAAAAATCCATAGTTAATATGGGCTTCGCAATAAGCATGAATTATGAAATCATAATGGCAAGATAATCACAAATTACCATATCTATTCTCTTACCATGTTCACCAAATATGATAATGGAATAAAATAACACTAAATTGACAAGGAATCGTCTTCCAAAATCTGAAAGGTAGTTGATTAAATATGATACCGGTCATTTTCTGGACGGTATGGACATGTTTATAATTTCCCACATAATCTGGATATGTTAATTAATTTCTATTTAACTTTGGATATTAATAAAAATGTCGGTTACTTGCTAGGCAGAAAAGGAATAAAGGAAAGTTTGCTACGTTGATTAGGTCAGGAAAAAAAAGAATGGAAAATCGAATTCGAATAACGAGATTAATTTAAACAGTGCTAACAAAAGAGAAGATTTAACAACATTATCGATGTGTGACGCTGCTATTATAGAGCTTTCTAATAATGAAGAAAAATAAAACTGTAACTCGTAAACAACTTAGCGCGCTCGATTTCAGAAAAAATAAGGTCGATAACAAATTTGTTAATTTTAATTATGATACTATATATGATACTAAATAATTACGCTTAGCAATTCAATTTTGTATTTCAATTAATTGGAAAATTAATTCCATTTTATAAATTATGAAAAAGTATTCCGTAAAAAATAGTTGTTAAATTGAATATTTTTCTCTCTTTTATTCATATTTCAACCAAATCCATTGATCAAAAGTAGCGAGAGTTCAACAACGGCCCATCAGAAAATTAAATTTTCGGTGTTACATAGTACATACTTTGATATATAAGTATGAGTGAGGCTATGGTGCTATGCATAGCACGATGGCTAGTGTACTACGGCTCAATATGGTACTTTTTAAAATTCTAACGGTCGATCCGAACCGTTCAATGTGATATCCATATGAATATGTACTTGCAAACTAAATTTTATATTTTTTTGAATTTTTTTACTATTTTTTTAGATAGATAGAAAAATCAGTGTTTTCTGAAAATTCTGGACCATCAAAATTCTACCTATCTAAAAAAATAGTAAATTCAAAAAAATATAAAATTTAGTTTGCAAGTACATATTCATATGGTTATCACATTGAACGGTTCGGATCGACCGTTAGGATTTTAAAAAGTACCATATTGAGCCGTAGTACACTAGCCATCCGTGCCATGCATAGCACCATAGCCTCACTCTATAAGTATATACCACATTGTGAAATGTGAAAGTAGTCAGCATATTTTCGGATTTTTTTTAAAAAACATAATTAAAAAAAATATTTTTACCAAACCAACATGATTACTTTTTTTTTTTACAAAAATCATAAGAACTGAATTGCCAATTCGGTCTGCTTGATTTTTTTTTTTTTTTTTGGACCGAATTGGCAATTCGGTCCATGTTGATTTCACAAATTTTCAGAAAGATAGCCACAAAAAATCCGAAAATGACTCTGGACCAAATTGGCAATTCGGTCCCAACTTTTTTTTTTTTTTACGGTTATGTTATTGTAAATTTAGTTAAAAAAACATTTACATTAACAAAGATATATAATTCTTACTCGCTAGGTTGTGCCAAAAAAATTGAAAATGAAATAGAGTAAATCAAATTTCATCTAATATTCTCTATGGGAGATAAAAAAAAGTGATCCAGCTAAAATTCTATCTAGTTTATTCGTTTTAAAATTTTAATTGACCACATTATTATTTGATTAAAAAATCTAATTTATCAAATTATTATTTCAATTGACCAATCCTAATTTAAATTGTTCTTAACATGTGATGTGATAAAATTCTTATAATTGTTAAAAATAGGAATATGAAATTTTAAAATGAATAAACTAGATAGAATGTCTATGTTAAAATAATATGTAAATTAAAAATATTTTATAAAATAAGTTAATACTATGTATTTTAATAATTTTTAAAATGATCTATATGTTGGAAAGATTCCACGTATAAGCTAATATTATGCTTTTTTTTATTTAAGCAAATAAAATTTTACGCTACAATTTTTAATTCTAATCAGTTATACACAAAAAAGATAAAAATAATTCAAAACGTGAATGAAATTATAGTTGTATTTTTCTATTTAAACAAAGAATAAAGAAAAGTAAATAGGGAGAAGTGGGAGGGAAGGGAAGAGAGGAGAAAAGTGGGGTCCACAAGGGCATTTTGTTAAGAATTTTGAGAGGAGGGTATTTTGTTCTATGTTTTGAAAAAAGAGGGCACAATGTAAAATTTCTCTATTTAATTGTCTTTCGGTTTCAAATTCAATTTGACCTACATCCGATATGATATATGATACACAAGTGAGAAATTCAACCAAACCTAAAAAAAAAAAATTTGGACCGAATTGCCAATTCGGTCCGGACTAAAAAAAACTTTGGACCGAATTGGCAATTCGGTCCCTAGCCATTACACAAACGGCAACACAGTTTTCTGTGAAAATTTGTGAAATCAACATGGACCGAATTGCCAATTCGGTCCAAAAAAAAAAATCAAGCGGACCGAATTGGCAATTCGGTTCTTATGATTTTTGTAAAAAAAAATAATTATGTTGGTTAAAATATTTTTTTTAATTATGTTTTTAAAAAAAAATCCTATATTTTCGAAAGAAAAAAAAAGTAGTCAGAACAAAAAAATTGATATATATTACCGTCGGGATTAATTACCTTCACAGCATGTCCTAGTTGTAGCAGTGTGGCGCCTCGCCACATTTGTTTTGAGCTAATTCTTCATACAAAATTATCTTTAAACATTTTGTTTTAATCAGAGATGGAGGTTTTTGCTTTCTAAATCCATTCATATTATTACAACAAATGATTTTTTCAAATCCAGATTACATAAATAATGTCTTTGTCACTAGACTAAAGGCTGATTTTTTGTCTTTAAACATTTGTCGCACTTGATTAGATTATATTATCTTCCTATGAAATTAGTTATAAATCTAAGCCTTGCCAATGATGAACGTGACAAAGAAACCACACAGTCAGGGGCGGACCCACATGGTCCCAGGGGGGGCAGCTGTCCTTCTGGATTTTGAGTTTTAGTGGAGATCTATCGGTCCTGACCGATTTTGCCCCCTCTGAAATTTTTTTTGCCCCCCTCTAGATGTTTAATTTGTAATTCGGGTTAAATTTAGAGTTAAAATTGAAATAAATTTGTTGAATTTTGATTGGTAATTAGAATTATAAGTTAGAGCATCAGAAATTACAAGTCAAAGCATTGAAAAGTATAAGTTAAAATATTATTTTTTATCGAGTACCCAATTAGTTAATGGATTTAAATCCGATTAGCTATTTAAATCCGATTCAATATTTTTTTACCCCCTGACGAAAATCCTGAATCAGCCCCTGCATGCGGTGCCTCATAATATTACATTTTCATTTGATGACACGACCATCATGTGCCCCTGCTTCGCCGGAGTTTGATCATTTAGTGATTTTTCATTTGTGTTTTCATTCCTCATAATTGACAACTTCTAATTTTTTTTTTCTCATTTTCTTAATTTTTTTTATAGTGATTAAGAATAGTTTCAAAATTTTCACTCTTTTCTCGTGCTATTTATATAGAAGGGGAAGAGATTCTTAGTTAATTTTTTAAAGTGTGTGTTTGACATTTTCAATATAATTAATTAATTGTTATTTTAGTAATATAAGTTTAGTTTTTAAAATATTTGTTTAAATATAAATATATTGGTTACTTTAACTAATCCGAATTTTACTATACTCTTACTTCCATTGAGGTAAAGCCTGGATAGAGATATACTAACTTTCCCTTTCCCAAAACACCTTAGGTGCCATAGGCTAGTATGGTCTATACTCTATACACTATACTTGGCGAGAGCCGAGAGCCGGTGGCCGTATTTGAACCGTAGAAGGGTAGATGTCTCTTTGCCTCTTTGTCGCAGTAACTAGCTAGTGACGGTCAGATGGTTAACTGTTTGCATCCAGTCCAGCTGTCCAGGGGCATTTTCATAAAATGAAATGGAACTTGAAGAAAAACAAGTCAGGTTTAGATTTGTGAAATATTTGCTCTGCAGGAGCAGGAGGACCACTTAAATCTGACCATTATTTTTGGCCCTGTAGTCTGAATGTTAATTTGCTCTTGATGTACATGCGTTGTTGGAGAGTCTCAAACAGATCTAAACCATTTATTTTATATTGAACAGTCAAGATCAAACCTAACCGAATATCTACCATTTACATATATACCCATTTGAGATCAACTTTATCAATACAAGTTAGACTTGATTTGAAACGTTCTATATAATTCATTGAGAGAAAAAATGTGCATGTGTCAGCAAAGTAAGCTACAATATTGTATTGTCTGATTCAGGAGATAATGGTGACCGCAGAACAAAATAAAAGCGCCAGTAAGTTGAGGAATCTTTCAAGTAACCTCAATAATGCCACAGATTAGTATCATTGATTAATTGGGTAATTGGTATTCTACAAAAAATGAGCAACATAGCAAAAAAAAAAGCTCGAAAAGAAAACAATTTTAGCTAGTTTCTCACTGTGGCAACTTAAATTTGAATTCGTTATTGGCTGTTTTATTTTCATAACACTAATCCCGTAATCCTAGAGCCCAAAAATTAAAGTAATCTTTTGCATTGTCTTTTGTTCGACCAAGGAAAAAGAAAACAATTAAACAACTTGTAAGAAATCCTTGAGCTCCTCGTAATATGATAGAATATATGTCTCGTTTCTCTATACTTTGCAAGCACCACAACAACCCCTGTTATTATTTTTTTTTTTCTTTGTTTGGGTAAACTGAAGTCTGGTGCCAGGATTTATCTAACGAAGTTACACGAAACAGTGCATTACCGCTGAGGTTTTAGCAGGGGATTGGACTGATTGGCAAGTAAGTATATTTTATAATTAACTTAATTTCTGGTAGAAACCATGTGCTTCGTATTGTTTAATACTGAGAATCTACCAAGTACAAGCTGAGCAAGTATATTGCATGTCGGTGAATCCTTGACTTCTGATTGCTAGTTGCTTTTAGTATGCCCCCTTAATTTAATTACTTACTCTAAATAATAATACAAGGGCCGTGGCATGTCCATGGAAACAAAGCAAAACAACAAACAAACTCTATTTAATTTAAAACACCAGGTCACACAAGTATATAATATATGTTCTATAAAGTGGCATATTATTTATTATCATGATCTCTCTGTCAAACCTCAGTCCCACGTGTGACAGTGACAGTACCTCCAACGGGCAAATGTTCAGTGCAAACCCACTTTTGGGGCCCACATTTCCATTTCTGCCAATGGCACTCGCACACTAAATTTAAGTTTTGGTTTGATTTGGGCTGGGTTAGGTTGGACCAAACTGCATATAAACATGTTTGTTACATGTAACTTAAAATCGAGAATAGGTTAATCAGACTAGTTAGATTTTCTCCGTTTGTTTGAAAAAATTTCAAAATTTGAAGTTAAAATGGATATGTCCAGTACTATACAACCAGAGAGGAGGTGGATCTGGTGTAAGGAATTGGACCGTTTATAAAAAGACAGAACCAAAAGGTTGCGGGTTCCCATGCCATTATGCCAAGACAATGAAGACATACATCTTACCTCTGTTACTGTTACCCATCTAGAGAATCAAAAGCATCCAACAGAGAGTGGGTGCACAAATTTATTATTCTGAGCTTTTCTAAGGGCCACCAATTCTTTCCCTACAAAATGTATTGCTGAAATAAGCAATAAGCATGTATGTTTATATACTTGCTTGAGTGCTTCTTTACAGAAACATTTAAGTCTACTTTTTATTTGCTGATACGACTTGCGCTGTTGCGCAATACAATAGCCAAATATATATGAAGTTGATACAATATGTCTTTGGTTGTCTGATATTCTAAAATAGCATGGATTAATGGAACTAGAATGATCTATCTTGCATGTTTGCATCCCTAATTAAGGTGTCTAAATAGGCCGATTAGCGAATGCAAAGTTGTTAAGAAACAATTTTGCACTAACATCTCAATTATGGATGAGAATCTTGCCCAAAAAGCTTTTGACAGAGCTTTATCTGCATCAAATTTACACGGACAATTTAGATTTATGGAACTGTTTAAATTTATTAAGTTCTAAATATGTTCGCACGAACTTCAACACACATAGGACGGTTTTGGTACAGTCAAATTCACACGGTGATTATCATTTTTTTATAATTACTAAACAAATTGATCCATTAGTTTATCGGACTGTCTGATCTAAAAAGAGGAGGGTTCCACTGCACCCTCTTTTGGTGCACCTAACGTGCACCCAAAACTCATATGGTGCATTTTCAAGGTTCAAATAGTCGATTCGAACCTTCCAACGTGTTCTTCATATTAAAATGTGCTTGGAGACCAAATTTTACATTTTTTGCAAATTTTTTACTATTTTTTCAGAATTTTTGATTAAACTAAACAATAATTTGAAATTCAGCAAAGTGATGATTTTCAAAAATTCTGAAAAAATAATAAAAATTTTCCAAAAAATGTAAAATTTGGTCTCCAAGCATATTTTAATATGAAGAACACGTTGGAATGTTCGAATCGATTATTTGAACTTTAAAAATGCACCATATGAGTTTTGGGTGCACGTTAGGTGCACCAAAAGAAGATGCAGTGGAACCCTCCTCGATCTAAAAAATATATATAATGTTTATCGGGACGATTTGCTATCATCTACCGATATATTGCAACTCATATTGCGAGAAAAAGATGGTTGTACTTCATATGGACTTCATTAAATAGTTCCAATTATATCTGAACCGTCCATATAGACTCAACGATTTATATTTGATCTGAATGAATAGATGCTTGTTACTTAATATCTGATCATATTTTCCGACTTAAACTGCACGAATCTTGACACAGTTTTCTCCATTAGATCCTACTCTACATTAATATGAATCCAGTAGACGAACAGTGAACACCCCATCAACAACTCTTCCCTCCTTTATATATTCCAGTGCCACATTTACCATCCTCATTTATTTCTTTCTTTTTGCATCTTTCTCTCTGTCCAAAGTCTGAGACACTCCGCTCACCTCTCTTTCTCTCCTTCCCTCCCTCTCCTCCTAATCTCCCTGGTGAAGAGATATGGTAGCTCTAGTCTATGCAGTTCTCATCTTGTCTCTCTTTGGGAGATCAGGTAATCTACTTCTTTTATTTGTTTTCATTATGTATCATTTTTTTCCTCATCTATTTTTGTTTTCATGTAATCTTGAAGTGAGAAAGCGAAGTTTGATTTGCTTAATAGTTAACACTAAACGGTTTATTTGTCCTGACTTTAAGCAAGAGGCAGTACTAGAACTCCTGTAAAAGAAATTATTCTTCAACTTTACTTTTTGCTTTTTTCCTGTTAAAAAAATTAATTTACTTTTGTCTTTTGTTTCCTATTTTCCTTTGGTATAAAGTGAAAGATGAATACATTCATCTCTTTGTTTCTCCATCTCTTGTTATTTGTTATTAGCCTCTGTAATTTCTCTTCTGATCTAAAACTTTGTTGCTTATTAGTTTGATCTCAACTGTTGTGAGCAGATGCTGGATGGTGTGTATGCAGAACTGATGTGAGCGACACTGTGCTACAAAAGGCCATCGACTATGCGTGCGGGAACGGAGCAGATTGCAGCCCCATTTTGCAAAATGGGGCTTGTTACAACCCTAATACGGTGAAGTCGCACTGCAGCTATGCTGTCAATAGCTATTACCAGAGAAAGGGACAGACCTCTGACGCTTGCAACTTTACGAGCAGCGCACTTGCGAGCAACACTGACCCAAGTAAGTTATCTTGGTAGAGGTTTATTTTGGTTATTTTAGTTCAACTTGGATTTTGTTGTTAGTATTGGGTAGTGTTACCAGCAAATCATCCCAAAAATGTTGGATGTTGGTTAAAAAAATGAATAATATTTGGGTATTATTTTGTGAAAGTCCATGTCAATGGCTTTTATTTTTGTAAATGTGATAAAATGGTGGGTGTAACATGCAAAATCTCCTTCAAAGTTTGCTGTATTCAGTGGCAACCAAGATAAATGGGAGGAAAACAATTATCCCGAGCCCCAACTAAATTCCTTATTTTGATCTTAGATATAGCGATAAAAACTAATTTTTTAACTTGCACATTTTTATGTTGCAGGTTACACTGGTTGCACTTTTCCTGCAACACAAAGGTTTCATTCTCTTGCAGATTTTACTTTACCCCCTATCCATTCTTTTCTATGTGAAAGAAAACACCTTTTCTGTTCAACTAAAAAAAAGAAAAGAAAAGAAAATACCTTTTCTGTTTCGTAATTTAAAATACTAAATCTGTGTTTATTATAGCTTAATTTATTTGGGGAATTTCTTCTCCACTACAACATAATATTACAATAACATTGAAACTTTTAGGTAGAATCTAATTCTATACTCCATATTGCCTAAATCACCTTTACTCTTATTTGGTAGATAAGATATTCTCAATTAACTTTTCATTCCCCATTTAAGGTGTTGAACTCGTTTATTATTCCTGAGTTTTGGTATGCTCAACTCATTTACGTATTTTATTTCTCCAGTGCTGCCGGTACCAGTACTACTTCCACTACCACCCCCCCTGGTACAACCACGAACACATACAACAGCCCTCCTGGCACCATTATGGGTGGACTTGGTCCATCAGGAAACTCCATGTCTACTGACAGTAGCGACGCCAGTTTCAGACTGGTACCGGTGCATAAAATTATGCCTCATGCCATAGCCATTCTATGCTTCTCTCTCATGCTTTTACTGAAGCCGTGATATCATATGCATGTTACTCTTTTTCGTAGTGGGAAACAGGATTTTTGAATATTCTACTTTTAGCTAGGACTGGATTTGATGGTTGTTCGGTTTGTCTTGTTTTAATTTTGTACATTTAGTTAGGTAGGAGAATTATGTGGCAACTAGTTGCTCTAGCGGTTTATGTGATCGTGACATTGCCTCTAATTTCAGAGGTGGTTTCATTGTGAACTTAAAATCCCCAATCTTCAATTGTAGTTTCAAATTAATCTCTAAACTTCTTACACACAGATTGACTGCAATTATGACAAGAATTATAGATGATAGCCAATCAGCCTTTCTACCTAATAGATATATTTAAGACAATGTAGTGTTAGGACAAGAGATCATCCACTATAGTAAAAATTAGAATCAACAAGGTTTAGTCATCAAGATAGATTTTGAAAAAGCATACGATAAAATACATTGGAGATACCTGGTACTTGTCAGTAGAGATTTTAAAATTAGATGGATTTATTGGATACATAATTGGTTAGTGAGTTCTCAATCATGTGTTAGTATCAATGGGAAATTAACTTCTTACTTTTATTGTAAAAGAGGGGTTAGACAAGGAAATCTTTTATCTCTCTATCTCTTTATTTTAGCTGCAGACTCTTTAAGTAAAATCTTTATAAAGGGTTATTCATGGTTATTCATGGTTTAGGTCTTAATTGTTTTAATAATCAAGCAATTACAAACTGTCATTATGCTGATGACACTATTTTATTTTTAGAAGCTAAACATGAAGTTGTAGAGGCTGCATGGTGGGCCATGCAAGTTTTTGAAGTTAATTTGAATAAAACTTAATTATATACTATCAATACTGATTTAGGACAAGAACTAGCTCAAACTTTCAGATGTCAACTTGCTCGTTTCCCAATCAAATACTTAGGTCTTCATTTGCATGATAAAAAACTTAACTGTCTAGACTGGAGGTTCTTAATTGATAAACTAGAAAAGAAACTTCCAAATTGGAAAGGTTAGTTACTGTCTTTTGGAGGTCGACATACACTACTGAATTACTCTCTGCAGTTCCATTATATGCACTTTCCTTATATAGAGTACCTGATATTGTTATTAAAGATATTGATAAGATTAAGTGTAGATTCTTGTGGGAAGGTAGTGATAAAAGTAGGAGGAAGTATTCACTTATCAAATGAGAAACTGTATGTTTAGCTAAAGAATATGGTGGTTTAGGAGTTCTTGATCTTAGTAATATGAATTTAGCTCTACTAGTCAAATGGTGGTGGAAATTCAAGGACCCCACCTTTCATAGTAAATGGAAAACAATGATATTACATTTATATTATGGTTCCGATAAATCAAATGACATCTCCACTTTTTGGTCCAATATCATGCAACTTGAATCTTTGGGACAATGCAGTGTTAGATATGATCTTGGAATTAATTATATAGTTAGATTTTTGGAAGACTTATGGATGGGAGAATGTACACTTGCAACAACATATTCCCAACTGTATGAGATCTGTATTACTCCCAATGTCCTTTTATCTGATGTGATTAACTCACAGGGGCAGTGTGTTAAATTTAGAAGAATTTTCACTGGAATCAACCTTTTTGAATAGACACATATTCTTCATAATATTAGCACAACCTCCTTTATACATAACTATGATAGGATAGCATGGAGATGGGAAATAACAGAGAGATTCTCTGTTCATTCTTTATATAAATTGCTTAATTTTCGATGTATTATTACAACCAATCCTATGATATGGTGGAATACTCCTCTACCCCACAAAATAAAAATCTTCATGTGGCTCACATGTAAAAAGAGAATTCTAACTAAAGGCCAATTGCGCAAAAGGGGCTGGAGTGGGGCTACTACTTGTAAATTTTGTAATCAAGTTGAAATAGCTGATCACCTATTCTTGAATTACCCATTAGCTCAACAAGTTTTGTTTTGGATGGGACGCAACTCCATTTCAAACAATGGAGAACCATCACAGATATTTTACAATTTGCTCAAACTCTTCCTTTGCATCAAAAACAAGTTTTTTTAATTGTCTTTAGTGGTATCTGTTGGACAATTTGAAAACATCACAATGACATCTGTTTTCAAAATGTACAATCCAAAACAGGTCGACAAATTATATTGCTAACTATGTCTTTGATTGAATATTGGACAGGGAGTTCCAAGATAAAGAAGAAGACCAAAGAGGCTACATGTGCATGGATGCCCACTGATGAAACTATAGAGGTTATCCCTTTGTGAGTCTGGTTGCCAGATGACAACAAGGTGGTGCTGTACCAGGAACCTGATGGCCCCCGCCCCCCCCCCCCTCCAGCTTCTCCCCCACCACCTCCTTCAGACTGATGATAGCCAAAAGAGTTACCTAATTTTTATATAGTTTAGTAGTATGATTCGTAACTGCCTGAGCTCTTGATGTAGCTCTTTTGTTCCTGAGTCAGAGGGTTCTTATATTTTCAGCTACTATGAACTATGTTTTGTGGGAGAATTTGTGTATTACTCTCCAAACATTTCCATCTTGTGTAAGTTAACTATGTTTCTTAATAAAGCAGTGCTTCGGCCTTTTTAACCAAAAAAAAAAAAATCCCCAATCTTGATTCAGCTCTATTACTTAATTTTGCTCAATACACCAACAACTTTAAAAAAAAAAAAATCTGTCATTCTTTAGTTTTAGTTTCTAAATGTACAAGAATCGAATTGTGCTTTGTAGAATCGTACTAGAAATCTTTTGCTCTTACAAGTACATAAAATACAAAGGTTCTGGCGTCACCAAATATCATCTCTTTTTCTTTTTTCTTTTTGAAAACCTGACAGCTCACAGCAGCTGTCAGGGTAATATCATCTCTTTTTCATATTTCAAAATTTAGAAGTCGTGACATCAATTTCAACTCTTTTTCATAAAATTTTATAATTATTTCAATTCATTTTAAACAAGATTAAGAGTCCTTAAAAATAAACAATCTAATTAATAAGACAGATAAATTTGAGTATGTTAATCTTTCTCTTGATATATTATAAAATTCAACTTCGTAAATTACAAAAAATTTAAGTTGACGCATTTCTTGTTAAAAATAACCAGATCAACAGTTTTAAATTACAGAGTTTTTAAATAGAAGTATGAAATTTGGTGACATTAAAACTTGTACTATAAAAACCATGCAAACACAAATGACTCAGATTTAGAACTCCCAATACTGATCCAAACAACTTGTTTCTATGTTCCTGGAAGAAAATTGAACTCAACTACCAGTTCCCCACAGCGCGACACATAAAACTGTAATTATTTTCTCTAAAAACTATGAATAATAGCCAGAAAATGAAACGTGTTCGTAATATCCATTACTGGTCAGACTTTTTGAAAACAACCTGAATAAATTTGATGCACACGCTTCAGATCAGAGACAGATACAGTCCATGCATGACCTGGCAAGGACTCGGGCCAATCATCTGCAGCCACATCATCACACCTCTCTTCAACCTCAGCAGCTTCGCGTAACTTCCCTTCCTTCCACAAGCTCTTGACCAACAACCCTTTTGTGGCTTTGTCAGGCACCAAACCTGCATCCAACATTTCATCGAACACTCGCACTGCAAGCATCGCTATGTTATTTTTACAATAAGCACAAATAAGAATGCCATATGTATATGCATCTGGTTTCAACCCACATTGCCTCATTACACCGAACAACTTATGCACACTCTTCAAATCTCCAATACCAGCAAAATATTCGATCAAACCCGCAAAAGTTTGTATATCAGGCAGAATATTGCTATGCATCATCTCTTCTAACAGAAGCATTGCTTCATGCCCCCTCCTACATTTCACCATGGTACGGAGTAATGATGAATAAAGCAATAACTGGTATGACTTTGGCATGGGCCCGCTTATTGCCTCAGCCTCATGAAAGACTTTAATAGCTGCATCAGCTTTCTTGGACAACCCATAAAAATCTATAATTAACCGGACAGTGGAAAAAGGGAGAGTAATCCCTTCATCTCTTACTTTGTTAAGGAGCTGGTCGACTAGATCGGATTTCCCATGACGTGCAAGAATTGTTATCATTCGAGCAACTGAGTGACGGTCATGGGAGAAGCCACCAGGCTGATATGCAACCCAACAAAAGAAGCTCCATGCTGATTCAGGCTTTTTAAAAGCCCGCAATAGTTTGCACACAAGCCGTGGAGACCATACAATTTTTGCTTTCTCCAACTCGGCGACCTCTCTTGGATCCCACCCCTCCAAAGCCCGGGCTATAGCAATCGGGTCCATCCACGGCTTCAACTTTACTTTTACACCCTTTGATTTATCTTGCTTTTCGTTTTTTACTTCTTCTTCATCACTAGATTCACCATCTTCTTCCTCATCACTGTCTAAGCTAACAATATAACCAATTTGGTTATTAGGAAATAATTCCGTGACATAATCATCAGTTTCCTTAACAAAACCAGCTTCACGCATTTTCAAAATTGCAACTCGCATTTGCCTCCCGGGCAGAATTCCATCATGACCCATTTCACCAATCAGTACTCTCAAATCATCAAACCGATTGTTCAAAACGAGAGCCTCACTGAGTACATTGTATTGCCTGGAAGTTCTACGAATTCTCATACAGAGCAATAGCCTGAAAATCTCCAATGCAGGTTCTACAAAACCTGACTTAACCAAATGCTCAATTAACACGGTGTATGTTCTTGAGTTAGGGTTTGCACCTTCTCTAACCATTCGATGAAATGTCGACACAGCCAAGGAATGCTTTTGATTAGATGCATAGAGCTGGATTATTAGGTTGTATGACTCGGTGCAGGGGTGCCCCCGTGGTGAGGTGGCACGCAGATATTCCCAGGCAGAGAGAGACGATTGGAGATCTCCAGCGAGTGAGAACCACCGGAGGCGATCGAGATGCGAGGGGGGCACAGGGAAGGAAGGGAGGAGGGAATGGAGAGCAGAGAGGCGACCAGAAACCGCGAGGCGAGAGGCAAGGGACTGGAGGAGGGGGAGAGGGGGAGGGGATTGGAGGGGAAGGGAAGTAAAGAGAGAGAGCGCGGAATCCGGGGTGGGAGCGCAGCGAATGAGGTGGGAAGCGGTGGAGGGTTCGAGGGGAGAGGGAAGGGAGGGGAGGGGAAGTGAAGGAGAGGTGAAGAGATGGAGTCGGAGAGAATCGATGAGGCGAGCGCGAGAGAAGTAGGAAGTGAGACTTGGTGGTGTAGAGGAGGTGGCGGTGAGGTGGCGGAGGTGGCGAAAGGGCATGGGTTTCTCAGAGGGGTTCCGCGGCTGGTCTGGTCTATGGCCTTGGTCGATGCCACAGCCTCTATGTTTGTCGCATAATTTAGAATTTTTAACCGGTTTGGGTAAAAGAGAGAGCTAATTGAACCGAAATTTTTATTGTTACCACGGTCAAAAATCGGAATTAAATCGTTACCACCCCGCTAATTCTTTATTGAATACTACCACCCCCGCTAATCCAGTTCGCGCACGAAACTGGCTTGTGCGCGGACTGGGTTGGCGCACCAAATTCGTGCGCCAACTGGGGTTTTTAGGGCTGGCTGAATGGATTTTTGGGTTTAAGGTTTAGGTTTAGAGTTTAGAGTTTAGGGTTTAGGGCTGACTGGATTTTAGGGTTTATTTTTATTTTTGCAACGGGTGTCTGAAAATCCTGTTTTATTTTTAACAATGTTCATTCATCAGACGCAAGGCAGCAGGCAGGTAAATAACGTAAAAACTAATGTGTTAAATTGACGGCGGAAGAACTAAACAACAGAAAAACAAAACAACATAAGAACTAATATCAAAATAATATCGAAATAATATCCAAATAACAAGAACTAATACCGAAATAATATCCAAACACATAAACTACAACAAGTAACTCTATCCTATCTGCTCGAGGGTGTCCACGGCTTCTTCTCTCTCTTAAGTCTCTTACCCCGCCCCTCCTCCTGACGCTCCCTCTCCTCCAGCGTTGTGTATTGTCGTGATGGGTGTGGTGGGGTCTCCTCATGTATCTCCCTAAAAAGTGTCTCCTTGTGTGGTCCCTCATCTGCACCAGGTCCGAAAATAAACTCACGTGTATCCTCTGCAGGGTACACGGGTCCATATGAGACATCCTGCTGGACAGCTGCTGCACTGGACTGTGGGAGTGACGTCTCCTGTGGGAGTGGCGTCTCCTGTGTGGGAAATGGAGGAGAGTCTACATCCTGCGTGTAAGCCCCATACTGAGAGCCCAAGTGAAACGTAAAATCTGCGGATGGGTCCGGCTCGTCGTACTGATCTCCGCGGGGTATATCTCCCTGAAACAAATAGATAATTAGGTTTCACAATGAAGATGATTATAAAAATAATTACAAAAATATACGTACCGTTGCAAGCCTAGCAGCCTCAAATGTGGCCTCAGCAGTCGCTGCCTCGTGTAGGTCTGAGAAATCCAGCTCTGGCGTGCTCATAGGCTCCGCAGAATCATCATCGTCCATGTCTTTCAAATCTTCATAGCGGGAAGATCTGAAAGCCTGAGAACTCTCTCGAGCTGATCCTGGTACCCGGCGACGACGACAGGCGGTGCAGCCATACACAACCACTTCTTACCGAATGCCTTCCAACCTCTTGTGACGGCGTATCTTGCGCTCCTAAGCACTTGCTTGATGTTCATGAGTGCCTGCGAATTAAAATAAATAAAATTAGTTCGAATTGCAAATGAATTTTCATAATTTTCTTAAACCAAAAAAATTAAAGACTTACAATCTGTGCAGCCGGGCCAGCGCAGGGAATGAAGCCATACTCGTCACTAACCGTGTCGCGTCGTACGTGGAGCGGCTTCGTGTTCATCTCCGTGATCTGACCATGCAAGTACACCGTGAAGGCACAGTACTCCTGATACCAACTGCGATAGGTCTGATCGTATGTATCAAAAGCATACGACTGGAGCTCGTCAGGGATCCTGTCGCCCATCGCCTCAAGCCGAGCCACATAATCGGCGTGCACGGTCCGCCAATTCTTGCCGCTGGTAGTGGCCAGGTCTTTGTGAAGCTCATACCACTTGTCTTTGGAGATGGGATCCGGGACGGGAAAGGGCTGACGCATACCGAACTGACGCATCACCCGTCCAGGATAGTAATGCTCGACAATCTGGTAGAACACAAGTGGTACCTGCAAGTACATAAAAATAAATAATCCTACGTACGTAATAAATAAAAGTGATGCAAAACGGGAATATAATAATAATGCAAGGGTTACCTGAGCAAACCAGAACTGACGCTGCTGGAGGCATATATGAGGCAGGTCATGCAGGAAGGAGTGAGGGACAGCATCATCGTCATCAACCTCGACACGCTCGTCGTACGGCCGCCAGCAGATGTGTCTGTCAGGAGTCATCTGCTCGAACTGACTCCGGAAGAAATCAACACCCATAGGTCTGCCGTGCGGGGTCTGGATGTACGTCTTCCTCGAGCACCACTTCTGCGCGTAAGCCGGACATGTAATCCCATTGGGCTGCCCCCAAGCTGGAGCCCAACCTCTCACTCGTGGCTGTGGACAGCCGAACGGGAACCTCGTCCACGACCAATGCATCAGGAGACCAGCTGGACCGTAGAAATTGTGCTTGTTTGTCTATTTAGGTACAAGTGACAGTTAAAATTATGGTTTTTTTTGTGTAACCATTTAATTATTCAGATTTAATTTCAAAAAAAATTATACCTGGCATGCGGTGCACAAACCCCGATATAGACATGCCAATACCGCTGCACCCCAGTTCATCTGTTTCGGCTGGGCCAAGTCCCTCAACCACTCAAGCAAACATCCAGGGACAGTGGCCCCCGATGAATCTGGGAACATCCAGCAAGCAAACATCTCCATGATGTAAGCCCGGGTCCACCGATCTACCGTCTCAGCATCAGCATCTGCGTCCAGGGCTCCACTGTAAATTCGAACCAATTTAGTGAAAATTGCGAAAAATAGACATCAAATAATTAATTTTATAAAATAAATGTTACCTGAACCGCTCCCGCAACTGTGATAAACTGATGTCATTCTTCGAGTAGACGTACCCCTTCTTGGTCGCCCTCCGCTTCATCAACCCGTCTCCCAGCAGGTCGAGGACGAGCTGCGTGAAGTCTCCGTACTCCACACCTGTGACCGCCTCTCCGGTAATGGGCAGACCCCAGAGACAACTCACGTCCTGGAGAGACACCGTAATCTCTCCGACGGGCAAGTGGAAGGTGTGGGTCTCCGGTCGCCACCTCTCGACCAATGCAGATATAAGAGCGACATCTGCATTTAAGTCACTGAGCTGTGACACATGCCACAGACCCAGCCTCTGCAACGCGGGTGCAAATCGAGGGTCGTAGAGGATATTCATCTGGTTGTTCCTCGTCGACGTCAGAGTATGAGTCTGCATTTAATTTCAAAATAAACACAAATACAATTTATTATTTTATTCAAATGAAAATGTATATTATTTGCAAGTGGTATAGAGATGTAAACTTACATATGAGTTTCTAATCTTGTGCTCCTTGTAAGGGAACCAGCAAACGGGACTGATATACTCTGTCGTCAAATGCAGAAAGACGGTCCGAGCTAACACTACATCCAACTCCACATCATCATGAGGCAGACTGGTGTGCTTGGTGCCGCTGGATGACGCCATACTACAATTTGGTGCATTTCTAATCAAATTTGGTCTTAAGTACCTCAAATAGGGTACTTTAATAATTTACTAAAATAATTTGGTATAAAATACAACATAATATAGCTAAAAACAATTCTACTCTATTTGGACACCATTCTAATTATTTAATACAATTCTACTCTGTTTGAACACCATTCTAATTATTTAATACAATTCTACTATGTTTGGACACCATTCTAAATATTTAATACAATTTTACTCTGTTTGACACCATTCTAAATATTTAATACAATTCTACTCTATTTGGACATCATTCTAATTATTTAATACAATTCTACTCTATTTGGACACCATTCTAATTATTTAATACAATTTTACTCTGTTTGAATCTATTTTGGACACTATTCTAATTATTTATTACAATTCTACTCTATTTGAACCTATTTTGGACACCTATACCAACTATCTACTCTACAAATAAATAAATAAAAAAAGTAAAAAAAAAAACTCACTTTTTTACTGTGCGGCGTGCGCGGAGTGCGGAGCAAAATGAGCTCTCCGCACCCCTTATACGGTGAAAAGAAGGCTCCGCTAACCCAGTTGGCGCACGAAGCTGGTGCACCAACCCAGTCCGCGCACAAGCCAGTTTGGTGCGCGAACTGAGTTAGCGGGGGTGGTAGTATTCAATAAAGAGTCAGCGGAGTGGTAACGATTTAATTCCGATTTTTAGCCGTGGTAACAATAAAAATTTTGGCTAATTGAATTAGGCCGTTCGATTAATAAGAATAATTTAATCCGGAATTTTATATTACATATGTCCTATTCAATATTTATATTTGAAAAATTTAGATATATATTCATCATAACTTCTTCAATTAGATATTTCTCCATTTAAATATAACTATATTATAAATATATCTAATTTCAAATTTTCCACTAAAACAATATAAATTATTATTTGTTAATAGTTAAATTGACAATATTGCCCCTTTCAACATCTCGTTAATGTTAAATATATGGCCTGGTATAGCCGAAGGTATTATTCTTTTCTCGATGCATCTCATTCTTATCATGAAATCCATGGGTACTGTGGTGATCACGCGTCTCTGGTGAGCCTCTAAGGCTGTGCTCCAGAAAACGTAGGGGTAGAGGGAACGAACGGGAAGGAAAGGAAGGGATTGGAGGTCTATTTACTCTGTCTACACTCCGATTTGGAGGTGACAAACTTGGAAGAGTTTATGCAGCGAATTCCCCTTCTCTCCCCTCCGCTCTCCTCCACTTCTTCTCTGATTTCTCTCTACTGGAGCAGGAGAACGACCTCGGTCAGATTCGGTCTGCTGGCCTTTCCCCTCCTCTCCCGTTCCTTTCCTTTAATGAGCGATATTTCCCTTTCTCTGGAGCACAGCCTAAGGAATTTATGCATCCATGTTGGAGTGATCATTTTCAGGTATGCATAGATTATAGTGTGTGTAGCACCAGCTCCACAGTAAAACCTCCATGGTTACTGGAAATGATTATGAAATATCTCACACGGGTGGTGTAGAGAAAATATGTGCTTCAAGCATTTTAGAGTTAATATCCTTGTAAAACAAAATGAGTATCTGTACTCATTTTCTACACACCGATTGATGCATTCATTTGATGCACAAAAATTGTTCGATGAAATGTCAAAGTGAAATTTTGGTTTGTATATTAGATTTCTAATAGGTACAGCCAAAGGTCTTAGTTCCCTTGGCTTCTTCAAGAGGACAGGATTCGTATTTCATTTTCTTAGCAAAATCAGGTGATGCAAGAATTTTACATTAACCAGTAATCATATTTTAATGTTTTAATGGAAATTTTCAATATAGATATAACTCAGGATTAACATATTACAGGAAAAAAAATTCTTTAACCATAAAAACCATCTATCCTACACTTAATAAAGAAATGATCAGATATATATCTTGAATTTCATTAAACTTACTATGGCGATATTTTTTATATTTTGGATGTAAGGAATCAAAGCTTCCTTCTAGGGCTGAAAACGGATATGGATTATCCGTGGATAATCCGCTCCGAATCCGGAGATTATCCAAATCCGGATTAAACAGATACGGATAATTCCGGATACGGATCCGGATAATTTTTAGATGGATGCAACAGTATCCGAATACGGATACGGATTCGGATAGAAATATATAAACGGATCGGATATCCGCATGTATCCGGATCAAAGTTTTAAACTTTTAAGAAATAAAAAATATTCAAAACCCACTCTAGACCGGAATCCATAACCCATTATCTGAGTCAAACTCGAATCCAAGACCCATTATATGAGAGTCCCGGACTTGTCCAATTAGAAGATCAGCCTCCCCAGCTTCTTTTATAGGAGTTCCAGCGTATTGTAACTTCTCTTTAGAAGTTGTGGGACAAATGAAGTACAAACCGGAATTCTATTGGCTTGGCTGCTGAGAGTTTAGATCTGGACCGCCGATTGATGTGGGACAAATGAAGTACAAACCCACTGAGCATTGAGCTGCTACTTGGCCCAAATAGATTAACCAATATTATAATGCAATTGAAATTTTAAATCTGGACCGCCGATTGAATAAAGAAATGAAGAAACTTAAATAAACAAACATAAACTATCCAATTATGTTTTTTGTTTTAATTTGATTTTTCCATATATTTAAATTATAAACTTAAATAAATTAACATAAATTATTCATTTTCATATTTGAATTTTGTTAATCTATCTTAAAGTTCAATTATCCGACAATTATTCGTTTTGTATCTGTATTCGAATCCGTATCCGTGGATTATCCGCTTCGTATCCGTATCCGTTTAAGGTGGATTTGATTTTGCATTTTGATATCCGTTTACTATCCGTATCCGTATTCGTATCCGCTCATTGAAATGTGGATATGGATATGGTTTTACCACTATCCGCTCCGTATCCGCTCCGTTTTCACCCCTATTCCTTCACATTAGAAAGAAAATTCAAATTGTCAATATTTGCATGTAAACAAAGACATAGTACTATCTAAAATGTCAATTTAACTATTAATTATTATTAATTTATGTTGTTTAAGTGAAAAGTTTGAAAAACAGGTATATTTATAATATAGTTATATTTAGATGGAGATATAACTAATTTTGAAGTTTTGATGGGCAAATATCTAATTAAAGAAGTTGTGATGGGTATATATCTAAATTTCTCTTTATATTTAAATAAAGAGTTAAAATTTCTAATTTATGCCTCATCTGTCTCAATTTTTTTATTTCTATTTTTAAAATTTAAACAACAATTCGAATAGCTCAACATAATCTCCATAATATTAAACACATTATTTTCCTTATAAGTTTTATAATTTAAATAACATTTGATATATAGACATATCATTTTCCTTATAAGTTGTACATCAATATTTTTTAAAACACGTCAAATGTTGCTAAATCTAAATTGTTTTGAATTTTATGTTATTCGATGAACATTAAAACTTACATAAATTTTCATGCATTTTTATGTTTATGATCTATATACATTATACTTGATGATTTTTACAAATATAAATTATTTTAAAACTTATCAAAATTATTGTTCTAATTGGTTATCAATAAATACTCATTAAAATATATTTTTTTTAACTTTGAACCATCTCTCCTTTCTATGCGCCATGCCGTATGCAACTCCAGTACTCCACTAAGGCCCGGGAGAATTGTCATAGCCCAAGACAACATTAACCCAAGTCTTTTTAAAAACAAACGATGGGAGACTGGAAACATAAAATGCCATCGTTTTCAAAACTTCCGAGGACAATAATACGAATACTTTACGATTGCTGATACAATTACGACTGTTGAACTCTTAGATCAGAAAGATGAGAGAAATCTATCGACCTATACTACAACAGAGTTAATTATTGCTGCTCCGTTATTGCATCCACAACGGTTTTTTTTTTTAATTTCTAATCCAACGTGACATATTTTATTTTAGTTGTTGGGATGTACGACAATTACTAAAAAGGAAAGTTTTCTTTTAAAATAAATGTTTTGTAATTAACACGCTAGCGAAAAGAATTGTTTCTATTCGCTCTAAAATAAAAAATAAAAGAGAGATCGTTGTGTGGCATAAAATAAATTAAAATTTATTATTATTATTATTATTTTCGTTGTTATTGTTATTATTATTATTAAATGGCTCATTGCGTATTATATTACTTTAAGTAGTTGATATTTATTTTATTTTGATGTTGTAATGTATCTGTATATATTTTACTGTAGTGGCGATGCAAACTTTTTTTTGTGCAATATGCGAATACATTAAACATCCTTAAAAAGATCGGAGCCGAGTCACATGAATTTTCACACAAGTTTACCTAAACATCAAAAACTGAAATTTGAAAATAGTAAATTAAAAGCGGACTTCATATAAATCCAATCGGATCCGAACCATTACAACGTGAAATCCAGATAAAATACAGAGTTTTGTCCCCGCTTAGCCTGAGGACAAGTATCCTCTCCATTACTGTAAAAGATTCTCTTCACTTTACAGTTTGAGATTAACTCTCAACCGCTTTGAGAGTCGGGTTGACGGAGGGGGCAGTATTATTGGGCTTTGAGATTCGTGCCAAGTTAAATAGAACGGTCCAGATCAAGTAATTCTAAAAGATTCTCTATTACGGTACCATGGAGGATCTGAATTCTTAGCCTGACGTATTGAATGAACGTCATAAATCTGTCTGTTTTGAAAGACCGAGCAAATATCAGTTGCGCGTTCTCTAGGGAAGCTTTTCATCCACTGAAAGTCTGAGAGAAATTATAATAAGCACGCGAAATGAGAAAACTATAAATAAAGAAGGAAGAAAGAAACTTTGTCCAGAATTCAGTATATTTTCTTTCACATAAAATATTGTTGTAACGACTGCATTACTCTTTACGATCAGTTTTAAAAAGGGAAACAAATATCAAGTTGAGCTAATTCTCGGGTAATTTTTTTAACAGAGCAGTTTTAGCTTTATACAGCGTACTAATCATATGCAATACTGTTTTGATTCTATAATATATGTGTTGCATGAAGCAAAACCACTCTGCTAAGAAATTTTATGTGATGGGGACAGTTCAGAAACTAAAATCGGATTTAACATATTGTCGTTTTGAAAATTCGTCGCCTATTTAGTATAATCGCTACGATGTGGTTTGAGAGCGTAATATTATCTCATGATTAAACTAATAGGCATGGCTCTATTTTTCTCGGAGGCAGGGCTCGGATTTTTCCAAGGAGATTATTTGAAAAGGACGGACAATAAACAATTTCTCAGAGTATTTATTAGAACTTAATACAAGCAAGAGGATATAAACAAAGTAGTAGGCTCCACCACAACGGAAGGGTTGCAAATTGAAAGAACATGTATTCTTATAAAATATTTGAACGATGTGATTAACACGTGCGTAGATTCAAATGTTGAAAATTCGACTGAAAAAAATCGTTACGAAAATTTAAAGTTGAAAAACTTGAAAATACACAAGTAAATTTATAGATACCGGATAATTTAAAATTTATAATCAACATATGTTGTTTTAGTTAGTATAGTACTTGAGAGATGTGAAGTTAATGTTGTAGGGTGCATAAAAAAACTCATGATTCATAATTCGTTCAGAATCAATTCGGATTCAACTCGTCAATAACTCGAGTTGAAACTGACTCGAGTCAAAAATGACTCAGAGTTCATTGACTCGGTTGTCTCACGAGTTGAATCCAACTTGCCTCCAACTCGGTTCGGAATCAACTTGATTGACTCATTGACTTGGTAAACTGCTTAATGTTTTGTTATACTTTGTACTATTTAGTAATTTGGTAAACTTTGTAATATATAAATATGTATTTGTCACTATTTCATTATATAAAGTTTTAAATTGTGTACTATTTATTTTGTTATATTTTGTTTTGGTAATTTTTAATTTGATAAACTATAGGCTATCTACGAGTTACGAGTTGAACTCGAAACTGAATTAGCAACTCGGCTCATGAGCATCCATGTAATGTTGACATTATATTGTGCATATCATGTCACAATCCACATCGGTAAAATAAATAGTGTCATCAAAGTTTCAAATCAAATTTATCCTAATTACATGTTCAAAAGTAACGCATATCATTATATTTTCATGTCTCAGGTTCAGAAGTTTGTATTTTTTTTCTAACAACAGGTCACTACTATCTTTGTGATACTGGTTATTCAAATGGAGGGGGTTTTCTATGTCTTATAGATGTCAAATATATCATTTAAGATTGGAGTGGTGGCAGATTACCACGAACAACAAAAGAATTTTATAATTATAAACATTTTTCAGCACGCAGTGTCATAGAACAATGTTTTAGTCTTCTTGAAGGAAGATGGGCAATTCTTAGGGAAAAATCATTCTATCCGGTAAATCCAATGCTGAATAATTGCAGTATGTGTGTTTATTCATAATCATATTCGAAGGGAAATGTCTATTGATCATTTGGATGTTGAAAACTTGAAATGCAAGAGACCAACTAACTGCCAGAGTAGCTTGATAATGAGCTAATTACACATATTGAATCAACAGATGAGTGGACTAATTGGAGGAACACTTTAGCTCGAGAAATATTTATCATGTGGAGAAGTTTTAGAAATAATCACTGAGTCAATATCTTATTAGTTAAATGAATTCTCATTTTTCTATCTTGTTATTGGTAATTTTTATTGAGTATGAAATACATAGTTTATGTATTGAAAAGTTTCTGAAGAATCATTCTCGTGACTAATAACCAGTAAGAATCATGCTCGTGACTAATTTTCCTTATGATGTATAGTAAATTAAAACAAAGTTTTATTGGCATCGTATCACATCAGGGGCGAATCTACTCTCAATGAATGAGGTCAATTGACCTCCATTCATATTGAATTTTTTTTATTTATATCTTATTTTAATATAGTTTAAAGTAAAATATTACGGATAGTGTGAAATTGACCTCCATTCTTAGTAGAAAAATTTTATATGCTTGACCTCCATTCATGTTTGACTCCCATAGTCTGAAAGTCTGGCTCCCCCCCTGTATCACATGTATGATTTATTCAGTCAAATTTCAAAATATTTGTTCCTCTGTCAACTATTTAGGGTTTAGTCTGATTCTGTGTTGGTAATTTAACCATAATCTTCTTTTATAACTCCGACTGAGATGATTTAAAATCACGTGAATAGCTTAATTAGAAGGTGAGCGATTTTTATATTTTGAGCATTTTCATAAATTTTATTCAGAGTGTTTGTTTTATAATATTTTTGACCTTTTAGGCTTTTACTGTTGAACTCTACAAATTACAAATAGATTGCAAACAGAAGATAAATCTGTCAATATTGTTTAGTGTTAAACGCCGATTAAATCCAACGGAAGACAGAAAATTCAGTGAAATATGGATTGATTGTTATGAATAAACAAGTTGTGGATGTTAATTTCGGAACTTTGAAGATCATTAATTATTTTAAAACTTTTTCTTGAAAAAATATATTTCATCTCCTCACTTGTTAATAGAATTAATTTAGAAAGTTTTCTATTTATAATTGATAGTGATTTTGTAAGCTTATATCGAATATAAAAATATATAAATTAAAGATAGTCATTTTGTATACATTCGCTCTCTATTTTGTTTATTTTTTTATATAATTAATTTATAACACCTATCATATTATTATTTGTCAAAAATAATAATCTAATTCTGAATTTACGTGTAGGATATTATGAGTTCAAAATCTCGATAGAAGATTTATTAGAATATTTAAAGTTAAATAACTTGATTTCATCTTTGTCCAATAAATATATGAATCTATACTAGAATTATATCAGAGACATATCAATTAAGAGCGGAACTAGAAAATTTTAATAGGAGTGACTAAAATTTAAACTGCACAAAATGTGGTAAGTAGGATTTGAACTCGAGATCTTTTAATTAAATTATAGGGGTGACCACTTTTAGCTAAATCTTAAATCCATCTCTAATATCAATGCGTTAGTTAGTCCCAACAAAATTTTTAAAAAAGAAAAAGACATATCAATACGCACCACTAAACAATGACCTTCGAAGAAATTCAACAAACATGATTATTCTACCCGTTTCCCTTTCTTTAGGTAATAATTTCGCTCGCTCGAAGAAATTGTTCGGATTTTGTTTAATATATATAATTCATCATTTTTTAGCTCGAAAAGAACGTACCATATACATTTTTTAAATAATTGTATCCAAACTTTTAACAAAAAAAATATGAGTAAACCTGTATCGGACGAAGAATGGACGAAAATTTTCAAATGATAGTTTGTGTTTTTTTTCTTCCCTCTTTTTTTTTTCATTTTTGTTTTATTTTATTTTCTGGTGTCTTGGTTTCTCTTCCATTGGATCCGTAATATCCACAACACGATTCACGGGACATACAACGTAAAGCGCTCCATTCTAAAAAACTGGAGGCTTCCATTAATCAACACAGTGCACGGCCAAGGGTTCGTCCTGTGCCATAAACTGCAGAAGAGACTAGCTGTCTGACCTGTTCAACCGCGTGAAGAGTGGTACACGTGGACCCGGCACAGGTAAAAAAGAAGAAATCAGCACCGCCCATACGGCAGCCGCCTCTCTCTGAATTTTGACCTGGCTTGTGAATCATTGACTCAAGTTGGTCCCGCAAGGTGTTGCTCTAGAAGCGTCTGTTATAACACTCCCAATAAAGCACCAGTTATATATCAACATGCCGACATACAGACCACAATGCAATGCAACCAAACTCTTTTCCCTTTTTATGCGATTTAAATTTTTTCGATGGCATGAGCTATTTACTTTTCTTAAAGTTTTTGTCTACGTGTTGTATGTTTTGCTAGTTATAATTAAACATTAGCACTTACAGTGACATATGCGTTTTTTGTAAAGTCACTGTATATTACCGATAGCACAAGTTATCTTTCTTGTGTACTTTTCTCTCAGTTTATTATGCTATTTCTAAATACTTAGTAGAGTCTTTAATAAATTTATGATTTTTCTTGTGTAGTTTGAACTGTCCAATTGTCATTGTAGTAATAGTTTGTAAAGAAGACTTCTTTTAACGAACATGCAATTATTGTATATTATGGACTACTTTTAATAATTTACAAAAATATGATATATAAGAATTTGTTTTGCAATCACTATGTTTTATAATTGGTAGGATTTACTCTTCTTCTCTGTGTATATTTTTCTAAATAAATATACAATTTGTGGAGCAATATTAAAATAGCTCAAAGCCTTTAAAGATACTAAAAATAATTGACAACATATAAAATCGGACCATTTGCTTCTTGGTATCGCATAATTACTTATTATAGAAGTCTTATGCACAAAAGTATGCCATGCAAAATTTATTGTGTTATCGTGTCTTCCCGAAATTTTTATTAATACCATTTCAAAAAAATAAATAAACCAAAACACTACTGAAATTGGAGAATTCAAAAAATACAAGAGTCTCCAAGTCAATCTGCGGCCCCTCAAAAACCTAAATATCAGTATATTACAATACAGAGTCCGGCTAGTATAACACTAGTGTTATTTCAAATTAAATAACACCACATTTTAAACCATTGGATCTGTTTTAATATTCGTGCAAGACACTAGTGCACGAATATTAAAGTCTTGTGCACGAATATTAAAGCAGATCCAATGATTTAAAATGTGGTGTTATTTAATTTGAAATAACACTAGTGTTATACTAGCCGGACTCTACAATACATTTTTGGATTTTTGGGAGGCCTCGACGTCAATCTGCGCCCTCCCAAGAATGGAGCCGCAGAAAAATCCACAAAAAAATAGCTCCTCGCAAAGGAGGTAATTTTCAGGTTCAAACATATAAAAAAAAATAATCACCTCAATTTAACTAATATCATTTTAAAGTTTTATATTTCACAAAGGCACATATCAATTTCGGTACGTAATTAATCACGCATCATTTATTATTGTACCATCCTTTATTACCCAAACAAAAGTAATAGAACTACATCAACTTGAAACAAGAAAATGCGACTTAATATTTTTTATTTTACATCGTGCCCACTTATATTACAAATTTTATGCCAGTCCTTCAATTAGTTGTCTTTCTCACGCATCGAAACTGAAACCACCAGCTGTGTTCATTCCTTATACATGACCATACATCACATGCATAATATGTAAATGCGACATATAAGAAATAGATAAACCATAAATCTAGATTTTTGTCAGCGTGATAAATATTACAATTAAAGATTTACTGATCTAAGCTTTCAATCATCAAAGCTTCATTTCTTTCCGACCATATAATACAAGTTACATAACATAATCTCGAAACTTATTTGCTATGTATGATATATCCAAACTGAAATAAAAGGCAAGCTGCAAGATTATGCCTGGAAATCCTTATTGTAATTATATCGTGACATTGTATTAATTTATTATTACATTTGTAGTGTTGATTTAATCTAATTAAATCATTTTTATGTAAAATTTATTTTCATTTTAAGTATATATACACATTTAATTTTATTAAAGTACAATTCATGTCTAATACTTCTACTATAAATCTGACATAAAAGTTAATAATTACACCACCAAGCTATCACATTTGTGATAATCCGAAGGCTAACATGGCCTCTTAATTGTCCAACTCTAATGATAGGGACACAGTTCTGGGGTGCAGAAGCAAATCCTCCTCACTACTGCCCCCAGGACTTTGCCAATCAGCGAACAGCGGGTCCTCCTCCCTGTAACGACCCATATTCCATGCGGTCTCATTTAAATCGGTGGGTCCCACTGACACTAATAAAGTATTACAAGTGCGGTGGACATGGAGCAACAGAAAGTAACTGGAAAAGTGTTACGTTCACGCTGAAGTTAGGGTGGACCCCGCATCTCAGACATAAGCTGCTAATTCACGTGGGATGATCCACGTACAACTTGTAAAGTCCATCGAAGCATTGAATACACGATATGAGAAAATAATAAAAATTTCATACAAGAGGGAACTACGACGATTTACTAATCGCACGTTACGAGATCTAATCGCCGGAAATTTACTTTGTCAGGTAATACTGCGTAAACTTCAATGGTGCGTCAGGACTTGTCGGAAAGAAAGTTACCAAAACGAAAAGCGATATGGAAAATGAATAACGCTCACACTAAAAAAAGAAAAGAAAAGAGTGAATAACGCATAAAAAAGAAAGAAAGTATCAGTAGACTAGTAACAGGCGGCGACGAAGAGAAGAACGAAACAAAGAAATAAGGAAAATAATAAAGAAATCTCAGATAGAGAGGAGGGGAGAGCTCATTTTTTCATAGAATCCATCACTATTCACAAAATCTACTCCAGCTCTTTCTCTCGCTTCTCTACAATTTCTCCTCCATCTCCAAGCATGTAAAAGATTCTCGAAATCTAGGGTTTTTCTTCATGACTGGCTCAACTCTCTCCACGACACTGCCAGCACTTCAATTTTGACCGAAAGACCTCCGCTTGAACAGTGAGCCGTCGTCGATGGCGGCACATCAGAGATGCTTCACAACTAGCGCACTCGCTGTACTCTCTGTCTCTTTCTTCCTCCTAATTTCATCTTCCTTGTCAGTCGCAGATCAACGTGGCATCGAGAGAACAGCACTTCTCAAATTCAAGAGCTCCGTCTCAGACCCTACTGGCATCCTCCAGTCGTGGTCCTCAGCTGCCGGGGACCACTGCTCGTGGCCCTTTGTGTGGTGCGACTCGAGATCTAGGGTTACATCGCTCAACATACGTTTCTCCCGCTCGAAATTGGGATCGTCCGGTGGCATTTGCGTAGATCCAAGACGTAGACTCGCTGGAAGCCTAAATTCGGTGATTGGCGATCTCTCAGAGCTGACAACCCTCTCATTGCCATGTCACGGATTTTACGGTGAGATTCCTGTGGAGATCTGGAAACTAGAGAAATTGGTATCTATCAATCTCAGTGAAAATTTATTAAACGGGACTTTACCTAGTGTTTTTCCACCAAATTTACAAGTTCTTAATCTGGCGGGAAATTCAATTGGAGGAGAGATACCGGCTTCAATCTCTGCCTGTTCTGGCATGGAAACCCTGGATCTTTCCAGGAACAGGTTTTATGGTAACATTCCTGCAAATCTAGGAAATTGTACAGAGCTCCGTGTTTTGTTGTTATCTTCCAATTTAATGGACGGATCCATTCCATTGGAATTTGGTAGGTTAACAAAACTTCAGGTTTTGGATGTGTCGAGAAACAGCCTTAGCGGTTTTATACCTGCACAGCTCGGCAATTGCTTAGAAGTATCTGTTCTTATTATTTCAAACCCATTCGACCCGGTCGTGAAGACAGATTCGGTTGTTGAATACAATACTTTTGAAGGGGGTATTCCGGAAAGTATCGCCTTGCTACCGAAATTAAGGGTCCTTTGGGCACCAAGGGCATCACTCGAGGGGAAGATACCGAGAGATTGGGGCAATTGTGAGCAATTGGAGATGGTCAATTTGGGTCATAATTTGTTAACTGGAGATCTCCCTACCGGAATTGCAGGGTGTAATAACCTTCATTTTCTAGATTTGAGCTCAAATAAATTAACAGGTAGTGTTTATTCAGATCTACCAGTGGGTTGCATGGATGTGTTTGATGTAAGCGAGAACAAATTTTCGGGCCCAATACCGGATTTTGCTAATAGAATTTGTTCAACTCCAATTGATTTATCTAAAATTGATTTTGCGACAACTTACTATAAGTTCTTTCTGAATAGAGCTCGGAAAAGATTTCTCTTTAGTCCCAAGTTGGGAAGGTTTGTGTACCACAATTTTGCGCATAATAGTTTCACGGGTTCTCTTGTGAATTTGCCAATTTCTGTTGAGGATGGTCGAAACAAGACTGTTTATGCATTCATTGCAGATAAAAACAATATTACCGGATCATTAGATGCAATTCTGTTGGAGAAGTGCGGTGTTTTCAAAGGGATAATTTTAAGTTTACGAGAAAATAAGATTTCTGGTGGGTTAACAAATAGAGTTTGTGCAAAATGCCGATCACTTCTGGTTTTGAAATTATCACATAATCAGATTTCTGGCGTAATCCCACAAAATCTTGGTACATTGGAAAACCTACTTGTGCTCGACCTCAGTCACAACTGGCTTAACTATCAGATACCTGAAAGTGTAAATCAGCTGCAAAACTTGAAATATCTCTCTTTAGCCAGCAACAACTTAACTGGATCTGTCCCTTTTGGGCTTGATCAGTTGAAATCCCTTGAGGTATTGGATCTGTCCTCAAATTCTCTATCAGGTGCAATCCCTAATGACCTGTCTAACCTAAGAAACCTTACCACACTTCTATTAAACAGCAACAATCTCTCTGGAAACATTCCTCGAAATTTGGTTTTTCGCATACTTAATGTTTCCTTTAACAATTTAACTGGTTCGCTCCCTTCAAATTCTTCTGTTATGAGCTGCAATAGTTTTGAAGGAAACCCTTCTCTCCAACCATGCAAGTCCATTTCCCTCTCTGTTTCATCCCGTGATTTATCCGAAGCATACGCTGATTCCCCTCCAGAGAGCTCTCCTACTGGAGGCAGTGGTGGTGGTTTCAGTTCTATTGAGATCGCCTCCATCACATCTGCCTCGGCCATTGTCTCTGTTTTGTTGGCACTTATCATACTGTACATATACACACGAAAATGTGTACGGAGGCCATCACGGGAATCTTCTAGAAGGAGAGAGGTAACCTCTTTTGTGGATATGGGTGTACCAATTACATATGAAAGTGTCGTTCGATCTACTGGCAATTTCAATGCCAGTAATTGCATAGGAAGTGGTGGTTTTGGAGCGACTTATAAGGCTGAAGTTGCTCCAGGGGTTTTAGTTGCAATAAAGCGACTTGCAGTTGGCAGATTTCAGGGAGTGCAGCAGTTTCAGGCTGAGGTGAAAACCCTTGGGCGATGCCGGCATCCTAATTTAGTAACACTGATAGGGTACCATTTGGGCGAGTCAGAGATGTTTCTGATATATAATTATCTTCCTGGGGGTAATTTAGAAAGGTTCATACAGGAGAGGTGCAAGAGACCGGTTGACTGGAGAATGCTTCATAAAATTGCACTTGATGTTGCTCAAGCCCTAGCATATTTGCACGACAGCTGTGTACCTCGTATTCTGCACCGTGATGTAAAACCCAGCAATATTTTATTGGATACCAGTTATAATGCATATTTGTCAGATTTTGGTCTGGCAAGGCTCCTTGGTAATTCTGAAACCCATGCCACCACTGGTGTGGCGGGCACATTTGGGTATGTTGCACCAGAGTACGCCATGACATGTCGAGTTTCTGACAAGGCAGATGTATATAGTTATGGGGTGGTATTGTTGGAACTAATCTCTAACAAGAAAGCACTGGACCCGTCCTTTTCACCGTATGGCAATGGGTTTAACATAGTTGCATGGGCCTGTATGTTGTTGCAAAAGGGGCGTGCTAAAGAATTCTTTGTTGAAGGGTTGTGGGATATGGCCCCGCATGATGATTTGGTGGAGATATTGCACTTGGGCATCAAATGCACTGTTGATTCATTATCTACTAGACCAACCATGAAGCATGTTGTCAGACGGTTAAGAGAATTACGGCCTCCAACTTTCTAGGAGTAAAAGAACACAATCGACTTCAAGAGGAGCCCTTCCATGATCTGAGTGGTATGTGCACGAAGATATATATAATTCTAAAATTCGTTTATATTTTCTTTGTTTGGTTAACTTTCAAGTTTTGTACAATCATCTTATTGCAATTGATTGTAACATCTATATTTTTTCCCTTCTTTTTTGTTATCTGTAATTCCAGATGCTGGCTTACAAGGACGTTAGCTTGGGATCCAAATAAGAGGGCAGTCCGAAGATGAAGCTTCTAATTAATGCCTTTCATGAAAATTCTTCGAACAGGTTGGCTCCAATGATTACTTCTTAAGTTCTTATCAAATTTGTCATTTGATAAATTATCTTCCCTGCTTGAGAAGAAGGCTCAAGTTTGCGAAGATAACAATAATAAATAATTTCTTTTCAAATATGAATTATGTAGGGCTGGAGGTTGCTTCTGGAGCCCTACAGTTTTTCAAAGTGATGAGACCGACATCTATGGAAGCCTTACAGGACCTAGATTGGTACTGCTATTCAGTAATCAAGTGCAGCTGAAATTCAACTTTTGGGATATATATATATATATATATCAAAAACAGGTGTGTTAAGTGTGTCTCAGCTCAACGATTTCATTTCTTTTTATGCATCTCTTTTTGTTAAGGGAAAATTTCTATTTTACCCTTACAAGCATTGTGCCAACTCATCTGGTTGCAGTGTGCATCACTTTAGAATATCATAATAGGTTGCATTGCGCCAACTCATCTGGTCTGTTTCAACACAGAAACTCATAATCTAACACCTTTATGCACAATCAGTGTTGACTTGGCCATTGGCAGCTGGTGATATCTCTAACTTTTGTACATGTAGGTAATTGGATCAGCATTTGAGCGAAGTACGGGTTTGATTTCAGAGAAAATAAGTGGTGCCACAGGGGAATGATGTGATAAGAAAAAAGGAGCAGTGACTGCTCTGAAGGAACTGATAAAAGTCGGTAGTTTCTTTGCGTATACTGTGAAGGAGAGAGTAGAGAGGAGGGTATATTTGTCAATTTTATATTTAAAATAACAAAATAAAAAAATAATTAAAAGGGGATAGAAGAAAAGATGTTATGTTTTTATGGTGTTATTGAATATTATAGTGTTTTCATGAGGAAATTGGTTGTTTTGAAAGTTTGTAGGGGTACACTAGATATTTTCCTTTTTGTTAATGTGTTTGTATCAACTTTTCATGCTTTACTTTTAGTTCCAGAGCATGAAGGTTTTTAAAGATTGGCTTTTGGTGCTGCTGAACTGTATGGGCATGTGATTGAGTCAAAATCAGTTTAAACTTCCAACTTGGCACTTCGGGCATTGCAATTGTAGCTTTTTTTTTCCTTTTTTTTGGTTCAAGATAAAGTAGGTTTGAGATTTATTTGGAGGCTTCTTGACTGTTGTACCTAAATTATTATTAAGGCAGTACAGTACAGGCCCCGATGTTACGTGCTCATACACCCATTAATTATCTATGTACTGTTTTGAGGAGGCTAAATTATCTTGTTTTTACGTGCTCATACACCCGATGTTACGTGCTCCTGTTGTTGAGGAGGCTTCTTGACTGTTGTACCTAAATTATTATTAAGGCAGTACAGTACAGGCCCCGATGTCAAAATAAATGCCTCCATTTTTTGAGTTATTAAAGTTTTAAAAAATAGAGGCATGGTGGAGGCACAAAAAATGAAGGCATTTGAACCCTCCTCGTCACAATAGATAGATGAGTAAGTCGACATTCAAAAGAACTTTTTCCGTGGGTGTTTAATTAATTATGTTTCTCCCTGTGAAGATCGCAGCCCTGTGTTACGTGCTTGGTTGTCCATGGCTGAGGTTGCGTGCTTGTCAATACATGTTCCACCGAGCAAGAAAATGGGACAGAATATCTGTCACAGATTGGGAAGGAGGGCCACGATTCTCGTCTTTGGATGGTTGCAATAAAGATCAAATACATGCACGAAAAAGATGGAGAAACTGTGGCTACTTTCCTCCGTCGAAACAGGCCCCACCGGGATTGATTTTCCTCAGAACTCCCTCTCCAGCCTAATTTGGGAAGGTGGATTGGCTTACCATTTCAAATATACAATCACAAATTTATCTTAATTTCCACATCGTTGTAATAATCTGACATCCTTTTTGTTACATTAGGCTATTTATTTGTATGAGACTAATGACCTTTACAGTATACATTGTGATTTTGACTCTCATGTGCTTTCTCGCTTCTATGTTGTTTACTGACAGTTGCAAGATAGTAATCAACATAAATGATAACAAAACTCGACTCTCAACAACAGGACACATGCTCACTTTTCGCAAAAGACAACTCAAGAAAACAAATATAGAGGCTAGTGAAAAAACTTATTCCAAAAAAAAAAAAAACAGCAAGGTACGAACAAGGATCGTCACCTTGCAAAAAAATGCATGGTAATTCAGATGCAAAGAAAACTAGTGAATTGTACACAGAGAAGTTCTGTTACTAAAAATATAGCACATCATAGGTAGAAACCACGTCTGCTACTCATACATGGTCAATCAGGGAACCTGATGGAACTTCAACTTGGTTCTTTATATAAGCAAAAAGGGATAACAAAGTGAACACATCAATTCAAACAGCAACATAAGAAACACCACAATCCAATACAGAGATAAATGGTTTAACTGCTGTTTGGCTCAGTCATTTTCTAAAGAAAAGCTATGGTGCAAATTTCTTATATTGACATAAGTTCACCAAAGTTGCGCATGAAGAATATTGCTCCGGTGAAGAGCCCAGTAGCTTTCAGCAAATTCTGCAATAATATTAAATAAAAAATAAAAAATGAGAATTTGATTTTAATAGAGATGAACAATGTATTTCAGTTATGACATGTATCTGGAAATACATAATTAATACATTGATCTTAAAGAATAAAACAGAACAACCACCCACTAAATCAATAAACATAATTCAAATTAACATGACAGTCAAATTCTTGATAGACATGAGATAACAAATGCATCTGACGTGCTAGGCAAGAATCTAACAAGATAAGTTGTCTACACCATAACATCTTTGGTGGCAAAAATCCAACAAGAATGCTAAAATATCTTTGGCCATCATAAAATTGACAAATATAAATTGACAATCGAAGTAAAATGCTGTTTTATGACTACAAAAGATTAAACATATAAGATGCACCAATCTTGTCTAGTACAGTAGTACCTCAAGGTATACATAGCTTTATCTCAGAAGATCTTTTACATGGCAGCCAATAAGTTATTATCATAATGTACAATAGGCCTAAAAAAGCACGGTGTAAAATACAACAGAAGCACTGTGACTCCAACAACGCAACAACGCTCGGGAATTCAGATTAGCTAATCCATTGTGTGCAAATAAAGACAGGGGCGGATCTAAGGCTTAGCCAAAGGTGGCTAAGCCACCCCTATGATTTTAAAATTTTAATTATATGTATAGGAATTTAATTGAATTTGATCTTTTTTAAACTTTTTATATAGTCTAGTAATAAATAACATATGTTTAATTGTAGCCTAGTGGTTACAACTCTATTTTATGGTTGAGAGGTCTTGGTTCAAATCCCACACCACAATTGTAACCCCTATCAAAATTTTCTAGTTCTGCCCCTGAATAAAGAGATATTGACTGTACAGACTACACGAACATTTCTTTCGTTTGTAAAAATAACTTTCTCATGTCCAAATCCTATTAATCATCCAAATGATGTGAAAGAATCTCTATTTTTGATTCACCACACTGGTAACTACCAGAGGAAGATCGAGAAAATGAGATATACAGTTAGAATCGATCTAGAGCAAGAATAGAGGCTTACAAAGTTAAGAGCCCATTGCTGTTCATCGTTAACCTGAGAGTTCCACAAATCCTTCAGCTTATCTATGGAGCTCCCTCCTTTAGCCATCTCTTCTCTTAATTTTGTAGGGTTTTATTAGGGTTCGACACTTTTCCTCTTTGGCTAGTATCAGCACGATCACGGACGGCGGCGAAGGAATGAATCAAGCGACAAAATTGGGACAATTACAAAAGAAGGAATTGGATCACTTCGTATTAATCACAGGAATGCCACTAGTTTTTCATTTATTGGGGAACCCATTTTTACAGCGTACAGCGAATCCCGTTTTGGTGCGTACAGCTAACCCCAATTTTTACGGACCAAAATGCCCCTACAGTCAAAGGCGGGGATATACCGTGCAGGAGGAACAGGGCAGGAGATCAAGCTGAGCAGGGGCATTTTGGTCCGTGAAATTTTGGTTCGCTGTACGCACCAAAATGGGCGCTGTAAAAATGGATTCCCATTTATTGGGCTCTGATGTTTTTATTGGGCCGTCTAGAATTTTCCTAGATCCGGAGTAAAAGGGAAACGATCAGGTAAAAAACGACTCCGCTGGGGATCGAACCCAGAATCTCTGGTTCCGTAGACCAGCGCCTTATCCATTGGGCCACGGAGTCTTGTTGTCTTCGAAGTGAATTATCCCTTTGATATTGCTTTTTCTTGTCCTCTCCTGGGTTTTGTGCAGGGTTTAGTAGGGACAAGTATCCTCTCGACTTCTCCTCTTCAACCTCACTGCCAAGCCTCTCTGTGCTGGAGCAAAGAAAGCGTGTAGGATCCCTTCGGTCTCTCCGTAAGTTTCTTTGTGCTGGAGCCTATCCCTCCTCCTGCAACATCAGGTGCGTCCTCTTCTTCTTCTTTTTTCCGATCTAGATCGATGACATTATTTGTAAATTAAGCTTATTTTGTTTACCTGTCAAAATTGAATTATTTCATTTTACTTACTGGTTTTAATAAATAAAACTCAACTCCAAATCAATTATTTTCGTCTCCTTTCCATTAAATTGAATTTTATTCTCATAAGTTTTTTATTCCGATCAGAGTGGAACATTGCGAACCCGGGAGTACCTCACCATTTCCGTAATTAGGGTTCTGATCGATGGAAAGCAACGTGGACACTTTTCCGAGCTGGCGAGCAGAGGAAGCAATTGCAGGAAGTGGGAGAGCTCTGGATGCACTTAGAGAGCTCATCATAAACCCTTTTCTCTATTCTCGCGAGTCACGCAAGATTGGGCTCAAGGTCATGGCTTTTCAATTTGTATTGTTGTTTTTTCTCATTGTGTTTAATTTTAGTTGGTTGTTGGAGTGTTTGATTTGAATTTTGTTTGAGATTTCAGTGGCCCAGAGGGTTGCTTCTCTATGGTCCCCCTGGCACAGGAAAGGTATGTTTTAATTAAATTTAATTAAAAATGTCTTTTCACTCATAAGGGTTTGTCAAATTGAACAAAAGGATACTCTTGCATAATCTAACTATTGTTAGTTTCTGTTGTGTTCTTAGACAAGCCTGGTCCAAGCTGTAGTTAGAGAGAGCAATGCCTACCTGACAATGATCAAGTACAGACTCATGAGCTAGTTTTTTTTTTTATGTAATATGAAAAATTGCCATTATTTTTGGAATTATATATTCATGTTACTTTCTTTTTTGTTTTAAACAGTCCATATTCGGTGCATAGATCACATGCTGGGGAAAGTGAAAAGTTCTTACGGGAAGCTTTTTCTGAAGCAAATTCTCATGCTGCCTCTGGAAAACCCTCTGTAATTTTTATTGATGAAATTGATTCTATCTGCCCCCGCCGCAACAATAAGTATGTTTCTAAAGCGAGTCATGGCACATTATTTTATTTATATTTTTCCAGCAAGAAATCACCCACCGTTAATGTTGTTTGCAGAGGCATATAGTTTATGGTACTTGAAAAGGGAAAAACTTAAATAAAAATAGTAAGACCTTAAACTAGCTTTAGCACTTGGAGACTATAAGAGTCACAATGAAAAATATGAATAAAATGGAAATAACCACTTTGTTTTGATTTCATAAGTTTTACCAGTAAAAAGTTACTTAATTGTTGCTGTTACTTTAACTGGTAACATTAGATTTGAGATTTGTCCTTCTTTGAATTCCTTCTAGCCTTCTTATTATTTATCTCATGTACAAATTGTAACTAGTCATTCATTAACTAAGTAGAGAACTAGAATTAAGCAATGCTTTGGTGCAAAGAGCATGCAAGGGATTGTTAAAAAAAAGAGAACACTCTAGAGCTGAACAGAAAAGAACAAGAATCACGCAGAAAAGAAAGCCTTTAAATAATGTCTTACCTTTACCTGCAGAAAAGAACAAGAATCGCGCATAGTGGGTCAGCTTTTGACTCTGATGGATGGAAATAAGAGTTCGTCAAAATCTCTCCCTCACATTGTTGTTGTTGCCTCAACCAACAGGTTAGTAGGTGATATTTTACAATTGTGTCATTATCATTATATTACTTCTTTTGTTCACTAATTGCTTTGCTTTGCAGAGTGGATGCAATTGATCCAGCTCTAAGAAGGCCAGGTCGGTTTGATTCAGAAGTTGAAGTCTCTGTTCCTACTTCTGATGAAAGATTTCAAATTCTCAAGGTCTGATTTTCTACTTCTTTTTCACAATTGTAGCTTTTGGATTACCAAGTGAGAAAGGTTCGATTAGTAACTGTTGGTCCAAGTTGTCAGTCCATAACATTCTTTTTTTTTTATGTCTGACTTTTCATGTGATGCTTTGGGAACTTTGTGAAGGCTTTAATATTAATATAAATATATAATACAAAAATATTGGTAACATTAGCGAACTGTTCTTACTGGTATAGGAATGTACCATACCTACAGTCAGATGTCACTGTATCTGAAATACTACATTTTTATTTGATATAGCTTTATTCAAAAAGCCTAAATTTGGGTGAAGATGTGGATCTAGAAGTCATCGCCTCATCATGCAATGGATATGTAGGTGCAGATATTGAGGCTCTTTGTAGAGAAGCTGCTAGGCTGGCTTACCGAAGGTCATCAAATTCTAATGACAATGGCAGCATGCTCAGTATAAGGATGGAAGATTGGGTATCAGCAAAGTCACTGGTGGGGCCCAGTATGACTAGAGGGGTTGCTAAAGAGGTGTCGAAGGTCTCTTGGGATGATATTGGGGGTCTTAAAGATTTGAAGGTGCTTTATAATTCACATTTGGATATTATTTTGCTTTCTATCTTTTCCTAAAGCTGTGGTGAAGAAGTTTACTTATACGTGGAGTATTTCTTATCCCATATTTATCCCTTAAGAATATTAGGTAGGAAGAATCTATGGAAAAGGTAATTTACCTTGGTCCTTCACTCTTTCTCACACAAAACTCCTCTCTCTCTCTCTCTCTCTAGAAAAAGCTACAACAAGCAGTTGAGTGGCCAATAAAGCACGGAAAGGCATTTCAAAGGTTAGGCATCTCACCGGTACGCGGGATCCTCTTGCATGGCCCGCCAGGCTGCTCTAAGACTACCCTTGCGAAAGCAGCTGCTCAGGCAGCCAATGGCTCTTTCTTTTCCTTTAGGTTAATTTTTATCCTTAATTCATCGTATTCTCCACAAAATCAAAAGCTTTATTATGAGCAAATCTCACTCTGTGAAATCATTCGGATGTAGTGGTGCAGAATTGTATTCCAAGTACGTGGGAGAAGGAGAGGCCTTGCTACGAAGAACATTCCAGAAGGCACGTCTTGCTGCTCCCAGTATTGTATTCTTTGATGAGGCTGATGCTATTGCTCCTAAACGGTAACTCTTTTTTTTTTTGTACAGAATGTTTGAACGTGATTTGTGAACCAATTTATTTGATAAATTGTTCTTTTTCTATCTCTTTTCTTATTCCTGAAGTGAGGGTCATGGTGGGAGTTCAGGCGGCAATGTAACAGTTGGAGAGAGGCTTCTTTCTACTTTACTGACAGAAATGGATGGCCTTGAGCTCAGCACAGTATAGTTTTGAATTTTCTTTCTTTTTATTGTTGGTTGAGAAAATGATTATCGTCTGTAACATTATAATATTTTAAGATATCATACAATTATCAGGGAATTATTGTGCTGGCTGCAACAAATCGACCCCGTGCTATTGATGCTGCTCTCCTACGGCCAGGCCGATTTGACTTGGTAATTGCTGTTGAGTTTCATTAGTTGAGACATATTCAAGATAAATAAGACGTTGAGGTTAAATATGTTGCTTGTTATTATATTTCAGGTACTGTATGTACCTCCGCCGGACTTAGAAGGCCGCCATGAGATATTGAAAATACACACAAGAAAAATGATGTTAAGTGAAGATATCGATCTTCTGGCAATTGCTCAACAAACAGATTTATTTACTGGTGCCGACCTAGAATGCCTGTGCAGAGAAGCAGGTATGCTTGCTTTGAGAGAGGATTTAATGGCCACTTGCATAAGGTCGCATCATTTCCATGTAGCAAGGAGTTTATTAAGACCGTCACTTACTAAATCAGTGGTTGATGAGTATGCTTCAGCAGTTAAACGTGAATGATGCTATAATATTGGGCTATTTTAAATAAAGACTTGTCAATCTTTTTTTTTTTTTTTTTACATACTATCAATCAATGGGTGTATATTTCGGCTGTAATTTTTTAGAAGTTTTATTATTGTAGTTCCATTTCATTTTTATTGTTATTGTTCTTGCTGATTAATGCACAGGTTTAGGAACAATTTGGGACCAGGGCACGTTTGTTACCTTGTGATATTGCCGCAACCTATTTAACAAGTGGTTACTCTGCAAAAGTGCAAAGAACAACGGTAGAGGCATCGAGTCTGTTATGACTGTTTTCAGTGTCACTCCGTTCATTCGTGGCTCAAATATTAAAAGTAAAATAGTGTTTTATAGTGTTGCAGTGTTGCTCAGATTTGATAAAATGTTCATTGAATTGGAGAATTTTTTGTCTATAGAAAATATAAAAAAAAAACATAAAAGGTACAAATAATTTTGTATGGATAGAAGAATCGGTAGGAATTTTACAGATCTAAACCAGTTTTTTTTTCTCTATTAAAATATAAGCTTCTAGAAAAATAAATTAATATCTCAAAATTTAGATGTACTAGAAGGATTTCATTATTTTTCTAAATGTTTTTATATTTTAATAGAACTATCATAATTCTTTTTATATGTTTCCCTCTTTTTTTTTTTAATATTTTCTATAGACAAAATTCTGAAATAGTAACTCGTAGACTTAACATTAATAATATTTCAAATAAACAAATAATAATCGATACTTCATAATGGTTGCTGAGTTTCAAACTTATCAATTAATAAGGGTAAATTTCACCGGAGGTCACTAAACTTTGTCCTTGGTTATGAATTGGTCACTCAAATTTGATTTGTTAATTGTAGTTACTGAATTTTTTATTTGTTCCAATCAAATCATTCTATAATTTTTCTGGAGTAATGATAATAACACTACTAATATTTTTATTAACACAACAATATCTAAATATTTTAATATATAGACAAAGTTACTCTTAATTAACTATTTTTTTTTTAAATTGTATCTCTCTCATTCGTTATTATAGAATTTTCTTTCCTTAAATTTTTTAAGAAAATAATAATATCTTCTTTCACATACATTATTGTATGATTTTTTTTTTCAAAGTTAAATTTATAGATTAAATAAATATTTGATAATATTCCTTATTTATATATCATCGTACTTTTAAATATATATTACACGAATGAAAGATTTTATTATATTATTAAAAATCTATCAAATATACATTTATATTATCCGATTCCGCGAGCATCTACTTAAAGAAAAACGAAGAAGTTATTTTTGTAAAATATTTTCTGTACGATATAAATCCATCGATATTAATTGTACATAAATTTTATGGACATTATTTTTTCAGAACGGATCGTTTTAATTATTTTATGTTGGATATATCCATTACTATATCTGTTACACGTAATAAAAACTCATTTGGTATGATTAAACAGAAAAATTAATAAAAACACATGTAAGAAAAAGAGTTTTCCAAAATGCGAAACGCTTGTAATATATTCTTTAGACGAAGAGGTGATTTTTTTTAATATCCAACAATAAATAGAAAATAATAAATATATCCAGTTCAGTTGGAAATTTTTAAAAATGCACATACCGCCCAAATTTTCGGCGGTCGAAAAAAGAATAGGGCCGCCGAAAGTTTGGGCGGCCTAGTTTTTTTTTTGTAAAATAGGTTATAAAAGGGTTGTTTCTCTCTCCTCCCACTCACAATTCACTCAAACCCAACAGAAGAGAAAAGGAAGAAGAGGAAGAGAAGAGGCGAAAAAAATGGTGAATTTTGAGGCGATTTTTTGGTAATTTTTTTTTATTCTTTTTTAATTATTTAAATTAGTAACCTCACAGATGTTTACCATTTACCAAAATGTAGTTTGTTGGCCATAATCATGTTCATTTCACTACACTGGATTTTTTTTACTAGTACATTTGAGGTTTATTATACCAAAGATTCAGTTAATTCATTCATGGTTAACGATAAAACTTCAATTTGGGACTCGACGTCTATGATTTACGAATGCACTGGTTATGACCCAGAAAGGTGGATCTTATAATTAGTAACCCGACTGAACACTGGAACACCCCCAACATTTACCAAATTGCCGATACTAAGGCCAATGGAGAGCTTGTACGGGCGGTTAAAGGCCAATGGAACTCTACGTAAAGAGAGTTCCGAGAGGTGGTGATAATAACACTATTAATGTTTTTATTGATACAACACTATCTAAATATTTTAATATGAGGAGGGTTCAAATGCATTATGATTTTGTGCTCCAATATGTTCCACCTCCTTTATCTCTGTTTTCAAAGTCCGAACAGTCGATCTGAACTGCTCAACATGATCTTCATAATAAAATATGTTCGACACCAAATTTTATATTTCTTAGAATTTTTTTAGATAGGTACAAAATCAATGTTTTAAGGAGATTTGGACCATTAGAAAAAGTGATATTGTTCCTATGTAAAAAAATATAAAATTTGGTCTCCAAGAATATTTTATTATGAAGATCATATTGAGAGGTTCGGATTGACTGTTCGGACTTTGAAAACGAAGATAAAAAATATGGAGCATATTGAAGCACAAAATCATAGTACATTTGAACCCTCCTCTTTTAATATATAGACAAAGTTAACCTTAATTAACTATTTCCTTAAAAACTATCTCTCATTCGTTATTATAGGATTTTCTTTCCTTAAGTTGTTTAAGAAAATAATAATATCTTCTTTCACATACATTATTGTATTGTATGATTTTCTTTCTTCAAAGTTAAATTTATAGATTAAATAAATATTTGATAATATTCCTTATTTATATATCATCGTACTTTTAAAAAATTTAATATATTACATGAATGAAAGATTTTATTATATTATTAAGAGGAGGGTTCCACTGCACTCTCTTTTGGTGCACCTAACGTGCACCCAAAACTCATATGGTGCATTTTCAAAGTTCAAATAGTCGATTCGAACCTTCCAACGTGTTCTTCATATTAAAATGTGCTTGGAGACCAAATTTTACATTTTTTGGAAATTTTTTACTATTTTTTCAGAATTTTTGAAAATCATCACTTTGCTGAATTTCAAATTATTGTTTAGTTTAATCAAAAATTCTGAAAAAATAGTAAAAAATTTCCAAAAAATGTAAAATTAGGTCTCCAAGCACATTTTAATATGAAGAACACGTTGGAAGGTTTGAATCGACTATTTGAATTTTGAAAATGCACCATATGAGTTTTGGATGCACGTTAGGTGCACCAAAAAAGAGTGCAGTGGAACCCTCCTCTATTATTAAAAATTTATCAATATATACATTTATATTATCTGATTCCACGAGCATCTACTTAAAGGAAAAAGAAGTTATTTTGGTAAAATATTTTCTGTAGGATATAAATCCATCAATACTAATTGTACATAAATTTTATGGACATTATTTTTTCAGAACATTTTAATTATTTTATGTTGGATATATGCATTACTATATTTGTTACACGTAATAAAAACTCATTCGGTATAATTAGACAGAAAAATCAAGAAAAAAATTAAGAAAAACACATGTAAGAAAAAGAGTTTTCCAAAATGCGAAACGCTTGTAATATATTCTTTAGACGAAGAGTTTATTAATCTGTTTTTCCATTAAAAAATATATTTCCTTAATCTGTAATATATAGAATATGTTATTGTTACACTGTGGACTTATCATTGATATTACATATATTCTACTTTAGATGTTTTAGACACAACTCGCACCACTATGCTAAGTCCACAGTTCTATATTACAGGACATTGAGATATAGATTTCAAACAAGCCTGTAGAGTGTATAATCAGTAAGCACACTGACACTAAAATTGTTCAACCAAAGCATGTAGAGTGTATAATACAAGAGATTAAGAAATAAATCATGCAACAACGGACAAAAAAATAACAATAAAACTCATGAAGTGCAAATACTATATTATCTTGAATAAAGAAAAAAACTAATGCATAACGTCTAAAAAAGAGCATGATTAATCTCCAAAAATTATCTGACCAAAATCTGAGAAAACAAAGTCTTTCAGTACTTCAGAGGGGTGAGAATATCTAACTGAGAACCAAGCTTCTCATCAGCCACCTTCTCAGCTTTCACGCGAAGCCTTGTCAATTGCTTCCTCCTTTCATATGCAGTCTTTGCTTTCTCCTTTCTCTTCTCCTCCAATTCCTATTCACCGATTGCAATTGTTAATTTTACACTTGGGAACCCAAATGAAAGTGAGCACATCTTGTGGTAACTTAGCAAACCATCAATTTATTTTAACCCCTAAATCATACAAGCATATACATGATGCATACTTTCTACAACAGAAAACTTCACATTGAGAACTTCAATTTCACAACAGCATTATGATTCAAACTTTGGCATCATAATTGACACCTCAAAGAAGGTACAGGAAAAGAACATACGGATTCTCAACCATTTTAAAAGACCGCAAACCAAAAACACAAACAAAAAAATACAATGCTTTTGCTCAGATGTATATCTAACAAATCAAAATTCCATCTTTTCATATGACTTTAGTATATAAATATGAATTATTCTATTATGTAGAAGAGTCCAATCAAGTTAAACATCATATGCCTATGGAAGCAACATGTTATATAAATAATCTTTTTAAGAATTAAAAAGTACCTTAATGGTGTCGTAATGGTTCCAACCAACCTCCTTAGAGAGCCCACCCAAAAGACAATATCTGTGACCAGGTTGCAACCTCAAAACCCTTCACATAACAAGCAAGCAAACATATACATCAATATCAATTATACACTGCATTACATCTATACAAGGTTTTTGTCTGTGTATATCTGAAGAGAGGGAGATACTTGAGTGCATCAGGGATAACCATCCGCTTCATCTTATCGTAAGGAGGAGGCACTCCTTCATAAGCCTTCAACCTCGCCAGAGCAGCTGCTCCCCTCTTTGTCTTGTGTGGAATCATTCTACATATAATCACATAAGAAATTCAATAACATCTCTTAACTGAAACAGGGTATTTACCAATTACAAAATATATTATTTGAAGGAACTATTATATCGATATCTGCTCTAAGAGAAATTTCAGTTTAGGCTCCTAATTATCATCCAAACTTCTACATTGGAAGCATAATTTATATATGACAAAACTTTGCAAAGCTATCCTGAAATACAGAAAAAAAAAATATATATAAGTGGTCTCTAAAATCGTTTGCTTTTTCAAACCAATAACTTATTATATTTTACAGTCTTCTTCCCTGTAAATGATCCGAGAGTACTAAATTAGCATAATTCATTTATGCTATCACAGTCATCACATTTAATAGGAGCTCACTATTACTTCACCTATAAAAAAACCATAGGCCTTTTTCTGTGGATTGTTTGTATAATACCGTTATAACATTAAGAAATCTAGAAACAACTCCAGCAAGGTAAGGTAATAGACTAAATCTCTGCAAATTTCGAAACACATACCCACGAATGGTGCGCCAGAGGATCTTAGAAGGGGCTCGGAAATGGATGGGGCCATGAGAGGGCTTGGTGTTCATCCTCTTGCGAAGAAACCTCAAGTACTTCATCTTTTGGCGAACGAGACCGCCTGACATGCAGATCTCCTCACACCTTACCACCACAACGCGCTGTCCGTTCAAGAGCTCCTTGGCGATGATGGCCGCGAGGCGGCCGAGCATGTGTTGCCTCCCATCCACCACGATCCGCCGCGCGCAGATCCCCGATCCAGACACCATTTCCGTTGGAGCTGTAGCGACGGCGCTGGGAGGCGGGATTAGGGTTTGGGCTAGGGGAGAAGAAGAGAAATGATGGTTTGAAGGCTTTTATACTTGACGAAGTGCATTAGGTTGGGTCGAACCAAGCCTCTCAGTTGGGCTGGTTGACGCCCGGCTTCGGTTTGGTCCGAACCCTGATTGGTTTTGAATTGGTTGTGAGAAAATTGGTGACTGGAGGGATGGACCCAATGAATTAATGATATGATTTATTGTTCTTTTTATTCATAGCGTTAATAAAAGGAAATTGAACTTATACCAACGGAACTCCCAAATTTCATTTTATCACCACAAACAATGAATTATTCAAAGTTTGTATGAAACAAAACGTTGAATAATTAAGTGTTTCGATTCTAATAATATCATCTAAATTTTCCACTTTCTTCCTTTGACATTATTATTGTGTATTTTGATATTATTTTTTTATATTTCATCATTGTATAATTTTTGTTTACTTATTGTTAATTTATTTTTTATGTTATTATTATTGTTCTTATTTACTTCTGATCTATTATTGCATAATTAAATTACATTATAAAACATAATAAAACGCAGAATAAATATAATCAAATTCCATCCAGAAAAATACTAAGTGACTAGACACTAATTATTGAACGTTTTTCTAGATAAAGATAGAATGATGAGTAATTCAGTCCTTCGCTACATGAAGGGCCTGTTCGGCTGTCGGTTTATCTATGGAATTCAATAGGATTTTGGGCTTTTTCCATTTTTTTTACGAAGGCTGTTCGGAATGCCCAAAATTTTCTCGCGAGTTACTATCCTCTCTTCCCAAAATCATTCTCAACAGCTTAAAATTAAAGAATTTTTTTTCTTAATAGATGAGAAATTGAAATAGATACATATATTTTTATAATAAATCAAAAATTTCCATAACTAATATCACAGTACAACTAAACACTCGTTTCAATACATTCTCATAACTAATTTCATGCATATTCATACTTATGGATTCTCACTTTTTCAAAAGTAAATTTTGTTCACGTCAAATCACATCCCATATAATCTTCTAACAAACAAACAGACCCGAGGGGACTTTGATTAATTAAGCGCTTTGCTCCATGCAGGAGCGTTGAATAGTTGAGCATTCGTTGTATGAAATGAGATTTGGGAGTTTCGTTGGTATAAGTTTAATTTTTATTATTTTTTAATACTATGAATTATTTTTTTGAGTGTAAGGTGGCAAATAGCCATCCTACGTTTTTCATTGATTAAGAAAATTATTTACAAGCCTAATGTACTGAAAGTAACTATCTACTTATTCACAATCCGTAGTTTAACCTATAATTTACATATGGTATGGTTAACTATGACTCTCCCACAGTCTAACCTCAGCTATCGTTTCTGTCATCAAGACCAGCACTGTCTTTGATTTAAGATTAAAAGATTCTACTGTTTCTCTCTAGCCACAAGGCCCAAAGTCCCGCTGCCCATGCTATCTCCCATAATTTCTTTGTTGCTGTATCCAATCCTTGTGCTCCACACTTCCAGATCTGTATGTGCGGCTGACTAGCCGGTAAGGGCCAAAAGTTGAAGGGGTTCCTGAGTCTTTCCCAGAAATTGGCCGCATAATAACATTTCCAGAACAGGTAGTGCACACCTGATTCTACCAACGTACCACCACACATTACACAACCGTCTAAAGCCTTGCATCCTCTTCTCATGAGGACCTGTCTCGTTAAGAGCTTTGTTTTGTAGTAAAACCCAGAGGAAAACTCGTACCTTTGGTGGTGCCTTTATCTTCCACAACCTTTTTTGATGTGGGCAAATGATTCCTTTGTGATGCATTGCCTTATAAGCCGATGAGGTTGTAAACCTCCTACTTGTCTCCCATCTCCACTCAATTGCCAATGTTTGTGGATGTAAAACCGTTGAAGCCCCATAGAACCAAGTCAAGCTCGCTAGGTCATTTAAAAAGAAAGACACCTCAAGAGAGCTTGTCAGCTGTGATGAATTCTCATTTCTCAACCTGGTAGAGCTAGCTGTCATAATGCTCCCGCCCAGTTGCTGAAAATGTTTGTCTCAAGCTGCCATATCCACTTCACCAATAGTGCATCATTTTGCAGCTGGAGATGAATTATCCCTAAACCCCCATTTTCTTTCAAAGCACATGTTTTATCCCAGTTTACTAGACAATTAATTAATACTATGAATTAAAAAGTCGGTATAATTTAAACACTGTATTAATTATTTTTATCTTCATACTGAATACATAAGCCTATCTGAATACACAATCAGTTCTCACCTTAAAAATAATAGTTTCAAGTAGCTGACCGATCTGCGAATTTACAATATGCTCTTAAATAGTTTCAAAATATAAAGGACTTGTGTACCGGCTCTCATTGAATAAAATGTACAAGCTTGGTCCTGAATTCACTAAACCAACAAAAATGCCTCTATAACCAATTCACATATTACAAAAGATTGATGCTATTTTGAGAGAATGGTTTTAATTATTGCGAGCTGAGAGAATTTATTTATTTATTTATTTATTTCAAACCTGTTTTTAGACTCTTTACTTTTTATCTTTTTACAATGAATGCACGACATAGTTAATTAATACAAAACGATACAAGATAATTTATTGCAATGAAATAAACAGTACATCTCACAAGGAAAATTCAAAACATGATCTATCCTTAACTAATAACGCGTATATATGCTATTTTCATTAGTTTCCCGTCTTTAATAATGATTACTTGATGATCATATATGCTTGTCAAAGGAAAATAACTAAAAAAAAAGATAAAGACAACTAGAATATTCCTGAATTTAAATTTGGAGAATTTAATGCTTTAAATGTATGTAGCACTAAATATATAAACTTTTAGTTATCTGTAAAGAAAAATAATTTTGATATAAGAATTGCTCTTTTAAATATAGTAAATTGAAAATTTGAAATATAGTTTTATGGGACAAAATTTCAATATAATTTTTAAATAACTTGATATAAACATATGGGAAAAAAAAAATGAACATGTTCAATTATTTGCATTGTAAAAGAATCTTCTAAAAAATTTGAATTAATTTTCAAGTTAACTACTTCATTACAATCTCTACGTTATGCCTCGGTGCTCATCTACTGGAAAGAATACGTCTTAGTGCCTCACTGTTTAATTCACTGAACATATCGCTTTTACTTTTGCATTGAAATATTAAAAAAAAATGACATTAATTCAACTTTTTCTCCATCAGAAACTTCTACATTCGGAGCCGACATTTTTATTAATATTCAATATATAATATAAATTATTAATTATACCCAGTTGGGCAGGTCAACGTTAAATATAAATTATTAATTATATAAATTCGGGGCCGACATTAGGACCGACCAAAAAATAGCCGGTAAGGTAATTTTTTTTTGTGAAATAGTTGATAGATTAACATTTTGATATGTAATTAGCATAAATTAGTTTATTTTAGTATAATTTAATTTTTGTTAGTTTATTTTAATTTATTTTAGTATAATTTAGCATAATTAGCATAATTTAGTTTTTTTTTATATAATTTAGTTAATTGTAGTATAATTTAGTGAAATAGTTGATAGATTAACATTTTGATATATAATTAGCATAAATTAGTTTATTGTAGTATAATTTAATTTTGGTAGTTTGTTTTAATTTATTTTAGTAGAATTTAGCATAATTAGCATAATTTAGTTTATTTTAGTATAATTTAGTTTATTCTAGTATAATTTAGCATAAAAAAATATATAAATACTATCATAAAAATACCATAATCTAATCCATATATAAAATACCAAACATAGTATATCAAAATATAAATACTACAAAACAATCTTACTAAAACCACCATAAAAAAACTATGGTCAGCAGTGACAACCACCAGAGGGGGACCATCGCGATGCTGTCACTCCCCTGTTAGCTCTGTCAGGTAGTCCCTCCCATAGTCCCTGATAAGATAGTCCCTGCCAGACTCCCTGATCAGGTGTAACGACATCAGCCTCAGCCTCTCTGCTCATCCGTACTGCGGTATCTCATACATTCTCATCCTCACCCCTAATGACTGGCAGGGGTGTAGAGAAGATGGACTCTGCCAACTCAGTCGCATAGTCATGCTGAGTCTGTGACCCACTACCACTGGTCTCTCTATCATGTGGCCTCTCTCTAGCATATCATCGTCGTCCCGGTGATTGAATGGGTGACTAAAATGTACTAAATTAAACTAATTAAACTAATTAAACTAAAATATGCTAAATTATGCTAAAAATTGCTAATTATGATAAATTATGCTAATTAAACTAATTAAAACTAAAATATACTAAACATGCTAAAATATACTTCATTAAACAAATTAAAACTAATTGACAACTAATTAACACAAATTGAGAACTAAATTATACTAATTTTGGTACATTTCTAACAAATTCTATCAATTTACAACCATTTTGGACTTCAAATAAATTAAAAAAATAAAGGGACTTACTTGCAAATGTGAGAAGAGGAGGAGAATTTTGGGAGAAAGAGAGAGTGAGGGGAGAGAGTGTGAATTTTGTGAGAATGAATTTGTGGAAAAATACAGAACCCTACCCACTCTTTTATAAACACCAGGGCTGGCCATTTTTTGGCCGGTTAGGAAAAAAATTGAAACCGACCAAAAAATGACCAGTTTGGGCATTTTTAAAAATACCCAGCTAAGCTGGGTATAATTAATAATTTATATTTAATTTTGGATATTAATAAAAATGTCAGCATTCGGAGCAAAAGTTGAAAGAGAGCCTTATTGGCTGATAATCATTGTTGTAGGGGTGTTCAAATGGTTCGGTTTATCTGGTTTTCAACCGAACCGAAAAATATCGGTTTAAATGGATCGGTTGTTTGGTTTAAATGAATTGGTTCAGTTGAATTTTTAAATTATTTCGGTTTAAATGGCTTGGTTCAGTTTAGACTTTTCAAAACCAACTAAACCGAACCGACCGAATTATAATGATTCAAGTATAGTTTATCTTTTGTTTGGTTCAATCATCGTTTCTTCTTTCCATTTTAGTTTGGATATTTATGTAATGTTATCTTAATATTTATGTCTATATAATTATTAATGTATTGGTGTATGTATTGAGTTTTTTATTTTTTAAAATTTAATCTCTCTTATTATGTTCAACCAAACAAACTGAAATTTAATTCGGTTTAAACAGTTTGGTTCTTATTCGATTGGCCATTCTAATTCAGTTGATTCGGTTAGGTTTTTAGAAACTAGAATAAAAGTTAATTGGCATATTTTATTTCGGTTTCAACCGAACCGATCGTTGGAACACCCTAGAACTTGCACTTCCAATTCAGTACAGTGATAACCGATCAGGTATGCCACTACCAAGCCTTTCAAAAAAAGATAACCGATCAGGGAAAAACTCCTAGCTTGTTGATAAATCATTGTCATTTTTTTTTCTATGCTTTCTTAAAGTAAGTTAACCCACCGAAACATAAATTAGTATATCCCAAAGGTTATTCTTCAGTATATCACATTTTACGGGGAAAAAAAAATAGTATATAAGTTTGAGACGCAATACAACAAAAGAAAGCATAGATTTTGAAACAGGCTATACATGAACCTCCAAGACAAAAGAAAAGAAAAAACCCTTGGATAGTCATATAGTATAATTAAACATTACGATCAATCTCTTATTCCAGATTCAAATTTGTGCACCTTTGCTAACTATATTTCAAGAAAAATCCCCCCCCACCCCCCAAAAAAAAAGAGATCAACTTATCAAATGTTTTAGATCAGCCTCTTTTCAATTACAGATTTACTTAACAAAAAGCTGTTTCCTTCTTCTGTTAGCCCTGGCTTTTGATCCATGCATGACCTCCCCAGTTACAACCTCGTCAATAAGCTCTTTAAATATAGACCTCTCTACGTCCAATACAATACCAGACGCCTCTCTGCCAAAGTGAGCCCACCCGTCAGACCTCCTCATCATGTCCTTACCCGATAGCACATTGCTCTCATCCTCAGAGCTCCCTTTCTCCCTCTTCAACTCCTCTATCTCTGCACAAATCTCTCTCAACAATTTCTGACCACCAAATGAGACCTGCCTATTGATACTCTTCATCACCATGGTCTTGAAATCCAATTTTTGCAACAACAATTCATTAACCAGGTCAAACACTAGTCTCCTATGTGTTTTCTGAGGGTCAGATTTGATCCGGGCTTCAGGTTTCACAACCCAACCTGACTTCCTTTGCTCAAGTACCAAGAACAAATCCGGGTTTATTGGATTACCAGATGCATGCAACTGGACTTCCAGCGAATCTTTCATTAACAGACCCGATGCGAGGAGTATCTCAGACACATACCGGTGGTCTGGATCGGGTGTTTCACATAAAAGTGCAATGTAATCTGTAGCAGGTCCTGCTGTGTCAGTGTCAGTTTCCTCTGATAAGCTTAGTTGCTTGAGCTTCTGTAAAAGATTTTGGATATTTTCCATTTTCTTTGAATTTGCTGGAGGTTTCTTTTCTGGTGATTCAGTTGGATTCTGGCTTTCCATAGCCTGAGACCTCCTCTTCTCTGATCATTTATTTATGAAGCAAAATTTAGCAAAAGATTACATATGCAACAAAATATTTACTACTTAAACTAGTTCCTTATTTTTGCATATCGATTTTTTTTAGTAATAATCAAGGGAATGACCAGGCTCTCTAACGGCTACTTGCCTAGGGCTCACTGACAGTTTCTGTGATAAACGCATTGTTGCCAAAAAAAATAATCAGAGCCCTAAAATGATGACTACATGATACTCAAAAAAGTACTACTGATCTTTTTGCAAAATCTCATGAGGTTTGTTTCGTGGTCCAAATATTTTTCACTCATACCACGTTTGTCCATTTCTGTATACTATATTATTTGTCAACTTCTATATTACTATTTGTTGACTTTGTTCTAATTTTTTTGACAACTTAGCGTAATTTTTGTTAAAGCAGGTTCCCATGTCTTTCATGCCTCTATCGCGCCTCACATTCTTATCTTCGTTTTAAAAGTCCAAACAGTCGATTTGAACAGCTCAGCATGATCTCCATATTAAAATGTGCTTGGATACCAAATTTTATATTTTTTGGAAATTTTTTACTATTTTTTTTAGATACGTACAAATTCACTGTTTTTCAGAAGATTCTGGACCATCCAAAAATAGTGATTTTGTACCTTATCCAAAACAATAGTAAAAAAATTCCAAAAAAATATAAATGTTAGTCTTCAAGCACATTTTAACACGGAGATCATGTTGAGTGGTTCGGATCGGCAATTTGGACTTCGGAAACGAATATAAGAAAAGTAAGGCGTGATTTAGGCATGAAAGATACGAGGGATTTGAACCCTACTCTTTTTGTTAATTTATTATTTTTTACATTTTAACCTACTAAACTTAGTACTAATTACATGTTAGTTCTAAATATCTTAATATATAGATATCTTTCAACCTATTAATATCTATGCCGATCTACTTCTAATTATATGTTAATATAATGTAATTTGAAAAAGTTACATCAAAAGGGCAACACAGATTGTTACACAAGAAGTGAAACAAAGAAGCCGGTGAGCCGCTCTCTGGCAGTAAGCACCTCTCATTACAGTACCCACTTTCTATAAATTTATAGCCTTTTTCTTTATGTTCCGCTCAATCAACTCAATAAATGGTTAAAGTATCCTTTTCCACAATCTTGTCTAAATCAAATATTTTACAATATATGGGACTATTTTGTTGACAGCTATCTTTGATTTCTAAAAATTTTCTACTCTCCCATAAGACTGCTGATGTGTTCATTGCACCTTAACAAGTACATTACAAAATAGTAGACTATTCTTCAATAAGGCACCTGAACTGTGTAAATATGAAATGGTTGGCTTGCTTACAGCTAAGGAATCTGGTACCACCTACCAACTAAATTTGGGTCCCATTAAGTGCCAACAAAAATTGAATGGTTTGTTTTCAGTTGCACTAGACATATCACATGCCCCATGAATCTTAACCATTGTTTATTGTCAAAATATAATAATAACAAATTATCAATCTCTCTCTCTCTAGATAGAACGCTTTGTTTGTCATGGAACAACTGAACTAGTTCGAAAGGTACATCAGATACACTACTTTTTTTCACGCCTTATCTCATCCAATGTAGACAGGTACCAATTTTAGCATTATTATACTATGCTGGTACTGACCTGATTGGTATCAACAATCAAATTGCTGTATTTCCACACTCTATTGGCATGGGACCTGAAAGGTACAAGACCAAATTCATGGCAAAGGTTATAGATATTTTACCTCTTGATAAGGTCGGAGACCTGATTGAAGGAGGTGATACATCTTCATTGTACAAGGAGCTGTCTAAAACCGATACCGGGCTTGGATGCTCTTGAGTAGTAGATGCAAGTTCACACCTGGTTATCTCCACACTTGAATAATCCAGCGGACTCTGATAAAAAAAAGAGTAGTTTTTTTATGTCATGCCATTTCAATAGTTTTAGAAAAATACTGTGGCCTCATTCAATTATTGGCACTACATAGATAACAATGACAATTCACTAAAAACCTCAAATATAACAGAGGCCACACCAAAAGTTAACAAAAACTGTATTTAATCTAGTTTGGCACGAGTACTTTCGGTTGAAAATCTCAATCTAAAGTTCTTGGTCAATACTATAAGGGAAAATCACAAACAAACTGCCTCAATACCTTCGCTTTTGAGTTCTGATATTCTCTTTGAGATGAAGAGATGTTCTTCACATCTTCTGATTTATCTGTGCTTGTCACATCAACATCAACCTTAGACGACGCCATGCTAATAGTACTATCTGACCTCAGCGAAACCTCATCGCCATTGTGACCTGTGCTGACATCACTCAACATGTCATCATTTTTCTCTGTTTGAGCTGGTTTTCGGCTTGGTCTATTTCTCGGTGAGGTGGAATCCATATAGTTTTTTCGTGCATGCTGTTTGGAGCTCTTGGTGGAATTTGAATTTGGGATTGGTGGTTTTAACCTCTTTTCCATGTCAAGCTTTTTCTGTTGCAATCTTGGGCTGGTCGAGCTTGAATTTGAACCAGTCTTTTGTTTAAAATTCTCTTCAGTTCTTCTATTTTCTGGTCTTTTACTTGATGAAACCCTAGGGCTAGCTTTACTGGGTTGTTCCTTGAAATTCTGATTATAAATGGGTGGCTTCTTTTTGTTCCCATCATCACTTATTCTTAGTTGTGATAAGGCTGGAGCAAGTGGAATATCTTCCACTGTACCAAGAACTGATTTTGTGGGTTTCATGATCACAATAGGTGACTTGAAATCTGTTGTGGAAGCACTCTCCTTGTTTGATTTCAAATGTTGTTCACTTCGTGGATTAGGGTTTGAAATGGTGGCACTTTTTTCAGCCTCTAAGAGCCCCTTTGCATGCATAGAGTCTATAATCTGTTTAAGAGCCCTTAAATCCCTATTTGATTGCTCAAATTCCAAATCCTTCAGTCTCTTCTCTATTTCACTATACACCGACACTTGCTGTTCAGACACTTGGTTTTCTCGTTTCCGGTAGCTCGTTTTCTGAGGAATGCAAATCCTTTCCTGTTGTTTCCATGGAGCCAGTTCAATGGGAATTCTAGAGCTTGACATAGGCCTCATGCCTAAATCAGAACCTCTGGTTCTTCTTTTCTCTTGTATTTTGGGTATCTTTGGCATTTTCTCATCACAACAATGATTTTTTGAAGTTGGAATTTTACCATCTTTAAGAGTTTCAACCGCCTCTTGATCTACAAAGCTTGATTTGGGCATGGCTTCCAAGCCCATGAGCTTGGCAACAATACCAATTTTCTCTCCTTTTGTAATCGAATTCGAGTTTGAATTGGAATTTGAATCTGAGTTAGAGTCCAAAAGGGAGGCATCCTTGCTATCCAAGGAAAGCCTTGGATTATTATCATTATTCTCTCGCGACTGAATCGCAGCCACTTCTCTTCCATCATAAGAAAGTCGAGGCGCATCTCTAGTTAAAGACCGAGAAAACATGTCTCTTGCATCATATGATAATCTAGGCGGTTGGTTAAGTTCTAGTGTAGATCCCTTAGAAGCCTCCTTTAACTTGGCCAAAACTCCAAGTGATTCGTCAAGCTCATTCCCAGTGCCTTTCTTCGGCAAGTGCATAGGCCTTGGTGAGTCTCTGTAGTAATTTTTATGCTCTCTTCCTTCTTTAGTGGAGCTTTTAACAGATAAACCACCACGGGTTTCTCTATTGATAGAATCCTTCACGACATCTCTGATATCAATCGATGTGTCATGATCAGGGATTTTAAGCTTTGGTGAGTTTTTCAGGGGCATTTCAGGAAATAGGATTCGGTCGAGTGGGGGGAGATCATGATTTACCGAATGGTTGCAATCGAGGGATGAGAATGAAGAAGTGGAAGAGGACATAGAGTTAGAATATTCTAAAGAGGCTCTTTGGGTCTCTTTCCAACTCTTGCTCAAGTTTTTCTCCTACAAAATTAGGTAATATGAAAAATATTAAACCAATGTGAAATGCTTTACAAAATGATTGAAAATGTGTACTTTTAAGGCAGAAATGTCATCTCAATTTTCTCAAGTTCAGAGCTATCTCACTTTTGAAAAGAAGACATGATTGAAATCAAATTTGACAAGATTAAGGAGTTAACTTACATGTAAAATATGTGGAGAGCATATGACGCGCTCTGCACTTACACTTGAAGTGTTTGAAAGAACAGGACCTAAATAATAACATGAGCAGTACAGAGATATTAGTTCCGTTCTCAAATACTCAATTATAATTGAATATTTTGAAGACGAAGTAGATTATCATGTTGAGAAAAGTTGGCTTATAACATTACAAAATACATCAACGAAATGAAATCAAGTGAAGTTGACTTTTCCTAAACAACCAAAAGAGGAATAAAATGCACCCGGAGTTTCGGGTTAATTGCAAATGGCGTTTTCACTTAATATATTAAGATACATTATAAAATGTAATAATGTTGAAAAGGATAAAGAAAGGATTGGAAAGCAAAATTAAACAACCCACTTTCCCATATCTTGTAGAAACACAAAAAAGAACAAGCACAGTATTAATAAATGGAATGACAAGTAACTACCGGGAGATAAATTGAAACTGCAATTAGAATAGAGGGGCTATTTCATGATTTAGGAACCACATCTTCCCAGCTTAGAGATCTGGGGAACCACAAACAAGACCAAAAAAATACACCCCAAAAATTTTGGCTAGCAAGCTACATTGCCCTGAATCCTTCTAACACATACTTCAGCCAACAAAAAGTTTAAAAATTGGAAGGAGGTGTACCTGATGGGAGCTGCTTCGGTGCAGGGAGCCGCCGCCCGTTTGTGAGGAGATACTGCCGATCAAACATTTGAAAAATGCCGGTCATGCAGCCCATTTGCCGGCTCAAATCAGGGTTCTCATCTGCAAATGCATGTAAAAACTTGGCCGACATCTTCTCCAAATTTGACTCTCAAGAAAAAAATCAAAAAGTAAGGACGAATCAGATCTTTCCAAAAGCACCACCACCCCTCTCGGCTCTCACCTCTGCTAAAGTTTGTTGAAGGGGCTCAAATTTGTGAGATACAAAATCGCAACTCTCTCTCTCTTAAAGGAGAGAAAAAAAAATGTTACACGTACTGAAATTTTGGGAGAGACAAAACTCAGGAAAGAGATGTAATCCTTAAGTGCGATGAAACTCGCTAGATTTTCTCGTAATAAAGGTTTCAACCCGAGTTACATGCCCCGGAAGACACATTATCATCACAGCTTTCTTGTGAAAGAAACTTCTGTCTCTCTCGGTCTCTCCAACTGCATTAATGCGCGCGCACACACAAACACACTCTTTCTCTCTCTACTTCTTTCTACAAAGGAGATCATACGCATACAGCATGCTAGCAACCCCACAAAAGGTTCCCTCCAACCCAAATCCAAATGCTACCAAAACAGCGTCGATCACTAAGGACAAATAGACCTTCTCAGTCTTAGACCCCTCTTTAGTTTTCACTAACAACACAAGTACAGAGGAAGTCAATGCCAATTAAACATTTTTATTCTCGGTAAATTAGGAGAGGGTAACGGTAGTCGGTAGATGATATCAAGTGGGAGGAGAAACAACTGTGCTCTTGCCCGAAAGGACTAAATTAGTAAAGGGTTTTAATGATATCTTGATCGCATGTGGCTTTCATTCATGTATGCTCGGTGTGGTATGTAGCTGTGAATTATTCCCCTTATTTCTTACATAACTTTGCATAAATATCCGCAAGGGCGTTGCATGTTTGCTAATACATCCTCAGAATTATATTAACTGTCTCCAAAAAGAGTATAAATTGTGAGTCCAATCGTGTCCAAAATCCGTACAAAATTTTCCAAAAAATAATAATTTTGTATTCACAATTGAAATCCGAACGAATATTAGATATTTAGATAAAATTAACAGAAACCTAGCGTACTTTTATAAAAAGTAAAGAACAATGGACATGATCGTAATTGATATTTAAAAGTTCTTCTGAAATTACACTGGTACAGCTGTAAAATCATTTTTGAAGGAAAATAAAGTGAGGAGAGGAATAATAATTTACGAGGGTTCAGTACTTTTACTTTTATGGTCTACTTTTTAAATTCTTAAGGTGGTGTTTGGTTGTGGACTAAAGCTAAGGAGGTTTAAATTGATTATTTTAATTTAGACTGGTCTAAATTATTCATGTTTGGTTGAGGTTTAAAGTTACATCATGGCTTAAGGTATTTCTTGTTTGATTAGAGTTGGTGGAGAATTAAAGTTTTCAAAACCTAAGTTAATTAATTATTCAAAATAAGATACTAATTATATGATATTAATATATTATTAATAACTGTACTATATTATTATATTATTATAATAATTATTTAATATATTAACAATATAAGATATTAATTATATAATTATATATTAATAATTATTGATAATAAGATACTAATTATATAATATTAATATATTAATAATAATTATAATAATTATTTAATAGATTAACAATATAACATATTAATTATATAATATTAATAATAACTATAATATATTATAATATTATCATAATAATTATTTAATATATGAACAATATAGCATATTAATTATATAATTATATATTAATAATAATTATAATAATTATTTAATTAATTAACAATATAACATATTATTATGTAATTATATATTAATAATAATTATTGATAAAAAGATACTAATTATATAATATTATTATAATTATTATTTAATATATTAGCAATATAAGATATTAATTATATAATTATATAATTATTATAATCATTCGAGTTAGGTCATGACGTGCAATAAAATTAAACCACCATGTGAAGTGGTTTAATTTAGGCCGGCTTAAAGATCGGCTTATTCCATCTTAGTCCGGTTCAATTAATGCTCGTTTGGTGGAATAACGAGGACTAAACCCCTTATTCCACCCTTTAGGCCATAATCAAACATGAGGTAAAACAAGAAAAAATCTAAATAAGTAAATTACCTGAAGCAATGTAATAAACCTTTCTTTTTTTTATTAATATATTTGTCAGCAGCTATGCTGCTTGACCATAAAAAAAACAAAAATCTAACACAAATAACAACATATCATACTATGATTTGAGTTGACTCATCTCCGGAGGCAAAAACAGAAAGTGATGGGGCAAATTTTTAGAGTTTAGCATAATTTTATAATTATTTTGAACAAAATGCATATTGTTTTTAATCTTTCCTGAAATAATTTTATCATACTAGTAATGTTACTTATGTTGTTAACACCTACAGAGATAATACAACAGAAGGTGAATCAACGAATGATTTTTCTTGCTAGAGGAATTTCATCTAGACCTCGGCTAGTACGAGTGCTAACATTACTAGTGGTAATTTTGGAATATTCAGGGGTATTTTTTATTTTCGAGGGACTAGAAAACACAGTAATGAAATTTTATCAGGGGGGTCCCAGACCAAAATTTCTTATAAAAAAGGCTAAACTGGAGGTACATAACCCCGTAAAAAAGTAGCCTGGGTAGGCACGAGAACAGGAATTTGGGTGAGCGGCGCACTGCCTTCTATGGCATGTTTACTCGCTGTCACAAGACTTTGTATTTTGTTACCTAAATACATCTCTAACATTCTAATGTGCAGCCTACGGGCAATTTGGCAAAAATAAATAAATTAATAATACAACATTCTAATGCGCAATATTAATTGGAAGCTTGTCAATACCTTAATTATTAAAACAAACAAGAATTTTATACACGCAAAATTTTTAATCTGACTTCATTCTTGCAAGTGTCCAATAGGTTTTTCTCACAAGATCGGAGTAGATTCGATGGGCATCAAATCTACTTTTGGGTCCAATTAGGTCTGACACCGTTCGATCAGTATTAAGATCTATCGCACAAAAATTGAAACAGACGCACACAAACTTTAATGTGAAGTGCACGTATTGTAATACAGATCGGACAGTGATTAAACTCATCGAACCAAGATAAGTCCGATGGGCATCGGACCTACTTAATTCATTTTTGTAACAAATTATTTGCACTAAATAAAGGATAAGGCGGGTCGAATATTTTATCGGTAACGGGTTATTGGTCAGAGAGGGTTGTGATGTGGATTTGTCATCAAAGTAGTTTTCAAGGTTCTAGTTATAAAACTATAGTTAATTAAAGAGGGGGGGGTGGGACTGAAGCGCCTTGGTCACTTCTCACAAACATCCCATGTGCTTCACCAATTCAATTCAATTATTAAGCACCCACATTCCATCCCCTCTAGCCTGTCCTTGGGGCATTTAGTCCCTCCTCTCTAGCTCTCTTAATTGCGATTATTAGCATTAATTGCCGTGTACTGTGCATTGACGATTCATTATGTATTTTACTGGAGCGAGACCCACCATGTAAATTTCCACACTATTTATTGTGCAATAATGTGGAAATTAAAACAACAATCAAGGTAATTTTATAAGGAGACCGGTAGAGATTGTATGTTTGTCGATTAATTTAGGCGAGAGAAGACCTTACCATTAACTCTATATTCAATGTTATATTCAATTTTGAAAGAATTACAGATGGTTAGTTGGGGATGAGCTGGCAAAATTTTCCGCAACTTGACTCGTCGAGCCTATGATCAAATATGGATGCTTTAATTGATAAGTTTGTATACTTTAATTGATGAGTATGTATTATAATTTTATCTTTTCACTATTATATTCAATTTTAGTTCCGTTTAGTGATAATTCCATCACAGTAGTACTCTCTCCCCTCTCTTTCGATTCTTATCTTTTTGAACGGTAAGGAAAATAAGAGAGAGGGAGGAACCAGAACCGAACGGAGTCAAGAGCGCGGTATCGTCGGAACTCAGAGTATAGAGTCTTTATTCTATCTTGATTTGAGCTCAACGGCGGTTGAACAAGAGCAGATCTGATAAAATTAAGAGTGTATATAAGTAGAATTAGAAGATTGAAGTAGTTTACAGAAAATTATGATAATAAAATAATAAATCTAAAAATGATGATCATTTAACTCGTCGTAAATATGTTTTTTATCAATAAAATTATTAGTATCAATTTAAAGTCAGAAATAATTCCATCACAATTCTCTGTTCTCTCCTATTCTTTGCTCGAACAAGCTCGATTAGAATATTTTTTTTTTTTTTGAAACCTTGGCAGCGACCGCCAAGTATAATTTTCATTAGATAAAACATAAATTACATCCATCGTTCTACATCAAGAACATCATCAACATCAAACTACATCCACATCTAGAGAACATCATCAACATCAAACTACATCCACATCTAGAGAACATCATCAACATCAAACTACACCCACATCTAAATAACATCAATATCGAACATCACAAACAAAATAAACAAACTATATCCTTCGGTAGTAGACACCGACGACCTTCAACATCGGCTGGCTAGCGACCATAGGAAATGAAGCATCATTTTTTTTTTTTTTTTTCCCTTTAGGGTTGCGGATTAGAATATTTATTCCACTTATTCACTATTTTCTGTTCGCCAAACTAGTCTAAAAGGATGGCAATATAAAATACATTAACGCCCATAGAAATATTTATAGTTTTTATATCTCCAGCACAAATCTATACTATCAGCTTATCAACCGAAATAGGAGACTAACCACGTAGACTGACCGCATGTGATTGATATTTTAATTAGATATTGTACAAATGGGAAACAGTACGAACACGTAGCAAATGACACAGTGTGTTAGGTGTGTATACCATTATTGTCTGTATAATCAATGAAAAGTTGAAAGCAATTATAATGTGCGTTGAATGAATCTCAATGACAGGGAGAGACGCTGCCGAATTGAAATCGGAGTCTTCTCTGTTTTGAAATGTCCATAAAACTCAGTAGAGGCAAATTAAAAAAAAAAAGAGTAAAAACTATCATGATATTTAGCAATGTAAAACTTAGATCAAAGTTCACGTGTCAAATAAATTAATCTATAATATTCTGATGAAAGGACTAATTTAGTTTTTTTTTAAGTATTAATTTAGTTCTTTTTTTTTAAGTTGAAGAATCAAGTTGATACAAATGTAAGTTCAAGGACTAATTTGGTTATTCTGAAAAAAGTTCAAGGATTAAAATTTGAATATTTTCATTAATTTATGATACATGTGTTCAATAATTATTATGACTGAACACATGTTCAGAGTATCGAAAAATATTTTACAAGTACAAAATTATAAAGTGAATCCAACACATTCATCCAGAATTATTTAAATGCATTTCTAAACGATAGTATCTTGCATTCACAATCTGTTATGAACGCATGCGTCTAGAATTTATGGATGCATTATTTCGGATCCGAATCATACATCTCATAGATAGGAAAAAAAAAAGTATTTGATTTTTAGACACAGCTGGGTTGTTCGGGGAGAGAAGATTTTCCTTAAGATTTCTTTTATCTCTTTTAATTTTTCTAGTCGCTTAATCTTTTGAACATCAGTTCTTTAGTAAGGATTCAAAACTCTCCTTTAACCTCATTTTGTCTGAAATCACAATTCTTACCCGGCCTTAAGAAACGAATTTCTACTTCTAATTTAAGCCCCCTTAGCATCTATCTATGAATTAAAACAACTGAACATACACAAGCTCCTCAGCACATATTGATATTTAATCTTATATTTTACTATCAAATTACTCCAGTATTGTTAAATTTTTAGAACTCAGAAGATCTTTGTGTTGTCTTTCAAAATACGTTATAGAAATCAGGGGCTGCCCATTTTTTTTTTATATTTATGTATGATTTTCTATATAATTTAGAGTAAGATGTTACGAATATTGTAAATTGATCTCTATTTTCAGTATGAATTTTTTTAAATAATTATCTTCTACTATTATGACTCTGATAGTTTGAAAATCTGACCGTACAGACATGTTCTTTATTTTACATGTAAAATGGTTGGCCGGCAGGTGAAGTTGCAGAGAACAACAGTTGAGACAGAATTGAAACGCAAGTTTCTTGGGTACAAAAATCCACCCTCTTATCTTCTTCTCAGCCTTCTGACACCATCCACATGCTCTCTTTACACATTCAGACACTAAATTTCTTACTTAATTAGAAGGATACCAGTCTGTCTGTAGACCTACTAGTTATTATATCTCAGTTTACCAAGTACGAGCGGTAGACTAGACAATGGTAATAAATCTTAGTTAATTAAGCAGCCCCAATGATCTGATCTTGTCTTACCTTGGAGTAGTTGTAAAAGTAGTTGGTGGAATTTTACGAGTGGAACGCTCGCTAAGATTGTTTCTTCTTTGTAAAGCAAACAAGAAATTCATAATTTCTTGGGCAGGGACGCTGGATGGAATCATAGTCCATCATAAGAAATTAATTATTTGTTCTTCCGCATAGTTGCTATATATCTAGTCGTTAATTGATGTGTTACATAATTATCTTAAAATTTACCTACTTGTTTAGGTGTGGTGGAGTAGGGGATCACATGTCACATGGAATGGAGTGCCGTATCATCCCAATCATGTTCATGGCCACGGTAGAAAAAAATAAAAGCAAAATATAATAAGTGCATAATTTTACGAGTACAAATTCATCAAACTATTTTCTCGTTTCCCACATAATACACAACTAGATAGGAGGGGGAATCACATGCTAAGGATCTATCATGCATTTGATTTATTCTAAGAAGCTTCTCCTACCAGAAACAAGCATGTGCTATGCCTCATGACCAGCCAGCTGCAGTCTAATTTTTGTGCCATGTTTTTTCATGATATATATCTGATTATCTTCGTAATCAAGAAATTATGTATTTATGTGCTGAGACTGGTCAGCCGTTGACCGTACGATTATAAACATTCGAATTAGATCGGATGCGACGCCTATTCGTTATATATTACATAGGTCGTTGATCTAAACCGTTCGATTTTAATCAGATTGTCTCGAATCAGCTTCAATTAATGTGGCTATTGTTACAACTTGCATATTACAAAGCCGTAATAGTAAATGATGTGCGGCATATTAATTACACAGAATTTGCCTCAGAAATTTCGATATCAATAGAAAATGCCAAAGACAAGAATGTATTTATTACTCTCATGCCCGACATTTTTATTAATATCCAAAGTTTAATACAAATTATTAATTATACCCGGAGTTCAAACTTTCGCTAAAAATACCCAAACCGGCCAGAAAATGGCCGGTTTACTCCCCCCCTAAACCGGCCATTTTCTGGCCAGTTTACTCTTCTTTTTTCTTTTTTTTAACCCGCAAAAACCCCTATATATACCCCTTTTTCTCTCTCTCCTCTCACAATTCTCTCATCTCTCAACCGAATTCTCTCTTCTTTGAGGTAAATTTTTTTTTTATCTAATTTAATTTTTAATTTATTTATTTTAGGGTTTAGGATTTAGGGTTTAGGTGTTAGAATTTATAGTATATTGTTGTAATTTAGTGTAAATAGCTAAATTGACCAATATTTAGTGTATTTTGGTCCTTTTTATCAGAATTAGGCTGATTTAGCGTAATTTTACCGAAATTAGCACGGTTGACCAATATTTAGTGTATTTTGATCCTTTTTACCATAATTATGCTAATTAAGCTTTAATTTTACCGAAATTAGCACAGTTGACCAATGTTTATGGTATTTGGGCATTTTTACCATAATTAGACTAATTAAGCTTAATTTAGTGTAATTAGCACGGTTGACCAATATTTAGGGTATTTTGTTTTTTTACCATAATTAGGCTAATTAAGCGTAATTTGACCGAAATTAGCGCAGATGACCAATATTTAGGGTATTTTGGCATTTTTAACCATAATTAGGCTAATTAAGCGTAATACTAGTTGAGTGGACGCCCTATGAGCAGTTATACTTGGAGCACCTCTTGCCGGTCACGGTGATTGACCAGCAGGAGCAGGCGATGTGGTTCTACCGAGGTCCACTCATACACTTCTGGACAGTGGAGCACCACTACCCAGATCGGGTGCTCCGCCAGTTTGATCGACCGGCATTTATTCCCGCAGACCCATCTTTGCCGATGCACACGCACAGACACCTGCACAGGTAAGTCGTAGTCTATTGTCAAATTTCTCATATTACTTGATGGCTTTGTATTGCAACTAACGTCTTCCTTACAGGATGAACCACCGAGGGCGGGTGGATAAGGACTGGTGCACTCATTTTGATGCATACTGCGGGACAGCCCAGGATCCTCAGTATCTGGACTTCTATCATGAGCCAGATCCGATTCAGCAGACCCAGGGAGATCCCCAGTTGAGGTACGATACTTGGTACATGCAGATCTTCATGGCCAGTGTCTATCTGCGGGGCGATTACGGTGCCCATCTCCGCGACATGATCTAGACTGATGATGGTTACCATCCTAACGGCCGTTCATTCGCTCGCAACGTAAGTCACCTAAAACTACATAGTTTTTCTCTAACTTAGTAGTTCATCAATGTTTGATCTGACATGCCAATTTTGTTTCAGCTTTTGGCGGGGATCAAGGAGTGCGCTCATGGGATCTCCACGATGGGCAAGAAGAACTGGCGATATATTGGGTACCGCATCCTCAAGAAAAATGCAAATGTGGTTGAGGATGCCGGGCACGGTGGGAAGATCATCACGATGCTGCGAGACGCCGGAGAGAACATCAACTGGCGTGAGATAAATCCGACCGAGCCTGACCCGGAGCCGATTATTGGACAGGAGTTCCCACCTTCTCCCGATTCGCATCCAGAGTGGGACTACCATGATTGGGTATTGTCCGGCGTTGGGTGGCAGGCATGGTACGACGAGCATGGACGTCCGGTGCAGCCTTATGTATGTCATACTTCAGTATCTGTCAGGTTTTAATAAATTTCTTCATTCAGATCAAATTTAATAATTTATGTGTATGATTGCAGGGTCCGGCAGAGATGCCGCCACAGCCACCACCTGCGGAGACCGATACTTCTTATATGGAGTCCCTCTCGTACAGTCTTCAGGACTACTACGGGATAGCCGATGATGAGTTCAGCTCGGCACCGAGGGTACCCCGATATGGCACAGAGATGCCGCATGATGGAGAGGCGAGTGGTAGCAGGTCTCATACTCAGCCTGCCTTTGGGACTGAGTTCGCTGCATCTACCTTTGGTACGGCGGACGGTACACCTCCGCCAGTACCGACAGTCCCTACGGGTGATGCCATATGGGATACCGCCGATCAGATACTCAGGTCTGCCGATGACCCCGAGAGAGACCGAGCCTGGACGCGCTGGCGCCGGGCGAACGCCGGAGTACCGCCTCAGCGATATTCCCCCTCTCCGTTTTAGTTGTATTTTTACTAGTTTTGTACTATTTATATTTGATATGCTATTTATGTTTGGTATATTTGGATTATCCTATATTTCGGTTCTTGTGTATGTGTGCTTTTATGGTACTATTTTTATATTTTACAGATAAAAAAAATTATCATGATAATGTTAAACAGAAAATATTACAAAAGTTGAATAAAAAGTTGAATAAACTCATCAAGATTAAACCGACATTTTTATTAATATCCAAAGTTGAATAAAAAGTTTGAAAACCATCGTCTGGGTTTCAAAAGTTTGAGCTTAGTCAGAAAATCATCATCTGGGGTTTCAAAAGTTTGAATATGCAAATGTGATCACGCCTTGGTTGTAATTAACAAAAAAAAAAGACTGAAATTTTGTAAAAATAAATAAAATATGAAAATAATGCAATTAAGTCAAAATTCACCCTTTATCTATCATTTTACTTTCGAAACGTATCATGTTATAAATTATTTTGAAAAAAAATTCGATTATAAATCGTAAGTCGTAAATTATAGAATGACGTATATCATGTAGTTATAAGAGTATATGTGCTATATTGTTTTATGGCGATATTTTTCTGTGGACTAATACCTGACATTTTTATTAATATCTAGAAGTTGAATAATGCGGGTTAAAAAAAAAAAAAGAAGAAGAGTAAACCGGCCATTTTCTGGCCGGTTTGGGTATTTTTAGCGAAAGTTTTGAACTCCGGGTATAATTAATAATTTGTATTAAACTTTGGATATTAATAAAAATGTCGGCTCTCATGCTAGGTCAACAATAGAGTGCTACACCTTTGCAAAGTCTACAGCCCGTCCATATTAAGCAACGGAGGAATAAATAATTAATGAGAGTTGAATTGAAACCAGCCAAGAGGATTTGATTCGAAAATAATTTTAATTTTTCTTAGTTCTTCAAGGCCCCGTAGGTAGCGTTCCGACTAAATAAACTCAAACTTAGTTATGAATATATTATAAATGTGTGGATGTCAATTATTTTATAATTCTTAATATAAATTTCAATTCATTTTCTATTACTCTATTACTATTGGAATTCATATTCCACTACAATTGAAATTTATTTCTCCATTTATTATTTTAAATGACTTTTCATTTACAATTTGTGGCCTATAAATAGAGGCTTTGTAATATTGTATTGTACACATGAGAAATATATGAATAAAGATATTGTAATCTTTTATATGTTGTCTCTATTTGTTTATTATTCTCTCTCTTTATTTTATAACACGTTATCAGCACGAAAGCTCTATTAGTTGAAGATTCAAGATAAATTTTTGATATTTTAATTATGTTATCTTTTAGAATATATTATGATAATATTCTGTTTTAAGGATATCCACCGAAATTATGTTATCTTTTAGAAAATATTGAATATCTTTATATTAATAAAAAATACATATTGAAAAAATTGCTTAGGTTTTCCTCCGGCTTGTACTACATATATTAGTAAAATTAAAACACATATTATTATAAACCATAAGTTTACATACAAGAATATGTTATAGTTTGTCATGACCGGTTGGGCCAATCCGGATCAATAATGATGCGAAAAATAATAGAAAATTAATATGGGCATTCATTTAAGAGCCAGAAGATTATTTAATCTAATTAATTTTTATGTGTTGCTTCCATCTCTAGAACGTATACAAGATGATATTTGTAGACCAATATATCCACTATGTGGACCATTTAAATATTTTATGGTTTCAAATTGATGCATCAACAATATGGTCACATGTATGCTTATTATAAACTCGCAACCTGGCGTTTGCGAGATTACTTGCTCAATTGATTTGATTAAGAGCATAATTTAATGATTATTGATGATGCCAAAACATATAGTGAAAATCACTATCTTTTCTTTCAGAAAATGACGAAAAGCAAATGCAAAGTATCAATTTTTCCGATTTATTTACTGCAAACGTGTTTTTCAGTCATTTTGGCAGGTTTTGGAGAAAGTTGTGTTTTTAGACCAAAAACAGAGCAAAAATGTCATATTTAGGCGATTTCTGAAGATGCGTCAAAATTGGACATCACATGGAACATGCAACACCTCACACGAAGTGCACAACATGCAAAATGAAGACATTATGAAGAAAATTTGCTAATGTATGGCACGTAACATGGAGTAGAAGAGCTAAGAATCAGCTAAGTCCAAAAGTCTACGTGACATATGACACATATGGTAGCACGGCTAAGTCATGAAGATTAAGTGAAAATACAACAAATTTATTCACTAAGGCGCTCCCTACTGCAATATTCGAAAAACTAGTTTGTAATATTGGAGTTCGTCGACTTAAAGATTTTGATTGATGTTGTCATGAGTGGGTATTAATATGCACTACATTTTTTTTAACCATGGTTTTTCCCACTGAGTTTTTCTGGTAAACTTGTAGTTGCTATTAAAAGAATAATGTATTATTTTTTCTTCACTAGATTTTTATCTCATAGGATTTTGCTAATAAGATTTTAATGAGGCATATTCTTATGTAATAGACATCTAAAGGGGGAGTGTCGTGAATATATTATAAATGTGTGGATGTCATTTATTTTGTAACTCTCAATATTAATCCTCAATTCATTTCCCACTACCCAACTACTATTGGAATTCATACCCCACTACTATTGGAATTCATTTCTCCATTTATTATTTTAGATGACTTTTCATTTATAATTTGTAACATATAAATAGAGACTTTGTAATATTGTATTGTACACATAGAAAATATATGAATAAACAGATTGCCATCTTTTATGTGTTGATTCTATCTTGTTTATTATTCTCTCTTTATTTTATAACAAAACTAAATTTGATGAAACATTTTTTGTCATATATAGTTGTGTTATTCTAGTTTTTTTTTTTTTTAAATAATGACGCTTATCCAAAAGTTCAATAAATGAGAACTATTAATACAGTGCACATAAAAAAATGGCATGCGAGCATGGCTTCTTGGTCCAAAGAAAAACTAATGAACTCAGGGTCGGTTCCGTTACCGATCGTATGGTTTCACTGAATCGACCTAAGCAGATTTGGCCGACTATTTCAGATCAGACGGTCTAAATAAATCCTGACTGCATACTCGACCTGACATTCCTGGCATGTTAATGACGGGTTGTGCTTGATTTGAACCGTCAGATATAAAATGGACGGTTCTAATTTATTTGCCATGGTCCGACTACTCGAGAGAAACCAAACCCCGAATTCAAGCCTAGGCGCCTAGCCTAGCTCATGTATAAAGAAGAAAAATCCATTAAACTTATGGCGCATGCCAACTCATCTTATTGGTTCATTTCAATTTCATGTGATTGTGGACCCCGTATTTGTCCATAGTCCATACATGCATACATGGAATGTTGATCACCTGTAACTGTAATGTGTTGCCACTTGTCTAGTTGACAGAGGACTTGCTACAGTCAGGGTTGTACATTAACTTTATCTGGGCATATAATAAGCAAACAAAATACGAGAAAACTCCAAATACCCCACAGGGTTTTTTCTTAAAAAAAAAAGAAACAAAAATCCAATAATTGAATGGGCCATACAAATACAAGATATATATGGAGCAAACATTTGATTCTCCACCGAAGAAAGGATCTGGTTGGCTTTCAGAGCGTATCTCTTGACAATTAATTTATTACAAATTACGGCAAATTTTTAAAAGGAAAATTGCAAACTACGGCAATTCCACTTGCTCCAAGTACATTTACTGCATGCTATGATTGTCGGTGACAGATGGCAGGTTAAAAGATCCCTGTTACTCGCTATGTAGGAGGAATGTGACGTTAGCCGTGCCATAACAGTCATCCGTCCAAATTCATGATGACATATGCACGGAGTAATTATTAATTCGGGGCCATTAATAAAGATGGTCCTTTTCATCTTAAATTTCTATCTTCATCTTGAAATTAGTATATCTATATTTCTAGAACCTTTCAACCGGCAGACCAGTATGTAGCTAATGCAGTTGCCTTTTGACGAGTTTATTTAATTTGGAGTAGATAAGCCATATTATTTTATTTGATTATCTTCTGCAATCAGTGAACATGAAGACCGTTACGATGATTTGGGATTAATCTCGAGGCTTTGAATTAAAACGGGGTTCTGAATAGTAAGGTTGATTAATTAGATGCAGCCACATGGCAAAGTGTAATTTAAAAATCGCAACGGTATAGTGCGCATCCGACAAATTTTTTAAGCAGTTATATACCGAGTTATCATGTACTATGGTTGTGACGTGTTAATACTGATTGATACATCTTAGGGTCCTCGTCACGTTTTTATGATCACACTTTAATATGAGGACAAATGTTCCCATTAATAAACCTAAAAGAATATTTCAGATCTGTACAGTCAAAACCGGTACAGTATTGTACCGGTGGCAAATTAAGAGTCTGCACTGACTACTCTTTAGCTTTGAACTTGATTTTGCATGTACCTAGATTGAGGTTAAGTAGGTATTTATAAAGGAAATAATACCATATCTCTAACTTAAGATACCTTCTACAAGCATTCTATTCTTAATTCTACATAGCAATCACAAATCAGCGTCAACTGAGAGGTAAATGTTTTTGCTAAAATACTGCTCTTGTGGAAAAGAGGAAGAAAACACTACGGTACATGTTCTAAAAAAAAAGGCAAAAACTACAACAGCACATTTCAACAGCTATTGAGAAAAAAAATAAAAAAATATTTTCACATGCCTCTAATACGGAAAATTGTAAAATCCATATATTTCAGCAGTTTATTGCCAGAACTAACAAAGCCCTACTAAAAAAACAAGGGGAAAAAATTATACAAAATTCCTAGATGACTGAGACTACTATCTTACACTTTTTGACGAAAACAATCTGACTAAAATACAGCTAACCTCAAATTAAATGCTAAAAAATATTACAGCCCAATGTGAATCACCTCAAATTGAACACTGAAACCTTGCAAGATTTGTCGCTCAAGATAGGCAATAGTTCCAATCTACCCTTTCAAACCTTCCGAGCATCAATTTTAGCCCACCAGAAATAGAGATTCATCATAGGCAGGCCTCTCAAAACCAAATGCTATCAAAGACACTCTCCATTTTTGATAAATTGACAAATCAAAGGGTGTCTGTGTTATATTTTTTTATTAATAGCTGAGTTCCCAGAAGGATACACCGGAAATCTCACCAATAAGATTTTGTTCTCAAGACTCGAGAATTGTCGGATCCTCAGAACACATACCACCTCCCAGCAGAGGGTTAATGAAAAAAAATAACAACTAAATGAACAACTAGTTTGCTACATGACATTGAAATTTAAAGAATGCCTGGCAAAATTTGGTATCATGCAGAAACCAAGGGTTTGTCAAGGTTTTCAATAATGCGGAGGTAAAATTTCCAATATGGGTGTGAATCTGTTATAGCAGGTTGACCAAAGGGGTTGTCCTTCACATAGTATTGCACATGCTCAGCTGTGGCCATTTTTTCCAAATATACCCTGAGATCACCTCCTATACCTGCTTATAAAAAAATTTCAATGTTTTTAGAATAGAACAAATAAGATTATGCATAGGTTGGGGTTTACATTCCACAACAAAAGTCTTTTAAAAACCTTCATGTGCTTCTGACAATTCTGTCTGATTAAAAGCAACAAACTAGCACACCACCATTTTGCATATTGAAAGAACAAAGCAAACAAAAAAAAACTAACCCAACGAATTGTCTTCCTTGTGCTTGAAACTGTATGGAGGTGGAAAAATTGCAGTGAATGGCTGCAAATAAATTTAAAAAAGTATTGGAGTTAAATGACAATATGTAAAGAAAATTGAATTTGTTGCATATTGTCCCAATATTAATAATATTTCAAGTAACACCAAAATTTCTCATATCTACAACTGAGATTCAGCATTGTCCACATACATGCAGTATAATTAATTACAGCAATAGAAAATTAGATTTGTTAAGTATTGACAAATTAGCCACTTATATGCGCACCTTTTTCCTGAGAAGAAATTGAGTTTTATCAAGTCAAGGGAATCGTATGTTGGAAACTAAGCTTTTGTGAAATTATTAACAGATTTGAAGGAGTCATCATGAACATGTGGACTATTGTAGTAATCTTTCATTTGCTTAACCTCAATTTTACCAGTTCACTTGCAAAATAACCAAAGGACGATCACAACAATTGCAAATAAGATAAAAGTTGTTGTCACTAGAAACTTCAGTAAATAGTACAATTTAAATATAACTCAAAAAAATAAATTAAGAAAATGAAAGAGGACTAGGTAACATACAGGATTGCACAAGGCCTTGTAAGGAGAATCGTCTACTAAAAGAGTATTACGTGGAGTAAACCGCCCCTTTTCCCATGGCAAATCAGGTTCTTCCTTCTCCCACAGTTTCCTTAGTTCCTTGAAAACCAACGGCTTGCGCGAGTTATCTATAGTATTGAAGTTTGTAGCTGTACAGTTTGATTGGTCCTGTGAGTATTAAAGCCAAAAGAAATAAAAAAAATCAATAGAAATGACAGAAAAGAATATGAAATCTTAAATGCAATAATTGCTGTTGAAGGTTATGTACCCAGCAAAAAAGTAGCTTATTTCTCAAATCCCCCATCAGATATTGGACAGCTTTTTCTACATTATACCTGCAAATATTAAAAAAATATATATATCAGCAGCTTCAAACAAAGAGTTGCAAATGGAGAAAAAAAATCCAAGAACAAAAAAAGTTCATATTGAGAGCTAACTTCGTTCTTGATGACCAAACTCCAATTTCAAAGTTTGCAAAACAGAAGTTCAGAAAATCAGCACAGAAGGGCCTCTTGAAAACTAACACAACAAAAAAAAAACATTCAACATCAATTCAAAATATATAGTCTTTTCCTGAATTTTGCTGTAATAAAGAATAATATTGTTACCTAATTTGCCGCTGATCTTGAAATCTGCATATTCTGTACAGCTATAATCTGAATTGATATCTGCTAATAACCCGTTTATATCAAGAACTATAAGCTTCTTCTTGCCTGGTGACACCAATTCTTTGAGAACAGGGGCGTCACTGGTACAAGATAAACCCAACTCGACATTTTCTGTAGTAACTAAACAAGACACAGGTATGGTTTCTGTAGCACTTCTAATTGGAGATGAAGGCAAGCTTGTTGGTTTATTTTTAGGGGAGTGTTCTTCACATATAACCTCCTCATTAGCAGCGTCCTCCTTACTTTTGTTCTTTTTCTTTTTCTTCTTACTCTCGCCTTGTAAGTCAATACCATTATCAGTAACGGCACTTTCCTCAGTAACGATTGTTTCCTTGGAACTGCAGTTGTTGCTACTTGCTTTACACTCAGTATCAAATGCAGATGTTATATTACTGGGCTCATGAATATTGCAAACGCTGCTATTTCGCCTTCTCCTTTTATAAGTTTTCTCAATCTTTTTAGACTGTAGATCAGTATCACTCTCAGCAGTAGCACCCCCTGCTAAGTCAGTACTGACATCTGCAACTACACCTCCTAAGTCAGCGCTGTTCTCAGTCACTAGAATCCCTTCAATACTGCCTAACTTTTTGGAGCTGCAATTAGGCCTATATTTAGTCTCCAATGTAGATAAAGTATTACTACCATCCAAATTATCAGTATCATTGCAACTATGCTGTTTAGCCTTATTTCTCTTCATTGTTTTAGTACCTTGCAGTTCGGTACAACTGTTAGCAACTGCACCTCCTACCAAGCTGTGACTATTATTTTCAATTGAACCTCCTGGTAAGTTGGTGCCATTCTCTGCAGCTGAAACCCCATTTGCACTATCCCCAATATCAGACTTACTTTGGCCGTGCAAATGCAAAGCTTCCCTCTCTCTTTTCCCTGGTCTTACTTTCTTTATTTTACACTGTACCTCTCCTGAGCATTTAGTCTCAATGGAGTTTGAATTAGTCTCATTTGCCATGCAATTTTCACCAAATTTGTTGCCATCATCAGGATTATTATCCTCACATGCTGAGACTTGCTTCTTTTTAAGCTTCTTCTTTTTACTCTTGTGATTCACCTCTTCTGAGTTTTCAACCTCAACAGGGTTTAAATTATTCTCATCCACAGTGCAACTTTCACAAGCTTTCTTATCATCATCAGATCTATTAATCCCACATGCTGGACCATATGTCTCCTTTTTACTCTTGTGATTTTCTCTATTAGTTTTGACCGCTATAATTTGATCAGAAGTAGAATCTCTCGGGCTACTTGACACATCAACTTCCATATTCTTATGGAACAAAACCTTGTATTTCTATGCTCTTCTTTTTCTATTCTATAGACTTCGAGAAACTGTGATGCTACTATCTTTCTGGATCATATACCTAGAACAAAAAACAAATATACAACATTATCAATTATAGGTAATTGAGGAACCAGGCTAGTCATTATAAGTACAGTTGTTTATTACTGTGACTAATGAAATTGGTAACATCACTCAACCAGCATTTACATAAAACGAAATCAGAACCAAATTTAAACCTTTGAGCATTACTGAAAGCTCAAAATGCGATTACACTATGGGGAACCAGTATACAAAAGAGAATATCCAATATCCTAATACAAAATAAAAGAATCAAACTACAAACAATTGTGATGCCATGGGTCGGTTAAAACTCCCGAGTCAACTACAGGATACGAGTAAATTGTAAATCCAGAAGTTTATCTCAACTATTAATCATATTAACGTTTGAAATATACACGCACTAACCAGTCCACGCCAGGATTTAACGAAAGCAAACAACAGATCTTGAACGAAACGAGATGGCATAAAGGGACATGAATCTAGGGTTTGGGGTCGCTTCCGTACTCTTTCTCAGTCGTCGCCTGACCTCTGCACTCAGTGTTGTTAACTCTTTTTCTCGAAAAGTAAAAACACGTCCTTTGTTTTTATCGAAATTTTAAATTTTGGGGAATATCGAGAGGGGAAAAGGGGGATCAGATCCTAATTCTGTGACGTGTCTATCCAAACCAAGTTATTTCGACGGCGGTCTTACGGATTTCGTTCAGATAAGATCTGCACCGTTCGTTTAGATCGAGCGATCTATATCATCCTCACTGCCTCTTGACTCTTGAGTCTTGTCTGTCTGTTAATCTGATATGACCAATTCTATCAGTATATAAATAAACTGGATCTCAACCGTTTGATCTGATTAGCTGTTTCAATTCTGCAGAAACTCTCCAATAAATATCGTGCAATTAGAGATGAGTCAGAGTGGACGGGTTAGCACCAAATCAAAATTAGCTACACTCAATTTATTAACAGCAAGGTTTTTTATATAAAACATTGAAAACTTATTTAAAATTTTCTTTCAATATAGAGAATATTTGAATCTTGCTAGAGACTGCATACGAACAATTTAATTCTCTACAGGTTCATGTTCCTACTCCCCGAAATTTTTATTTATAACATACTTCAAAAAAAAAAAAAAATCAAATAACCATCGTTCTTTGGAATTTAGATTTTCACCACGGCTGCACCGGCATTCTGCGGACCCAAATGCTGGAGACCGCATAGGCGTTTGATCAGAGTCAAAATAATTATGATTTACGTAGAATTTTGGCTTAGGTTTTACATATTTTCTCACACTTATGTTTAATTAATTAGAGAAAAAGGCTACTGTCACCCTTCTTTATGTTTTATTACAGAAAACAGGTTTTGGGACTATTTTACACCAAATGGAGCTAGAATCAGGTCAATCGGATCAGCGACGCTCATCGACTAAGTCCCTGTTACGGCCCGTATTGCCTAATACGGACCAGACCTAGCACAGACCAGGAGATAGCGCTGGAAGCATTAAACCCTAACCGTCAAGGTCCTAATACGGACCGTATTGACCAATACGGTCCGTATCCGAAGGCGTCCCTTGGGGAATAACTGCCGACAGCTGTTTCCAGATCAGTTTCTTAGCCCCTACTCAACCTCTACACGTCCCTCCACTCCTATATAAGGCCCCTGGGCAGAAGGAATAGTTATCTTTGTAATTAGGGTTAGATTTGATTAAAGTGAGAAGAGAGGAGTGCTTGTAACCATGCCGTTCCGCGGCTAAGTTCATTTTCTTAGGGCTAGGCAGTAAACCTTGTTACTCTTGATGTTTTGATATATATATTTCTGTTGATTATGGTTTCTTGTTGTTGTACTAAAATGCTTTTGTGATTTACTATCTCTTCATCTAATTTCAATGATCTAGTTTGAGTCCGTTAGGGTAGTGACAGTACTTTAATGGTAAGAGAAACTATTTGTATGAATTAGCCTCGTTGAGATCTATTAGGTTTATGTGAAGAAAACCTTAGCGGGGAAACCATAAACCAAACCAACAAAACGCGTACCAAATTCCATCACTTGCGTAAAGTAAATCGCAGTGATCTGTGTAGTAATTTGGGGTATTTGAGAGATCAGACATTTGCGTAAGGTAAATCGCAGTGTCCTATGTAGAATCTCGGTGAAAGATCTGTCATTCTTGCGTAACATAAATCGCAGTGACCTATGTGGTGTCTTTCATTAAAACAACAACAGGAAATCAGACGCAACAGGAATATATTGTCAAGGCGGATTGAGTGGCAATGGTGTGCCGAAACCCTAGGAATTCTCATCTCTATCTTTATTTTAATTACTTTTAATTGCTTCCTAATTTACATTGATCACAACAACATCTCTCAATTTACAGATTTCGTCTAGCCTTTCGAAAGATTGTGATTCGATCGCTCAAAGCATTGAACCAATATTCCCTGTGGATCGACCTCGAACATACTACTCGATAGGATTGTGCGCTTGCAGTCCGAACCGATAGCATTTACGAGTTTATAAATATTAAAAGAAACATTGCTCTCTTTTGAGTGATCAGCGTTCTGCGGACCCATTTTTTTTTTTGGTGTTTTATCGAGGCACCACGCATCTTTATGAGATATCTCAAATTTTTTGGTTTTTTAATATTTTTTTTCTAGGAATGCATGCCACATTTATGAGATATCTCAAAGTTTGAAAAAAAAAAAATGGGTCCGCAGAATGGTTCTGCGGACCCATTTAAGAGTTTGCATCGGCATTCTGCGACCCCGCTGAAATGGGTCCGCAGAATGCCGGTGCGGCCATGGTGAAAATCGTAATTCCCAAAATTAATGGTTATTTGGTTTATTTTTTTTTAACTATGTTATAAATAAAAATTTCGGTCCTACTCCAGACTTAGTTCTAAACTCTCATCTGAGATAAAGATTAAAGAATACAATTTTCATGAAAATAGTTGCAAAAAAAACTTTTTTGTGTTATTTGTGTAGAAATTTACAAACGAAAATGATTGTTGTTTTTTCAAATAACTTTATTGTAATAAATAAGATGTGTAGAAGACTAGAAGTCTAGAGGCTGGTATCAATAATTATTTGGTATCAGTTCTCTTGTGATAATGATTTCATTTTGAATGAAATCGGTAGTTTTTTATCCACTTCAATAAAAAAAAGATGGGTAGAAAATTTGATAAATTTTAGGGAGGTCACTTAAATTTACAAATTCCTTCTTGACCATCTAATTGTGACACATTATGTTTTGTCGCTAAACTTCAAATTAAATTACTGTTCTCATTTTAAATGACAGTTGTGCATATTTTATAAACTAATTCATGAAGCGCCTAAATCTAAGTCAATACTATACAACCATACGAGATTATCCGACTCACGCGTTAACTTTCTGAATAAATATAACTACAAAACGCTAATTATTTAGAAAAATAGTTGATAATTTTATATGTTATTTGAATTTATATTGAAACAGTGCTCCGATTGGAATAAAAATTTATATTCAGTGACTAAAATCGGGTAGCATATATATTTCGTTAACCAAAAATGAATATAAGATTAAATTGACGAACTATCCAAAAAAGAAAAAATATTATCCTAAAACGTAGCCCATGGTCATAATGTTTATGACGTTTCATTTTGCTAAGTAGTTTAAAGTGTACTTAAAACTAGTCCTTCACGGAGATTATTAAAAGAAGTTCGAAAAAAATGCTCTTATATTGTTTGAGGAAGTTTTTTTTTATTATTATTAAAGAATTTTAGTATACCTGACATCTTTTAGATATTATTTTTTAAAGTTGAATTTGTGTTTTACTGGAGAGAGACGGAACTCGCACCACTGAATATAAAATTAATAGTCCAAAAAAAACTACTTCGAAAGTCGTCTGTCAAACAGATAGCAGAGTTATCAGGTGTCTCCATCCTCGTTTTGAAAATAGTTGTTCTATTAAGTAATGATTTTAGCCACTTTTCTGCTAATTCTTTGCATAATTTTTTTTTGGCACATAAGATATTATCAGTATATCAATGTGATTATCAAAGGGAAGAGATATACTTACAACCGAATAATTTATCAACCATTATAGCTGATAATTAAATTTTCAAATTAAAATTATAGATATATTATTCACCATTTAATTGAACTCAGAAGATATTTACACATTTTATAGCTTCTTGATCAAAAGATTATAAATATGAATGCATATCTCGTGAAGTACATCAAGTTCTATTGATTTTAGATTTATCGTTTGAACTTTAAATTGAACTATAACAAAACTGAGAGTGAGAGATACAAAATCGGGGGAATTTCATGTATATCCCGTCAAAAACTTTAAATTATGTATTTTCCTTTCTAAAATTCATAATATTATATTTATCCTTCTAAATTTGAAAAGGGTGGAGTTTTTGTCCAAAGAACTTTGGACAAAGTCCCATCCAAAGTCAGTCTTAAACCGTCTGATTTGATTTAATATTTGCATCAACGGTTTAGATTTACGGATCATTTAAATTTACTAAGTTTTAAAAAATGTTTGCACGAATCTTAACACAAATCAGACGGTTAGGTCCAGCATTGGATGAGATTTTGTCCAAAGCCATTTGGACAAAATCCAATTCCAAACCAAAGAAGACATGCATCCCAATAGAAGAAATATACCTACATAAATTGAACAGTGAAGTTCATACAATGATAACACTCTGAAAGTACGCTGGTGATGTCCATTTGTAACAAGTTCTTCACAGTGATTTCTACCTAGATTTCATAGGTAAAATTGTCGCGCAAAAGTAAATGAGAAAAATTTCACAAAAATGCATTAACACTTAACAGTAAGATAACATGCTGAAATACAGTACATGTCTTTTTTTTCTTGTCCTCTGCTGATTTGAACTTTACATGAATCCTACACAAGCTCTAAATTCAAAACGAACATTTTCTGTTGACTATATTTGAAAATTGAAATAGAGGCTATGTATGTGTAAGAATATACTTATCTATATAAGATTCAAATTGATACTCCTATCGGGGATTGAGATACCATGATACAGCTGCTCCACCAAGCAAGCCTCCCAACTAGAATTGCTCAAATTTTTTTCTAAATTAATTAAATAATCTTAGCTGCAGTTGAAATACAAAAAAAGAATTTAAACAAGACTTACATGGCCCCAGTTATCAATGCCTTTAGTGGTCAATCCGATAACCTGCAGATAAAGCAATTACGTCGAGAAAAAAAGGGTCTTAATTTTATAGGGTGGGAATCCATTGAGAACCAATTACTTCGACAACCATAAAATATAATTTATATTTTTGAAAACCAACAAGTAAAATGTAATCTACACTTTATACATATCATATACATGAAAAATGATGAAATTTATGCAAATTTCACCGTTCTTCAGCAATGTCTGCATTTAACAGTATTTGATAAAATGTCAAACGATATTTAAATTACGTGAAAATTGATACACAACCAATTTATAAGGAAAACAATACATCTATAATCTTTTTCTTTATATTTTTATTTTTTTTGGCATGATTTCAGAGAGGTTGTCAAGGTTGTCAAGATAAAATGTTGTCAAGGAATCCCCACCCATTTTTATATTTCAAGGAAAAACTACCATTAATATATATTTAGTGGTATGAGATGCTGCGTGTTTCTAAAGCACGCTAGCTGATGCAAAATTACAGCCTGACCCATCCTCTAAATGCAACAGTGGCAACTACTAGGGGCAACTATGGAGGCAGGTTGAAATTTTGCACAAAGTACATTTTTTTTATAAACTCAAGTTAGATGGAGTAACACCATGTTCAAGGCAATGACATATCCAATGCGCTCTAGCTGCTTGTCTGCACTCCGGATCCGATTTTTATTCCTCCAAATATACACCGCGTATGCACCAACCTATAGCAAGCAAGTGTATTTTGCAATATTACTACATCAAATACCAAAACTTACCCTCAGCCGTTCCTCATTCAAGGAGGTATTTACAAAGAGAGCTGACATTAGCATCATCCAAGAAATGAGGAAAATCTTAGTGTAGAAGATATTACCAATTTTCCTCTAGTTTACTTGATTTTCTTGTTTTGAATATATAGAAAGCAAAGTTTTGCGGGTATAAAAAATGAAATAATCAGAAGTAACAACAGGAAACATAGACAGAGTTGTTTACCAGACCACAGACAGCTCCAGATGCGCCTAATGAAGGGGCGGGGCAGAAACGGTAGCTCATAAGTGAACCTATTTTTTTGTGAAATGTTGAAATTCAACTAATTCAAGATCAATTGAATAAGAAAAAAGAAGGTAACTCGACAAAGAGCATAACTTTTATCAACCGCCAAATTAGCAAAAACTCCTTCATTTGGTTATGTATATAGTACTGACCACTTGGATATATTTGAACCATATATTGCATCTGTAAACCATCTGCACAATTCACCTTCTTTGGAAATAATACATCGTTTGCATGTTTCATGATGCACCAATTTCTTCATATAACAATATAATACACTGGAGGTTGTTGTTGGGTTGAGGGTATGGTATTAGGTCTCTACCAAGTCTACTTTAATTGATCTAGTTTAAATCTAGGCATTTCGTCATGTTTATGTTTCATACTTGCAAGCGCGGAAGAAAAATAAATTTCCAGAAATCGACTGGGTCCCACAAGACGCTCGACTGGAGGACCAATTGAGTTCAACGAATAGCAGTTCACCTGCAAAACAATTGAATAAGACTCTTAAGTTCCGAGCTGGCAATATCTGATCCAACCAAACAAAAAAGAAACACCTGACTGCCAGAACCCTAAAATTAAACCCAAACCTGAATCCAACCAGACCTGAGCGTGAGTGACCCTGCAATTAGCTAACATGCAAATAAGTCTAACATCAAGGCGAACCTTATCTGATCTAGAAAAACCTCGAGTGCAATACCAACTTTGGGCAAACCTGTCAACCTAAAATGACCTTAATACATATTCAAGCCTGAAGCATGCTGGGAACTGATATTGATCCGGACCATGTTGACTTATTCTGAACCATGAGATCTGAACCATGTTGACTTATTCTGGCAACAAAATATACCAACCATTACAATACCCGTCAGTTCTGATAGAAGCAGGGAGCTATAGAAAATTTATTCCCCGATCTCTTTTTGTGCTTTCTGGTTACTGCATTGCACACTTTAGGATTAATTGAGCCTAAAGAACACAAGTGCCATTTTAAATAAAAATAGGAAAACGGCCAAAAAAAAACACACACACACACACCACAAAAGCATCATGTGGCCTTCTACTTTGCCAGGGAGGCAGGGGCGGAACCAAGGCCTGGGCCAGCCTGGGCCTTGGCCCCCCCTTGGCCCAGAAAATTACTACTACACCCTTTAATAAAAAAAAAACTGGCACCCCCTACAGGCCCTGGTTCCCTCCTTATACCGGCCCTGGTTCCGCCCCTAAAACTGATATCCTGAGAGAAACTAGTTAGGCCTCCCCTACCGATCATTCCTGGTTCCGCCACTGCAGGGAGGTACATATCTAGGCTGTTCTCACCCCCATAAATTCAAACAATACTGTAGGATTATAACCATTATTATTTTATTTTTCTGATAATAGATTTCTTACCATTAGGTGAAGAATGTTTGCATGTAGAAAAGATGAGGTGACCAATCTCCAAATTTGTCCTTCACGAATCAAGCTATTCACCTTCTCAAAAAAAGAAAATAGAAGACGTAAAAAATTCGTTGGTTTTTGAAATGATAATGTAAGAAAAAACAGTAAGGAACTAGGTCCAAAAAGGAAAGTTAAGAATCCAACCTTGGCTCCCCACAAAACCAGCCTACCTTTTGATGCAACCTGAGCCCCATAGGCCCTAAGAATGTAACAAATTATTAGAAATTAAAAAGGTATTTTGAAATTGTAGATCCATGCAAATTTTATTTATAACATTTTACAAAAATTAAGGCTCAATGACATATCTGGCTTACTGATAGTGGCATGTCAACCTTCGTCTAAAATTAATTAAGCAAAGATTATTAGAAGTTGAAATCTTCAACTTACAAAATATTTGCACCGAGAAGAACATCAGTCCAGAACCTTTTATTCGAATTGTTCCTCTGAATATTCTTAAATAGGGACTCGATACTGCTCAGAAACCCTCCTTCCCTATCAAATTCCTTCCTGCCAATCAAACAGAACTGCGGCGGTACACCAGATTGAATACTTCCAAACATTAGGCATTTCTTCGAACACATGTTGCTCCACATGAGAATGGAACCAGATTTCAATTCTTCCAGCTTACTGCGTAACTGCACATTAAGATCTCAAAATACTTTAATAAGGAAGAATATGAAATTTGATTTTCTTTTATTGGTTAATATAAGGATTAAGGAAAATAGTGCTGTGCCTGGGATTGAGAGCAATGGAGAAGGCGAAGATAGTCAGAGGAGAAGCGTCGGAGTGTTGAATCGAGCTGGACTCCGGCGAACACCGTGGAAATTTGGCCCGGGGAGTTCTCGCTGGAGACATGAGGGGGCAGTAGCGAATAGAGGGGAGGCATCGATGGCGCCACTGTTTGGTTCGGAATTCTCTTTTGTAAAAGAGGGACTGATGATCTTTTTCTCTTCCTCTATCCGGGGAGGCCAGAAATTTACACTCGAATATTCTTGAAGAATTCTTGTGCTCCACCTTGAATATTTGCATTTATACTTCTTCAAACCTTCATTTCTTCATGCTTTGCAAGCCTAACAATATTTACTCCATAGAAGATGTCAAATTAATTTAGAATAACACACAAAACATGCCATAAAAGCATTCTTACACTTTTTTGCCGATTTTTTTAAGGGGAATTTCACGTATACCCCTAAAAAACTTTAAAATTACGTATTTCCCCCTCTAAACTTTAAAATTACGTATTTTCCCTCTAAACTTAAAAACTCACCAATTTATCCATTTTATTGTCTGTTATATTAAAACGCATTCTAAAATTTTAAAATATCCATTTTATCCTTTATTAAAAGCATATAAAAGCCCATCAGACTCAAATTTGAATCTGAAGGGTTCCTCTACAGTCTGATCCGCGCGCATCGCATTAAGATCTGTGCGCATCGCTTCAATATTCGTGCTGATCTAACACGCATGAATCTTAAAGCAATTTCGATCCGCGTGCATTGCATTAAGATCTGTGCATGTCGCTTCAATATGCGTGTGTGTTCGCATCAAGATTTGTGTCGATCTTGCGCGCACAGATCTAAAAGCAGTTCGGACAGTAGATGAACCGTTCAGATTCAAATTTGAGTCTGATGGGTTTTATATGTTTTTAATAAAGAGTAAAATGGGTATTTTATAAATTTAGAATGAGTTTTAATATATGATAAGCCTAAATTATATATACTTTTGATTAAGGTTTAACCAAAAAACTAAGCCAATTTTCTTGTATTTTAGTGTAATTTTGTATTAAAATATGCCAAGAATCAAGTTACTGTCAGAGTCTATTTAAATTACAGAAAATGGAGCAAATTGTAGATCTTCTCGCAATTTTTCCGAAAAGTGGTAGAACACTGAAAATGGAGTTACAGATGATATCTATGCCCATTTGAAGTTTAGTTCACAGAAAAATTCCAGAGAGTTTTGCGGCCTTGTCTGGCCGCACGTTCGGCCGCACAGAATCACAGCTGCTGACACACAGTTCGTATTTTGACTATATTTTGGTCATACGAACTCCAATTTAGGTGAATCAAAGCTTGACATAACCAGGACAAAAATATCTACAACTTTCATGAAGGAAAAAAAAATCTAAATTCAGAATGTAGAATTTTGTGAAGCAGCACCAATAGACGGGCCAGCCTAGATTTGGACAGATTTTATTGCCAAATTGACGCAATCTTCGCCCGATTCACTTCCATATCTTGTTTGCTTGCTCCCAAAGTCACAAAAATTGTTATATATTGGCAGAGAGACAGCATGAGAGATAATCTTTTATTCGACTTTTACATTTAATTTAGTTTTAATTCTACATATTTTTCTAGATCTCTTCTACCTCTTCCGAGTGAATCAAGGCGATTGGAGCAAGGATTGAAGGTTGCTCAAGCGGAACATCGTGAAGATAAGGGCAGCAAGCGAGGAGATTGGTGTACTCTATTCTCTTTCTTGTTTTTCTTAGTTTTATCATGTTTTCTCTTGTAATTCTTATGGATGTTAGCGCACCCATGAGATGCTGGATTTCTTCTCTAGAGGCTTAGGCTTTAAGCATGAACTTGTGTTAAAATCTACCTTACTTGGATAGTTTTCTTTATGATGATTGTTTGCTTGCATGTTTGTTCTTGTTGATTTTATTATTCATGTGATTGCGTGATTTGTGTTGCTTGTTAATTAGCGTCCCGCTTAGGTTTAATCAACTTGAGTAGATTTGGATCAAGAATTTATGGTACCAAATTATGTACATGAATAACTCTAGGATTTGAGATTAGAAATGACCAAATCTAATTCTTAGTCTGGAACCACAAGGAACAAATGTTGAATTGAGGTGAATGACTTAATCGTGAAGTCTTGAAGCGAATATTGGTATGAAGGACTTAATCGTGAAGTATCGGTATTTAGAGATAAACTAGGCTAATCTATGCTTATGGTCTAGATAACTAGGGTGAAGAACTTAATCGTGAAACCCGAATTGTTTAGGCACGTCATTAATTCACGAAAGTGACCCTTAATGGTATTTAAGGCTTAGAAACCCCATCATTGCAAACATGAATTTAGAAACCAATTAAGTGTGGATTTAAACCAAGTGATTGTATGCCGATAGCCCCTAGACTTTTCTCTATTGAAACACAAAACTCTTTGTATTTGTTTGTTATAATTAAATTCTCAATCAGATATTGAACTCACAAAATCAAATTTGCAACAACCCCCCATTTACTTTATTTGCACCTTTTTAGAATTAATTAATTTAGTAAGAAGTAATATTTTCCGTTATCTTTGGATCGATACCTATTTTACTACAATGATAGGTTGTATGCTTGCAACCGACCTATCATTATGTACTAAGGTTTTATAAATTTAAAAATAAAAAAGTGTATCCAATCGATTAAAAATCCAATACCTAAAATACACAGCAATATAAAAGACAATAAAATGGATAAATTTGTGAGTATTTGAAGTTTAGACGGGAAATACATAATTTTAAAGTTTAGAGGGGGAAATACGTACTTTTGAAGTTTTTGAGGGGTATACGTGAACTTCCCCTTTTTTATTAATAGAAAAAAAATAAAAAATATCGAAATAGGGGTAAGGTTTGGTAAAATCTCAAAATATAGGAAACATTGGGACGGGATAAACCATCACGTCCAGCTAATTCCGTCTCTAACTATGCAAACTCGCTAATTAAAAAAAAAAAATGGACAAGATAGTCCATCTAATGAACAAATTTTTTTTTTTTTTTTGGATTTCATTTTTAATAGGTCGATTGCACAAATCCTTGATAGTCGGAACTTGGAAGTGGTTGTCCTTGAAGTAATTAGCAATGTGGTAACTAGTAGGTCCTATTGCAAAAAACTTTGATTGTCAGATTGAAACATCACAATGCCTACTTCGCAACTATTAATTTATTAATTAACAACATGAATATGGAAATTCACCTCTACAGTATACAATAAGAACACATGAGGCTATAAGGACAGCTTTCTTGCCAACTGTTAGTATGAATAACTTTTACATAATTAGTCAGAGAAGTTGTTTCGCTAAATTAAGCAACATCTTAAAAACTATGGTCAAAACCATTGAAATGAAACCCAAAAAAAAAAATTTAAATAGTACTGGACGTGTTGGAATATCCCGTGAATTCGCATCCTCTGAGATATCTCATATTTTGCGTGATTTTCTGAAAAATCTCAACCGTTCATATACGTTCTGTACGAATCTCAAAGCTCAAATAATATTGACCCTGTGCTATCCCGAGAAGGCACCAGACACGTCGGTCACGCAAAATATGAGACATCTTAGACAATACACTCCTATTCCGTTCAGGATTTTTCTTTTTAGCGAATTTGCGTAGTGAGAGACGGAATTAGTTGAACATGATGATTTATCATGTAATTTCTATATTTTGGAATTTCATGAAATCCTACTCTTATTTTGATATTTCGAAATATATTTCAGTTTTTTCTATTAATAAAAAAATCAGCACTTTTTTGTGCGTAAATATTTGATGTACCTTTTCTATTGGGTCGTATTCCCTGAGTAACCCAATTTTTTAGTTTTGATGCTGTTGTGGAATGCACGGACCCCTTCAATATTCGTGCTAGAGCAGCTCTCACAGTCCGGATCAAAATTCAAAAGTTAAAGTTACTTTAGGGGATCTGAATCTTTTTCTATTTAGCATAATGTTACTGTTAACCTATGTGATACAGGTACAGATATCGTATCAGATATTATATGGATACAACAATACGGCAATTTTTAAAAATTAAAGATACGATACGCCTATTATATATAATATTTTTTATTATTTTAATTATATTATTAATTCAACACTTATATTATATAAATTAAATATTAAAATACAATAGTATAGTAAAATATACATTAAATATAAGAAGTACTCTCTTATAACAATAAATGTGAAGTGGTGTAATGGTAGAAGGCTATGGGTGTTATGCCACGGGTTGCCATTTCAATTCTCCACAGTAGCTGAAAAAAATTGGTTTTGACGCGGTACACAGTGACTATGGTGGTATAGATGTATCCAAACGAGTCAGTCCGTATCGGAGACCTTAAAGATACGTCCCGGACACGTATCGGGTAACATAGCTGTTAACTCATCCCATTGACAGGACATCTATCGGTTTTAATGATTATATGATTTGGAATGTAGTCACATTGATTGCAACTATAAATAGATGTACACAATAAATTATAAGTGCATTCAACATAATTTTTAGCGTAATATACTCGATATGTCCTTTTAATTTAGCTCTAAAAATTCATGAGCATGTAAATAATTTCATTAAAAGAATATTTATCATTGATGATTATATGACTGAAAGTATTTCCTCTTACGATTACTACCACGAATTGACATACACAATGGATTGTAAATGCATTGTAATATATTTTTGTTCATAATATTTGAAGCATTTTAAGCAAAAATATTCACATCTATGTTCATGATGTATATAGACCAAAATTTTTATTTATACCACACCTTAAAAAAAAAAAAAACCAAAAAATCACTGTTTTTGGAAATTTCGAAATTCACCACGGCTGCACAATGCCGGTGCGGACCCATTTCAGGGAGGCCGCACAATGCCGGTGCGGACCCTGAAAATTTCTGCGGCCCCTTCTTTTTTCTGTGTAGAAATACTAACAAAGCCTTTGACCCTTTGACCTTTGGTTTCTGTGCCAAAGCATGCCTGTGCGGCCCCATTCTGCCGAAATTATTTCTTAACCGTTCAAATTGCATTTATTGTGTCAAAGCCAACAATGCCTTCTGCAAAAAAAAAAAAAAAAAATTGGGCCGCAGAACGCCTGTGCGGTCAGGGCTGCATTTGTGTTCTACAGCCATGGTAGATTATGAAATACTCGGATTTCGTGGTTTTTTAGTTTATTTCTTTTTTAGAGAATGGTAACTTTAAAAATTTCGGGTATATAGAGGCTATATATTGATTATCATTATTATACGGCACACACAACTTTATACATAATTCCAGTAGAATTTTGTGCACGATCGATAGTTGTTGTTCTTTATATTTGACGCAAAAAAACTCACCAGCATGATGATCATATCTAAAAGACATATGTTAATTTTGATGATTATATCACTTGAATTTAAGAGCCAATTAATTAAAATTATGAGCCAACACAAGCAATATGTTGTAAATACGTTCTAGCTAATTTGTGTGACTTATCTTTTTTTAGTTAGTACAAAAAGAAAATTAACGAGCATTCCAGCTAAAATTACTGTAAATGCATTTCAACTTATTAGCATGCGTAATGTTTGTTATTTTTTTTATTTATCATAAATAATTTCGCGAGAGGATCGTAATCACCTTCAGAGGATATTTAATAATTCTTTGGTAATTATATATTTTGAAATGAAGTTTTTATTAAAATATTGAACAAACATACATAACATACTATAAATGAATTAATAATTAGAAGGATTCAAATACCTTAATTTCCCTTTTCTTCACTTTTTGAAACTCAAATAATAAAATAAAATTGATAAATATGATTTTTATTATTAGTCTATATGCAGATTAAAAAAATATACATTTTGACTCTATTTTAAATAAAAAAAACTTGAAAAATCAACGCATGGAAATTACTCACAAGTTACAACAGTCAACAAAACAAGGCCAAAATGTTACGAGTTTTTATGGTGACTGGTGAGCATAAACAAAGTGATATAGCTTCAAATAACGGTTATTTAATACTTATTTTTAAATTTTGGAATTATTAGCTTTAACTTTTAAATATGTAATGTTTACATAAAAGATAAAGGCATTTCAGCTCTCTTCTTCAGAGATTTATAAATACATTAAGAAGAACAACCAAGTCCGCGATACATTACAAATACGAAATATTTTATAAATTTTTTATCTAATACGCTCGACTTTTTACTATCTCAAGTTTTTTAGTCAATAAAAAAATATCATTTCTAGCCGAATAGAAGTTGATGTTGCTTTCACACTGCAAAGTGTAGTGATAAGCAGAAGAAAAACCATGATATCGAGTTCAAATTAAGAAAATTGGAGAATATTACAATGGTTCAAGGTTTCAACACTGCAAAGCGGTGAATTCGGATCCAGTGAAGTAACCCAATCTTTGGGTTTTGGATCAAGACCGTCCGATTCAAATCCGTGGAAATTTATTCCTAAAGTGAACGCACACATTCCGACAAATTAGAATCAGGCGGTCTCGATCCAAAACCTAAAGATTGGGTTACTTTAGGGGATCCGTATATCTTACAACAATGTGTATTATGTACTGCAGCATTTGAGTTTACTTCATTTAACTTTTACCGTTATTTCTGATAAGTCTTCTATCCGTATATCTCCTTGAGAAAGTATTTTTTAAATTCAAACACAACGCAAAAATCGAGTATGGAATTTCCCTTATATTTTTTGTACAATATACCGTTCATTATAGATTACTAGTCAAGTACCCTTGCGTTGCAACGGGAAACAAAATTTTTAGTTGTCAAATATTTTTTCACGTAATAACTATGCTAGTTAAGTATAAAGGAGAATAAAAATGAAATGACTAAACAATGTACAATTAATGAATAAGTGAAAAACATTATATAATGAAAAACATAATCATTAAAAAACATTATTCTCATAGATATCTTTCCAATGACAAAAGGACCACATATATAATTTCAAGATTCAAAATGGCCTAATATAAGACGAAAATTAATTAAACAAATACAATTTAATAATACAAGAAATTAATTAAACAAGCATAATTAAATTAGCAACGTTTAATTTTAATAGATTAAGCTAATTTTAAGTTAAGTTTCTATTCTAACGTCTAGCAGTGTATAGTCAATTCGCTCATTTAATTTTGTTGAGAATCTGATATATACAATTATATTGATTATAATAAGTGATTAATATCAATACACTTAATATAGTTTAATTTTAGTATTATATCTTCTATAAAAAAGAAAAAAAGAAAAAACATCCTAACAAATTACCCATGCATTTACCGAACACATATATTCTAAAATTTTACATAGATTAAATATCTTTGGTTTTGACAAATTGAAATTTTCATTCTCATATTAAAAATTCTCATTTCTACAAAATTCTCATGTTGCCCAACAGGCCTTATAGTTTTTGTGGTAAAACATTTTAATTGAGGAATGACCGAGATTACGAAAATACAAATACATTGAAAAACAAGCTAATATCATGAAATCGGTAACGAAAGTAAATAAGCTAATTTAACTAAAAAGAAAAAGGCACTTGACAATGATTATCTCAGTAATCTTGACAACATAAATTTAAAAAAACAACTAAAATTGAAAATTAGTAAATAAATTTGTAAGTATATTATTGGATACATAAATAGCTTAACAATTAAATTTTATACAATTTAATGTATTGTTCAATGATTCGTCAAGAATCGTTAACTTTCTAATGGTTGAAATTGCAATCCCTTGATTAACAATGAAACATACATAAAATTTCATCATATTTTATAATCATGATATGTGAATAATATATTATAATCATGCTTATACAATTGAATTTTAAATTTAAACTTTAATTTTGAAAATTTTGAAAATTATTTTAATAAACAATTATCAAGTGATCTCGTTAACTAATATTTAACATTTTTAGAAGTAATGAAAACAAACGAACTAATATTAAAACAATACCGCTTTTCTTACTGAACAACCGACTAACTCATTTTTACAATATAGTTCATTTTATATCCTGCCAGTTTAACATAAGATTCCTTATTGAGACTCGTTAAATTTTGTTTGACTTGGTACATATTTGGTACAAAAAAAAATTTTGGCACGGCCATAAGCAGCCTCTACAATCATGGAAATAGCACCATAAGTTTGACATGACGGAAAAATAACAAATAAGAAAGCTGACAAGACTAGCTCCACTACAAAAATTGGAGTCACAAAATTGTCTAGATCATTTCTACAGTTTATTTTGTTCAAGTCGACTCAAACATCATCTGACATCCACTCTGATGCTTCAAGAGCATTTCACTCTTAAATAACCCAAAAATTAAATTATCATGCACTTAAATTATTTCCTTCATTACGTCTGTGACGCATCCTTGTGACGCTGGTTGCACATTCTTGATATACTGTGCGAAATTAAATTCAGAAAAAACATATCAAGCTTTAGAGTCAACATTACATCTTAATATAAAATTCCTTTGCGCCAGTATTGGAGCAATAATTTTATGTTCTTGGTTTTAGTTGTATTTTTACTTTAGTTCTTTTTTTTAGTTTTCAGCTGTGAAATTGTGATCTAGTGTACCATGCTTCCTTGGTACTGGCAGGTACATCATGATACAAGGTGATATGGTATTGGTTGAACATTAACTTGGGCCTTGGTTGTTTGTTGGTGCCAGCAGGTTTTAATAGAGCGAACCATAGTAAATCTTGGATTGAGCTAAACCAGGTACCTTATAAAGAACACCTCGGTTGGCTTTGTAAGATGGTGGGGTCCACCTTTTTCGTCTCTCTTCCAACTGCTCTTCAGTCAGATTAACATCTATTCTTCTCTTAGCAACATCTATGGTGATTTGATCACCTGTTTGTATTAAGCCAATAGGACCTCCTTCCTGCAAATTGAGATTTATAATTTTTGATAATCTGATTGGTCAATTTCAACTAAAAAAACTTAAGGTTATTGTACTATTGCTTAGGAGTTAGGACATAAAATTGAACTATTGGAGACAAGTTATAACTAACTACCTGTGCTTCAGGGCAAATGTGGCCAACAACAAATCCATGAGACCCACCAGAGAACCTACCATCAGTTAGCAATGCATGAAAACATAACTCTCTTGATTCCAGTACAGAAGACTCCCAGTCTTGCATCTGGGTCAATGAAAGTTTGATTTAATTTACCCTTGAGTGACTCAATCAAATTGCTTTGAACCAGCAGATACAAATCGTACCTTGTGTCTGATACACTTGCAGGTAGCACAACTTGAGGAGTCAAAATTCCCAATTCCGAGCTCCTAGTGGTTCCAATCCTTGTATGTTGTTTTAATTTCACAATATATGCTCATCCTTGTATGCTGCTCTAATTATTGTAAAGTGAGAAACCATGAGTTCAGTTATATTGGTCATGCATGGGGTTATGCCAAGGAGTCTGTCAGCACACCAGGTTATGAGGTCTGAACTACATTAGGTCTGGTTTTAGAGGTTCTAAGCCACTGTTTATGTATGAGAAACCAAAGGATAAAGATCAAAATCATCAAGAACCAAGATTAAACTTTAATTTATTTTAAGTTCTTTGTCAGTCAAGAGAGTGAGGACATTTTCTTCATATAGGACCTTGCTATTTGACATATTTACAATTTTTTTGTTTGTTTGCAATCAAAGGGCATAGATCATAGAAGAGTCACAAGGTTCTTTATTCTTTATTTTGACAGATCCTTGGCATATGCCTACAGTCTTTATTCCTTTTGAAAATTTATCTTCTCACATTTACAAAGAAGTCCCTCAAGTATTTATATTTGGCAAACTGGATGATTTTTTAAGGTAATTGGTTTGTATTTTTTAGCAATATGAAAAAAAAAATTAGTTCGATCAATTTGTGAGATGTAGCTGTAAGCACCTCAATTTGTGAGAAAATTTGAATAGTTGTAAGCACCTCATTTAGCATAATTCTGAACCAGTTAGCATCAATCTCAGACGCTACCCCTAGTTCTAATATATGATTCTCTGTCGGCCGTCCATGCCGCGATTGCCCAGTGATTTCGCCCGATTCGCCAAGCTGTGTGGTTCCTGTAACCAAAAACTAAACAAAAATGAATCCTAATTGGAAAAATAAGCTAAATCAGGAACCAAGACCTGTACTCCATATTTTATAGTTCCCTTAGCTATCGATTAAACATTGAAATTTTGAGAATATATGAACCAAAATCTCTGTCAGTGACCATGACAAGTAAAGAAGAATAAAAATGAAATGACAAAGCAATGTACAATTAATCAATAAGTGAAAAACATTATATAATGAAAAACATAAGCATTAAAAAGCATTGTTCTCATGCATAATTCTACGGTATCCACACATATAGCAAAATAGTTTATTGTCATTGAGAGCATTCATAATTATTATATTAACAAACAAAAAACAATAATATGATAATGTTTACCTGACAATATTCTATTTTCGTTGGAGGTACCTAAGTGATTTGAAGAAAGGATTCTTCAAGTCAAGAAACTCAAACTTTGGAGACTGCATGAAGAGGAAGGAAAAGAAATATATGCATAAATACACCTCTTGCAAAGTTAAACAATTAGCTTCCTAAGCTTGTCTCTGATCGAGATACCTTTGCCAAAAGGGTGTGTATTCCAACTTCCACCTAAATAAAGAAAAAGATTTTATGAAATTAGTCTCGAAAAAGGACCGGATTGTCCCTATGTCCTCCCAGCAGTCATTAAAAATGTAGGACTGTCAAATTAAACCATCTATTTATTTTCTCAAGTCAATGCATGAGCATTTATGTATGTTGTATAACGTAATTTAATTGGCATACCTGGACTTGGTACTCTGTCAGAACCGAGGGAAGGATTTCTGAACCGAAGTCATTTGATGATGCATATTTTGACCTAGAATTAAAACTTAATTAAATGTTTTACCAGATCTGAGAACCGTGACTCAGTGTCAGATTCAACCAACATTCTGAATTTGTCGTGCAAAAAATGTGCTTCTACTCATAAGTGTAGTGTCAGATTCAACCAAAATTCTGAATTCTAAACCATGACTCAGTGTCAAACTCAGTGCTTCTACTCATAAGTTGTGCAAAAAAGGTGAAACAGTGAATTACTTTTGTAGATTATGCAAGAGAAACTGTAACTGAGAAGGCATTGAATTCTAAAATTAAGCTGGTGTTGAATTTTGTAGATGTCATGTAAAAGAAGGAAAGTTGAGAAGGCATTGGGTTTTCTGATTGAGATGATTTCTAAAATGAGTAAGGATTAATGTTCTAAAAGATGTGAAGCTTTTCATCCAAGTATTTTTTTTTTCATGAGGATTTTAAATAAGAGTGAATTTCATATGATTCATGTAACCCTACATAATCATAAAATATAATTGCATGGTAAGTTTATCAGCATAGCAAGCCTAGGTCCACATAAAAAATGATGTCAACATTCAAAATAAATAAAGAACATGCAAATTGGTTTACATGTCCTCAATTAAAAAATATATATAATGAAATATGCAAGGACTATTTACAATAATCAAAGCACACATTAAGATAGCCAGTTTCAATTAAAGCGTACAGTTAAGGGTTTTATTCTTGCCGAACAGAAAACTCATCTTCAAATAGCTGCGAGTCCTTTAAATTCCCAAAATTAAAGAAATTTAATGGAGGAATTAAACGGATTCTAATAATAAGTTAAAAAATACCTCATCTAATAAAATGATCAAATTATTGGAAACCTCCTAACAAAAATCTGAAGTAAAAAATTGTTGTTACATCATGAGACGGAGCTTCTTTCGCAACTTTCTTAGCTTGTGCTTATTCGTCGCTCTTTCTCTTCTTCTTCACACTGTTAGCCCGTACCACAGGATCGACGCTACCTCCATGTTCCCTGATAAGGAAGCCAAGTCGGATCCCAAATCGGATCCAGATGAGAGAAGATGCGAAGAATGGGGAAGAATTGTACGGTTTTGGCTTCAATTTCATATTCTCCTTTTGAAGGAGAAGAAAAAGCGAGTCGGTTCGCTTTGGGAAGAAGCGAAGACGTTCCGCGACAAGAAAAGAGAAAAGGAAATGCGGCAACTATCGATGCCACCGGAGTGGGCGCCGCTGTTGGAGCCACCATGTTTTTATAAGTGAGAAGAGTCGGTGCCATTGGGAAGGAGAAAGAGAAAGAGGAGAAGGAGACCGCGTGGGGAAGGAGAGAAGAAAAGCGCGTCCTTTGCATTGGGAAGAAGGAAAGCGCGTTCCGCGCACAATAGCAGAGGAAAAAATATGTGTTGTTTTGCATTGAAACGGGTACGTTTTTATCTTAGTTTAGACTTCTACACGTTTGGACATATGAAACAGAAGCATAAAATCAAAACTTTTTATTAAAGGCTGAGATTGAGATATACTTTTGATGAGTGGCTCAGATTAAATCAATGAACGGCTGAGATCGCCTCTGAACGAATAGAGGATTGGATCCCAAAAAAATATGCGTGATATTTAGTAGTCCTGATATTTATTTTCTTCGAACAGATAGTGCCGCGTACAAATACACTCATTTTCTCTAGATAAATTAAGTACAGACATTTTTGTTATTGTACAAGAAATTAATAGAGGATCTGTGGGAAATAGACTATTGTATACCTTTGAAAGTTGCAAACTTGGTAGAAATAATAAGAGGTTCAGTTTTGTGGAATTGATGGCTGGATAGGAACAGAATTGTTTTCAAAGATGGAAGAATACAGGATATTAAATCTTTAGGTTCAAAAATCTTATCAGTTGCTTATTTTTGGGGTTCTCAACAAAAATCTGACTTAAGCTCTCAACTTAATTTCATTTTGCCTTGTGATGTGAAGGACCTGATAGGTACTACAGTAGCAATTTTCATGGAGAAAGAACAGGATATGATCCCTATGCTTGGAGCAGGGACAACTTTGGATGGTGAGGATGCTACTCAAAACAGCCAGTTGCAGTCTTCTGGATTACTTAGTTTGTCAGGGTTTTTTTGCTTAATTGTCTTTTGTAGCAATTGTGTTGTTTTGCAGGGTCTATTCTGTTTTTGGTAGTTCAAGGGTCTGTGACTCTGTTCTATGTTGGATGTTATCAGGTTAGATAGGTGGCCGTGGTATAAACTGTCGTGTGCTTGTGGTATTTGCTTAGTACCAGTTTTTGTATTTTGTGACTTTGGTTACTGGTACCAGAGAGGTGGTACCAGTTGGAACTGTAATGACTTTGTAAGGTTTTCATGTTAATCGGTGGAATACTCCACTTCTTTTTAAAAAAAAAAAAAAAACTGCTGTGTCCCTATAAGATCCTCTTGTATGACACAGAATTACAGGATAACACTGGCTTAGCCACTCTAGAGAATGTTCCTTAGCACCGGTACTATATTAATTTATCAATACGAATGTATATCAGTTGGAATCTACATTCACAACTCGAACATGTCAACAAGTCTGCACTGACAAGAAGATCAATATTTCCGTGTTTGCTATATCTCTGTGTACTAGAGAAATAAATAAGAGGTTTTCAGCAAAGTAATTCAGTTTACTCTTTATTGACAATATCAGTTTCAGCTTCAAATTTGGGGCCTTGTTGCAATTGGCGCTTGACAAGAGCCGTATAGATGCCGTTCTGGCAAAGTAGCTCATCATGGGTCCCACTCTCCACAATTTGACCATCAGATATGACAGCTACACTATCGGCACTCTTAACAGTTGAGAGACGGTGTGCAATTACAAGGACAGTTCTCCCTCTCATCAAAGAATCCATAGCATCCTGTTCAATTATTCCATATTTAAGATGGTTCAGGCCCAGAATCAAAAAATTTATAGAAAACACCAATAAACACAATAAAAGCAGACATTAATTCTCTAAATATAAATGCATAAACTGAAGGATTAAAGGTATTGTGCATGAGTTTATCTTTTATTAAAGAAGACAGAAATACCTGAACAAGATATTCACTTTCAGCATCAAGAGCACTTGTAGCCTCATCCAAGAGAAGCACACGTGGGTTCATTAGTAAAGCCCTTGCTATTGCCACTCTCTGCTTCTGGCCTCCTGACAGTCTTATCCCTCTTTCTCCAACAACCGTCTTGTATTTGTCTGGAAATTTCGATATAAACTCGTGCGCATTTGCCATTCTCTGTATTTCATTTTTCTTATGTAAATAAAATCAAGTTTGGTTGTAAATTTTAATGTATGTTTCTTTCAGTAAGATTTACGTACAGCAATGTTTTCAATATCAGCTTCGCTGGCTGTTCCATCCAGGCCATAAGCAATGTTCTCTTCAATCGAGCAGTTAAATAGTACCGGTTCCTGGCTTACTATGCTCACCTGAATTATTTTTGCCAAGATAAATGAGAGATAATATTAAGCACAAGTACTTGTAAAATTTCCTCCAATAAAACAATGATGGATTATATAACAAGTACCTGTTTGTGGAGATACTTGTGCGATATATCTACCAAGGGGATGCCATTTAGTAATATCTTCCCCTTTGAAGGGTCATAAAACCGCTGTATCAGGTTTGCTATGGTGGTCTACAAAGACACAAAAATGCCAACATTTTATGTATCATATATAGCATAAGTTAGCAACCCATGATATGATGGAATAAAATAAATTAAGAAAAGAGTTACTTTTCCACCACCACTTGGCCCAACAAGTGCAACCTTCTGACCTGGGTTCAATTTCAGTGTAATTCCCTGCAATTTTAATGTTATAAATCTTCATAAAGATGGGACATATTAATTTTATTGTCCATGAAGAATTTGATAATCTAATTTCAAAATTTACTTTAAGTATCATGTGAGAAGGTCGGGAAGGATAGGTGAACCACACATCATCCAGTTCAACATGGCCTTCATTATCACTAAATCCAGAACAAACAAATTAAAAAAAAAAAAACGAATCAAGGAAAGTCAAATAAAAAATTATGCCAGTCCAGGGAATCTCACATAGTTGGACATTTATCTCCAGAGGTAGGCATAGAGGAAACCCGATCCAATAGCTGAAACACTCTCCGGCTTGCACCTGTTGCCTTCATTACAGTAGTGTATAACCCAGACAAGGCCGATACAGACGAACCAACTGTCACCATGCAACAAAACTACATCAGAACTAGTATTCAGTACCACCAAGGGTAAAATAGACATATCCTAATACCGATAACTTACCTGTAAGACTGTAAAGGATGAAGGATGTGAGAGCACCAGCAGTCATAGATCCTTTGATGGTTAAATTAGCTCCATAAATCACTACTGTTACCACTGACAGTGTTGACGCAGCATTCATACCTCCCGAGAATAGCCCCACTAATTTCTAAACAATCACATATAATCATTCCATAACGTTAAGAAAATGCTTCTAAGCAAAATAATGAAATATTTGGAGGAACATGCATTGAGAAAGAATAACTAACAGCTTGCTTGAGCCCTAGGTTCAAGGTCTCGTCCACTTTGTTGGAGTAGCGTGACACCTCATGACCCTCTTGTGCAAAGGATCTGACTGTGCGAATTGCACCAAAGGACTCCTGAAATGGAATCAACTATTCTTGTCAGAGCATATCTCAGAAGCTACTGTCAAGAACTCGAATTAAAATGAAATATTATGAAGATACAGAAGTTCTGATCAATTGAACCTCAGCAATGGAAGAAGCAACAGCTGCAGCAGCCTGAGTCTGATGAGATAGTTCACGCAAGTACCTACCAAAGGTACGAACTCCAACTGATATTACAGGCACCACAACCAGTGCCAACACTGTGATCCAAAGAAAAAAATTATGAGCACTACAAAAACTTCACAGTTTAAGGTAGCTAAAAAATTATATCAGTTCTTATTTGTGTGTATGCTTGTGTAATGTTATAGCCTCAAATTATAAGCAAGCATAACATCGAAGCAGGAGAAAATTGTAATCTGTACTTTGACACTCACATGTTAGCTTCCAAGAAGTGAGAAACATGTACCCGAGACCCATTAGTGTGGTTGCAATGTTGCGCAGAGCCTCAGAAAGGTTAGTTGTGGCTGCATTCTTTATTACTTGTGTATCCTCTGAAAGCCGACTCAAGAGCTCTCCAGTTCTCGTCACATCAAAAAATGCTATTTCCTGTGAAAATGGCATTTGGGAGTTATATTAGCATGCGGAGAGATTAAATTCATGAATGAATTTACCTTCTTGCAAATTACACACAATATTTATCATATTTTCAAGTAAAAACCCATTCTCATATTTGATATTCTACCCACCATATTTGCTTTATGTCTAGCTCAAGTGGCATTATAGGAAAAAGAAAGGATAATGAGTTAGGACAGATATGTCAATATGTAATGAAAGAGACCTGCTGAAATATCTCAGGCATGTTGGGTGTTGATAGGAAGTATAATAAGTGCCGAGTGCCATTAGCAGATAAAATATATACCAGCTTTAATTTGCAATATACCTTATAATAGTATTAAGGTAAAGCATTGAAAAAGTACCTGGTTAACAAGATGAGTGAACAAGTCTTTCCTTAGTCGTGCAACAACTCTCTCACTAGCCGAATTGAAAAGCCAAGCACGTAGTGCTGTGCAAATTGATCTGCATGAGCTCACTTTAAGAGTCTGTACATAAAATTTAGCCCCTTTTGGTTTTAGATGAATCAAGAAAAGATACCCTATAACAACAATGAGCACAATTTCCAATATTGTGTCCCTGACAGCATCTAGAGCTTCGGCCTTTTCTTCAGGCTCTCTTGTGTCTCTTGACACTATATCTATAATCTGTCCCCCGTATTTAGGCTGTGTATTTAAAAATGTTAATTAATAGTTCTAAAGAGCTTTATGTAAGTATAATAAGAAGGAAATTTTGAATGATGGAAAAATATAACTTACAATGAGAATGTTACTAAAGGAAGCAATGAGCAATGCGATAGTACCAATAACCAATTTTCCAGCCTCTGGCTTTGCCTAAAATTTCACTTGCAAGTGAATTGTGGTATCAAGCAAAGAAACAATATACAAAGCAGGCAGTAAATTATAATAATCGAAAAAATAAGAGAAAAAGAAGACATCTTGATTACCAGGCTGAAAATTCGGCAGAAGGTGACATTTCCTGGCTGGGTTAAATAGTGCAGTACTGTCAGTAATTTCCCACATTAACAAAAAAAAATATATTGTTGTTAATTTATCACTAAAGCAAGGATTACAGTATCGGTTTTAAGTATCAAGAGGTACTGCCAGCCTATAATTTGTTTTGCTTTTTTAATTTGAAAAATTACTACATCTTTGACAAGATACTTGAAAAAATAATAATAAACCGGGCCAGAATTGCAATCCTTGCATTGGATGATGAAATTAAGCTTTGAGAAAGAAGGAGAAGAGAGATAAGTAAAAGAACACCTGAACTGTACTGCCTTCTTCTAGATCGCCTAGGCCCAAAGATTCCTATAAAGAAAAACAGTATTACTAGATTATTTCAATCTGGTAAGCTATGATACTTTACACGTAATATTTACAATACCGCTACTGCTCTTAATTACAATAAAAAAAAAATTGAGAATTCTTTACAGAACACTACACGAATTGCTAAAAATTAAATATGATCAAATTCAAAAGAAATGTAATTATCAAGCTAATTGATGACCAGGGTCAAAACACTGAAAGGAGCTGGTTATACCTCATTAGAGTGTATCAATAAGGGGGTCCGACTGGCGCTGGTCCTGTCGGTTCTTATTCTCATCTTTCCCATCATTTGTTTTCAATGGTATGTGAATATTGATGGAGAACCTAAAATAATCGCGAAAAACGAAAGAGGCAGTCGATGTCGATGAGAGGTTCAACCGATGTGCACCCCTGTTAACTGCTCTGACTGTACGGGCACTTGGGTTGTACAGGTGGGGGGGCACGTTGAATTCACATCACCCCCGGTACCGTAATAGGGAATCTTTTACAATTACTTCATCTAGACCGTTCTTTTTAAATGGACACGAATCTCAAAGCCCAATAATACTGCCCCCTCCGTCAGCCCGAATCCTAAACCGGCTGGGAGTTAATCTCAAACCGTAAAGTGAAGGGAATCTTTTACGGTACCGGAGAGGATATTTGCCCGGGGCACGAGTTAGAAAGGAATCTTTTTCTTTTACACAATTTGTCTTTCTTTATAGCATGCGTGGGAGGTACCGTAGACGATGTCCTTCACTTTACGGTTTTAGATTAACTCTCAGACGCTTTAAGATTCGGGCTAACACAGGGCAGTATTATTGGGCTTTGAGATTCGTGCAAAGATCAAAAGAACGGTCCTGATCCACTAATTGTAAAAGATTCCCTCGTCAGGTACCTGGGAGGATGTGAATTCTGCGTGGGATCGGCTGATCTGGGGTAGGCACGAGGAAGAAAAAGACAAGGTATCCGGTGTAAGGAGATAGATAGCAAGACACGGGAAGAGGATCCTGGGGCTCTCTTTTGTCCGGGATTTTACTGACATGAAAATGAGCCGAAATTTTATTAATAGAAAAATAATAAAAAATATCAATAATGAGGAAGCATTTTGTGAAAATTCGGTTTATAGGAAAAACGTGATAGTTCATAACGTTATAGACCATCACGGCTAGCTTAACGAAATCAAGTTACTGCTAATTAACCGAAATAAAATCTGAAGTTTGCCGTTGTTGTCTATCACAGCCAGAGAAATTTTGAAAAAAAAAAAAATTCTGGCCATTGTTGTCTATCACGGCTAGAGAATTGGTTCTTCAAAAGTTAAAATACTGCCATTGAACAAGTCACGTGTAGATTGAAATTTGTGGTTATGTACTACATTGAAGTATAAAATGATTACTAAGTAGCACGTGTAGTTTGAAGTTTTTATGGTGTAGCGCACCGATATACAACTCATGTGGTATTAATACAAAAACAAGCACTGGCGCAAGATACTGATACATGTATTTGAAATTCTCAAGCAATTCTCTTATCGTGATAGACAACAACGGTCATAAATTTTTTTTTTCAAAATTTCTCTGACCGTGATAGACAACAACGGCTAGCTTCAGATTTTATTCGGTTAATTAGCGGTAACTTGATTTTGTTAAGCTGGTCGTGATGGTCTATAACGTCCTCTGGACGTTATGGACTATCACATTTTTCCTACAAATCGAATTTTCACGAAATGCTTCCTCATTATCGATATTTATTTATTTATTTATTTTTCTATTAATAAAAATTTCGGTGAAAATGAGCAGAGGGGAAAGCGGTCAATTTTTTTGCGTCAAAGTCATATAATTTTTAATTGAAGGGGGAATTTCATGTATACCCCAAAAATTTCAAAATTACGTATTCCCCCCTCTAAACTTCAAAAACTCACAAATTTACCCATTTATTATATTTTCTATTAAAACTCATTTTAAATTTATAAAATATCCACTTTACTCTTCATGAAAGAAAATAAAAAATATGTAGTGTGTTTAGGAAAAATGCCAGTATTTTAATTAATCGGTTTTCGAGGACAAATGATTAATTTGTCTGACGTATATACAATGACATCTACGTATACACTTGTGCACGTGTCTGAAGTAAAAAAAAATGAATTGTTTGCCTAAAAAACCAATTAATTAGAATACTAACATTTTCTTAAACACGCTGCATTTTTTTTCTTTTCCTTTTCATGAAAAGTAAAATGGATATTTTATAAATTTAAAATGAGTTTTGATAGAAAATGCAAAAAAAATGGGTAAATTTTTGAGTTTTTGAAATTTAGAAGGGTGAGTATTATGAACTTCAAAGGGAAAAATATGTAGATTGATGTTTGTCTTATATAATAGCTTGTTTTAATTTTTTGTGAGAATAACTTGTTCTCATAAGACCAGTGTTCTAAATAGCGGCGCTATAGCGTTTTTGGACCCCAAACGCTAAGCTATGACATCAAAATGCGCTAATTGAGCTACGGCCGCTATAGCAGTAATAACGCGCGCTATGCATAATGGGCTTTTTTAGACAATTTATATGGGCTTTAAATAAAGATCCAAAAAAGTTAAATAAAAGCCCAAACCGAAATCAATTAAAAGCTTTGTTGCTACAGATCTTTTAATTTGCCCAAACCGAGAAGGAAACTCTTGTCTAAGTTATTTTGAAATTTGAATAGAAAAAAATATATTATGTCATGAATCATGATGCTTAAGATATTTTGAATAGAAAAAAATCGATAGTTTATGATATTACTATGGATATTTTGAACCGCAATTTGGACTTTGTACTGGTTCAATATGAATATTATAATTTCTTAATTAATTTGGTGTTATTTATTGTTCTATGAGACTTTAGATAATGTTGATATTTAGTACAAATATATAATATAATTTTTGTAAAAAAAAAAACGCTATGTAGCATAGCTACGCTATTCGCTATAGCTTTTTTTGTAGCCTTCCCGCTATGACGCTATAAACGCTATTTAAAACATTGAATAAGACAAACAAGTTTGATTCCTTATTCTAGATATTCTAACCCAACCAAACACCGAATAACTTGTTCTAAAAAATAGTCTATTTTCATTGCAACCAAACATACCCTATAAGTGTCAAAATCATGCAAGTTTCAAATAGAAAATTAGTTTTGTAATAACTACGTAAAAGTTGATGTCATTTAATTCGAGTTTGGCTCTCCTATCCTTTAAGATAATTGAAAGTGGAGATAGTACAATTGGTTAGAAAAAAGTCCTAAGACTGTTGGTTATTCAAAAGTTGAAAGTTCGATTCCCCTCATCACTTCGCAGCTTTTGCGAAAGTTAAAAAAAAAAAAAGATCCTTTAAGATAATCTAGTATTTATTTCGTTTTAATTTTTACTCACTTGCCAATTGCGAGATCTTCTGTAAGATCTTTCCTTTTTAAACCTGGGCAGGATTTTATGTAAGAACTTTAAACTAGACGTACTTTAAATAAGTTTGTAATGAACACAGTTCACAGTAAGAAAGCTCGTAACATTTTTTTCCAATTCAGAGAGAAACTTATTTTAATAATTACAGATCATATTAAAAAGACGCAAACAACAAGAATAAGGAAAGATCAACAAACTAATTTTGTCCTTTTTGTATTGGGGGCGTAGAGGGGATCAATTCATATTTTACATCATTCTCATTCCTTCCCTTAAAAAATTTGTCACCCCCTCTTTTTCTCTAATATTTGTAAAGCACAACCTAATACATTATAGGGCAATAATTAAAACGATTGAAAAATATAAATAAACAAGAAAAAATCTAAACGAGTAGAACTAAGGTGTCCTTAAACTTACCAAGTTTTTTTAGTGAACTTAGCTCTAAATTATATCATATTGACTTCAAACAACAAAATTAAAATGTTGAATTGATGTAGTTCATGAATGATACGTTTACATGTTAAATCTACACTTTTTCAATTAATTTAGTATAAAGTCAAGTTGTTAAAAAACAATGAAAAATGAACGTATTAAATTAACTTATAAATTTTTTTTGACCGTTTGACTTTATACTAAATTAATTCAAAATTTTATAAATTTAACATTTAAACGCATCACTAGTGAAGTAGATCGATTTCAAATGTTTAAATTCGTCATTTTAAGGCAATTCAATAGTTTTTGAGATAAAATTTACCAAAAAAATTGATGAGCTTGAGAACAATCTAGTTCCAACTATAGCACACTAAAAAGGTACATGAAGCAATGCAACTAGATAAACAAACTTTAAACTACATATTGCAATTTGGGAATGAAAAAAAATACCATTGTAATATATAAAAATTACGTGATAAAACAAATAAATTATGTATCTTACAAAATAATTTTCGCTCCCAAAAGCATCCATTAGTTTCTAACTTTAATATTCAAAAGTTTATGAAAAATGATATACAATATATTTTATAAATATTTTCTGTAACAAATAGACATATTTTCTTGGATTAAAATGAAGGAATTATAAAAAAATTATCAGAAATCCCAAAGTATATTCAAGATTGGACTCATTTTACTAAAAAAATATAAAAAATCATGTGAAAAAAATTAGCACAATTAAATATGCGTACTAGGAAATACGGGAGTCCAAATATCTAAATGAAGTTATATAAATAAATATTTCATTTTGGTCATATTTGTAAAATTCACATTAAAAAGAATTAGTTTTCCGTCAGTAGGAAAGAGTTTGGGGAGTCGATTGTATGACCTTTTGTGCTGTTAGTCTGTTTAAATGGAAAAGAAATAATAATTTCTGCCTTCTACACAAAAGCCAAAGAGGATCGCGGCCACATAATAACCCGTGATCCATTGACGCATTGCCGACTTGCCGTGACACGTTTACTGCAATTCTATCTTCTCTACACATCTGTCTTACCACAGAAGATTCTGAGATGTAAATTCGAGAAAAAAATGTAGTGTCGACTGTCGACTGTCGACAAAAGAGAATTCGCATCCTCTGAGATATCTCAGACTTTGAGTGTTTTTATGGAAAATCTCAACCGTTCAAATGGCCGGTTTAGTGGGGGGAGTAAACTGGCCATTTTTTGGCCGGTTTGGGTATTTTTAGCGAAAGTTTTGAACTCCGGGCATAATTAATAATTTGTATTAAACTTTGGATATTAATAAAAATGTCGGAAACAGAGAGACGAAGAATCAGGTCAATCAGTAAAATTTGAGAGAACCTTTTATAAACAAAATGGAGAGAGAGATAGAAAACAACGGTTATCATTATCAGGATTAATTAGTCTCCAAATCAAAACGCCTTTTCATTAATTCATAATTAGTATTTATGAAACCAGCAAAAAAATCAATGAATATAAAGGAAACATAATATTTAATAAATGTAGATTATTCAGTTTGATTCTCAACTTTATAATTATTACAAATGATGATGAAATTATGAGTTTTTCTAGGTTTTAACATATGCATCTCTGTCATGCATCTTCTATTCCCCCTCCAGTTCTTATCTCAGTCTGTCCCTATATTATTCTCCGCATCTTCCCTCGCTATTAATGGGCTTAATTGTTTTTCTTAGGTAAAAAGTAACCGTTATAATGGGCTACATTTGGACTTTCTAACAAATCTCATGTATCAAACTTGGGATTCATTATAATACACAAGCAAGCCCATAAACCTCTCAGTGTATTGTAATCTGACAAGTGGGCCTCACGGTAGGAAAAGTAGACACGTCGATTTTGTCCTCACACTCCTTGCCTCCTCTTCTGCGTTCATCAATGGATTTCTCTGCTTCTCGCGGGAAGAAGAAAAAAGACTCCGAAATTTATTCAACTGTGGTGATCCATGGCGGAAGCGGAGCTGACGACGCATCTGAGCCCGAATCCGAGCCCGACGCGTCCCTCCCTCCTCTCCTTCAACGTCTTCCCAAGGACTTCGGCCGATCTTCCTTCGACGAATCCGAACCCGACTCCGGATCCGAATCCGATCACAATTTTTCGGGGACAGTCCTCGTGAAGCGCACCTTGGCCGCCCCACCTCGCTCTGTTAGAAGACCTAACCCCCCACCCCACCAGGTTCCATTTCCCGATCTAAGGCGCTTCGCCGCGGATCCAGATGAGGATTCGTTCAATACATTCGTGGTCAAGTCCAGTAGTCCAAGAGATAGCGGGTCCGAATCGATTTCGGGTACAGTGATAAGAAGAACTGGAGGGGGAACAAGAGGCGGGTTCGGGTCGCCGTTTGTCAGTGGTGTGCTGGTGGATGAAGGAAGATTTACGCAGAATAACAGGCGAAGACCTTCAGTTAGTTCATTACCCGATAATGTTACCAGAGAAGATCCAACTACTAGATACGAGTTGCTAGATGAGCTTGGTTGGTTAGCTCTCTCTCTTTCTCTCCCCGTCTCTTCTCCGTCAGTTGTGTTTATGACTGATAATACAATGCATTTCTTTTGTATTGTATGGTTTGAGTCTCATTCTTTATTTCAGTTTGGTTGTGACTTGGCACAGGAATTAACAAATAGTATGGGTACCTTCTATAGAATTGGTTAAATTGAAGAAAATGGAATTGTGTACCTGTTAAAGAAGTAGATACTTTAGTTAGTAATGTAGGTTTAAATTCCCATGGATACCTTGGTGTCATGGTGTGGTTCCTTTTAGAAACAATAGTTTCAATGAAGCTGGTGGAACTGCCCACTACTTAAAAAAAAAAAAAGGAAAAAAATGGAATTGCAATCAGGTCAGTGCAAGTCCTTACACCTTTTATTTTATTTTATTTTTTTAAATATGCAAGTCCTTATACCTCATTAAGTATTTAGCCATATAGCTTGAAACATAGGTTTAGTTATCATGCTAATGTTTTTTCTTGTATTGTGTTGAATTTGCTGTGAACTGTAGGTAAAGGGTCGTATGGCGCAGTTTATAAAGCAAGAGATATCAGAACACAAGAGCTGGTAGCTGTCAAAGTTATTTCCTTAGCTGAAGGGGTATGTTTATATATATTTTCTTTCTTCAATTAAACAAAAATCTAAAAGTGAAGCAAATTGACTTATGACTGATTGATGCTTTGTGCATGAACAGGAGGAAGGGTATGAAGACATAATAGGGGAAATAGAGATGCTACAGCAGTGCAGCCATCCCAATGTGGTGCGCTACTTTGGTAGCTACCAAGGCGAGGATTACCTTTGGGTGCGTATTATTTTGCCATTACTCTGGAATTCAAAGATTTTAGTTATATTACTTACTATTTTATGGAAATTTATTATACTTTGCAGATAGTGATGGAGTATTGCGGAGGAGGGAGCGTTGCTGATGTGATGAGTATAACAGAGGAGCCTTTTGATGAGTCCCAAATTGCATATGTTTGTCGAGAAGCCCTTAAGGTAGCACACACCCCGGATCCTCTGGTGCTAAATATATAGTTTGATTTTGTCACAACATGTTATCTTAGGGTCCATCGGGTTGGTCCCTTCTTTATAAAAAAATAAAACAGCCCAGCTCTCAGCAAATTAAGAAATGTTGGCTCAGATCTGATGTAGGTATATTACTTGGGCTCAGTCTGCATTGCTAAATATAGTTATGTATAAAAGTAAGTCAGGTTGGGTCTGCCTGACTGCCTGCGGGTCAAGCAATGTGGACTAGGACCAGGAGTTGTCAGGTTTGATGAACAACTTAGGTGCATGCAAAGTCAGAATTTTATGAAATATGAAGTATATAACATTTCATAATTATGTAGAAAGTTTTATTATGCAGGGTCTTGCCTACTTGCACTCAATATTCAAGGTGCATAGAGATATCAAAGGTGGCAATATTCTTCTGACTGATCAAGGAGAGGTAAAGTTGGGTGAGCACACATCTCTTTATCCTTTAAGTTTACTTCTCATTATGGTGAGATCTGTTAATGTGAGATGAATCAAATGAGTATTAAGTGGTTGCCGCTGTATCATTTGTCCCAGGTGATTTTGGGGTTGCTGCCCAGCTGACAAGGACCATGTCAAAGCGCAATACGGTATTATAGTCAACTCATATATGAGTATTCTTATAATATATATATATTTTTTTATGAACTTGTATGATAACTTGTTTGTAGAACATGTAGAAATTCTCCCCTTCACTATCCACCTCCTAGTAATATTGCAGCCAACCACAAAGTTATATTGGGAAGTGGATTTTTAAATGGTTTTTTTCCTGGTTTTGTCAGTTTATAGGAACTCCTCACTGGATGGCTCCAGAAGTTATACAAGAAAGCCGCTATGATGGAAAGGTAATTATTTTCTGTAATCATTGAATGGATCTTTTCTTTTCTTTCCTTTTGCAAGGGACTCCTTTGTGAGAAGTTGTTCTTCTTTTTGATTCAGGTAGACGTTTGGGCTCTCGGTGTTTCAGCTATTGAGATGGCAGAGGTGGATTTCTTATTTCTTAATTGAAGCTGTACTATGTTGTTTATTTTGTTTATTATTTCACTTACTTTTATTGTGTTATGTCTGTTGCAGGGATTGCCACCAAGATCAACTGTTCACCCGATGAGAGTAAGTAGATGATTACAACATCCTTTCCACTTAGCTTGATTGTTATTATTTATTGCTGTGATATTGCTTTCAAGTGTAAACTCTATCATACATATATAGGTATTGTTTATGATATCCAGCGAGCCTGCTCCTATGCTTGAGGATAAAGAGAAATGGTACATAATGTTTTTATCATTTTAAAATCATAAATTATGACATAAATTTTCAATAATCAACGGGCACTGTTTGTCTGCTTCTCTGATGCAGGTCACTTCTATTCCATGATTTTATTGCGAAATGCTTGACAAAGGATCCAAGGCTTCGTCCTACAGCTGCTGAGATGGTCAAGGTAATGAATTAAGACACTGCCAGTTAATTAATAGATCATATGATTTGCTAACAGTGAGCTAATAATAGTTTGATGATAATTGCTGTGATGATTACAGCACAAGTTCATAGAAAGGTGCACAACAGGAGCATCAAAGATGTTACCAAGGCTGAAGCAAGCAAGACAAATCCGAGCACAGTTGGCATCACAGGCTCAAAACCACCAATCAGGGATTGACAATGTACTATCATCTTTCTTGTAGTATGATGGTTCTGTATTTAGCTGTCTGATATTATTTTCTGATTATGAAATTTCTGATGGAAGTTAATGGATCAGCAAACGCTGCAGTACACTCTGCCTTCTAGACCCCATGAAACAACCGAAGATGATTTTTCAGGTATTCTTCAAGAAAGATTTATTTTTATAGAGAGCATTCTTATTCTTTAAAGTGTGCAAAAAGTCACCCATTTTTACATCATGAATATTCTAAATTTCTTTTCTTGGAATTTTTTTTATCTTAGACAACTTCTCACTTTCCTTTGTCTTTTCAGAAGAATGATGGTTTCAAATTTCCTCTAATCAAGAATGTGCTCAGGGTTTAGTGTCTTAAATAAATGAGATAAAAGAAATAACATAAAAAAACATCCTATTAGAGGTGGGATTCGATTTAATGGAATTTTTTTAACTTGCCTGTTATGAAGCTCAAATGAATACATATTTTTGTCCGGACCATTGTGCTTACTGTGAACTTGTCATTTATTTATAAATCTTTATAGCCAGTTAATGCTGTTAGTTATGGTCCTTTTCTGCAGAAAGCACCAATCAGTGTTCTTCTGCAGAGTCGTAAATGCTTGATGGATGGGCATACTTATTGTCAATATCCTCATTGTTGTTGAGTATCATATGGTTAATTGTGGACAACTTAAGAAATCTTTCTCTTTCTTCTCTCTCTCTCACACACACATTTGAATGAATTTTAGGGGAGTTTGGGACATTTATAGTTCACAAAGATGGCAATGAAGAAGCAGAGGAATCACCTGCTTCCCCAAAAGAAGAGTTCATACCAGGCCTTGGTGATATCACGTCATTCACACTGGATCTTAGGAAAGATACCAATTCCAACATTTGGTCAGAGAACGCAACTGGAACTATTGTCCATAAACAGCAAGAGGTATCTGACAAGTCGTCAGATGGTGCTACCACTTCAGATGTTGTGTTAGGTGAAGACAAGAAGGTCACCTCTCCAGTCACTTTAACAAAACAGGATCAGGCAAAGGCTACTTTGTCCGGTGCTACCAGCCGTAAAGCCTTCACTGTGCAAGATAAGGTGTGTTTCTGTTTCTACCTTTCTATCTGGTTGGATGCATACTGGATCCAAACCCAACAAGGAACTGAACCTTTGCTGGTTTCTATTTTAATAGAAATTGGAGGCTTTGCCTCTTGTCTCGAATAAAAACACAACCAAGATCACACCAGTATTCATTTCAGATTCAGGTTTGCACCAAACCAGGTTTTGTCCGTTTTGGGTTGCAGGTCATTTGAATTGAGTCAAGTTTGTTTTGTTCCTTGGGTGTTTTGGTTCTTTTGAGGTCAAACCAGCATGCCGGTTTGAGTTCAGGCCAGTCAAGTTCATTTTGTTTCTAGATGAATATTGGTTGGTTTCAGGTTCAGGCGACTTGAGCAGGTTTTTCCGGGCAAGTTATACTTTGTTAGCTCTACTATAAACCTTTGTGTTTCTGTTGTGTTTTTCTTGTAGCTCTGGGCGATATATGCAGCTGGAAATACAGTGCCAATACCCTTTTTAAAGGCAATAGATATATCTCCATTAGCACTGGTGTCAGATAACATTTTAGGAGATAAAATGTTGGGATCAACTGGCAATGCTGCCTTGGAAGCTGTTAGAGAGCTTTTCAGTGGTGATGGCCAGACCAAGAAAGGCCGCAAAGGACAAAACGAGGTTTGTATTATTATTATGTTATCTTTACATCTATTTGCTAATTAGTAACTTGGTGGTTGGTGTATTTATTACTGAACTGCACTTTTCTTATAATGGCACTATTTTCTTTTTCTTTTTCTGTGCAGGTACTGCTTCCACCAGGAGTGTACCAGAGATTGACTTCAAGTCCGACCCTAATGAACTTAGCTCAGGCTCTGGCTTATCATAAAATGTTAGTTTCCTTTCTTTTCTTTTTTATTTAACAAGGGGTAGTATGCATGCAATTCTTCCCTTAGAATGATGTATTATTCATAATGTAGGTGTTATGAGGATATGCCGCTTCAAGAGGCACAAGCAGCACAAGAGGAAGATACTATACAAGACATGTGCGACACACTTCGTACTATTTTGAGGTTGTAGGTGGTAGATGTACATCTTATATGACGGTTCAAGGTTTTCAAAATGAATAATCAAGGGGAGGACATGTAGGTTTTTGAGAGGAGGCTTGGTACGGTTGGAAGATCTGCTTGTAGGTACTTTTTGTTTGTGAAATGCAGGTTTCAAAATGAATAATCAGTCCAGTATTGTTAATGTTATTTGCAATTTATAATGATTATGCACCTTTCTATTGTTGATTTTTTAGTGCCAGATTCTAGCAATAGTTGTCTAAGCTTCACGAAACAGGTCCAATTGCATCTGTTACTTGTACATGTCATAATTTTGTGATGTACTGAAATAATATCATTGATTCATTGCCTTTGTGAGTTGAGACTGATAAAGTATAAACTAATGATTAATATTAGTTTCTCTGATTTTATAGAAACTTAATGCAAACAAAGACCAGATCCTGCAATTTCTATTAACGTCTATGGACTTACTATATTATATCTAAAAAGTGCAATCGTGACATTATGACATCCACATTAAGTAAGGTTCTATTTTTAGATATCTTGTTCTTTGGTTCTATTTGTAGCACACTGAACTGCAGTCTGCGAACAACAAAAACTGAAATACAAACACATTCAATATACGCAAGAAAAGTATGTTATAAAAAACACTGAAGGAAGTATGAATGATCAAAGGTGAGGTGCTCTTTACATCCTTCTTAACAGGGAGAGTAGAAAGGCTGATAGCCACTTTCCGAGCTTGTCTGCCGAGTTTGTCCCACATTTCCTTCTGACAACAGACCTTGAAGTTTGGCATGCATTGCAAAGCAGATCAGTCGATAGTTTGAAGTGTCTTCAATAAGTAATACCCTTCGAAGTTTGATATTCCACAGTACCAGTGACCAAAGAGTGGGGCCTTGGGATAGTTGTCCAGCTTCAGGACATTATGGAAGCTCAGAAATGGTAAATGGTAATCTTAGAGGATTTCTCTGGATTATCATGCCACAATGCCCCTCTAGACTGCTGCACAGAAATTATGGAAATTCTCTGGTTCGGACAAGTTGTAAAAGTGTATATATCCTTAAAGAAAAAAAATGTAAGTAAAGCAGTGATCATTGGAAAATTAAAGGGAGGCCGGAACAATGTTTCCAGATAGGCCGGAACTCATGAGGGAACAGGAGGGAGCTGGAGAGATGAGCCGAAAGAGAGGCTACTAGGAGAAGAGAGATACAAGTATACAACGGAGTTTGTTTCAACTGAAGTCCAAATTTCTTGTTCCAAATTTGCCAAAACTCAAACCTATTTCTGATTCACTGGCACTCTCAACTGCTAGAGTCAATACAAAAATAAATAAATTGGAATGTCATAGTTACCCCCAAGTCCTCACTCAAATACCGGGCATGATATCAACACTACTAATTTTTCTATTAACACAACACTATCTAAATATTTTAATATATAAACAAATTTACCCTTCATTAACAATTTCCTTTAAAAATTGTATCTCTCATTTATCATTATAGGATTTTCTTTCCTTAAAAGTTTCTTAGAAAATAATAATATTCCTTCACTCTCATACATTATTATATATTTTTCTTTCTTTAAAAGTTAAATTAATAAATTAAATAAATATTTGATCATATTTGTTATTTATATATTTCATCATACTTTTAAGATTTGTAAATATATTACAAAAATGAAATATTATATTATATTATTGAAATCTATCAATATATACGTTTATTTTACCCAACTCTACAAGTATCTACTTAAAGAAAAAAAATTGGCAATTTTTTTTGTTGGATATAAATAAGGTTGGAAACGGATATGGATTATCCAACGGATATCCGTTCCGATTACGCTACGCTTATAATCTGAATTCAGATTTAAACGAATACAGATAGTCCGGATACGGATCCGGATAATTATCAAATACGTAAACGGAGCGGATATCCAGACCCATCCAGAACCCAATAAATACGGGTCCCTACTACTGACCCATCCGGTACCCAGTAAGTATTATTCGGACCCGCTAGTATAATATAATTTATTTTGCCTTCAAGGGGATTCGAACCCATATGCTGGGGGTGAGGGTCTAAGCAACCAAGCTGCAAACCACTACACCACACTATCTTTTGTTACCAATTTTTTTATTTTGTTTATATATTATATTAATGGAATATCTCCCATCTTTCCAACATCAATCTCTCGATTAACTTACAATTATTCATTTATTTTCATATTTAAATTTTATTAATTATTATTTATATCTTAAAGTTCATATAACTCAATTATCCCATAATTATTCATTTTGTATTGTTAGTGTTGTGATCTAGAAGTCAATCATAGGATGATTGTATTCTAAGTTTTGTTCATATAATTGGATGATTTGTTTATCATTTTGTTCCTTGAGTATTTCATTACTTATAGATCATTCAGGTTTAGAACCTGGAATTGTGGAACTCTATACAAGAGTTAATGAATACTCTAAATGTCTCTAATCTTGGTAATTAACAAGGAACATTAATTACCGGTATAAGATTACCATTTGAATTAGATGATGATCATGTTTTACAGATCATATGACAAGGAGTTGTCAATCTAATCAAATGGATACCTGATGGAGATCAGGGGATTGGACGTGACCAAAATAAAACATTTAATATGAATTGTGTTTGTGTCATTAATGTTTTATTTGTGTATGAAATTCTAAAGTATGAGATGATTGTTTCTCTCACATGAGAATGCGTATTCGTGGGTATTATCCAATGCTGTCCGTAACTGACAGTCATACATATTCTATCTCAGTATATATCTCTTATGTGGAGAGATAGTAATTATCGAGAATACCAATGTCCCTCATGTCAATGAGTGATGATATCACTGGACCCCTTAATGAAATAATACAAGTATGTGCACATATGATTAAGGAGTTAATCATAATTACTGAATTATTTCGAAATCAAGAAACGAATGGATTTGCAAGGATGACACATTCCTACCTTGAATCTATTCATGATATCATGAGACATGGAATTGACACGAGTCAATTGTTGCTTTAGGGATCGTGATATAGCAGGTACTTATCACCTGTGTCTTTTGGGTAATTACAATGCATATTGCTAGGTGCCGCTTGTAATTTATGGAATCGAAAAGAGTTTCAGATTTCATTGCCAAATGACATAGATCTCACAGAGTCACACCAATAAGGAAATTTATTAGAAAGACTCCTTGATTTATTTGACATATGTGAATGGCTGATAAATAAAGTTCTCTATCTAAACATGAGATAAATAATTATAGGGATAATTATATGATGTTATGGATTTAATTAAATGGTTTAATAAAATCCAAATATCGAGAAAGATCAAAATAGAAGAAACTTTGTGAGCTACAAAAATGAGTTTTTTGTGGGCATCAAAGAGTTCTGTATTTCCACCACGATTTCTGTGAACAGAACTCAAAACGAGCATATCTCATCAACCGTAGCTCTATTTTCAATGTTCTATGACTTTTTTGAAAGCTTGCTAGAAAATCTACAGTTTGATGTACAATAAGTTGTAGGTCTATGTCGCATGCGGTATGCCCATGCCACATGCGGCATCGCATAGTGCGCTATTGGCCAGAATCGGTTATTTTTGGACCAAATTAATTATGGAAATCGTGGAGAATGTGGGAAGCGTGTCTAGGTCAGTGGGGACTCTTCTAAACAGCATGAAAGCTATTTTAAGAGGTCCCTATTACCTAGGATTTCAATCTAATGATAACTCATCTTCCTTAGAGAGCCAAAACTTTGTCTCTCTCCCATTTTGATCTCTCATGTGTTGAGAACCCACAAACCTTAGAATCAAGATCTAGTTCTCTTGGAGGATAGGGATTAAGGAGCGACCAAATTATTACTCTCTAGCAAGAGAAAACTTTGGTTTCTAATTAATTTCTTGGTGGATACCGTGGAGGGCTTCTACTGTGAAGTCTCAACTTGGTGCAATACGCTACAAGGCATCAACCACCATTAGCATCGACAAAGAGGTGAAAGATCTTCAACCCTACATCTCAAGGACCTTCTTTTCTTGTTTGGAGACAAGAAACAAAATGTATGATGTTTATTGATTTGAAAATTTGATTTTGATTTGATTTCAGTCGCACATGATGATCTCTTTTGGTACTTTTCTTGTCAAAAATTTGAAATTCCGCTGCCTTAAGTACCATAAGAACCCAACATGTATATGTATTTGAATCCGTATTCGTAGATTATCCGCTTCGTATTTGTATCCGTTTAAGGTGGATTTGGTTTTACATTTTGATATTTGTTTACTATCTGTATCCGTATTCATATCCGCTCTTTGAAATGTGGATATGGATATGGTTTTACCACTATCCGCTCTATATCCGCTCTGTTTTCACCCCTAGATATAAATCTATCGATACTAATTGTATATAAATTTCACCAACATTATTTATTTCAGACGGGATCTTTTCAATTATTTTTTGTTGAATATATTCATTACTATATATTTTTATAGATAATAAAACTCATTTAAATGAAGAAATCAAGAAAAAACATGTTAGAAAAATGATTTTTCAAAATGCAAAACGTTTATAATATATCCAAGATTCCATGCTCTATGTTGTAATATTTTGAAGATTTGTGTTATAATTAAACTTATTAATTGTCGAAAAATTATTTTTTTGTTGGGAAGAAAGATATATACACAAATTTATAATTTTATTATTATTTTTGGATGGGGAGGGGTGGGGGAATTTCATGGGACGGTGGAGAGGGGTATTTGTGCTTTTTAGATAAATAAGACTTCAATTCAGATAATCGAAGGCGATCCATAAAAATCAGTTTGTTTCAAAAGAAAAAGGTAGAAAACCAAAAAAGAACCTTCCAATAGCTTGATAAATAACAATAGAAAAATTGATAGCTCCAATCTATTGCTTTTTTTTTCTCTATGAAGAAGATAGACAAATTAAGAAAGTACATTAAAAAATATATTAGCATTAAAAAGTTTACAAATTAAGAGAGCAACAGAAGTAATTGATTGTGGAGGGCAATTTTATCTATCAAATAGAAATTTTGAATTGTGTTGTGTCAATAACATATTTTATAGTGTTAATATCAGCTCCCCTCAAATACCCTTCAATTTTTTTTTTTTTTTGCCAACTTCTCAAGATAAAAAATAAATAGATAAGTATGCATTCTACAATCATCAAGTGTACAATTTGATATGGTTTGGAAAATAAGTATATCTATAATAGTTAAGTGTGCATTTGTAATAATCAAATGTTCATATTATAGGTTCCCAAGTGCACATTTTTGAAAAGCTCGTATAGCGAGTTTAGCAGTTCAAGACACTCATAAATTGTCAAAAGACGTGACAATTGTCAGCATCTATATTCATAGATTGAAATAAGCATATATTATACAACAAACAAATAAATATTCTACTCTACAACAATAAGTGTGCGTGCATCTTAATTTTTTTTTTTTAAATTGTACGTAAGATTTGTGAGGCGCAAGTTTTATGGAGTAGAAAAAGAAATTCAGCTTTGTGGGATCCAGAGGATCATCTATGGACATGATCTGATTAACTATTTTGTAGGGCCATTATCAGAAATATTCCCGCTGCAAAAGCCAAAAGGCATGCCAAGATATACAATGCTCCTTTTAAGCTATCATGGTGAAGAACAGGAATAGGAAAAAAAGACGGGAAAAATAAAATGATAGCCGGGGAACTCTCTTGGCATAAAAGGTGATAACAAGTTCAATTACATGTTTATACCATAACTAGTACGACTAAATTATTGAACGCTAAAAGTAGCAGCAATTAAAACTATTCTAGCGTCCTTAATTTATTTCTTCAAAAGAAACAAGCAGAAAATAAAAGAAAAATGTCTCAAATAAGCAACCTATTAGATATCCCGAATTGTTACATTAACAGACTAGCTGCGAGATGATATGGTACTATGGTAGCTGAAAACAACCTAGCCAGATAGACTTAAATCTTTCCAAAATCTGACTGATCGGTCGGTACCACATGTCACAAATGTTGATTCAGCAGGGGAATGCTCAATCCATCTTGGTGTCCCTACATGATTTGATTGCCACCTAGCCACCTTTTCTGCTGTCAGTGCATCCCATATGACTACCTGAACCAAACAAACATATCATAATTAAAAAAAAAAGATGCATAAGACATGCAAGTAAATTACTTTGGAAGAAGTTTAACTTTTACCTCATTCGTTAGCTCGTCAATTGATAGTATGAATTCTTCTGTTACATTAAACACTGCCTGTAGAAATAGCCATAAAGCATTGCATGAAAAAATATAGGTATTTTGTGAATTAAACCCTTGTATATTAACAATTCTCATTTATATAAAGAATAATGGGTAAATTTTACAGGGAGGTCACTTAACTTACCCTCTATCCATTTTTAGGGATAGGGGCAATTGGTTGCCCAATTGCTAACAATCGATTATCTGTACTCTAATTCCTAGACTGTATATATGTCTCTCTTTTTAATGAAATATTAGTAGGTAATTGTCTACTACAAAAACAAACAAACAATTATCCTCTATGGCTGGCCCTATCCTTTTTTTATCACTCAAAATTTGATTTATCTGATCTTAGTCGCTCAACTTCGTTTTTTTATCCATATCGAGTCACTGCCTCTATTTAAATTCAAATTCACACAAATTGTAACCTCAATTCAAAAGTTTAGCCTCTAAACTTATATTCGATCATAAAGTTCACATGTGAAGGGAATAATCGCTTCATAAAATTACACAGTATTGATTTGTGAATTTTTTGTTTAATTTTCAAAATCCGTAACTACATAAAATATAATTTCTAAAAAGAACCCGTTACAAAACAATTAGTTTGATATATTATAGTCAAATGGAGTCAATAATTTGATAAAACTAAATAATAATTAGTGCATAGTTTCAATTTAAAGCAAAAAAAAAAAAAGCAACCCAATTTTGATTAAAATTTACTTCAGTGACTAGATTGGGATGAATCCAAGTTGAGTGACAAAGACCAATAGAAGGTGAAGTTAAGTGACCTCCCAAATAATTTACCCAATAATTAAGAAAAACGTTCAATTAGACAAACCTGTGAACGGAACTGAGAGTGAGTTGCACCAAGGTATTGTCTGACAAGTCTTCCTGTGCCAACTTCCCACAACTTTATTGTAGAATCCTTTCCACATGATAGCACATACCTAATTATATCACATTCATGTTAACAAATTTCAACATAAATACACAGAATTGCTCAGTTGTAACAAGCAATGTCGATATTATAACATTGATCATGCTTTCTGCTTGTATGAAATAAAGTTGGCTGTTATATAATGCATGTACCTCTGGTCCTTGGTAAAAATTGCACTGGTAGCCTCAGCAGAAATATGTGCACTAACTATGGATCTAACACACTGACCGCTCACTCCGTCCCATACACGTACTGAACCATCTTTCGAAGCTGTCACATACATGCCTCCCGTAGATGAGTACCTCACCTGTACCAAACTAGAGAGATTAATATTAAAGTGTGTGCATGTGAACAAAGAGAGAGGGAGGTGGGTTGGAGGGGTGGGGCATGCCTGATTGATGGCGGAATTAGTGTTTAGGTCTTGTACATTAGCTGATAAGTAACACTTGAATGTATTTACATCGTACAAATGTGCAATTGGGTGATCCGTCCCTGAATGAAAACAAAATTTCACTATGCATCAATTGATCTGAAGGTGGAATAAATATTTTTTTCCACTTACGTGATGTTATTTTGCAGATTAAGACAAGAAATACCAGCTAAGAGGTACTCCCCAGAAGGATGAAAGCACACAGATCTCACATTATGAGTGTCCTGTCAGAATTAAAGTTAAAAAGAGAGGAGCTTTGTTCATTTGCAGGAATTAAAGTACGATAAATTTTCTGTCAAAACCTGGATAACTCTAAAAGCTCTTCTAGCAACAGTTTTTGAAAAATCAAAGAACCTGAAATGTTACAAGCCAGATTATCATAAAAGATATAGTATAACAAAAACAAAGATATATCAAGCGCATTGAACAAATTTAGGTGTGTTTGTTTGACAATCATCTATGTCTGCCATTATCAACTGAGTTTCCAGTAAATACTTTTGCTTACTTGATGGTATTGTCCTTTGCTCCAGAGATGAGTATGGTATTTTGAGGATGGAAATCAAGATCATTTATTGGCTGCAAATTCATTTCAAAACCACAGCCATTATGCAATCATGCGTTCAAAATTAAAGTTTCCACAGAATATTAAATCATTCAAAGTTATCTAGGTGGAACTTACCTGTAAATGATCATAAAATGTACGAATAACAGGCCTAACAGGACCATCTTTTGCATCCCCAACCATCATTTGCTTTATCTTGGAAACCTGTATAATAAGGGACACAAGGGGAGTATATTATGGCATGAAGAGAGGCAAGTATGGTAAAGAACTAAAAGACAGAGATATATTGCAGAATGCTCACCTCAAAGAGCTTAATGGATGTATCAGCACTACCTGTAGCAAGAAATTTACCATCTGGACTAAACCTTGCACACCTAGCCACATTCTACAAAAACATACACAACTCAGAATAGTCGCGCTTGCTAATTTAGAAAAATAGGAAAGAAGATTCATAATTAGCATTGCATAAAATAAGTACCTTATGTTCAGAGATGTGCCGGGTCTCGTGCTTTGGAAAAATCTTGGATGCACCTCTTGTATCCTGTACAGCACTGTTGTTATATGATTGTTATCAGCAAACAACTAAAAATGCTAGAATTTTTAATCATAATGAAATATTAAATCTTTAATCTGTTTCCTGATTTTGGTGTGATTTGAATTTTACAGCTATCAGCATCAATGTTAGTTTGATCATAACTAAAAAAAAAATGAAGATTTCATTTTTTGGGTGTTAATGGGGATTTGGGTTTGCTTTTGGGATAGCAGGCTGGGATTCTGTTGTTTACTCGCATATTTTATGCATGCGTTAACACCAATCTGTGGGACCATTGCATCAACACTCGTATTAATATTATTTGTATTATGCCATTGTGCATTGGTTGTGGCGTGTCAACTATTATTTGCACAAATTTACAAAAGAGGTATTGTTACAAGTTACAAGATGATGAAAAGCAAACTTAAGTTGCTACAAATCAGACAAAAGTAAATTTTTTATATGTACAAAGTTTATTCCTAAATTTTTTGAACTATTGTTATGATTTAAATACAAGTTCACTCCTTCAAGTGGGGCCCTGCACCCCAAGAAAAGAAGGGTTTGAAGTATCTTGGGATATAATCGTCAAGAGTCTATTGCACCATGTGAGACGAATAACGAATAATTCTCTTAAGGTGGCAATCTAACCACGGTACACTTCAAGTTTATGCAAGATGTGTCTCTAAAACAAGTTGGAATAATAGCTCCAAGGCCTCGTTAATAAGGCACAGTGATGAGATTCTCCAAATCACTGTCTGATTTCTCATCTTGGGTTTTCTATATACTTAGTTTATTATAGGAACAACTTGCTTTAAGGTTCTTCCATAATATTCGCTATTGCGAAAATAAAAGGCGTTTAGCTTTTGTTAGGGTGTTACCAGGTCAAAAAAGCACGCAATCTGGAATCCCAGTGCACCTCAGATACATATGAATATCTTATTCTTTTATGGTAAAATTAGGCCAAAATCCATGCACAATTGAAGCACGCGTTTTAAATTCACTACTTGTCTTCCCTTTCTTTTCTAAATTTTTAAACCATGGCCTCAACTTTAAGATGATTTGTAGAGTCACCAGAGCTATACCCATGGTTGGTTTTATTTGAATAGTTGAAACCATAATGTAACCAGACCCACAGAAACTCTGCCCGGCCCACCAAAATCGAGGGGAAGCTTATTTTGAAAACTTAACTGAACCAACAACCCACAAGCAAAGTATCATGCAAATAGATCTGACCTATCGATCCAGACTCGAAATCAACAAACATCCGAACTGAGCCCAAGCTAACCTGAAACCAGATTATCTGAACCACTAGAAAACCACATTCACCACCTGACAACAACGGAATTGGGTTGAGTCCTGAAACTTACCAACTAAAGACCTTGATTTGACCGGACTCAAACATAAAGGACCAAAGACCCTAGATTGACCAGAACTCAAATGAGTTGGACCCCAATATAACCCGTCTTGAATTATGTTGCAATGCCAGAAATGAACAAAACCCAAAGATAATCAAACCAAAATGAGGAGACCCTAAAGTGACATCAATCCCAAAATGATCCAAACCTGATTTTGAACAAACCAGAACCAAACCTAACCGACATTTTACTGCCACTACTAAAAATTGGCCAACAGAACCATATTTTCCTTTTTACTTTTGTATAAGAACAAAGAAGATAGTACAATAACTGGAAACAAATAGTAAATTCACCTAAAATCAACAGCAGGAAGAGTACCATCACTAGCCAAAATGCTGGATGTAGGATTAAATGAAGCAATAGAAGAGACCCCTCTAGATGCTTCATCTTTCTCTGCTGCAAGCCCCTGTTCTAATCAATTAAACTCTTATCATGACTATTAACACAGATATTTAACCTACAAAAGGTACATTAAATTGTGTAAATGAAAAAAAAAAAGATCAACCTTGGCAACCAGTTGAAGAAGCTTATTGGAAGGGACCTCTGTGCTTAATGGCGTCATTGTTGCTGAAGCAACTGCCATAGCAGCCTTCACAAAGCAATAAACAAAACAAAAACAAAAAAGTTCTTATGCCAAAATAAAGTAGAAAAGACAGGATTTTGAATTGAAAAATTAGGAAATATAGTAGAACCTGAGTGAGATTGTGCTCGCGGAGGTGGGAAACAATCAAAGCATTAACCTGTCGGAAGAGCTTTCCTTGTTGAAGCGTCTGATCTAGGTTAATTTCCATTTGGGATGTCTGTGTAACTGCCAACGAAATGGATGCTTGGATTCGAGGTTTTTGAGGAGGGAGGTTTGTGTTACAGATGAAAGTATCGGGACCTTGCTCGGACAGTAGATCCAGCCATCGGACGGTCCTCAACCCTCTCTTCCTCTTGTTAAATTAAACTTTAACTAATTTATTAATAATTTTTAAATAATAGAACTAACCAATTCAGTATTTTATTCATGTCATATATAATATGCATGCAAGAAAATTGTATCATTTGACTTTATGTCGGTATTTGCATAAAAAATAATAAAATTAACGGGTCAAATTTTTATATATTTTTTATTTTCGATGGTCATTGTAATGAAGTTAAAAGGTTATACTTTTTTATTATAATTGTTATGTTAGGACTCGTGCTTTGGTGCGTGCATAGGAAATTCACAATTCTTGCAATATGAAATGCGCTTTCCAAGTCGTGTCATATCCCTGAATATTTTTTTCTCGTTTTTTTTAAAATTGAATACACGATTATTTTGTTTTTCAGAAATTTGAAAAAATTACACCTAGTTTTTAGTGTAATTATTTTTTAAACACATGCATATAAAAATTATGACAAAACGCATGCGTTCAGATAACCGAAAAGATATTAACAAAAAAATTATGTCCAATTTGCACCATTTTTTCAGTACTTTAAAAAATTAAGTATTTTTTTTTAGTTATCTAAATGTTCGAATTCAGTGTGATTTTTGAACGTATGCATTCAAGTCAGCTCTATTATGTACTTTGACTTGCTGGAAATGCCCAGTAGATGCAGGATCAAAGAACTAAAATTTCTTCCGATTGAGGCACTCAATTTTCTCTCTAAAACTAGTTTCAGTTTGTCAATTTTCATTACGGACTAGTACAAGCTATTCTAACACTGGAAATGTCCGATCCTGAAATGTTGTAATTCATGAAAATGCCATTATTGGGTTCATTTCTAACCTATTCCAACTTATTTGGAACTAAAAACTTAGTTATTGTTGTTGTATAGAAATGTCATTTTTCTGTTTTTGAGTAATTTCAAAAGATTAGATCTCATACTAGAAAATTATTTAACCAGTTTTGTATCTAAAATGTTTATCTAGCTGCTATATGAATATATAATACATTCTTAATTTAAGATACCAATCCTAAGAATCTAACGAATTTAATGATGCTATACCTGGAAAATTATTTTATACAATGTTGCAAATTAGTATAACAAAACTGAACTATAAATATTCTATTTTTACAACTATTTAGAAAATTGTATATTAAAACTGGAGCAAAACTAGGTGTGATGTGGTCACTGATCTCTCTTGGTGAATACAACTTTAAAAATCTATTGGATTGTCTTCAAACAACGAATCCAAATTGTTAAAATTCATCTACTTCATGAGTGATGATGTACATGAATTTTTTTGAAAGTTTCGAATTCATTTAGTACAAAGTAAAGTGGTAAAAAAATGAACTTTTTATAAGTTATTTTATAAATTGTTTTATTTTATAAGTTATTTTATAAATTGTTTTATGTATTCATTTTTTATCATTTTTTTTTTACTGCTTGATCTTGTACTAGATGAGTTTAAAACTTTCAAAATTTTGCATGTACATAGTGATATGAATTTCAATGGAAGCCAATTCAATAGACTTTTAAAGTTGTGCTCACCAACACCTCTTATTGAGCACATCACATCCTACCTTTGCTCTTAAAACTGATGTCTTCAAAAAGCAACTACGACCCTACAGAAATAGCAATCTAATAAGAGCAAAACTAGGGTGTGATGTGCTCACACCGTGAGCACACCTCCTAGAGGTCATATTTTCAAAGTTCAAATAGTCGATTCAAACCTTCCAACATGTTCTTCATATTAAAATGTGCTTGGAGACCAAATTTTACATTTTTTGAAATTTTTTTACTATTTTTTCAGAATTTTTGAAAGTGATGATTTTCAAATTATTGTTTAGTTTAATCAAAAATTCTGAAAAAATAGTCAAAAATTTCCAAAAAATGTAAAATTTGGTCTCCAAGCACATTTTAATATGAAGAACACGTTGGAAGGTTCGAATCGACTATTTGAACTTTGAAAATACGACCTCTAGGAGGTGTGCTCACGGTGTGAGCACATCACACCCTAGTTTTGCTCATCTAATAATATCAGAATCAGAACCACAATCAGTATGCAAAGATAGACATCACAGATAATAGCAATATAATACAGATATCATTACATTCCAACATAAATCTGACCTCGTTCAATACAACAAGATCATAAACAAAAAAAAAAAATAAACAAAACAAATATGAGCGCCCCTGAATCTTAGATTTCTCTACACGAGGCATTCATTCTATGTATAAAGGTTTACTAAGAAAAACTCAACCCTAAAAAATACAAAGTTCAAAAAAGTAAAAGAAAAGTTGCTTTGCAGGGTGAAGTGCAAAAAACAGGTCACTGTGCTCTTTCTGAACTCTTATTGGGTCAGCAGTACAATAACTCTTAGGTAGTGTTCGGCAGCCCCATCAAGCTTAAATTTTAAGCTGCACTAAGGAGCACCCGTTCGGCAATAAAGTTGAAAAGTAACTTTCTTAAGAAAGCTTTAAGCTTGGCAAAATGCTTAAGCCATGTAGAATGACTCCTTAAAAACATGGGCAAGCTTAAAATTGTGAGCAAAAAGAGGCTTAAGAAAGTGATTTTAAGCTTTACAAAGGAGCAAGTGTTTGGCAAGCTTAAACCTCCTTTGTCTCTTAAGGAGTTCTAAGGAAGTCTAAGGAGGCACAGCCGAACACTACCTTAAGTCTTATATCTCATCAGTCTTGGCACATAATCGCTCTGCAAATTTTAGACATAGAACCGGTAAATTTCCTGTTGAGTTAAAAACAAGAATTGTACATCTCACTGTTCTCTGCTTTTATTTTCCTTTATTTTGCCTTTTGTATTAAAGCTTCTTTATTTATTTTCTTTAAAAAAAACAATATTCATCCTTAAATAAAGGTAACCCTTATGCAACCCTTTCTTATAAACAAGATGTGATCAAACAATATTTTCTTTTCCATATTTATTTCTTCAAATTAAGTGCCCCAGTATCTTTCCAAAAAAACAAAAAGAAATGAATAAAGTACTCATAACACAATTTAAGTGATTAGGGTAACCAAATATCTGAGACAAAACACAAAGGTAGAAAGTACAGGGACAGAAGTTCTATAACCTTATTATCCAAAAAGCACAATGAATTCCTATTATAGGGCATTCCTTTTCAATTTTCAAATGTAGGTCTAAGATGTGTTCACATATTTAATTCTTAAGTGAAGTACAAAGCAGTAAAATTATTAAGCACAACATGCTCAAAGAAGATTGTATTTTTCTTTCATTCTTTGCCTCTGAGTTCTCTTATTAGTGTGGCCATTTTTTTGTTTATTAATTAATGTCGAAATGTTATTTTATTTTGTTTGGGTGGGGGGTTTGCAGAGTGGGAAGATTACTCAAGTATTCATAGGAAACGATCATGGAGGTTCCCCATGCTGACATGCTAAAGAAGCGGGGACCTAATCCTCTATAAAAACCCTTCCAGCCGTCTTCCTCTATCAATCTTTTCACCACTTGCCTCGCTCTCAGTCTCTTTTGGTTATTCACAGGCATAACCTACCAGTATAAAGGTCCATTTAAAATTTATTAAAAAAACCCAAAAAAGAAACATGATTGCTTGTTCTAAATTAAAAACAAGATGGAAATAAGGACCTGCAATCGGGTTTTGATAGTGTCGATTGGGGTAGTTATACAAGATGCAATCGCACCAGAAAATATTCCACCTGCTGCTTGCACAGCTACAATTTGTCCAGAGCTTGGTACACTTTTGCTCTCATTTCCATGACCTAACAGACTGTTTAAGACACTAATTTTCAGTCAAAGAGAGACTTTGAGTGCTAATCTCATGATGAAAAAAATTATAGTAACTAAATATGCTACCTCCAAATAATTCGCTGGCTTGATCCATAGCTGGCCCACCAAACAGCACTAGAAGGGGAATAAGTCATGACAGATAACCCAAATCCTCTGTAGAATCCCCTAATTCCTTGTGCCCCGAATATCTTTCGAGCAACATCTAACCCCCCATTATAATTTGCATGACCAGAATACCCTTGTACCATCAGCTTTTGACTAACCTGACATAAACAACAAAGCCAAAAGAGTACATTCAACAAAACACGCCTCCTGGAACAGAAATAACTGTTACCAATTTATTCTTTCATACCACATCAATAGGAACAAAGACAGCCTGAGAGAAGAGAGAGGCAGTAAGACCAGCAGTTCCATTGGCAATTGCAGCTTGAACTGGCTCGGACAGCTTAAATGGCTTGACCAGCTCGAATGAAGCCACTTTGGTTTTTTCTAGAGTTGTCAGAAATATTATCCTAGCTGGAATAGCACCTGTAATAACTGTGCCAAATCCCCGGTAAAGACCTGGTATTCCATCTGCCTTGAGAATGTTCCTAAAAGCCGCAAAAGCATTCTTTTGCACAGCATCTCCAGTTGCAACTTGCATGCGTGTTTTGATTACAGAGACAGGGTATAGCGCAACTGTCACGCCACTAAAGAGGCCAGCACCGACTACATATAGCTTTGTTTTGTCTAACCTGAGCAAGAAGTTTTTATCATTAAAGGATTTTTTGGTAGGATTTCTGAATCAGCATAGGCCTGTTTATATATATGACTTTATTACTAGCCAAATGATTAGTTATTCGCCCAAAACCGACTTCTGCAGTTTTGTATGAATCTTTTGCTATTTATTATAAGCATAGTGTAATAATGCCAACGAACAGGTCCTTTATTTATACTTAAAAAGGGATGAGTATAAAATTGGATTAGTCATAGACAACAGAGAAGACAAATTAATATAGGTAAAAAATTTCCATTTTAAGCAGCTCAAATACTCAACCATATCCTAAGAGCTAGCAATTAACGGAATCAAACAGTAGCTCAAATTCAAAAATAATGGGGAACAATAGATGAATTAATTAAAAGAGGGATAAATGGAGGTACTTGTCCCAGTTGATCTCGGTCGGGTCGAGAGAAGGTATCTTCGGCCGTGGAATCTCCCTTGATTCCATTCTCCTCTCCCTTTGTCGTTTGCACAGTTTGAATGAAAGAGTATTGAGATCGATAGATCAAGAGAGCGAGAGAGAGAGAGAGGGGGAGAGCAAGCGAGCTTTGGTTGGCTTCGTTTCGTACGAAAGGCCAAACCCGTGAAAACCGGAGCGAGAGAGAGAGAGAGGCGTCTTGGACAGGGGGGCAGGTAATAGACCGGGTCTATCGCGGATCTATGCGCTTACGTCATCTTTGACTCGAAGCCCAAGGATCCAACAATCCGGATCGAATCAGTCGGTGGTGATTTCCTTTTTTTAAATCTATTTTCTGGAGCCCGTAATTAGCCCGCTGGGCTGGCCCAAGTATTTCAGTTTTTATTTGAGTGTCTTGCGGCGCGATCGAACAGTTGGGATTTCGGGGATCGAGGTTGGAGTAGGGGCAAGGGTGAAGTGAACCAGATTACATGGAAATGATCAAATGATGCATTATTTAGCGGTTGGTGAGGGGTCAATGGGGGCAGAAAAGAGTACCAAGCAGGCGATGGCGATTGCCCACTGCCAGCCTTCTTCACTCTTCTTGTTACGCTCTCGTTATAATTACCAGGAACATCTTTTATGGGAAAAATTAACCATCTCCAAGTATATGTTTATGTACGTTCTCATTAACATATTTAATTAAATATAGCAAGTAATTACTCGATGACACAATCATTAGTTTGATGAAAGTATATGCTAGTAATTTGTGAGCAGTGTTATGAAAAAAAAAAACCAGGTTTAATCGAAAGAAAAATCGAACTAAAAGACCTTTCTAGTCTAATTTACTCAAAAGACTATATACAAATAACATCCAGCAAAAGCCAGCTTATTTTGCAAATATTATTTTATCTCAACCTTTTTTTATATTTATAGCTTATTAGCATTGTAATAATGTCGTTAATATTATCTTTGATTATTAAATCATGAACTTTTATTTCACGTGATATGTTAACAATTTTATGTCCTTATGTTGTGCGCTTTGTTTTAGATTAGTTAAGAGTTGTTTTTTTTTATTTAATTGGATGCAATTTTTAATATATATGATTTTTTTTAAATATCATTCAATATATATGTTTCACATATATTTTGTAAAAGTTTGATTATATTTAAAAAATAAATGAATGCATCAATTAGCCCATCAATTTGACCATGATCGTTAACCTGAAGCTTGATCAGCTCGATGTTAGAAATAATTCTAAATTTCTAATAAAAATAACAACATTGCTCTTATGATAGCAAATGCTAAGGCGATATACTTTTTGGATGCCGTAAGGAGATATTGCAAGGGAGGTGCGTATCGTTTCTCGACTTTTGATATTTCCAATCCCCACCGACAGAAAGAAGGGAGATGGTGAGGCAAGCGCAATGTGCATATTTACTTAAAATTAGTTGCTAGGCGTACCCAGGATAATACCTTTCTGGGCAGGCTTTAAGGTATGAGAGGTTGTAATTAACTATTTTACATGTATGTGTTGAGCATTATCTGAAAAGTGAAGCTTAATTGTATTATTAATAACAACAAAATTATGATGAGTGTTTTAATTATTTTTAGATACTCTTTCCTTGTATGTTTAGGAGAAGAAGAATTTAAAAACTTAGAACAACTAATATATCTGTAGTAAGGATTTAGCAAGTAATTTAAAATTGTTATTTTACTTCTTTTTTTTCTAATAGCTTGTTTGCTTTTAAATTACAAATAATGATAATTGTTTGTTTATGATTTAAAGTTAAACCTACGTAAAGATAATTAATAAGTAAATGCAATGTATTGTATTACAACCCAAACTTTTGTTCTTAAATAGAACTATAATTAATGTAGTTTATATAAATTTTATTCTAACTATGCATAGGCGTACCACATATCCACTTTACAAGTTTTTTTTTCATAGGGTCCTATGATCCTGTGACATTATCGAGTCTTTTCATTATAATTTTATAAGTTCAATAATATTATCGAACATTTTTATATATCTAAATTTGTCGTTATTTAAAGTTTGATTAAAGATATATTGTAGCTCTCCATCATACTACTTTTTTTTTAAAGTTAAATTATTAGAAATTCAAAAATATTTTTAAATCCGGCTATTGGATTGTTTATAGTGAGACAACAAAATTTTGAATTAAATAAGAGTATATTTACTGAGTTATTTTTGAAATATCAAATTAAGTTTAAGACAAAATAATTAATTAGTAAAATACGTGTTAGATTAAATTGACAACAAACTTGTCCGAGAAGCGGAACAATTGATTAAATAGTTATCAAAATAGGATAAGTAAAATAATGTATATATATCTTTTCTATAGATCATATATATGGTTTATCAAATTTTGTGCAATCTAAAATCAATTGATCATTTACTGAGCAATTTGAAAATTTGACAGCTTGGTCGTCACTTGGTCAAAAACCAAATGATCTTAGATCGCACAAAATTGAATACATAACCTATCTATAATATAATGAATGTATCTATAATTTTCTTTTAAAAAAACTTTTTTATTTTTTAAATTTACTATCACTTTTGTTACTTATAGATCTTTTGTATAAGGTAAACTTACTCTATTGTTCTCTGTATAATTAATTAAATATTTTTACTTGACAAGTATTAATTTATATGCACCAAGATATTTAAAAAAATTATAGTAACATGTATAATTTATTGATGTGCAATTATAATGGTTATGATATTTTTTTAAATTTATTACGTAATTTATTATGTTCCATAATGATATCATTATAATAAGCTAGAACTGTAGTTACATCATAAAATGCTGGGTACTTGTAGCAATAATTTTTTCTCGGTGGCCTTGCCCTTGCATGTGTGCGCTATCGCACAATCTGGCATTCTTAATTTAACTAATTATTTTCCTTTCATGCCTAATTTGCCCTCCTTTCGATTCTAAAACTGGCCCAATGTTATCATACCTAAAATGCTCAGTAAACTGTTTTTCTGTTATATTTCATTGGACCAATTTAGTAAAAATTAAAGAATAGTGTGCCCTTTTATTTGTACATCCAATACAACTACAATAAATGCAATAAAAAATAAATAATTCATAATTAATTTTGGTCTATTTGCCAGGGCACGTTCATCATTTCATACATATAATAGTGGACAAATATCACCGATTATTATATCAAATTTGATTAATTTCTGCAATTCGATTTGGTTTTTTTTTTTTTAAATAAAGTGAAACTTGAGTGATCCCAGAGGGAGAAATATCCAAAAAAAAGAAGATGAATTTCAGTCAAGTAACGAGAGACTAGAGCTAATATATATTTTTTTTGGCAAATGCTTTTGTGCACACAAGGACTTATTTGTAAAATGAGCATATTTTCATTTTCAAAGTTCAAACAGTCGATCCGACCGTTCAACATTATGTCCATATTAAAATGTACTTGGAGGTCAAATTTTACATTTTTTTGAATTTTTTTACTATTTATTAAGATGGGTACAAAATTCAATGGTCTGAATTTGACTAGTTTTGTAAAATACTTAATAAATAGTAAAAAAATTCAAAAAAATGTAAAATTTGACCTCCAAGTACATTTTAATATGGAGATAATGTTGAACGGTCGGATCGACTGTTTGAACTTTGAAAATGAAAATATGCTTATTTACAAATAGATCCTTATGTGCACAGAAGCATCCCTCATATTTTTTTTCTAATAAAGGACGATGGCAAATTTTGCATGCAGCCCTTAAGGGTATTTTCGGGAAAGGTCGAGGGGAGTTGAAATGTCCCTATTGGATGAATAAAAAATGATGATATACTTAGTTATAGGTGATTATTGTAAGACATTTTAAACTTACCCGGAGACTAGAACAACCGAGGGAAAGTAGAGACAGAGCTATAACAAAGAAATCCACATGCTTTAAGTTCCCTGTATAGATCTCAGGCCTCCACTCTCCTTCCTTCCCCCAGTCTCTCTCTCTGCTTAGAAAGTCTCCCCCTCTCCTCTTTGTCTTTGTCTCTCGACATTGCTGTATTCAGTTGCAGCTGAGAGAGTATAAAATCAAAATGGAGTTGGGAAATGCCAGATTCCTTTCAAAGCTTTTCACTCCATTGACGCTTTGCTTGGTACTTCTCATCCTTCTCTCCAGTCCAAGTTCCACTGGTTAGTTCCTGACTCTTAATTTTTCTCTCTTCATTTGTTGAATGTAATTGAGACTGGATCTCGGGTAAATTATGCTTTATCTCTCTCGGAGTTGGTCTTTTTCGTGTTATTTTCTTCTTCTACCTAAATTTAATAATGATGAACTAAATTTGTTTTGAAATTGTAGCTAATTACAAACTTGATTCGTGAATTGGCTGTTTCCCAGCTACAGTCTGACTAAACCTGTCAGTACTCCTTAAAATAGAAATGAAAAGTAATTGCAAACTATTCAGATAAATTCAGATCAGATCTGTCTATCAACTACCTATCTCAAATCTCTGAACTAGGATTTTCCCTGGTACTGAGCTTTTGGAATGGGTTGATATGTTCGTTTCATTATGTGTTTTTCCTTTCTTAAAGAAATAACGGAAGGGCTAGTTGATAGACTAGATCTGATAAGTACGGGTCAAGTCATTTGTATCTAGATCGTATGCTAAAATTTAGCTGGTGGTGTGTTCAAATGATCATTTCTCAGATTTGAATTCTCAGCTTTATATACTGTCTTTCCAATGAGAGTAACATGAATTCCTTTCTTATTTCAGAGGCGTATGATTCACTTGACCCGAATGGGAACATCACAATAAAGTGGGATGTCATGCAATGGACTCCGGATGGATATGTGGTAAGTAAACTAAAAAACCTCATACTATTAATATGAAATAAGTTGGCTGGTCAATTTCTGTTATAACACTGAATTTCTTTGTCAAGTGAATTTCACTATTAATATGAAATAAGTTGGCTGGTCAATTTCTGTTATAACACTGAATTTCTTTGTCAAGTGAATTTCACTATCAATATGATGTGATGTCATGCTATGGACTCCGGATGGATATGTGATAAGTAAACTAAAAAACCTCATACTAATTAATATGAAATAAGTTGGCTGGTCAATTTCTGTTATAACACTGAATTTCTTTGTCAAGTGAATTTCACTCACTCAAGTTTCCCCACTTATAATTTCAGGCTACTGTCACGATGTTTAATTTCCAACAATACCGGCACATCCAGGCACCAGGCTGGCAGTTGGGCTGGACCTGGGCTAAGAAAGAGGTGATCTGGTCCATGGTGGGGGCCCAAACGACAGAGCAAGGCGACTGCTCCAAATTCAAGGGCAACACTCCCCACTGTTGCAAGCGAGACCCGAGTGTAGTTGACTTGTTACCTGGCACTCCATATAACATGCAAATTGCGAATTGTTGCAAAGCGGGGGTGGTCACTTCATTCAACCAAGATCCGGCTAATTCAGCCAGCGCATTCCAGGTCAGTGTTGGCCTTGCGGGGACCACCAACAAGACAGTGAAGGTGCCAAAGAATTTTACTCTGAAGGCTCCTGGGCCGGGTTATACTTGTGGGGCTGCTAAAATTGTGAAGCCCACTAAGTTCGTAAGTCAGGATGGCAGGAGAACTACTCAAGCTCTGAGTAAGTCTCTTTCTAATTGTGAATTCAGTCACTGATAGACATGGTACCAGATCAACATCAATTTGGATTACTGACTTATTGTGCTTAGAAAAGGTTTAATATTTGTATTTTTCATTGCAGTGACATGGAATGTGACATGTACGTACTCACAATTCCTCGCTCAGAAGACCCCAACATGTTGTGTTTCTCTCTCCTCCTTTTACAATGAAACTATTGTTAACTGCCCCACCTGTTCCTGCGGTTGCCAGAATAATATCACAAATCCTGGAAGCTGTGTAGAGTGAGTCCCCTTTTATTTTATTTTGTTTCACTTTTTGTTACCTACATTAATTCTGATTTGCAAAACTATATTTATGTATTCAGAACTACTCTGATGTTTTATTTGCATCTTCAATAGGGGAAATTCACCGTATCTGCAATCTGCGGTGAATGGACCTGGGAAGAACAGTTTCACTCCATTGGTTCAGTGCACATCTCACATGTGTCCAATTAGAGTGCACTGGCATGTTAAACTCAACTACAAAGATTACTGGCGTGTCAAGATAACCATCACAAATTTCAACTACCGAATGAACTATACACAATGGAATTTGGTGGTCCAGCATCCTAATTTTGACAATCTCACGACTCTCTTTAGTTTTAATTACAAGTCACTCACCCCCTATGGAGCCGGCATCAGTAAGTCTATCTTTCAAATCAAGCCTTCATCAGAAACTTTTAATCGAGTTAATATAAGCTAATATATCCTTTTTTTTCAGATGACACAGCAATGTTGTGGGGAGTAAAATTCTACAATGATCTACTCATGCAAGCTGGCCCATTGGGCAATGCCCAATCAGAGCTCCTTTTCCGGAAGGACGCGAACACATTCAGTTTTGATAAGGGTTGGGCTTTCCCAAGGCGGATCTATTTCAATGGAGACAATTGCGTCATGCCTTCACCAGATTCCTACCCATGGCTTCCCAACGCGGCCCACCCATCAATTCGACCATTAGTTCTCCCCATCACGGTTCTTTGGATTGTATTAGCTTTCTTCATGCTCTAGGTGCTTGAGAGGAAATAAACATGGTGGTGCCGATTTTCAGGAGGGTATCTAAGGCAGGTTCAAGGGCGGCGGCTGGGGTACTATTTATTGTGTTAATGGCCAGATTGTATTTATTGTTTTTTTTTTCAATACCAATAGTTTTCAATTTAGTGAACCTTTGGTTATTGCAATTAGGTAAGGAGCTTCAACTTTTTTGTGTTCAGATTGTACCAAAAATTTAGTTTATTTATTTATGACTGGATGCATTGTAATGGAGTTTATCTGTTGTACTATATAGTGCGCATATAAGAATGATAAACGAGAAGATACTGTTAATTCAAGCTGCTTGTTGTTTAGTTAGTAATAACTTGGTATCCTTGTATATAAATATTTTTTAAATAAATAAAGTACCTCGTGTTATTATTATTGGCTGTTCTATCATGGGTGTAGTTCAAATCTTAAGACAAATACGTCATTGTACCGACAGTTCCTGGCTGCACATAAAAATTTGAATCTGATTGGTGATGCTCATCATCACGCGTTCAACGTTTTCCATGTTTTAAATTTAACCAGTTTAACTTGGCACCCCAGCAGAATTTCTCAGGGAAGCGTTTGAGCAAAATAGTCCACAAATTTTAACCCAACAAAAAAAAAATCTTGTTTGCCACCACGCATATGCAATCACGCGAATAGTCCCAAAAAATTAATTATTAGAAATGCTACAATCTCAATTTCTAATGTGTTCCATCTTTCAATTTCAATAATGTGATACTCCCTGTACCAATTCATCAATGACAATGGCAAAAAATTATTTGCGAGGAGACAGCTCCTTCAATTCGCGCAAAAAAAAAAAAAAATGAAAACAAAAACTAGCTAATAGAATTTGATGCAGCTTTTCCTTCATTTGATAATAAGCAACACAAGTTTACTTCTTGCGCGCATAAATAATAGCCACAACAATAGATACCCCGATGAGAGTAGCAGCAGGGATGGCCCAGAATTCGGCAGTCTTGCTTGTAAAAGAACTAGAAAATGGGTCATCCTTTCTAAACACCTTCATTTCTGGGATAAGGGGGGTGGGGTCCAGCTCCCCAATGCAGTAATCTTTCATCTGATTTCTCGCATCTTTGCTGTGCCCTGCATCTTCAAATTCTTCTGTTGCATCCTTACCTTCATATAATTATCATGATCACAATCAGAAGCAAAAAAAAACAGATATCTCAAAATTGTTACATGGTGAATTTAGGTTGGTTGGGTTCCATTTCAAATAAATACAAGGTTTTAAGTCCTCCATATGCATTTCAACAGGTTTTGGCTTCCTCTTTGATTGTACAGAACTGTCTGAAATCCCAGCAGATCTAGGACGGTGGAGCACAGATCTTAGATCAGAATCACCTTTGAATCAAGCAGTTTGTGAACTTTTGGTCAAGCATTATTGACACCATCCAATCTGTGTCGAAGGTACCTGCCTTCAATCAGACAGTTCTTTCTTTGCAATTTCAAATAAAAAAAATCAGAGTGTCAATTCCTAAAAGATGGTTAATAACACGGTAACACGGGCAAAAACAATAAATAAATATTAAATTGTACCAGTTGCTGCGATCAGAACATCAGCACCTCCAGGATGGTCATCCAAGTATGAAGTCACATCATAAACCTGCAATTGCTGGAACTGGTGAGCAATACTCAGCAGAAGTTTGGAAATCAATATATAGAAAAAATAAATTTTTTTAGTACGCTTATAGTTTACAAAAGCTATATTTCATAAGACCTGTACTTTTTGTTTTTTGTTTTTTGAAAGTCTTGGCAAAGGCTGCCAAGGTTATATTTCACCTGTCACTTCTGATTATTTACAGGCTTGCTGCAAAAACTTGTTTTCTCAAATGCAATGGTAGCCCTTTAGGAGATCACTTGCTCTCAGTAAAAAAAGTAACTACAGTTTTCAATGCCTTTCCCTTGAACTTTCAAAGCTGTCTATTAATATTGTTAATGATAGATGACACCATCTTGAGCATTTCATTGTCTATACAGACTATAGCAAGTTCATATATCCTTAGTTGAGCCGCAATTAACCATAGAAGCCCAATTAAACAAATCCGATTAAACGTAGGCATCGGCAGTTCCAGTGATACCTTGGGTTATCCAATTGAATACCCAGATCCAATAATGCCTTGGGTTATCTAATTGAATAACCAAACCAGGTATTTGGAACATTGAATACCGAATTGCAATGGAAAAAGTTAAATACCCAATTGCAATAACGATTCACATACACTGTACACTGATCTCTTATTGAATACTGTGAAAAAAATTTCATGTTCTGCATCAGAACATAGGTACTAATTTGCATATGCTGAAACCTACAGAACTTTTTGAGTGAAGCTAGTATGTACTTAAGGTAACCAATCTTATAAACCTTCATTTTATGACCACTTGACTTTGTAGTAAATATATTAAAAAATTTATAAGTTTGAAAAGTAGATGTATCACTCATGAAGTAGATTGTTTTAAATTGTTTAGATTTATCATTTGAAACTGATCCAATAGATTTTTAAGTACTAACTAGGATCACTCGAACTTTTTTCTTCTCCTTTTTTTTTTGAGAGAAACCTGTAGGTGGAAACCTAGAAAACTAGGTTCATTACAGCTGCCTCTATATATAGGCCTTACAGGAATTACAGTATTGCCATTCCTTATTTACATTGATGCCATTGCCTCTAACTGTAATCTGGTACATCACTAAACACTAATACAAGGTTGACTATTGTTAACAGTACACTCGACACATGCCACAGCAGATCTGGAAGACCAACAAGGAAAGAAGAAATTGTGAAGATGCGCAGAAGCATAATTAGAAGAATAGCTGTAGAATATTTTTCCTGTGGTTAAGAATAAATTATGTATTTCCTTCTATGTTTAGAGCACATTACCACGTTACTATGGCTGATTATATAGAGCACGGCTCTGTTGTGTAATTGAATGAAGAAATATGAAATAAAAGAAAGGGAGGGAGGTTTGGGGAGTCTTGTGTTTTTAGATTAATTCAATATTCTTGACATGGTATCAGAGCCAGGTTCCGATCCTGGGACCTGTGGGTTATGGACCTGTGGGTTATGGGCACTGTTGTTCGAAAATAAGGTACCTCACATTTTTTGGGATAATGCACTTACATTTGCTGTGTACCTTTTAAATCGCACTCCCACAACTGCCAATGGATACAAAACACCCATTCAAACCCTTTCTGCTCATATAAGCATACCATCTATACTCAATTTACCACCAAAAATATTTGGGTGTGTTGCCTATATTCATATCCAAAAACCATTTCGAACAAAGCTCGAACCTAGGGCAGAAAAATGTGTATTTCTAGGAATGGGAACAAATCAGAAAGGTTATAAGTGTTACAATCCAAACACTAGGAAATTCCACACTACAATAGATGTTACATTTCTTGAAAATGAAAGGTATTTCTCAAACCCGTCTCCAAGTCAGGGGGAGAGTGAAATATACTTGGATCCGAATTTCTTGTGTAGTCCGAATGATTTAATTAATGAAGATAGCAGAACCAAATCTCATCCTTCTTTATTTCCTTCCGAATCAAATAAATTTCCAAATTCTGCCGAATTAAATCAGGCTTTATTTCAAGGAGAATCAAATCAGCTTCCAAATTTTGCCGATTCAAATCAAGCATTATTTCTTGCCGAATCAAATCAGCTTCCTTCAATTGCCGAATCTAATTCAAGGCATTTAATTAGTGAAGCCCAATCACTGCCGAACCAAATTTGTGAATTTAACTTGGATCCGATCCATGCCCAAAACCCAATTACCGAAAATTCAACAGAACAGCCGCAACTTTCAGAAAATAATACAGAGGTACATGCCTCGGAAACTCAGTCTAAATTGCCTTCCCGTATTAACCGTGGTAAACCACCCAAGAGATATATCCCAGAGGATGGGACAAGTAAAGAAGTAACCTATCCTATTGCGAATTACACTTCAACAAAACCATTGTCACAACCATTAAAGAACTTTGCTGAACAACTGTCCTCAGTTAACATACCGGAAAAAGTTGAAGATGCCCTAAAAAGTGAAAAATGGAATAAAGCAATGATTGTAGAAATGGAGGCCCTAGAAAAAAATAATACATGGAAAATTGTTGACTTACCACCTGGGAAAAGAACAGTAGGCTGTAAATGGGTGTATTCGATAAAATATAATGCAGAGAGAAAAATTGAGAGATACAAAGCCAGGTTAGTAGCAAAAGGGTATACACAGACATATGGGGTTGATTTTCAGGAAACCTTTTCTCCTGTTGCAAAATTAAATTCGGTTCGAGTTTTGTTATCTCTGGCAGCTAACTTCGATTGGCCGTTACACAAATTTGATGTAAAAAATGCATTTTTACATGGAGATTTGGAAGAGGAAATTTACATGGAAATCTCTCCTGGGTACGAATACGGTGGGTCAGCCAACAAGGTGTGCAAATTAGAAAAAGCATTGTATGGCTTGAAACAGTCACCAAGAGCATGGTTCGGAAGATTCTGCAAAGCCATGAAAGACTACGGATATAGTCAAGGAGACTCAGATCACACGATGTTCTTTAAAAGGAATGAAGATAAAATTGCAATTCTTATTATCTATGTAGATAATATGATTATAACTGGAGATGATAAAGCTGAAATTGAAAGACTTGAGTTCAAACTGTCAAAAGAATTTGATATGAAAAACTTAGGAGGCCTCAAGTACTTTCTAGGAATTGAAGTGTCACGAACCCGGACAGGCATTTTTCTTTCTCAGAGAAAATATGTTCTTGATTTATTAGCCGAAACTGGAATGGTAGATTGTAAACCAGTAAGTACCCCAATGGAACAGAATATGAAATTTGAAATTAGTTCTGAACAATGTCCGACAAACAAGGAAAGATACCAAAGGTTAGTTGGAAAACTAATATACCTTTCGCATACCCGACCCGACATTGCTTATGCTGTGGGAGTAGTAAGCCAATTCATGCATAATCCAAGTGAGGATCACATGGGGGCTGTTACAAGAATACTACGATATCTTAAGGGAACACCGGGTAAAGGAATCAAATTTGAGAAAAACGGACATGTAGAAGTTGAACGATATACTGATGCAGATTGGGCTGGAAATGTTGTCGATAGAAAGTCAACCTCTGGTTACTTTACATTTGTTGGTGGCAATTTGGTAACATGGAGGAGTAAAAAACAGAACGTGGTTGCCTTATCTAGTGCAGAAGCCAAATTTCGAGGCATGGTAAAGGGAATCTGTGAGCTCCTATGGTTAAAAAAATTACTAGCTGAACTAGGGATGAATCCTAAAAATGAGATGAAGTTATATTGTGATAACAAGGCTGCCATTGATATTTCACATAATCCCGTACAACATGACAGGACAAAGCATATAGAGGTAGGCAGACACTTTATTAAAGAAAAACTTAACTCTCACATTATATCTCTACCATTTGTTAGATCTGTTGAACATGTAGCTGACATTTTAACAAAGGCAGTGGCAAGCAAGTCATTTGAAGAGAATCTAGAGAAAATTGGAATGACGGATATCTATGTGCCTTCGAGAGGGGGAGTGTTAACAGTACACTCAACACATGCCACAGCAGATCTGGAAGACCAACAAGGAAAGAAGAAATTGTGAAGATGCGCAGAAGCATAATTAGAAGAATAGCTGTAGAATATTTTTCCTATGGTTAAGAATAAATTATGTATTTCCTTCTATGTTTAGAGCACATTACCATGTTACTATGGCTGATTATATAGAGCACGGCTCTGTTGTGTAATTGAATGAAGAAATATGAAATAAAAGAAAGGGAGGGAGGTTTGGGGAGTCTTGTGTTTTTAGATTAATTCAATATTCTTGACAACTATCCTAATCTGTTTGACTATTCTAATAATCATGTACTGGAGATTGTGGGAGCTCAATTTTATTTCACAATTTAACAGATCAATATGCCAGCAAATCTTTTTTGCCCTTCGCTTTTGAGCTAGAGCATTCTACATAAAAGCTCAATAACAAAGAGAGCAAATAATCGAAAAGGATGCAAAGGCACTAGAGAGAGAGAGAACCTTGCCATTGACGACGATCCAGCAATCATCGGCCAAGTTGTGCTCAGCCACTTCCTTCATTGAGTATAGTTTCTCTATCGTCGGCATCGCTCTCTCTCCCTCTCTTTCTCCGTCTCCCCAACTGAGTTCACGCGCTATTTTTCTCCTGGGATGACTTGAATAGAGCTGCCGCCAGAGAAAATATTCTCAGGTTCCTGATTTCGAACTGAGAAACTATTTTCTTCTTGAAATTATCAAAAGCACCAACAAACTACGGATCACACTTCTTTCAGTATTTGGGCTTTCTACTGGGTGCTTTCCTCTTTATATTATGAATGATGGGCCGATATAGTTGTTAGAATTTTCAAAACGGGCCTCTTATCATGGAATAGGTTTATTTATTTATTTTTTACTTTGGAATGGGGTCCGTATCCTCCCGGCTACCTGATTCAAGCAAATTACAAACGGATGGTCCAGTCCAGATTAACCATCCGGGTCAAAGTCAATGAGGTGCCTATAAAAACTATATGGAAAGATTAAAAGAACTAATCTGTACTGTCTGTTATGCTCTAATCAGGTACGAAATACCCACAACTTTACAAGTTATGCTCTAATCCTCAAATTACAATTAGTTCGGTCGTAAATTCGCAAGGATCTAGGTTACATTTTAGAAGACGATTAAGTGGTATCTTACTTGTAGAATGGCATCAGATTTTAAGTCTCATTAGTTCTTGTAGTTTTACACACTCGGTAGACAAAATTGCTTGGAGATGGGAACCTTCAGGATTGTTTTCGGTCAAATCTTTATATCAACTCATTAATTTTAGAGGCGTTAGTAAAAATAGATTTGCTATTTGGTGGGAACTACCTCTCCCACCAAAAATTAGGATTTTTATGTGGTTAGTTATGAATAATAGAATACTAACTAAAACAAATCTACATAAACGAGGCTGGCATGGTGATTTACAATGTCAATTTTGCAATACAAACGAATCAGTGAACCATCTTTTTCTTAAATGTACGGTTGCTCAGCAAATTTGGTTTTGGCTCGGTAATTGTCAACAAATATTCTCCCAATGGAAAACTTGCTCTAATATTTTTGATTTTGCAGGTACATTACCCAAAGAGAACCAAATTGCATTCTTAGTGATATTCAGTGCTGTGTGTTGGACCTTGTGGAAATATAGAAACTCGGTTATTTTTCAAAATTCCCCTAGTAGAACAACACGATCTATTATTTTGCTCATTCTTTCTGTGTTTGAATACTGGACAGGACATATGGACAAGAGGATCAAGATGGCAGCAGCTCAGTGGTTGCCGGCTGATCTAGATGCTATCCCTTTGAGCGTGTGGGACCCCGATGACATGCAGATGGTGGAGCCCCAGCCGGAGATAGCACAGGTTCTGCGCATAGGAGGAGTAGCTGGACCTCCAGCAGATTGCTGATATGACACACAATTCTACTTTTTGCACAAATCCGAATCTAGGATTAGTTTACCTTAGCCCCATTTTGATAGGTGGCTTAGCTTACGTGTTATTTTCTATCACAGTGTTTTGGTGGACATTAAAACGTAGGGCTTATGTCTTTTGCTCCTTGTTAGCGTTTTGTGGTTATTTTCGAATAAGTGGGATCTGATACTATGAACTTGTAAGTTACCGATATGTTTCTTATATGAAACGGGCTTTTATGCCTTTTTTCCAAAAAAAAAATCTGGACTGTCTGTTTGTAATTTGCTTGAATCAGGTACCCAAAACACTCAATATTATTGAATTCTCTATTTATAACTTTTTTGAAATTACACATTCACTTGTAATAGATGCATATTCAATATATAGGGGTCAATTAATTCTCATTTATTTTCAAAAAAATTATACTTGTACATAATTTTCTATATAAGTACAATATTATGGGTAAGTAAAATTAATACTCTTAAGATTTATGAAAATTTTATTAATGAACTCTTATTTATGTTTGATCCCACAACTTAGAAAATTTGGCTCCTGCTTGTAATGTCATCAATTAGTTATTAATGAAGCGTCATCAATTTTCTTTATGCTAGTACCTCGTAACAGTAGGAGTGTGTAGAAAGTCGTAACTCTTTGTACGGTCCGTGTGGAATAGTACACGGCCCGTGTATAAGTATACAGAAAGCAGAAATAGAGAAAGACACAAGATTTAACGAGGTTCGGCACCAATTCGGTGCCTACGTCCTCCACACCCAAACTCACACTTTTTCTATTATTTTTCTGACGATTATTACATAGAGGAGAAGAGAATATATATAGAGATTAGAGAGAATAGAGAGATTTGTTTCCTAATACAATTATCTAAAATGGGAATGTAGTAAAATGGGAATGTAATAACTCTGATTGATTCCCCCAGCTGTTGCCTTCCTTCTTTGAAGATATGGTCCATATAGGCAACGATATGGACCACCATTTATTTCAACACCCGCCCTCAAGTTGGTAGGTAGACATCTACCATACCCAACTTGGCAATCGAATCTTCAAAGCACTTGGTTGACACCGCCTTTGTTAACATGTCTGCCAACTGTTGTTCTGATCTTACAAATAGAAATGAGATGATCTTGTCTTCCAAATTTTGTTTGATGAAATGTCTATCAATTTCTATGTGCTTGGTCCTGTCGTGTTGTACTGGGTTATGGGCTATCTCAATTGCTGACTTATTATCACAATGTAGTCGCATTTCTCCTTTTGGCCCATATTTCAATTCATTCATAAGTTTTCTCAACCACAACAACTCACATAGGCCCTTCGACATTCCTCTGAATTCTGCTTTTGCACTTGACAGTGCAACCACATTCTGTTTCTTACTTCTCCATGTAACCAGGTTTCCTCCCACAAAGGTGAAGTATCTTGACATTGACTTTCGATCTATTCTGTCTCCAGCCCAATCAGCATCTGTGTATCCCCAAACGTCCAAGTGTTCATTTTTCCTAAACTGAATGCCTTTCCCTGGAGTTTTCTTTAGATACCGCAAAACTCTTATCACAACATCCATGTGTTGTTTTCTCAGGTCCTGCATAAACTGACTCACCATGCTCACAGCATATGCAATATCGGGTCTAGTATGGGATAGGTAAATGAGTTTACCTACTAATTTCTGATAGGCTTCCCGATCCACCTCCGGATCTTCTGGGTCATCTTCAAACTTCAGGTTCGGAATTGTGGGTGTATCAGCTGGCTTACAATCGAGCATCCCCACCTCTGCAAGTAAGTCAAGTGTATACTTCCTCTGTGATAGAGATATACCGTCCTTTGAGCGCAATACCTCTATTCCCAAGAAGTACTTTAGACCGCCTAGATCCTTCATCTCAAATTCCTGTGATAACTTCTGCTCGAGCCACTTGATTTCCATAGTATCGTCCCCTGTAATTATCATGTCATCAACATAGATAATTAAGATGGTTACCTTGCCTTGACGATGCTTGAAGAACAGAGTATGATCAGAATCACTTTGATTGTAGTTATAGCTCTTCATGGCCTTACAGAACCGCCCGAACCATGCCCGGGGGGACTGTTTTAAGCCATATAGACTCCGTTCCAACTTGCACACCAGTTTCTTGTTGTTTTGGTGGGAATATCCGGGCGGTAGATCCATATAGATTTCCTCTTCTAAATCACTATGCAGAAATGCATTCTTCACATCAAACTGATGTAGGGGCCAGTCAAGGTTTGCTGCAAAAGATAATAAAACTCGAACTGTGTTAAGCTTTGCAACTGGGGAAAAAGTTTCCTGGAAATCTATACCATATGTCTGAGTGTACCCTTTTGCAACCAACCGTGCCTTATAGCGTTCAACTTTACTTGTAGCATCATATTTCACAGAAAACACCCACTTGCATCCTACTGTTTTCTTCCCAGTCAGAAGTTCTACCAAATTCCAAGTTTTAGTGGTTTCTAGGGCTTTCATCTCAGTTTCCATGGCTGCAACCCATTTGGGATCGTGTAGTGCTTCTCCCACAGTGTTTGGTACTCGAATTTTCGATAATTCCTTAGTAAAGGTTTGTACCAAGTTGGACAACCCTTCAATGCTGGTATAGTTAGATATCACATACCCTTCTTCATTATACCTCTTTGGTCGTACATTTCGGTTGGCTCTAATGGGATACCTTCTTTCAGAGATAAGAGAACTTACCTCAGGAGCATCTTCAGGAGAACTTGAGAGTGGTATGTCTTCTGAATCCTCGTGGGACTGTATCACATCTGCCTCTGGACTTTCTGCTTCACAACCCGTGTACGGTCCGGATCCCCGGATGCACGGTCCGTGTCCTCTGATGTACGGACCGTGTAGTCGGCTGTGCGGTCCGCATCATCAGACGTATTTTCTGGTGACTGGTCATTGTCCTCTGGTATATTAACTGGGTTGGTGTTCTCCTGATTATCCCACCATACTTGGTAATCTGGTTCCCCTTGTACTGGTACTGGGATTGGTTGGTTTGGGAAACAAGATTCACTCTCTAAGAAAGTTACATCCATTGTGACATAGGTCTTTCTGGTTTCTAGATCAAAGCATTTGTACCCTTTCTGATTAGTCCCATACCCAATAAACATGCATTTAATGGCACATGGTTCTAACTTTGTTCTCTTCTCTCGCGGAACATGCACATATGCTACACAACCAAAAAATTTAGGTGCCAAGGTCAAGGTTGAAGGGATTTCTACAAATGAGGCCAGTTTTTGTAATGGAGTGAGAAAATTTAGGGTTCGTGAGGGCATTATATTCATGAGATATACAGCAGTAGATATAGCGTGGTTCCAGAAATTTTGGGGCACATGACTTTCAAACAATAATGACCGTGCAATTTCTAAAATATGCCTATTCTTCCTTTCGGCCACTCCATTCTGTTGGGGAGTACCAACACAGGATGTTTCATGGACAATTCCGTTATCTCTAAAATACTTCCTCAAGAAATTATTCACATACTCCCTCCCATTATCACTTCTAAGAATCTTAATCTTTTTCCCAAACTGTCGTTGGACCAAATTCAAAAAATCTAGAAAGCATGTGGCAACTTCATCCTTAGTTTTTAAAAGGTATAACCAGGTCATTCGGGTACTATCATCAGTAAACAAAACAAACCATCTTTCTCCATTAATAGAGGTAACTGGGGCTGGACCCCACACATCAGAATGAACTAAATCACCAAATTCCAAATTCTTAAAACAAGCACTAGGATACGTGTTTCTATGACTCTTACTTTTAATACAAGTTTCACATGAAATTTCAGAAATTGATACATTAACCCATAATGACGGAAACATCTTCCGCATATAACCAACAGAAGGGTGCCCTAACCTCTTATGCCATAACAAAATATTATCCGTCTGAACACTCCGTCCAGTTAAACATGCAGAACCAACACTCAAATCTTCAAGGTGATACAGTCCATTGTGCTTAATACCACGCCCAAGTATCTCCTTTGTGAGGATATCCTGAAAAATGCAAAATTTTGGGTACATTAGAACAGCACAGTTTAAGTCTTCAGTTAATCTTCCCACTGATATGAGTCTCGTGGTCAGTGAAGGGACTAGTAGTTGGAGTCAATATCATGGATATGTGGTCTAGTAGTGTTTCTTTTAGACATGTGATAATATCTGATCTCTATTCAATCCGTATTCAAAAAAATTACATGTGGATATCCAATATCCGAATATCTGTGTGAATATGGATACTGATATGGTTTTACGTTTCAATTATCCGTATCCGAATAGTAGATATATATCATATATTTTAATATATATTACGAAAAAATATTGTTATTCACTATTAAAATTAGATAAATATTATGAATTTTAGTATTTTTTAATATTATTTTAATAAATATCCGATCCGATCCGTATTCGTATCTGTATCCGACTGATATCCGATCCGTATTCGTATCCGAAAAATTAAAAAGAAATATGGATATGGTTTTACCACTATCCGCTCCAGAGATTCGCTCCTTTTTCACTCCTACGTTACAGTCATCAGTTAATTATTAAAAATGACATTGCATTGAAAAAAAAAAATGACATTAATCTTTGAATTGGTGCCGTTGGTTCCATTAATTCTACCTAGTACCTACACAAAAGGAGGTTAATTAGGCGCCGCTCACGGTACGCAGGCAGAAGCGGATTTGAATTCCTATAATACTGATGTTTCAGCTTATAATTCATATATATGATAAAATTTCACTTTATTCACAAATATAATTTTCTTAAATCCGTGTATGCAACACAAGATACATTTATTTGATAATTTCAGTTTGATTCTGATTTATATTTATATTTCAATCAATCACTATTTAAGTTTAGTTATAAAACCTCTCATATTTCCAACAAACAAGTTCCTCTATAACTAATTGTAAAACCTTCTCTGTTTTTGGTTAACCCAATTTGAGCAACAAAAATACTAGAAAGAATGAAGAGTTTTCTATTATTACTCTCTAAAAATAGGCTATTTACAACTGAGAACCTAAGAAAGATGAATCAGTTTCATGAAGGCGCAAGCGCCTTGTGTGGGAATTACATCCTAAAAACATCTATACACATCTTCCTCAACAGTACTTGCACCAAACAACTCTGGAAGTTAGTGTCTGATCAAAGCTATGCGGCAGGGTTCAATAACCTCCCCATTAACAATCTATTCTTGTTTCATATATACCAAGTCATCCGCACCACCTACGACGGGAGAGAAGAGAATCCGATGGGTCCTCAACTCTGATTCTTCTACAGCACAGGACCTCCGTTTTGTAAGTCCTAAAGACTAATTTTCTGAGAGGTATTAGCTTAACTGTAAATTTTGAATACTATTTTCTTCTCTTGTAAAAAGAAAAAAAACTTTTTTTTTGGGAGGAATTTTATGTATACCTCTTAAACACTTCAAAATTACGTATTTCTCCCTCTAAAATACATAAAATCATATTTACCCTTCTAAATTTCAAAAACTCACAAATTTACTCATTATATTGCCTTTTCTATTAAAACTCATTCTAAATTTATAAAGTATCAATTTTACCATTTATTAAAAAAAGAAAAATATGTAGCATGCAATGCCACTCTTCTAATTGGTGGATTTTCGAGGACAAATAATTCATTTTTCTACTTCTGATGCTTACACAAGCATATACCTAAACATGCTACGTATTTTTTAATTGGTCGATTTTCTTAAACATGCTACATATTTTTGTTTATTAAACAAGGTTAAAATGGGTACTTTTAAAATCTTGAAATAAAATTTAATAGAAAAGGCAATAAAATAGGTAAATTTGTGAGTTTTTGAAACTTAGAAAAAATAAATATGGTATTATGAATTTTAGAGGGCGAAATAAGTAATTATGAAGTTTTTGAGGGGTATACATGAAATCCCCCTTCATTTTAGTTTAAGAGAGCATAATTAGGTGGTCCCTACATTGCTCATTTTTTTTCTTGGTTGTTTTGCTAGCATCCGTTTCTTAATTTTCTACAATTAAGGTTATTTTTTTTCATCAATTCTAAAGCATAAAATTTGTCTTTTAAGTAAACATCTGTGAATAATATTAATGGAACACAGACTGTCCAACATTGTATTAGCTCAAGTCTGCACAAAGAGGATGTATCATTTTCCGAGTGAACATTGTACCTAGCTAGCTTATTGTCCAACATTGTATATGCTTTTCAAATAAAAAAGAAGAAGTTACCCTCCTGGATTCACATCTCTCTTCTGTTATTTTAATAGCTATATATAGAAGATAAAAATGTTATCAATCCATTCTTTTTTCTTTCAGGATCTAATAAAAAAATGGAGATTTCGGACATGGGGCAGGGGCTTATTTTTGTGTTAGGGGTAATGCTACCTATACTGATAGTGAGATGGATAAACGACGTAGTGAGGTACAAGAAAAAGAGATTGCCTCCTGGTACCATGGGATGGCCTGTGATTGGGCAGACATTTAATTTCATGAAGGAAGGCCCAGATTTCATGAAAAACAGGAGGAAATTGTAAGTTGAAATGATCAAAATGAGTCCGGGTTAAAATTTAGTGCTTAGAAATATATGCAAAAATGAGTAGTGGATGATTTCTCATGCAATGCATGAGAAGTACTTTTCTTTTTCATGACTAAAAAAATATAGTTATGCCATTTGGAGTTTTTATTTTATTTTATCATATTAGTTTAAAGTACAAATCCATAGGAGCATAAAACCCATTTTAAAATCTCAACTTATGAACCGGCCTTTAATCTAGTGACAAATGCACGTTCTCTGATGTGAGGTCATGGGTTCAAAATCCAGATAAAAAAATTCTTTGTTGTAATAATAGAGGTTTGAAAAAGTTGTTAGGTGACCTGATCTCTAACCCTCTCATTAAAAAAAAGATTCAACCTATTTCTTATTGAGATTCAGTCTCAAATCTCCATTATGAAAGACTATACAATTATATTAGACCTTATCTTGGGCGACAATACATTTTTACGATAATTTTTTTTTTCCCAAAAAGGACAAGGGTCAAATTTTGAACACTTTTACGTGATAGGCGTGGCGAGATAGCTGTCAAAAAACAGTCTTTTTTATGGAAATGAAACCCAAAACTCCAGTTGGGTTTCATTTCTAGCCTATCCTAATTTGCTTGGGACCAAAGGCTTGATTGTTGTTGTTGTAATATATTTATATTTACAATTGTTTCTACAATGATCAGGTACGGCGACTTGTTCAAAACTCACATATTGGGATGCCCTACAGTAGTTTGCATGGATCCAGACATAAACAAACAAATCCTAAACAGCGAAAGCAAGGGGTTTATACCGGGTTACCCCCAGGCAATGCTGGATATACTCGGCGAATGGAATACTGCAGCGGTACATGGGGCTCCACATAAGGCCATGAGAGGTGTTTTGCTCTCTCTTGTAAGCCCTCCTATGATCAGGGATCATCTTTTGCCTAAGATTGATGCCTTCATGAAATCTTTTCTCGCTGGCATGGGTGGTGAAGTTGTTGATATCCAGGCTAAAACTAAAGAGGTATATAAGCTATGTTTTTGCAATTCTTATCTGTGTTTTTTTTTTTAAAAAAGAAAAGAAAAGAAAAATCCTCTAGGTCTGAGATTTGTGATTTAAATATATTATACGGACATAATTTGAAACATGGTTACTACACTAACTGATAAATAACTAACTATGAATTAAAATAACAATACTTCATTTTCTACCAGGAAAAAACTTGACAGAGCCTATATTTGAATTAGCATCTCAAAGATTGTTCTGGTTTTAACAAGTTACTTGAATGTGTAAATCCAGATGGCGTTGCTCTCATCATTAAAGCAGATAGCAAGCATAGAAGGGGGCCCACTTGCGCAGTCTCTAAAAACAGAGCTGTACCAACTTGCATTGGGCACTCTTTCCTTGCCCATCAATTTTCCTGGCTCGAACTATCGCCGAGGCTTGCAGGTTAAAAACAAATGAATTAATCATTCACAAGTACAAGTTAATAATTGCATTACTACAAAAACAATATATAAGGCGGCAATGAAATTCTATGAAAAATAACACAGAGGAAACAACTGATTTGTTTTACCAGAGTAAATGACTTACCTTGCAACTTGTTTTTTTTTTTTTTAAGATAAGAAAGAGGTCCAGCCAATTAACTCACCTTGCAAGTTGTTTTCCAAACTAGAAAATTATAGTTAGTAGTAAATTTATCAAAATGGTTTATTGAAGCAGGCAAGGAGAAGGCTGGTCGGCATGTTGAGAGAAATGATAGAGGAGAGAAGAGCTTCACAGATATCATATAATGACATGCTAGACAACCTCCTAAACAGTGACGAATCTACAAAATTAAAGCTCACCGATGATCAAATTATCGACTTGATTATTACTCTAATATATTCAGGTTATGAGACCATGTCTACAACTTCTATGATGGCCATTAAATATCTCCATGACCATCCGAGGGCCCTACTCGAGCTCAGAGTAATATATATACTTCTTTTAATTTCATTCTATCCATGTCTCTCACTTTCTTCTGTTCTCCTTTTTTTAATTTGGAGATCTTGCATTTGTTTATGTACAGAGAGAAAACTTGGAAATACGAAAGGGGAAGCCTGCTGATTATACAATCAATTATAATGACTACAAATCTATGATTTTTACTCGCGCCGTAAGTTATATCGTGCCATTAATTTATCGATTACTACATTTTTTAGCTTGAAAACTTGGATGAGAAAACCAAATTTCTATTTTATAAAACTTTAGGTTGTGTATGAGACGCTTCGAATGGCAACTGTGGTGAATGGTCTTCTAAGAAAACTCACTCAAGATGTTGAACTGAAAGGTAATTTACAATAAAAAGGACCTCCAACCTTTTTTATTTAGCATCATAATATTTGTAGCCAAAGTAAATATGGATTAATTTCTTAAATTGTAAATAGGATTCGTTATCCCAAAAGGATGGAGAATTTACGTTTACACCAGAGAAATCAACTACAATCCAGAGACTTATTCAAGATCATTGCAGTTCAATCCATGGAGATGGCTGGTCAGTACAGACAGTGAGAAATCAATTATAATACACTTTTAAATTCTAGCTGTCTGAAAGAAATTCTATTTTGGTTTAACTAGGAAAACAACCTAGAGTCACACCAGCACTTCATGCTGTTTGGGAGCGGAACTAGACTTTGTCCCGGTAAAGAAGTTGGTACAGTCGAGATCTGCACTTTTCTTCACTACATGGTTACCAGATACTGGTATCTTCTTCAATTTATTTTTCTGTATTTTTGAAACTAGGTTAAGATGATTAAGATAGCACAATTCCTTTGTTATTGGGGTCGAAATCCAATTCGGTTGAACCCCTTTTTTCCAATCTTGATAAAAAATAAGTCTACTGATATTAATTTTTTTTTTAAGGTGTAGCTTTAAATACCTACTAATGATTCCATTGATAAGAAAAAACGTATTTACAACGAGTCAAATGACCCTAATTCTTAGATCTACTCATTTATTCTCACAAATTCCTGTAAACTACTTTGATCCTACTTCTATACACTCTTAATTACCCTATTACCTTACCTTATGTTATTCTTTTCTATAATGAACCGGTAACTCGTAATCAATTCACTGAAGTCTAATATGTTATTGTTGCTGATATAGGTGGAAGGAGGTAGGGAAAAACAACATAATGAAGTTTCCAAGAGTACAAGCACCAAATGGGTTGCATTTCAAATTAACTGAATATGAACAATTTGAATGACACAATTGAGGAGGTTGTTGTGTGCTGTGTGATAATAATGTTTTTTAACAAACAAGTGGATACACTGTCTGTTTACAATGCTTCTTAGAGAAGTCATTGAAGTGTAAAAATAATGCTAGAAGCATTTTATGTTTACCAGAAGTAATCTGTTTTATAACTTTAAGAGAGATATTCTTTGAACATGTTTTATTTGTTCATGTATGTAATCTTTCGTTTATTTTTTGAGTTGCCGGGCGCGTCACGAGCTCCTCATTTCATCATCAGTAATAACTCGTAAGATTTTAAACTTAAAATGAAAATATTGTTGAAATTTTCGATATTGTAGCTTTATTTAACTATTTTTGTAATTGTTGGGTTAAATAGCTAATTATCCGGACAAATTAAAAATTAGCTTTGTGCAAATTTCTATCTGCGCGTTATGCAGGATTGTTCTTTCTGTCTAGCTAGGCTGCCCTCTTCTTTCTAACAAGGACATGAAAAGGTGAACAGAGGATAAAAACGAAATAGAAAACCTAGCTAAGCCCATGTAACACCCAAATCTGCATGCAATTCGGATCCTCCCTGGTACTTTAAAAGAAAATCTTATAGAATTAGTGGATTCGGACCGTTCTTTTAACTTTGCACGAATCTCAAAGCACAAATAACTGCGCTATCCCGAATAGGCACCGATTGGGAGTTAATTTGGACCGTTCTTTTAGTAATTGTAAAAGATTTTTTTTTATGGTACCGGGGATGGATCCAATTTGCAAGGGAGGGGGGTGGGGGTCAAACTTTCAAGTTAAGAGATCAAATGTGAATAGGATCAATCATATAATGTTGGAAATGGCGCCATCGGCTTAATGTTTTATGTATGTGATGTGCTTTGTTTGTGTGTCTATTTGAAAACATCATATTATGAATATTATTCGATATGTTCAAGAACACGCGCGAGGGCATGACACGTCATGACCAGTCATACATATATGTGTCAGCACAAAGTTGAACATATTTTTTTCCTTTTTCTTTTTAACTCTTAAGAAATCTGAAAAAAGAAATAGGAAAACAAAAAAAAAATAGAAAAATTGGTCAAAATAGGAAAAAAAAACTAAATAAAAATATGACAAAATACTTTGAATTTGAAAATCATATTTTTCGAACTTCTAATTTTGCCGTCCCAATTCAATTATAACCTTTTCTGCCCAAATTTCTTTAAAAACTATAGATATGCCCTAAACGTATTGGTTCCATGTCACGATGGGTTTAAAACGTGCCAGGAAGCATTTTCAATATGCCTCGTAGTTAGCACGTAATTATGTCAGATCCCTTGACATGCACGTCTAAGAACACAAATTCGTATCCTAAAATTCTTTTCAGTTAATGCATCTCGACCATCCAATATGTGTTAAAATTTGTGTGGATTGATCTGCACTATTGTTAAAAAGTCCCTTATGTTATAAACATGAATCAGATTGGTTCTGTTTAAAATTAGATGGTTAAAATTCATTAAATCAATAATTCACTTTTAACTTATGCAGAGAATACGCATTCCTAAGAACACAGCATATCCAACGGACTCGTGCCGTGTGCACGTGCACATGCCAAACGAAATACACTTGCCATCTCTTTAGGTTCTGCGTACTTCTTAGTTCTTATATATATGGTCCATTAGGCCTTTTCTTAAAGGCGGTCCATTAGGCCTTCCTTGATAGTTAATCCTTCAGAACAATTTATTTTTGAACTTCGTAGAGTTTTGAAGGTCATGGGCCGGCCGGGTGTCCCTTGTACTTTTTACAGCCTTCTATTATTAAAAACGGTCTTACATACCTGCTACAAACAAATGCAGTTTTATTCCACAATTGACATAGATAAAAAAATAGTATAAACAGGCTGCGTGACCCTTGAGGTCACTAGCAGCTGGATTAAGTTTTTTTTTTTTTTTTTTTTCTAAAAGAAAGATGAAGGTTTTTTTTTTGGAAAGATGAAAGATGAAGATCAAATTTTCAAATTTTATACTATTGTTATTATAAATTTTTTTTTTTTCAATATTATCTTTTGTAAGTATAATAAAGACTGATTCTCAATAGCTGAATTAAGTAATTGGTAGACCTCTGTCGATTCACTTGCCCAACCCGGTGGAATTCGTATTCTCTGCATTAACTCGAAAGAGAATCTTTTGAGTTAATGCATCTCGACCATCCAATTTGTTTTAAGATTTTTGCTGACTAAATCCACACTAATATTAAAGGGCCCCCTATGTTATAGGCAGGAGCCGGATTAGCTCTGTTTAAAATCAGACGGTTGAGATTTATTAACTCGAAAGATTTCCTTTTGAGTTAATGCAGATGATACGTATTCAACCCAGTGAATATTCCCTTTTACCATGCCATCGCAGTAAATATTTTACTGTGCCATCGCAGTCAGCATTAATGATCTCTATATGACTAGCTAGTATTAGTATATAAAGGCGACCAGAGGTTGTTAGGCCTAATGAGAGATAGCATAGTTGGTTAGGAAAAAAAGTTCAAAGGTCGAGAGTTCGATTCCCCTCACGACTTCACAGCTTCTGCGAAGATTTAAAAAAAAAAAATATTATAAGCTGATTAATTCGTTCAGAATCAAACTCTAAACAAAACACAAGATAATTTATATATTTATTTTATAATTTTAAGATTGGGTTTTTCTCAACCTACTCCAACTGACTTAGACCTAGATAGGATGATAATCAGCAACGTTACGCAATTAATTAATATAAGAAGTCAACTATTGTAAAATTCCATGAATTTACACATTTGAACCGTTTGTTATGGTTTTCAAAACAATTCCTCCTCCAAAATTCTCTCTGTAATTAATTAACTTTATTTCAGACTTAACTCTTGACCAATTCCAATCATATTATTTTATTTTTATGAATCTGAAAAATATAAGATCGGTTTCATACAAAATTTCAATATGTATATCATATTTGCTTAAGTCATGCCCGTAGGCTACAAAGTTACAATACTGGTAACAGTCTAATATTAGAGTAGAACTAGGGTGCTCTCGAGTTCACCAAGCCCTTGGTGAACTCGAGTCCAAAACTCATCGGATCGGCTTCAAACGACGAATCCTACCGTTGAAACCCGTCTACCTTACGAGTGATGCGTCTACATGCAAAAATTTTAAATTTTGAAATTAATTTTGCATAGAGTCAAGTGGTCAAAATTAGAAGGTTAATAAATTAATTTTAATACATTCATTTTTTGACGTTTTTTGACCACTTGACTCTATGCAAAATTAATTTCAAAATTTAAATTTTTTACATGTAGACGCATCACTCGTAAGGTAGACGGATTTCAACGGTCGGATTCATCGTTTGAAGCCCATCCGATGAGTTTTGGACTTGAGTTCACCAAGAGTTTGGTGAACTCGAGAGCACCCTAGTTCTACTCCTAATATTATCTCTGTCTAGCGTGTCCCTGGTATAAATAGGATACGGAAAACTGAGAAATGAGAACAACAAAGTACTGTGTGGGAAGAAAAGAAAGCTAGAGTGCCACGTTTCGATTTCTGCAGCACCGAATCTGAACAGTCGTCTACTTTTTTCTACTTTTTTCAAGGCCTCGAGCCCTCCAGTAAATGCTGCTCCAACACCTGACCATTTTCTGTACGGCTTCTGTGACGATCTCAATATCTCACGTAGACTTGTAGAGTCCTCAGTCCGCTGGCCGCTGGGTCTGTTCTCTTACTCTCTGACCTCGGGCCCCACTTTGTGTTTGCCTATAATAGATCGACACCACGGCCTGGTCGTATTTTTACACTGGAATTCAGGTACGAGGCACTGTACTGGACGTCTGGACCCCTTTGCTTTATTTATTTATTATTTATTTGTTAGGAACAGTGCTGTACGACGGACCTGTTCTAGACTGCAATCTGGCACGATGCACAAATATAAAGGGAACTTCTTTCCTTTCCATAAAAACATAAGCAAAGCAAAGCAATTCTATCTAGCTCCCAGTTGAAATTCCTTCGGGCCAATTAGCACCAGTTGCAAATTTTGAATGTTGTATGATAGACAAATATATGAAGTCGTGGGATTAATAATTTGCTTTATCTTATTATTTAGGTAAATATTATTAATAATTAACTTACTATAAAAAAATGAAGATGTATACACTTGACAGCAGAATGAACTAAACCTATACAGACATCGAGGCAAACCTATCACCTTGTCAAATACAATATCACATTTTGGCTGTCATAGGGCTGTGTGTTAGAGTCCTATCGTTGAATTAAAGTATGACAGGTTAATCTTATAAAAGTAAATAAATAAAATAAATCAACCCCCCTCCCGAAAAAAGAACACAAGTGTCTCTTCTATCATATATATATATTGTATTGTTTTCCTTCTTCGGGTTTTTTTTAATATGGGTGAAAGAAAACACAAACTATTGGATTCTACGTACGTCGCGTCAATTCGGAGAAGATTTTACCCATAATTATCATCTCGGATAGAATTAATTTACTTGTTCACACCAGCACTTAAACTTGTGAATACTTCATATTTTAAATGTCGTGAATTTTACTATCCGAAAATACTTTTATTGCTTATAATATTTGCTGGTGTGAACAAGTAAAACAACAACAACAAATTGATTTCAAAAAAAAAAAATTCAAAATTTGTTTTTGCTAGGCTTTCAGAACACATACAACAACAAATTGATTTTGTTCTTAAATTTTTTGAGCCTAATAAACCGGTGTAATTTACCCTGCACCTTATTCCTCGTTACAATATATATATATATATATATATAGAGAGAGAGAGAGAGAGAGAGGGGTTGGCTAAGATCAAAGTGGTAGTTCCTGAGTCTTGGTGCTACCAATTCATTTTTGTGATTTTCAAAATTTAAATAGTCGATCTGAAGTGCTGAACATGTTCTCCATATTAATATGTGCCTGGGTACCAAATTTTACATTTTTTGAAATTTTTTTACTATTTTTTATGAATTTTTAAAAATCATTGTTTTTCAGATTTTTTTTTTATTATTTAAAACAGTGATTTTTAAAAATCCATAAAAAAAATAGTAAATTTTTTTCAAAAAATGTAAAAATTGGTCCCCAAGTACATTTTAATATGGAGAACATGTTCAACACTTCAGATCGACTATTTGAACTTTGAAACTGCAAAAACAAATTGGTAGCACCAAGACTCAGGAACTACTATTTTGATCTTAGCCAACCTCTATATATATTAATTGTCCATAACCTGCCATATAAATAACTCAAATTAGATCAACTACAAAAGGGAACTACAAATTATACACACGTACCAATTTAAAGTTTGGCAATCACCAAAATATGTCATCAGCACACAACCTATCAGGCACCCAAACTTGTAATTTTACTATAATGCATATATATAGAGCTAAATTAAGAGGAAAAAAATAGATTTTAACTGTAGCAAAATTAGTAATTAATACGAGCAGAAAAAAGTAAATGTATATCAAACAACATATTTGAACTCAACACATCAAGTCCTCCATTTCTTGAACGACAAGTTTACGAGTAGGCAAAAATATTACTTATGTGTGGGTAAAGGCTAGGAGGGTCGAACCTCCTCTTAAATTGGATCATTATGTTTTTTTTTTCCCTAAGACTTTATATTTTTTAAATACAAATTTTCAGTATTTTTATCAGAGGTAGACAAAAATATTACTGATACAATTAGCGGGTTGTAGACTGCTGTGAATTAACCAATTCATACTGTGGGATGTTCAGAAATAGACAAAAATTTCTCCAAAGATAGACAACCCGAATATATATAAATCTATACCTGGTTTTAAAAATCCGAAAATAAATAACTGCTCCTGATTCAAGTGGCTCCGCCACTGACTCCAATTATGTATATAAAATAAAAATTATTCTACACTAATTTTCGCCTCCTCAGTTCTAATTTTCCCCCCTCATGGGACTCGATATAATTTTTCTGAACTCTGTGCCACGTTTGAAGAGAACAAAAGGTTGCAAGATAATATATTGCTCCAGTACATTAGCTCAAAAAATAAAATATCTCCTTCCCCTGCTTGTGATACTTTTTGATGATAATAATAAAAATATCTCCTTCACTTTCAGATAAGGAATATATGTACTTGACGAGGCAAATTGTGCTCGCATCTGTGATCTGTTTCAACTTTCAAAATTTCAACGGCTTGAACATATCTCCTAGCTAGCTATTGCCTAAATGGAGAAAAGGAAGAGGAATTTATGGTATGAATGTATGATACTAGGTAGATTATTAGCTGATTTCTATAATTCTCCTAGTGGTATATGTCACCAAATCGGCTCCATTATTAGTATACAAATTCCTCTTTACCATTAGTATAAAATCTTTCGTTCTATTTTAATAGGCAGACGCATTTAATGTGTGCACGATTGCTCCGTGTCAAAACCCCGAAGGAAAAAATCAATTCGCCCCATTATCACTTTGGTGCTTTAAGGTGAGAATATTTTATCCAGGGAACAGGCAGCATTTGCAATTTTTGTTTGGAGGAACGACTTTCTCGTTGTGGCAGCATCTAATCAAAAGAGAAAAATTCCTCCTTACCAACATTTATCATTTTGTATTCAGTCTTTGCAATTGAGCGACAACACAGTAAATTAAATTAATGAGTAAGAAACAACGGGCCGTTCAGCAATGAAAGTAGGATTAAAGCTTAATTTTCACTTATAAATCTCATATTTGATTGTCTCGGTAAATAGAAACTAAGGAGGCTTAATCCACTGTTACAAAAAAAAGAAGCTTCCATACAAAGTTGAAAAATGAGCTTATACACAGTTTTGAAATTGTGTCCGTAGGAGTTGTGTATATATAATAGGGTCGGTAAATTGTACACGGTTCTAAAACCGTGTATGTTTTCCCAAAAATTTCGCAGATTTTTTTCGCCAAAACACATCATACACGGTTTTAAATTAAATCTGTGTATGAAAACACTAATCCTACACGGTTTTTAAAGTAAAACCGTGTATATAAATACTAATCCTACACCTTTTTTTTATTAATAACCATGTATAACTCATATTTTTTTAGCCGATTTTTTAGAAGATATGTCTCAGGGACATACATGTATAGAAAAATAAATGCTTTAGAAATGAGATAAATGACTTAGAAAAAATAAATAAAGATGTATTATAACATGAAAGCATGGATCAATGACGTGGTAAAGTTTGTATTTCTTGCATCACACACGGATCATACATTAAAACCTTGTATAATTGTTGGAGCATTCATATACGTCCGTCCGAAAATGCGCTCCAACTTTCATACACGTTTAACCGTGTACAATTGGGTCCAATTATACACAATTTGTTAATAAAGAACTGTGTATGAATGTTGGAGCACATTTATGCAAAGTTTATTATTAATAAACGGTGTATGAATGTTGGAGCAAATTTTCAGAATAGTGTTTTCTTGCTTTGTACACATATTTAATGGGAATTTTGAGCAAACATGTACAATGTGTCATGTATGCTTAGCATTTTTGTAGTAGTGATTCAAGGTTAGAAATTCCTTAAGGCCCGAACATGAATTAAGATTTCAAACAAAAGGAGGTTAAAGAAGGGGTTCTTAATCATTTCTAAGGAATTGTTGTTAGGATGGGATTAAGCGACTAAGGGAGCTAAAGAGGTGAAATGAAGCTTTAGGAGGCTTAATCCTCCATTGCCGAACAGTTCCGTGGGCTTAGTGTAGTGACACGAGTCATCGTCTTTAGACGGATAGATGAAGGTTCAATTTTCAAAAATAACATCTAAAAGATATTGGAGTGTATTCGAAACTCTTTAATATAAAAAATTAATGAGCACATTTTTTATCTATAGAAATTTATTTGAAATAATATAAGAAAACAGATTGCCTAAGAATTTTGTTCTAATTTGGTTCCTTTAGACATCTTTAAAGAAACCAAATCAATTATTCAGTTTTTTTTAATTGTTCTAAATAGCTAACTATAGTTGTGCTATAGCTACGCTATAGCTTTTTCGAACCATAAAAGCTAAGCTATATGATAAAAGTGCGCTGATTCAGCTACAACCGCTATAGCTGTAATAGCTGACCGTTATTACTGCTACACGCTACGCGCTATTGCGACCGCTATGCTACATGAATTTTTTTTTTGTAATTTACATGGACTTGTGCTTCTGTTCCTATTTCTGATGCTACGTACATGGTACGCTATGATAGGTATGCTAAATCGAACTCTGTGCTTTTGTTCTTATTTGTGATTTGGTCTCTCCTTTTTTATCGGAAAATACTCAAATATCAATTTTTCCTTTTGCTTACTCTTCCTCTTCCTCTAGTATTCACTTGTAAAATTATTGCTCTTCGTTTCAATTGAAAGTTGATTTTGATTATTATAATTTGTAAAATATTCAAATATGTACTCACTTTATTTCACTTGTAAAATTAGTTGCTCTTCGTCTATTATAATCTGTAATACTATGAAGTATGGACTATTAAAGAGTGTTATCTTATTTTTATTTTATTTTTCTTATTTGCAAGTATATATTTAGATTAGTTGTCATTTGGTTGTTATCGTTATCCCAATTCTCAAATGTGATAATGTTGATAACTAGTAGAAATATAGAATATAAATTTTGAAAAGAAAAAAAAACGCTATGTACGATATCTTCCATTATAGCTACGCTATTCACGATAGGTTTTTTTTTAGCCTCTCCACGATGACGCAATAATTGCTATTTAGAATCTTAATTTTTTAGAAATGAAATGAGGGGCATGACTTTTTGTAACAGGACATGCAGGGTGGAATAATACACCAAAGGAATCACATCAATAATCCGGAAGTCTAGCTGCTCAACTATTTAATATCTATTTTGGATTCTTCCATTCGAATTTCGAACCTACAACCATCCATACGAAAGACATTGACTTTGCCACTAGACCAAAGACTGGTTCTTGAATTGAATTAATGGTTCCTTCTATAACATAGAAATACTACCACTATCCATCTATTTTTCAATATTATTTTCGATAATTTTTATAAATAAATTTTTTTGATCAATAATTTGAGAAAAGAACTGAAAGACTCGTGAAAAGATGTTGCTATCTTCACGGTCTCAAATCTGGACGTCAAGCTTATAAAATCGAACATTCAATCAAAACCAGTGTTCTAAATAGCTAGCTATAGCTTTTTTGGACCCTAAAAGCTATGGCGCTATGGGCGATATATAGCTAGCTATTGGTGCTATAGCTAGCTACTTAGTGCAATTGCTTATTTTTTTTAACAATCCCGCTATACCGCTATAATCGCTATTTAAACCATTGATCAAAACCCATCTGAAAGAGGAACTAAAACACCTAACCAATGGTTAGAGTTGACATATATATCAAATCAATGAAATGCACTTGGGGGCACGTGTTTTCTTATTAATGGACAAGAGAATTGTTTCCGTGAACCGTCAATTGAGGATTTGAGGGTATGCAATATATACCATATATCAATAGGAGTCTAAAAGGACGGAAATTAATTATCTACATATGACCTGTCGTGCATAGGCATTATTGGAATGCCTGATCTCTACATATAGCCTTTTCTCTCTCTTGTTTCCCTACACTTTCAACCAATGTGTTCTCTGTGGCTGAACCTCTTTTTGTGCATGCTTCAATTTTGTTTCATGCACTAAAATTTTGGGCATGATCATGATTTTTATGAGTGTTCAAATTCTTTCAAGTGAGCAAGCGAATTGCTGTCAATTAATTCATTCAGACCTGAGTTGTTTAATTAACAATAAATAATTTTTTTTTCAGAAATATGTAAAATCCTGATTATATATATAGATCTATATATGATTTTCAAAATCTAAAAATTTAAGCATTGGCGAAAACGATACCCAAAATTAGTGTTATAAAAATCGAACTAGACCACTTGGAATGACATTGTTGAGCCGGCTGTTTTTTTTTTGCAACTCCTTGAAAATCCTAAATAAACCCGTTTTTTTTTTGCTGTTTAGTTGTTTTCATTCAAGGCACCTATTACATATTCCTCGCTATGTAAAAAGTACTTGTAGTTCAGACCCCAAATTGTGAAAAGCCAATCAAGTGAAGTTAAGGAAATTGTGTGACTTCAAAATCATTCTAATCCCCCCCATAGCTAATAATAGACAATTTTAATTTTAAATTTTAAAGTATTTCATCAGAGTTACTTAGTTCTTCTAAAAATGAAGACATGATGGAGACAAAAAAAATATATGTATTTGAACTCTCTTCTAAATTTGATTATATTATAATTTCTTATGTAGATAATTTTAGATTAGATTAGAGTTGTCTTAAATTACAATTTAAACAATAATTGATCTATCTACAAGAATCTGTTTTATCTGGGAGGGTTAAAAATAATTATTGCCAAGAATAAGTCAACATAAATTATTATTATCGAAGGTATCACTATTACCGATCGAGGATAAAACATATTCTTATATATCCACGCTTAATTCCAGTTGTTTGCATTGTTTTATGATTACTGATCAATAAAGTAGAATTAATTGGAACTAAACTTAGGAATATTAACATCTAACTAAAAAGTCACAAAAGATGATAATTTACACATTTAAACCTATGTATCCCCTCTGGGTCACCTTTTGAATCCAATAACCATGCATATGCACCATCAAGCCGAATTCACATCAACTGACTGAGTACAATTGAATGGATGGTCTAGGATTATCTTTTTAACTTGGCATGAATCTCAAAGCACAATTAATACTGCCCACCTGAGCTATCCCGAATAGGCACTGGCTGAGAATAAATATGGACCGTCCCTTGCAATTGTCTTGAGTCAGGTACCTGGGAGGATACGGATCACCATCAAGCCGGCAAGACATTAAAACAAGATGGACACTAATTAAATGATAAATCTGATGGGATGACATTAATTAACTTGCGCTATAAATTATCAGTACGGCAAACCAAATACCATCCTGTAAGTTTATGGAATATTGTAACATTCCAAAATTATAATAATAATTCTCCAAGTTCAGTTATAACCAATTCGCAATATTTTAAAACTTTACCAAGTTCTAATTAATTATGTAACCGCAACCTTTAAAAGGAAAGAGAGTGCATTTTGTAAAGCGGGGTGGAAAGCCCTGAATTCGCATCCTCTGATAAATCTTAAACTTTCAGTATTCTCTTGAAAAATCTCAACCGTTGAAATAGGTTCTGCACGAATCTCAAAGCATAATTAATACTGGCCCTTGCACTCTTCCCGAATAGGCACCGTACACGTCAGTCACACAAAAGTTGACTGATTATGGTGCCTATAGCGCAGGGCCAGTATTATTTGTGCTTTGACATTCGTGCAGAACCTATTTCAACGGTTGAGATTTTCCAGAGGATGCGAATTCGAGGGTAGATGGGAGGTTTCCACGTCAACTCCGTGTTTTGTCTTTCCATTTAAAAAAAAAAAAGAGGTAAGGTTGAAATGATTTTCTTAATTAGTCCCTATTTTTTTATTACAACAATCCAAAACTATCATTGTTATCATGATCAGGATGATGATGATGATTATTATTATTTTATTAAAATCATTAGTTCATTACTATATTACTCGATTATTATTATTATACATATACAATACATATTTTATTTATTTATTTACTTGGAAATTTTCATGCCGACCCTTAATTATTCAGCGAAAACATTCAAGTTATTGTTATTGTTATTATTATTATTATTATTATTATTATTATTATGCCTCTATTTTTTGTACCTCTATCATGTCTCCATTTTTTAATTTCTAATAACAAAAAAATTGAAACTTATATGTCACAATGTAACCGTTTTAGTTGTAATCTATATTGTTTTCTCTAATTGCACATAATTTTTTTTTATCACTTATCGGTTTTGTTTTTATATTAATCAGTAAGTTGAAAAATCAACGTCCATAATTTATCCACATCAATGTATTTTTTTCAAGTTCTTGATACCGATCAAAACAAAGTCGAATTGTCATAAAATATAATTTTTTTATGTGCGTGGAGAAAATAATATAGATTGAATCTAACAATTTTATTTTAATTTTTGAGTTTTCAATTTTAAGTTATGAATTGAACCCTCCTCTATTATCATTATTATTATAAAGAAATTGGAAAACAATATTAAATCGAATTCCACATTTTCGAGATGTTACAACTAGATATATATACAAGCCTCTAATTAACCATGCATTCAGTATGCTATCCATTTTTTATTTTATTGTCAAGTTGAATCTCTAAAACGCGATGAAATCTCTAAAACCTATTTGTCCCCTAATTCGATGGAAAAAGTTACAATTTATAATTAGATACCAATTGAACGCCGACAAAATCCGACCTAATCCAACATGTGTACATCCCGGGCCCTACTTAGTGATTTGTCAGCGTATCGTGTTGTTTGTAGGTGTGTCGTGTTTAGACGCGTATGTTAGATGCTTTTTGTTGTGCTGTGTTGGTGCGTTACACGTGAGAAATACCGTGTTGTGTTGAAAATTATTGGAATGAAGCATGATTTACATGAAGACATAGCATGTGGTGCTTGATTGAACGTGTAATGATTATGTTGGTGGCCAATATGATCGAAACTCATTGCATTTTTTTAAGAGCATCAAGTACTATGTGTTACTTCTTATTTCTTATTGGATTTCTTGTTTTAGTCTGTAAGTAAATATGGGAGTGATTATTTTGTTGTCCGTACATGACTTTCACACATTGTCATATATAACTCAGAGGCCGTGTCATGGAAGAGAAATAAGTCGGATGCCGAGAGAGCTCCATTGAGTTCATGAGTCAAGTTAAGATTTTGTCATTTGTGTTTTTCATTGTTTTGTTGTCTTTTTTTTTCCTGAATCAATTAGTTTTTGTGAGTCTGCTGGTTTTGGTTTTTCGTCTTCTCAAGTGATCTTGCCCATGACAAGTAATTCCTGCCATTGAGCAAGGTGTTTGTTAGTTTGGAAGAGTAAGTAGTCTCGAGTTATCCCTCTTGAGCTATTTTGTTCTTTTGCTAGTTTTTTTCTTTTCTGTTATGGGTTTTGGTTTATGTCGAGTACCAGTGTTATTGTTGCTGTGTTTCTTAATTGTTTTGCGGTCACAAAATAATATGCTCTAATATCATGTTGGTTTTATTAAACAGATATTATGATGGAATTCTGTAGAGAAAGAATATGTTTTTTTTTCTATTGAACTATTTTTTCTGTTACAATCCTAATCGCTATTTATAATTACATAGCTCATATATCCCTTGGTACTTAGTTTCTATTTCAGATACACTGTATAAGGGGTGAAAACGGATCAGATAGTGGTAAAACAATATCCATATCCATTTTTTTATTTCAGATATGTACAGATACAGATCATATATTAGAATATGAATAAGGATACGGATCGGATATTTATTAAAAAAATATATAAATATGATTAAAAAATACTAAAGTTCATAATATTTATCTAATTATAATGATGAATAACATAATTTTTTCATATATATTAAACTATATGGTATATGTCAACTATTCGGATACGGATTATTGAAACATAAAATCATAACAATGTCCGTATCCACGAGGATATTCAGATATCAGATATCCATATCTAATTTTTTGAATACTGATCAAATACGGATAAGATATTATCCACTTCGGGCCTGTTCGGAAGCCTTAAATCCATGGGAATTTGAATGGAATTTGGATCTGGTGGAAAAAATTCTCTGCACCCCGTTCGGTTATCCTTTTTCTTTGGAGATGGGATTGAGTTTATTCCCAGCTTTGTTCCCAACCCTTCGTTATTTGACAGGAAAAAATAAATTTGATCGGACTTCATTATTATTTTCCTACGCTCTATTGATGTGTCTCTCCATTAAACAAATACTAATATATGATGTCACGTGAACTTTAATTTTTTTTTTTTAACAAAACATGGTTGCTACAAAAACATATTTGTGAGATCATTTCTATTCTTTTTATTGTAATAAAAAGTATTATGTAAAAACAATATTATGTCAAGTCAAAAAAATTTAGAACTATTTTAATCTAAATTAATTTTCTCTTTTGTACAAATGTCCGAATATTTTTTTTGCTATATATTTTATACATAAAAAATATAAAAAATATCAATAAATGCCAATATTAAAATTGTTAAATATTTATTAATTGATGTTTTTAATGATAATAAATGTAAGGTTATTGTAAATAAATATTTAAATTGATCATAATTTAAATACTAAGAATAATTTTTTCGCATCTCAAAATTTATATGCTGCTTATGTGATATTTTTATTTTAAATAAGTGAGAAATTTAAATAGAAACACATATTCTTAAAATAAATCAAAACTTTTCACAACTAATCTCACGGTACAACCGAACACTCATTTTATAATCAATCCCGTGCATATCTATATCCGTGGGTTCCCATTCCCGTCAAATCCCATCCCGTGACATCCGAACATGCTCTTCATTTGCACCCCTAAGGTTGAACCATTTTGCCGTTACTTTTTTTTTACTAATTATATATGGTATTACACTTGATTGATTCTAGATCCGATGATCGATGATGATTAATTCTGAGATCAATCTCTATTATTCAACAGTACGTCTTTTGAAGTTGATGGTACAAACAAAATTTGTGCCCAGTGAAATTTGAACTTAGATATACATATTAACATCCAGGCGCAATTCTATAAGGGCCTGTTCGGCCTCCAACTGGGATTGCGAATGGGCTCGGGATATAGACCAATTTGAACTGTTTGTTACTGTGCACGTGGGAAAAAATAAATTCAGTTGAACTGGATTTTTTTTTTCACTGTAACCGCTCCGAATAGGCCCTAAGCCAACATGCATCTGTGATGAGATGACGTCTCTGTGTTGAGATGACGCGTTGGTTATTTAGCGTTTGTCACACATACGTGTGCCAGCCTAGCGAAAGTGTACTCATATGCATGTTCGAGTTCGAATCCGACTAGATGAAAATTTTGCTCTAATTTTTGCATTAATTCTGCATGCTTGCTCGTACCTAATCGTGTTGTAGCATGTCCTCGTGTCTTGTTAGATGCCATGTTAACACACATGTCTGTGCCGTGTTAATTTACCATGTCCCACTTCTGCACATGACACACACAAACTCATGTGTCATGTGTCATGTCGTGCCGACAGACGTTTATACTGTATCGTGTTGTTGTCGTTCATTATTTTGATAATTCACTAGCCGTAGTCACGCCAGTAATAGGGAAAATGAGGGATGGATTCGGGGTACCTTTAGCTAACATTGCTCCATCTACTGCGGTTATACAAAACGAACAAATCAATTCATTATAAAAGGGTAACGTTGCAGATGCCGTTACCAGTCTCGACTACTGAGTCATTACTACAGAGACAGAGAGTAGGTGTCAATCGTTCTGAAAGTAGAATGGGGAATGGGGCTATTCAAATCCACCACACCGGACATGACACGTATCACATCGTACCCTTTTACTTCTCTCCCTCTCTCACTTCCACAGAGACAATGCTCACCACTGGAAGATACTTTGCCCACCTTTTAATCCCACCTCCGGGTCCGGCCTCTGCCCATTGTGACTGTGACTCGCCTGTTTCATTTTTCCTCAGCTATATATATATATATGTAATGAGTCAGTAAGACTTATAAAAGAAAGGAGCAATTGAAAAGTCACCCCTGAGACAAATCTCACATATTCATATTATTTTTAATATATTACTGGTTTAATTTATTAATATGGTAGCAATTTAGGCAAACCAAAAAAATAATCTATAGACATATAAGGTCATATCTACATATTAAAAATGACTATCGATCATCATATTAATACATGTATCAGATCCACTAATGCTCACATATATTAAATAAAAATAAAGAATTAAAAAAATATATAAAAAGTAAACAGTTAGCACTTGGTGATAACGAAGCTAAATTGACAACACTGACCATCTACAAAAACAAAATATAATTATAAAATTTTAATCATTTAGATACTATCCATATGAATAAAATTCATGTCTATAAAACAAATTATGACAACAATCAATATTTAACATAATTTTTGATGAAGTATCTAATAGCTTTCAAATTGTACAGGACGTAAAAGTTAGTCTATAACTTCAAACCTACCCATTCTTTCTGACTTGAATAATATGTTTTGGGATAGGATCCTTGTACTATCCCAAAACTAAGTGACTACATTAATTTCAACTTGTTACGCATTTTGCCACATAGCAAGCATTTCAGAAAAATGTAGATATACTCCAACTTCCCACCACAAAAGTCATTATTCCCCTGTGTATATCCAATTAATTTCCTATCTCCACCAAGTACAGCAGCACTTGCCTCTTTTTTGATAACCCTAGGTTTTGAGGGAAGTACGAAGGATTCCAAGAATAAAAAAATATTATAATTAATATTAGAGCAAAATAAGATGGGAAGAGGAAGGGTGGTGTTGAAGCGTATAGAGAACAAGATTAGCAGGCAAGTGACCTTCGCAAAGAGGAGGAACGGGTTGTTGAAGAAAGCATATGAGCTGTCAGTGCTGTGCGATGCTGAGGTGGCAGTCATCATCTTCTCCAACCGTGGCAAACTCTTTGAATTTTGTAGTTCCTCTAGGTACTTATTGTTTTGCCTTGATTTTCTCTCTCATACCTATAATTGGTACATGTCTTTGCTGCTCCCATGGGTAAAGCAGACATTAATAAGCAAATATTAGCTTGATTCTATGTATAACACGTAGGTCAACAAAATAATTTTACAACAATGAAAATCTTAGTGTTTGAGATGATTTACGTACGGAGTAGTATAGTCTTTTAGATCTAACAACTTTGAAGAACCTTGAGCAAGAGATAAGAGTTTTCTTAGATCAAGCTAGATTATGCCAAATATTTTATGTTTCATTTTTCTATATTATCTGCTACTTAGTTTGTATCATCCATGTTATTCTCTATAGGGGAATAAAATAATCTCTTCTTTAGGTAATTTTTCTGAAATTGTACTTGATGTACTTATGAAACCAACCTTTTTTTTTTCTTACAATTTTACTTTCTGAAGAAAAAAGCTTGAGAAGTGCGACTAATTAAGCTAACATTTTATTGAAGGTGGAAAGACAATTTTATCAATTAATAAAATAAATGTTTACTTCTACATGCTTGCCACTTATCATTTGATAATTTCTCTAAAGATCAATGTAACCTTTTAATTTTCATAAAATTTTGAAGAACCTTTTTATATTGTTTTGTTCCTAATTAATTTCTGTAGTAAGCTATGTTTGACTAGAGTTCGGTTATAGGGTACTCACAATGTGAAAGATGAAGTATCAGAATTCAAAACCCTAGATATGGCAAGGCAAATTTTCCAAAGCAACTAGCACTCTTGTATTTGAGTCTGTTTCTCACTTTTCATTAATTACTAATGTAGACTTCATATTCAACGTCAAGTAACCTAGCAAAAGCATAACAAAATCAACATATATAGGAGTCATGATAATATTAGATGATAGTAATAAACACCAGCAATGTATATGAAGGGCGAAACTAGAAAATTTAGATAGGTGGATTAAAATTTAAAATGCATAATGCATGACCGAGATTTGAACTCAAGTCTCCACGATAACAAATTGAAATTCTAACCACTAAACTACAATCACATATGTGATATTATGAGGGGAGCTGAAATATATAAAAACTTTAAGAAAAAAATTCAATTAAATTTAAATATTCACGATTAAATTTTTTGACATTATGAAGGTGGCTAAGCACCCGGCCCTAGGCTATACATAGATCCGCCCCTGTATATACAACTAATAAAATAATTATTACAAGCCTTAATTATTTTCTTCTCGACATCACATTGATCTGAAATCCCACATTTCAGTTATCTAATTTGGGATTTAAATAGATCTACTTTTTATTCAATGCTTGAAACAAACATGGTGAAACAAGAACATGTCTCTCTTTCATTGTTCTTTCCTCTTATCAATTATGTATTAAACGAGGTTTATATTGAATAAAGTCAAGCTTTTTTTAATATTTTTTCCCCATGCAGCATTCTTAAGACATTGGAGAGGTACCAAAGATACAATTATGCAATATCAGGTGCTGTTGCTCCTAATGATGATAATCCAGTAAGAATTTAATTGCTTGCACATTTATTGTACCTGATGCCTTGACTTATCACACCCATGCATCTGATTAATTGATGCATACTTCGGATATGGCATCTTTTTTCATTTGTTATACCTTCCGGAATTATATTTGACTAGCATAAATTAGAGCTGCTACCGGGTTGGGTAGGGTCCAGACATTATTATATTTGAACCTGTACTCTAGCATTCGGGTCCAAATTTTGATCTATATACTTATTATTTTCAAACCGGATCGGGTCCAGATCCGAATACAAATCTAATAGTACACATTTTGGGTCTACTATTTCAGTTCCCAGGAAGTAAGTACTCCTAACTTGTTTGTGAATTATTGGATCCGGTCCGGATCAAGAGTGGGTACAAGTCACAAACATTTGAGAAACCCTTTATTCTTAAATATAATTATAATTTCTTAAACATCTCACATAATATAGTATTATAATATAAATTAAAAATGGCTCCAAAATCAAAATTATACTTTTGCTCCAAAATCATAATATATTATACTCATGGTGTAACAAAAAAAGTATTGGAATTAGAGTTTAAAGTTTTTGGTTTTTTTCGTTAATAACTTTTTGAATTCAGAAGGAAAGATACAATTTTTGGAAAATTAAATATTGAAGATGTGTATTAATTTATTTAGATATGATATTATTATAAATATTTGTTTCTTAAGAAATGTTACGTGTGGTTGCCTTTTTATAGCGATTAATCTATGTTTTTATATTAATTAATTATAAACAATTGTATTAGTGTTGTATCGGATATTTATACAGGTATCGGGTCAGATTTGGTTGTGGGTCGGATAATTAAATTAATCCATATCCTATCCATTACAATATCGGTTCCGGATAAGATATTTAAGGATTAGTTTTGTAATTGTATCCATAATTTAACCGGTTATATTTTTCAAACTATATCCTATCCAAATTTATTGGATCCGAATCAGTTTTGGTTCAAATCCAGTTCGGTACCGGATTGAGAACCAGATAATCAGATAAAAGTAGCACCACCAGCATAAATAATGGACCGAAGGATTAATTTAATTCAAGATAGTGAAATTATATATCATAGAAGAGTGTTTTTCTTTTAAGATTAAGTTGCGATTATATATGGCATTTTTTGTGAAATTAAGTATGTTGATTATTATTTTTTTAAATAATCTTCCACCATATCCCAATTAGACATGAATGCATGCATTTGCTACTACATATTTTAGTCAGTGCATCTATTCAAATACTTGTTTTAATCTATATCTTGTGTAGGAAGCTTATCTAGTCTTTCCTTGAATTATTTTGAAAACAGAACAACTATGAGGAGTATTTGAAATTGAAGTCACGAGTTGAAGTTCTACAAAGTTCACAAAGGTTCTGACTTTTTGCACTGATTTCCTACGTACATTTTAGAGAGTAATTGCATAGATGACCAAGATTTCATTTGCATCAACCTTCAATTGAAAACACAGGAATCTTCTTGGCGAAGATTTACATCAACTAAGTACAAATGAACTGGACCAACTGGAAAGTCAAATAGAGAAGTCATTAAAGCAGATAAGATCCAAAAAGGTCAGTTCCGTAATTGTTCAATGTTATTTCCTTTTGCTGGATTTGTATGTTTTATTTTGTCTTAATTGTCTCCTTAATACATCTGAACTTAATTACCATTTCAAATATAACATTTTTCTTGAAGTGAGAACTACTTGTTGCATTTTCTAATATCTGCAATATAAATTCAATTATCAAGATGCATCAGCCATTGTCAAGTTTATATAGCTTATTCCCAACTTACAGTTTCATCCTTAATCCAAGCCCATTAATTTTATTTATAACATGGCCGTTTCAAAGCACACACAAACAGAGAGCATCATCCAATATAACGACAAACAAATATTATAAATTGTCCATAGGATATTGTTAGTAGACTTTGGTACATTTGAGAGTATAACTGATTTATACAAGGAATTAATATATGACATTATGCCTTTAGTTAATCATTGAAGTGGTGCAGTTTTGTTATTTTGTTATCTGCAGGCACAATTATTAATGGATGAAATAGCTGATCTTAAAAGAACGGTATTGTTGCAACCACATAATTTTGGTCTCAGCTTTGTTAATTACATTTTCATGCTCATTGATGAACTTACCTCATTTTCGATATGTAGGAACGATTGTTGGAAGAAGAAAATCAAAAATTGAAAAAGAAGGTAACTCCTTGAACAATTATAGCCAATAATAAATAATAAGTACCCATGCGAAATTCCTTTCAGAATTTGTTTATGCTTATGGTACATTAAACAAAGCAATAAATCACTTTTTTAGATCCAAGGACTGGGTACAGAAAATGTGCAAACATATTGGGAAAATAGAAGTTGTAGCACATCAAATGATCAACGCTCTCTACAACAAGATCAGTTTTCCCAATTACCCGTGGAATTTATACCTTCTCTTCCAATTAGGTGACTCTTTTATTTTTATTCTTTAATTAATCTTTTTTTCATGTTATTTAGATTAAGGGAGGATGAGGAAAAAAGGGAAAGTATTCAAAATTTGTAGAAATGCATCTGTATTCCAAAATTAAAGGGCACTAGCATCTTTAGTACAATAAATATTAGGAGAAAAATGCAGTAATTAATTTTGACCATCTAATTATCAAACAAGTAGATACAAAATGTTTACTAATAAATATGGACTATAACAAAATTACTTTTATATCCTCCGTGTGAGAGGTCGTGGGATCGAAATCCGGATGGGGCATCCTTTATAGACATTAAATGGGAGTTGCAAGGCTAACCTCAATCTTTCTATCTCAAAAAAAAAAAAAAAAAAAAATCCAATCAAATAAATATGAACCAAACAAAAGTAACTATTACCAAGTTATTGCAGGCATCTCTGGTTTCACTAGAATAACTTGACTCTTTTGGGTATTTCACCCTTCACCCTGATTGGTGGAAAACCAACTAAAATTACCAAGTTCAGTGTGATGTGATCCTTTAGTATTTAATTAAGCTGAATGCACATATATTTGATTGAGCTAGTGTGAAATAAAGTTTTGATGACGCCGATCATCTTTTCTCTTTTGCAGATTCAATCCAGTAAATCTGAATGACGCTGCTGCAATGCCATCGAGCAGTATTTCATATCCCCTGGGATGGATGGGAATATAAACTGAGACTGCTTCAATTTGAACAAGCATTCAAACTCTTTTTAGCTACTTGTACCTTTTTGTATCCCATTTTCAGGTCAGAGTAGAAGTTGCATATATACTTCTGGCCCCAATAAGTTAATCGTAATTAATTTTAACACAACATAATAATAAACAACACAATTAAGATTTATTATATACACTTGTAATGTAAAAATTTTTGGGTCATGTATTTGTTCTGGCTGGCGACATTAATGCGTAATGTGAGTTATTTGCAGATTGAATAATAGTTTTCATCATTGTATAATTGTATTTGTGCTTATATTGTTTAGTATTTAATGTCATCTGATGCACTCCCAGTCCCAGTGCATATCATACCGGTGTTTGCTTTTAAATTCTGATTGACCAGGGCAGCTAAGTTTCTTAATTTGTAATTCACCAGTTCATATAATTTGTTCTTAATTAAAGCGGTCTATTTCTGGTGTAAAAGTCCCCGAAGTTTGGAGCATAAATTTGCTTTAGTGTTCAATTACCATGATTGTTTTCATATTAGGTTTTTCATGCTTGCCGAACAACTGCAAAAATAAATAACTAAATAAATAAACTGATTCCGACCTCCATTTGATGGTTGGAAGAATGTCCTGTGCTTTTTGTGACAGATAAGAATATCTACTTTCTCTTTTGCCTTTGCACTCCTTTAATGGACAGAAAACTAAAAAGGGATAATTCATGGCTGAGGAGAAGGAACAATGAGGATATGATACCTATCTGGTTTATTCTGAAACTGTGAAAGGGAGAAGAAAAGAATAAAGACAAAAAGAGAGATATTTTATATTTTCTGAAAGTGGTCCGGGAATCCTCCTAAATTTAAGGAAACATAACAGTTGTATCTAATATAGCATCAGGTTCTGCTAATCTGCATCAGCTTGATTTTTGTTGAAAATAGGGATTAGAATAGATGGATTGATCTCAGTCATCCATCATTGATCAATAGGCTAGAAATAAAGTAGAAAAAGGCAAATTCTATATTAGGCAAAATAGGCAACGGTACACTGTTCATAGGTACCGAAAAGGGATAATAGGCAACGGTATAATACCAACGGTAAAATAGTGCCTTGTAATATATATAGAAGCTCATATGTACCGAAATATTTTTAGATTGAATGAAATAATTTTTATCTCCTCAGAATATACAAATTCAACATGGTATCAGAGCAAGGCTCGATAATCCAATAATCCCCATAACCCCTCATAATCCAATATCAGTATCATAGAATACTGAAAAAACCACAAGAAGCAATTTCAGACAAAGGCAAGAATACCAGCAAGCATGTCACAGATGGGGCAGCACTCAAATGAGGCTACCAACCACTCGAGACTTACCAACACCCTGCTCAATGATAGAAACTATCTATCTTGGGCAAAATCAGTCACTCTATCTCTGAGTGGAAGAGAAAAATACGAATTCATCACAGGAGAGAAAACCAAACCAAAATTCAATGATCCAGCAAAACCAACAGAAGAAGAAAAACAGTCAATACGACAATGGCAAGCCACAGACCACAAAGTCATGGCTTGGCTTTTAGACTCCATGGAACCCCAAATCTCATATCTCTTTCTCCACAGCAGTACCACATCACACGGGCTGTGGGAAGATGTCAAGGCATTCTTCGGCCAACAACAGAATCATGCACACATATTCAAACTCAAACAAGAGATTCATACAGCAAAGCAAGGCACAATGACCAACACCGAATACCTCGGCCATCTCAAGAAAAAATTCGACGAACTAAAAATCTATAGACCTCTCACAACAGACCTCAAAGAACTCCAAAAAAGGCAACAAGAGGATGAGATATTTGTGTACCTCGCGGGTCTAGGCGATAGCTATGAAGCCGTAAAGTCACAAATTCTCCTCTCTGCCGAACTTCCCTCTTACTCAGCCGTGGCTGCCATGATACATAGAGAAGAGACCAGACGAGAGACCATGGGCGGTCCACAAGCCAAGACCGGCGAGGGACACGAGACCCACGGCCTCTCCGCTCGAAACTTCAAAAACCCTAGCTAGTTTCCAAAATCGGCAAAATTCGAAAGAAAAATGCTCTCACTGTAAAAAGGAAGGGCACAATCATGAAAGGTGTTGGTTTCTCCATCCACACCTCCAACCGAAAAAATGAAAGGCAGCGGCAGCCGAGAGTATTGGGAGAGGCGGCTACGGAACCGAAGAGAGAAGAGGCGAAAGAGAAGAGAAAGGGTCGAGACCCAATCTCACAGCGCAAACCCAAACCCAAAATAAAACCGACCGAGTGTTCTCTGCGCAAACCCAAACCGGGTCACAAGATTTTTTCGGAAACGGGTCATCTTCTAGCGGGTCAGGCGGTTACACTGCTGAGGATCCAATGCAACAGATGCTGAAACAGTTTTCGGTGTGGTATACTCAACAGAACACCTCTGGTTCACAGAACGCTTCTGGTTCATGCGGTACTGTTTCTAAAATTCAAAATTTTAATTTATTTGACCAAATAATTATAGATAGTGGTGCTACCGACCATATGTTTGGTAATAAAAATTTAATTACCAATTTAGACCCGAAAAATAACAACCAATATGTAATAGTAGCAAACGGCATGAAAACTAAAATCGATGGCATAGGCAAAATTAACCTTTTTAACAAAAAAATTGACAATGTACTATATTTAAAATCCTTTCCTATAAATTTAATATCTATTAAAAGATTAACACAAGATTTTAATTGTGAGGCAATTTTCTCTTGTAAAAATGTTATATTTCAGGACCGGAAAACCGGGAAGACGATTGGGGAAGGTTTTCTTAAAAATGGACATTACATTTTGAATCTACAAACATTTAGCTTAGGCGCTTCCGCAAAATTAGCTAGTTGTGATCTATGGCACAAAAGACTTGGACATCCTTCCGATAAGATTTTAACTAGTGTTGTAGCATTTCCAAATTTAAATTGCATCAATTGTGATGTTTGTAAAATGGCCAAACAAACGAGGCTTCCTTTTTATCATTCAAATAGTAGAAGTGAAGCCATGTTTAATTTGGTTCATTCCGATGTATGGGGACCGGCCCCAATTAATTCATATAATGGATTTAGATATTTTGTTATATTTATTGATGATTTCTCTAGAGCCACTTGGTTATATTTATTAAAATCAAAAGATGAAGTATTTAAATGTTTTGAAGAATTTCTAAATTTAATAGAAAATCAATTTGATACTAGACTAAAAATTTTTAGATCCGACAATGGTACGGAATTTATAAACCAAAATTTCACAAATCTTTTTAGAATTAAAGGGATTATACATCAAACAACATGCATAAATACACCCGAACAAAATGGAGTTTCGGAAAGGAAAAATAGACATTTGTTAGAAATGACAAGAGCATTATTATTTCAAAACAACGTTCCAAAAATATATTGGTCGGATGCCATTCTTTGTGCCACTCACCTCATTAACCGATTGCCAAGTATTGTACTTAATAACAAAAGTCCATTAGAGATCCTTTATCAACAAAAATATAATCTAAAATATTTAAGAGTATTTGGATGTGTATGTTGGGTAAAAATTCAAAGAAAGGATAAATTAGATTGTATGTCTACAAAAACTATTTTTTTGGGATATTCTTCTTTTAAGAAAGGATATAAATGTTATGATCCTAAAATTAAAAAACTATATTTTTCTAGAGATGTTATATTTTGTGAAGAGGAACCATATTTTAAAATCAAAGAAAAATTAAATGAGCCACTCACTAATGGTCAAGTTTGTCCCTTAGTACCTCACACAAATGAACAAGAACTCTTAGAAAACATAAACCATATCAATGATCATGAAGAAGAAACAAGTGAAAATAATAATAGTGACAATGACAATGAAATTGAAGAAAATTCGGTAGTACGAAGATCATCAAGAATACCTCAACCGTCTACAAGACTTAGAGATTTTGTAACATACACCGTACAATACCCCATACAAGACTTTGTTTCATATGAAAACATTTCCTTGTCATACAAAGCATTCCTTACTTCGGTTAGTAAGGAAATAGAACCACAAAATTACCAAGAGGCCATAACAAAACCAATATGGTGTAAAGCCATGAGGGAAGAATTGAGTGCCTTAGAAAAAAATGAAACATGGGTAATTGTACAATTACCAAAAAATAAAAAACCCGTTGGGTGCAAATGGGTATACAAAACAAAATATAGAAGTGATGGTACCATAGAACGGTACAAGGCAAGATTAGTGGCCAAAGGGTATACCCAAACCTACGGAATAGACTATAATGAAACCTTTGCACCGGTAGCAAAAATGAACACCGTTAGAATTTTATTTTCTATTGCGGTAAATAATGGTTGGAACCTATACCAAATGGATGTGAAAAATGCCTTCCTTCAAGGAACACTTGAAGAAGAGGTTTATATGAACCTACCACCCGGTCATAAATTGGAAAACAAATCTAATCTAGTTTGTAGGTTAAATAAATCAATCTATGGATTGAAGCAATCTCCACGGGCATGGTATGGAAAACTTAGCTCTTATTTAAATTCTTGTAATTTTAAAATTAGTAGTGCCGACCATTCTCTATTTACCAAAATTGATAAAGAAAACACAACCCTTGTATTAGTATATGTAGATGATATAATAATTACCGGAAACAACATAGAAGAAATTAGAAAAATTAAAAGTCAATTAAAAGAAAAATTTGACATTAAAGATCTTGGATACTTAAAATATTTTTTAGGAATAGAGGTAGCACACTCTAAGTCCGGTCTTTTTATTTCACAAAGAAAATACACTTTAGACCTATTAAAAGAAACCGGAAAATTAGGTTGTAAACCAACTTCTACCCCAACCGACAATAAATGTAAATTAAATAGTGAGGATGGTAAACCATTAGAAAACATAAATCTTTTTCAAAAATTAGTAGGCAAATTAATCTACCTTACGGTAACCCGTCCGGATATTTCATTTGCGGTAAGTCAAATTAGTAGGTTCATGCATTCACCAAGAACTCCACATTTAGAGGCCATACATAAAATTTTGAGATATTTAAAGAATAACCCCGGAAAAGGAATTTGGATGAAAAACAATAAGTCTAATGATATATGTGGCTATTCCGATGCAGATTGGGCCGGAAGTTTCGATCGAAAATCCACTACCGGCTTTTGCACATTTGTAGGCGGAAATTTAGTCACATGGAAAAGCAAGAAGCAAAGTGTTGTGGCACGATCTAGCGCCGAGGCGGAATACCGTGCCATGGCATCAACCGCAAGCGAATTAACATGGCTCAAGCAATTACTCAAAGACATGGGAATTACTAGCGATCAACCCATGAAGATGTATTGCGATAACAACTCCGCTCGACACATCGCTTCTAACCCGGTGTTCCATGAACGAACCAAACACATAGAAGTAGATTGTCACTTCATTAGAGAGAAGGTTCAATCAAAAGAAATAGAAACACCGTATGTTAAAAGCGAAGAACAATTGGCCCGACGTTTTCACTAAAGGATTAGATCCTCGACAATTTGAAGATATTACAAGCAAGCTCGGATTGTACGATATCTACACTCCAAGCTTGAGGGAGGGTGTTGAAAATAGGGATTAGAATAGATGGATTGATCTCAGTCATCCATCATTGATCAATAGGCTAGGAATAAAGTAGAAAAAGGCAAATTCTATATTAGGCAAAATAGGCAACGGTACACTGTTCATAGGTACCGAAAAGGGATAATAGGCAACGGTATAATACCAACGGTAAAATAGTGCCTTGTAATATATATAGAAGCTCATATGTACCGAAATATTTTTAGATTGAATGAAATAATTTTTATCTCCTCAGAATATACAAATTCAACAATTTTGTTATATTTTTTAAGTATCAATTAAAGTATTCCCTTTTTCTAAAACAATGACTTCAAATTAAAATATCTTGCATAGGCATCAGGAGCATTAACAAACAAAAAAAATTAAGTATGGGGACCAGCTATTTTGTCTTTCTTTTTCAATGGTTTTTGCAAATTGCAACTGTGAATTTTGTACCAAATAGTTGTAATAAAAGTTTTCATCCCAGGCTAAGTCGTACGGACCTAGGAACCTGTCCAAAATTCTAGGAAGACACAGATCGTTTAATTCAAGTCAAATTACAAATAGGTAGATCCTTGTCACAATCCTAATTTTAAATCACATATCTCGTGAGCTATCATGATAGGTCGGTGTAATATGGATTAATTGTCAAATGTGAATGAAAGGCACAGGTCTTTCTTAGATCGATCATCCAATAATATTTGTATCTTCAAAGAAGAGCTGAGTCGACATTTGCACATGCCTGTCAAAAATGAAAATGAAAGACAAGAAAGGAATAAATTAACAAAACAAAGAAAAATGAAATTTGGAAAGAGAAGTTATTGAAAAGTAAAAAACGCACAGTATTATATGAGATAAGCAAAGTAGTCAGTTTATGGAATAATTAACCTCTAGAACTAGAGATGGAGCGGTAGTATAGTTGGCAAGGAGAAAAAGTAGTAAAACTGTGGTTACTCAAAGGCTGAGAGTTCGATCTCTTCTAAGCTGTGAAGCTTTCAAAAAAAAAAAAAAAAATCCTCTGGAATTTTCTTAGAAAGGATACAAGAGAATGTTTTAGAAAGGAAAAACTTTTTGAAAGTCAATTACCGATTGGCAACCAACAATTTTAATTTAACAAAAGAAAAGCCTTCAATAGCTACATTAGAGATATAATTAGGAACGGTGTACTCAAGATAAATTGATATGATGAGACAAAAACTTAGTGATACATGTTTTTATTATTATTTTGAATATTAAATATATTTTTGTTGTAAAATATAAATGAAGTTGTAATAAAAGTGAAGTAAATAATAAAAGAGATAGAGAGAGCTAGCAATAACAAAATTTTATTCTCTACTTTTGTAGGATAGAAATTGTACATGAAGAGCCATTACAATAATAAATGAGATAATGAATACCAGTAGTAGTGGGTAGTGGGGTCATGAATTGAAGATTAATATTGGAGATTACATAATTAACATCCACATAAATACTATTTAATTTTATTTATAACAATTTTATAATATTTTTTAGATAAACATAAAAATAGAAGTATATTTTGAGAAAAAAATTTAGGGTAGACAAAAAAATATTATTTTTTGAAGCTTAGATATTTTTATATTTTATTTGAAAATAAAAACATAAAGTAGAAGCATATTTTTCAATCTCTTTTGAGCTGGGGTGGGCACTTCGCTACCCTAACTCCACCTGACTTCGCCCTTGAATATAATAATAAATATAGATAAACAAAAGATATAAGAGAATAATTAAATAAAATCGACAATAACATTTTAGTGCTTGTAAAACCAACATAAAAAAAAGCTAGACACTTGTTGAATAATTTAGCATCCATGATATATATCGCCTTGTCCTCAATAAATTTAACACTTATCAACTTAATTGCATAAGATCCTCACATTCATCTCCTTCAAAAGCTAGCGTCAAGCATCCAGCGACTTAAATAAAATCAATTTGGCATGCTTGAAATATAATTAAGCACGAATTTTAAGGAAATTTTCTTCCATCAAGGTGCTGGAAAGACAGAATTATTAATTATGTTCTGTATCCCACTGCCTACGTACAATGCAGGTCGAAGAATTAATTGACAAAAATTGACTGTTGTAGTTTTGAAGTTTGAATATAATTAATTATATTCACCTATTAGTACAAAAACAAAAAAACAAAAAACCGAACTAGAACAAGTTACTTTTATTTTTTTGGTAGAGCAAGACTTCTCCATGATTAATTTTTCTGTATCTGTCACGTTGTCAGGTGTGTTTATGTTGAAAGTTATGAAAAGGTCCATTGTGTCGGAAAATATGGCATTCAAAAAAATAATATTGTTTACTAGTTTTGGAGGGTAGGAAAACAGGGCAACTCTTAATTGTTGCACCGACAAAGCACGTTGCGTCGTTTTCTCTCCAATTATTTATTCAGTGTAGGGCCCAATGGGCTAGAAGACAAAGGAAACAGGCCCAGCACGATAACCTCATTCGTTCAGAGATAAGCTCGACATAGCGATCATCTAATCTGCTAAACTAACGGCTGAGACATGCTCGTGCACTGCTGCTCGTTGTCCTTGTGCATTTAGTAAGGTAGTGAAATAAAGAAAGGTTGTAAATGAAGGTGGGGTAGAAATTTAAGCAAATTGTTCAGGCCATGGCCGACATGGCTTGTCATGACACTTACCTCGAACTCAGCAATCCATAGACGCAACAAAACATGGTATCGCTTACACTTTATTCTCCCGCTTGGATCTCAGTTCCCTTTATTGGGTTTTTTTATTATACATGGATATCTCTTTTACAAATCCCACAGAATCTTATATTTATTAGTTGAGGAAAAAGGAGCTAGCCAGTATTCGGGTGCAAACGAATTGGATACAGATCAGATAGTGGTAAAATCATATTTGTATCTGTTTTTATTTTTTGAATACGGATTGGATAATAGACAGATGCTGATAGAATATTAAACGGATACAAATCGGATATCCGTAAATATATAAATTTTTTCATAATATATATTAAACTACATTGAATATACCTATTATTCGGATACAGATAATTATAATTTAAAATCATATTTATATTCGAATTCGTACGGATATTTAGATATCAGATATTCGTATTTAATATTTGAATGTGGATCCGGATACAAACGGATAATATCCGATCCGTTTGCATTCCTACAGGAAGCAAGGTAGTCATAATATAGTTTTAGGGAGAATTTTTTGTATACTCGTCAAAATTTTCAAAATTATGTATTAAATTTATATATCATATTGAGCCTTCTATTTTTTTTTTAAACTCACAGATTTATCAAATTTTATTGACTTCTCTATTAATATTCATGAAAAATCTATAAAGTATTCAATTTATTCTTTATAAAAAAATGAAAAGTATGTAAAATGTTTAAGAGAAATATTAAGTCTTCTATTTTTTTGGTTTTGAGATCAAATTATTCATTTTCATAATGACGCACACACAAATATATATCTAAATGTCATTGTGTATGCATTATAATTACATAAGTGAACCATTTATCCTCTTTGAAACTGATCATTTATAAGATGGAATCTTCTTATACATACTACATATTTTATTTTTTAATAAATAATATATAGGTACTTATAAATTTAAAATGTTTTTTTAGAAAATTCAATAAATTGACAAATTTGTAAGTTTTTTAAATTTAGAAAGATATATATGATACTATAAATTTAGAGGGGCGCAAAATACGCTATTATGTTTTTGAGAGGTATACATTAAACTCCCTCATATTTTAAATAATCATTTACGAATTCACCCATAAATACTCTTATAATTTTTTTTTACGCATTTTACAATGTACACTTGCATATTATGTTGATGCACAATTATTTATTGTGTCGATACATGGGCAATTGGGCACAGTTATCGATTTCAGTTAGGACATAATTTTTGTTGATTGTCATATGATTTTGATTAAAGGTATGGTCCCTCGTCCTCCATTTCTCAATTTGTTTCCCAGTTCATTTTTTCTTTTTAAACTTCCATACTTTTTTTTATTGGATTATTTGCACTTTCTTTTTTTTATCACTCACTCTTCTTTTATATTTTTTTCATCTGTTTAATCTCACTAATATTTTCAATGATATACAAGAAATCTTAAAATCTAAAACTACGAATATTTTGTACTCGATTTTCTCTTTCAAATGAGATCCATATTGAATTTTTTTTTTATTAGCTATTAGATTTACGGACTTGAAATTAACACTTTATAGAGTTGTGTAACAAGGTTTAAGACTTGAAATATTTAACTTAATTATTAGTAGGATGCAACTACGTACTTGAAAATTAACACTTTACAGAGCTGTATAGCAAGGTTACAGATTTAAAGATTTAAATAATTCGATGCAACAATTAGCGCCAGATCTAAAAAGATAAAATTCATAAATTATTTGTTAGGGTTACAAACTTGAAAACAATATATAATTACTTTACAGAGTTGCGTAGCAAGATTTACAAACTTGAAATCTTAGATTTAAATAATTAGATGCAGCAGCTAGCGTCAGATCTAAAAAGAAATTTAAATTACTTGTTAGGTTTACATAATTGAAATCAACGCTTTACAGACCTGATGAGCAAGGTTTACAGACTTAAAAGTAGAGATTTAAAGACGTTCTAGGAGATGATCCAACACTAGCGAATTTATAGAAAATCAAAAGTGGATAGTTGGGGGATTTGACTAGGGATTGAGTATGGGGGGCACTTAGCAAGTCTCTTTTGATCAAATCAAAAGGTATTTTGATGACTATTGGTCAATACGTGCTACAATAATTCATATTTGGCCATTGCACCAATAATTAATGTACACTTCCTTACTCAATTTTGTTTTGCAAAATCTTAATTAAAAATATTTAGAAATTGACTAGGGAATCATAGATTGGAGGCTACATATAATATTTTTAATAATTTTTAGTAACTTCCCCTTTTAGTAAAAATTCGAATTTTTGCTGTTTAAAATTTTATAAAAGAGGGTTTAATTTAATTAGAATCGCTTTAATTCAGATACATGAATAAAATTTGAAGCTTCATGCATGCATTGTGAAAACTTGCAAATAAAATTGGGTGTTTTCTTCGTAAAACAAGGATTTTATTTGGCAATGAAATCATCCGTTGGGTTGCAGTTACATAAGAGAAAGCTAATGTTATTATCGAGTATACTATGGTAACATTTTGATCAAAACAGATTTTACATACTAAACCATAACATATATGTTAAAAATGACACAATATATAAATGGGTCCTGCGCAATGAGCGGCCTCAATTCTAATTAATATGGACAACCAGTCTTTGGTCTAGTAGCAAAGGAAATACTCTCAGTATGAAAGATCACAGATTTGAAATTCCAATGAATTGAAATCAAATGGAGGGTTGGGAGTTTTGGATTTGACTTGTCAAAATGAGGCATTGCTGGTCAAATGGATCTGGATATTGGAAACCAAGCCAGAGGGACTATGGGCATCCACACTCCTCAAATTGCATGGCATCTCCAGCGTCTTCACATGCGCTTCGGCATACCAAACAATGCACCAGCTAGACATTCTATCGGCTAACAAAGGTTACCTATGGAGAATGAAAATTCCCATGAAGGTCAAAATTTTTATCTGGCTTATGAGGGCGAATAAAATACTGACGCAGGAGGTCTTATTGTTCAGAGGGTGCAATGTCCCTACGGGTTGTCATCTTTGTCAACATACGGCCACCGAAACAAGGAACCACGTTATGTGGAATTGTCATTTCGCTAAAGTTTTCTTAAGAGGACTACTAATGCATTTCAACGTGGCCTTGCCAAATGGGACCTCCATTAAAAAAGCTTGGAAATTGTTCATTCATGGAGAGTCAACGAGAGATAATGCGCGAAGGAACGCAATTTGGGCGGCAGGCACATGGTGCCTGTGGAGAGAGAGGAATCGACATCTCTTCTCTAATAAGTGCAAAACAATCCAGATCTTGATTAATGATACGGCTATGGATATCTATTTCTGGTCACACTCTGGGTAAGGGAGGGCCAAACCATGCGGGGGTCTATATTGCTCCCTCTTAGCGGCAATTACCGCTAGTTAGTTTATTCTATCTTATTGTAAAATTAGAGAGTTAGGACTTTGTAAATAACTTTTGGTCTTTGTCTTAATATATATTCGTTGACCACCTACCGTCAACCATAAAAAAAAAGAAATTCTAATGAAGAAATCATTTGTAAATAATGTTAAATAGTTGGGTGACTTACTAAAAAAATTCTAATCAATTTGTTATCACTCTAATATAGGTCCATTATAGTAATTTTTCATTTAACTACTAAATCGTAGGAAATCTAAAACTGTGTAGTAAAAGTATATAAATATTTTTCATAATATAATAATATAAAGAGGAGGGATCGGATGACACCTCTTTTTGGTGACATCCGAGTTACCACATTCATTTTTTTCATTTTCAAAGTCCAAATCGTCGATCCAAACCGTTCAACATGATTATCTAAATAAAATGTACTTGCAGATCAAATTTTATATTTTTTTGAATTTTTTTACTATTTATTAAGATGGGTACAAAATTCAATGGTCTAAGTATGGCTGTTTTTTTGTAAAATACTTAATAAATAGTAAAAAAATTCAAAAAAATGTAAAATTTGATCTGCAAGTACATTTTATTGTGGAGATCATGTTGAACGGTTTGGATCGACGATTTGGACTTTGAAAATGAAAAAAATGAATGTGGTAACTTCGGATGTCACCAAAAAGAGGTGTCATCCGATCCCTCCTCTAATATAAAATACTGATACATAAGTTAATAAATTATCTAAGGTCACGAATAATCAGTCCAATAGTACTATAGAAGAAGAACACATAGTGGTTGAGATAAGATTTTTATTATAATATATATGATTCGTCCTCAACAGATCCCATGCATTTTTCATTTCATGTTGACCACAGAGATATATATAATAACGTCTAAATCTATGTCCCTTCAGTCTATATTTTGTTTGATTTTATATTTCTTATTAAGATCATTAATTGCCACTAATTAATGGTTTAGAAGAGACTATTTTATTTATGTAAGATGTCATGAAGCACAGTCTACAGTACTATAGCAATATATAATTAAATAACATTAAAAAGATGTTGGAATGCACAGAGACCATTTAATAAAAGAAAAATAAAATCAGATTGCTGGTTGTTATTTAAAATATTGGTATTGATAGAAATATGTATCGGTGAGCATGCAATAGAAATATTTTCGCCAACTTTTGAAAAATGTGGATGGTTCAGCCTCCATTTTTGTACCTTCACCTTTTCATTTTCTAATAACAAATAATTTTAAACTCATGTCAAAATAAAGCTAGTTAGACGTGATCTATATTATTTTCTCTAAACAGATATAAAACTTGTCACTTTTCGGACTTTTTTTTTATATAAATCAATAAGTTAAAAAATCAACTTCCAGAAATTATTCACATCGGTGTATTTTGCAAACTTTCGAGACTAACCAAAACAAAGTCAAAATACCGTTAATTTTTTATATGTACATAGAGAAAATAATGTAAATAATATCTAACATCTTATTTTGATACTTAAGTTGTCATTAAAACTTTAAAAAGGAGGTAGAATGGGGACATTTTCTAATAAATTCAGATGTTTATTTTGGCCAAAATGAGTATGCAATTTTTGGGCTGATAGGAAACTTGGTGGAAGAGTATTTGAGAGATAAACTAATTAAGAGTAGTTATTTGGCCCATTCAAAAAATTAACAACTTAATTATTCAACATTTTCATATATGAAACGGCAATTTTCTGCCTTTTTAAAAAAAAAAATTTATTCAACATTTAATCAACGACCCAATAGATACATCAAACTAATTATTATATGGCTCTGCTCGCCTCCAATTTTCTGTCGGTGTCGCAACTTCAAATTCAAGCTTAAATATTTAAGCAAATTTTGTGGTCAACTGGTTAATAAATCTAATTGTCAATATATAAATCTCTTTCCTTTTTTTTTTTTTTAAGTTAACATGTCTTTGTGAAGATTCTAATACGCTTGACCACAGAATCTACAAGGAATTAAAGTAGCTTTAGAATCTCCTAACAATGCTAATTAGGCCCCACTGAATTCAAAAAGAGCACTGCGAATAAAGAAGCATTCTGCTCCCAAGTAAAAACATAGTAACCGCAGCACCCTCTCACGATGGAACACGTGGCCAGTTCTGCATCTCCCATCGGGCCATCTCATTATCACGAGAAAAGTAAAAATGTAAAAAGATAAAATAATTTTTTTTAGATGGTTGCCAAGTAGAAGTGTCAATATCTTTTTAGCCGTTTATCCGACCCGTATCGTATTCAATAAGACGGGTATGAGTAAGATTTTTTTCCGTTAGCTTATTGGGTATGGGTATGGATAAGAATTTTTTTTCGTTAACCAAATGAGTAAGGGTATGGGTAATGACTATTTCGTACCCGTTACCCTATAGAGTAATTATAAAATCTAAATATATATTCAATTCAATTTCCAATCCACCTAAATATGTATTCGTGTTTTTGAATTTTCTTCCTTTATAAAACACAATTTAGTTGGAATTGATTACACATTTATTTTCATTTTTTATTAAAAATGTAATTACATATGTGTGAAATGAATGAGTTTTTTATATTTAATTTGTAAAATATAATAAAACTAATTATTATATTAGTAATATCCATTATTCATCCGCTACCGTTTCGTTACCCGATAATATTAACGGGTAAGGGTAGGGTAGAGTAAGATTAATTTTTAATTGGTACGAGTAGGATATGGATAAAGTCAATTTTAATGAGTATGGGTATGAAAATGACTCCACCCGACCCGTACCGTACACATTGACACCCCTAGTTGACAAGTGCCAACCAGACCCCTACCTAGTCCTAGAGGACCGACTCTGGTGAGAGCAATAGGAGACGAGAGGACGCTATCATTTTCATCCAGGTCACCTAGCTTTCGTTGTTCCCTTTTATTAATTAGGTTTTTACCTCTTTCGTTTTGTGCCTGATGGTGATGGGGGACCGCGCCTGAATCACCTCTCTGGATCTCCCCTTTTTCTCCCAATTTGGTGATTTTCATTCATACTTTCATAGCATATATATCTATTTATTTCCTGCGAACCATGTTCTACAAAAGGTGTTTTTTTTTTCTAGTACTAGTAGCGTACATATTATATATATGGTTTGGGGCATGAGTAGTCAGGGTAGGGTAGGTACGTATTTGCTTTTTATGCACTTTTGAAAAGAAAAGGAAAAAAAAAAAGAAAAAGCAGATTTAGTTTTTTTTGTTGTTCCGGTCCATTTAATTTAATTTCCACCATGAATTATGTAAATGGAGCTGCCAGGTCCACTTACTATAATATTTGTCTCACTTGCATCTGTTTATTAAAAATTATTAAATATATAATTATTAATGATTGAGACTATACATATTACCGTAATATGTATATTACACAATGGTCCGCGCTATGAACTCATATTTTTATTTTTAAAGTTCATGCAGTCGATTCGAACCATTAAATATGATTTTCATATGAAAATGTACTTGTAGATCAAATTTTCTTACTATTCTTTTAGAGAGGTAGAAAATCACTTGATTTGAAAATTTGGAACCATAAAAAAATAGTAATTTTCTAACTATCTAAAACAATAATAAAAAAATTCTAAAAAATGTAAAATTTGATCTGCAAGTACATTTTCATATAAAAATCATGTTTAACGGTTTAGATCGACTATTTGAATTTTTAAAATAGAGATATATATTGATAGCACGGATCAATCCGTAATGTGCATTTACCATAGCCTCACTATTATTAATAATAAAAATGTTGGATGCATGATCATATGGGGACATCCGTGTCAAATGTTATGCAAGTCAAATCAAAACCTCCAAGGCAACTTGTGACAATTGCGTCACAACTATATGCAAAACGAATATTATGAATGCAATTCCGCGAGTTAGATGAGATGTTGTTATGTATATATATGATTGATAGGTCCGTACGTATTTTGTTGAATAAGACTTCTCTCTTGTCTTTTATCGTTATATATTTTGGACATTTTGATATAATTAAAGACTTGTTGCGGTAATTTGTTATCACGGATAAACGTTAAATCTAAGAGCATCTACATCCCAACAACTCAAATGAGTTTCTAAATAAATATTTTTTTTAGAAATTAAGGTCTCTAAAATTTCTAACTCTCACATTTCTGAAATTAATTTTAGAGTTTCTATTAAGCCACGTCAGCAACAAATTAAAAAGTAGAAATAATTTAAGACAATTATTTGGTCAGCATGGAGTTTATAAAAAGTTTCTTAATAAAAAACTTTACTACATAGTTTCTAAATAAAAAACTATCCCACATTCTTGAAACTAGATTAGAAACTGCCATGTCAGATTAGAAATTCTAATAGTACCAAGGATGTAGATGCTTTAAAATTTCTAAACCCCAGTTGGTTGAATTAGTAATTAATGTAAAAAATACGGTGCAACTTCTTATAGCATCAATATTTTTTTTTTGAGTAGAATTTGCATGCAAATTATAGACTTTAATGTTACAAATGGGTCAATGATCGATTCCAACTTATTACTGTCTTACGATAATTGAACTTTCAATGTTATCATGCCTCAAAGTGGAAAAAATCATTTTGTCACCAATCGATGGTCCCATAAAAAGGAAGAAGAATGACGTTGATGCTGAATTTTTTTGTTAATATGTCTTTTTTTTCTTTTCTTTTTGTACATGCCTATTTTCCTTATATGAATATTAACTATATCAATAACTGTTATTATCTTGAAAGGAATATATTGACAACTATATTTCATTAACAACTGCACGACAATGTCAAATGGGACAGTATCCGTGAGAGTACAAGCAGGGGCGGAGCCAGGAATTTATGGAATGGGGGTAAAAAAAAAAAATTAATAAGAATGGTGAGTGAGAGATAATATAAAATAAGAAGTGTCACATGTGAGTTTTTTTATTTTTTTTATTAAAAAAAGTTCTAAAATGCTAGAAATCTCCTAAATTATGCACAAATCATTTTTTTTTAAGAATGAGGGTCAATAGTATAAAATTTCAAAAAAAAATATGGGGGTCAATTTCTTGTACCCCTAGTATTTTACTATAATTTATATAAGAGAAGTATATTTTTAGTACTAGTTTTTGAAAAAAAAAAAAATAGGAGTCAATTGACCTCCATTCTTATATAGTAGGTCCACCTTTGGGGTACAAGAATGGAACAATATCCGCAAGGGTAAAAAGTGACTATCCGCGAAGGTATACCGACAAATTTTTTTTTTTTTTATTAGTGACATCGGGAGTATCCGTGAAGATATACAGATAGTATTCCTCGCGGATATTGTCCCATTAATGTAGTGAAGTGACAATTGCGTCACAACTATATGCAAAACGAATATTATGAATGCAATTCCGCGAGTTAGCTAGATGAGATCTTGTTATGTATATATATGATTGATAGGACTTCTCTCTTGTCTTTTATCGTTATATATTTTGGACATTTTGATATAATTAAAGACTTGTTGCGGTAATTTGTTATCACGGGATAAACGTTAAATCTAAAATTTCTAAACCCCGGTTGGTTGAAATAGTAATTAATGTAAAAAATACGGTGCAACTTCTTATAGCATCAGTATATTTTTTTTTCCAGTGGAATTTGCATGCAAATAGACTTTAATGTTACAAACGAGTCAATGATCGATTCCAACTTACTGTCTTACGATAATTGAACTTTCAATCTTATCATGCCTCAAAGTGGAAAAAATCATTTTGTCACCGATCGATGGTCCCATAAAAAGGAAGAAGAATGTTGATGCTGAATTTTTTTGTTAATATGACTTTTTTTTTTTCTTTTTGTACATGCCTATTTTCATTATTTGAACATTAACTATATCAATAACTGTTATTATCTTGAAAGGAATATATTGACAAATATATTTCATTAACAACTGCGCAACAATGTCAAATATGACAGTATCCATGAGAGTACAAGCAGGGGCAGAGCCAGGAATTTATGGAATGGGGGTCAAAAAAAAAGAAAATTAACAAGAATGATGAGTTATAATATCAAATAAGAAGTGTTACATGTGAGCTTTTGATTTTTTTTTTATTAAAAAAAGTTCTAAAATGCTAGAAATCTCCTAAATTATACACAATTTTTTTTTTTTTAAGAATGGGGGTCAATTTCTTGTACTCCTAGTATTTTACTATAATTTATACAAGAGAAGTATATTTTTAGTACTAGTTTTTGAAGAAAAAAAAATGGAGGTCAATTGACGTCCATTCTTGTATAGTAGGTCTGCATCTGGGTACAATAAGGCAATATCTGCGAGAGTAAAAAGTGACTATCCGCGAAGGTATACCGGCATAAAATGTTTTTTCTATTAGCGACGGGAGTATCCGCGAGGGTATACCGATAGTATCCCTCGCGGATACTGTTCCAACATTATTGTAGTGAAGTGACAACAGAAAAAATGTCTATCATAAATATAAACAATAAAATTACGAATATATATGCTCAGTATAATTAAGCCAAATATATACGGTTCAAAAGTCGTGCAAGTGGAAAATCATTTGGTAGGCAAAGTGCTACTAATATTAAGGGAAACAAGTCGTCCATCCCAAGGCTGTCTACCCACTGTCTGCCGAATTCAAATTAATTAGGTAAGGTACTTGATAACTTGACCCCGTTAGGTTAGATTCGAGCCGTCCAAAGTAAATTTGTACGAATCTTAAAATGGATCCTCTTACATCCATTCTTATATTAAGCACATAGATGTTCTAATCCGTCAACGACTGTGATTAAAAGATGAATTTTCATATTAAATATCAACCCTCTAATATAATTGAACAGTTTTTTTTATTATTTTATACGTCTTTTTTAAGTTTTTCTACGTGTAGAAGTCTAAATTTAAATTTATTTAGATATGTACTAGTCATCACATGTAGATATTATGATTTCTCTACTTTTGTAAAAAATTTCCTAAGTCCCTTATTTAATTGTTAGATATTTAATTTCTTTTTATTTTCAAAATTAATTGAAAGATACAAATCCACAGTCTCTACAAGCCACCAATTTTTATTTTGTTATTTGTCATTGATATATCCAAATAGATAATCTTGAATTCTATTGCTAAGAGATTTTTTGTTCATAGCATATTTAAATGTCTTTTTTCCTTGTTTTGACAAGGGATAAGACTGTCATAGCACCTAACACGAAAAACTTGAGAATCATTGTTAATTTCAAATACAATTATGTCATTACGTTGATAATAATTTAATTTTTGACCCCGCGACAACATTACTTAACTATTTTTGTGGGGCTACACTGAATTATTTGATCTTTGTTTTTGTTTATGTTCTACTATAGCAAGGTTTTAAATGTATGCAAAATATCTCCATTTCTCCATTCTTATATTAAGCACGTAGATGTCTTCATCCGCCAACGGCTTTGATTAAAAGATAAAATTTCGGATTGGACATCAACCCTCCAATTAACTATTTTGATTCTATGCATCTTTTTTAACTTTGTTTACGTGTAGAAGTCTAAATTTATTTAGACATGTACTCGCCGCACGTACTCTCCACATGTATATTGTATCATCTTTATAATTGGTCATGATTTCTTTCTGTTTTTTAAATGTCATTTAAGAAAATTTTGAATTGATTGATAATTGATTGGTCATGTCTTCATTTCTTTTTATTTTTGTATATCATTTAAGGAATGTTATTTCTCATTTAATATGTTATTTGTTTGAGATTTTTTATATGAAAATATGTCAAAAAATTAAAAAAAGATATGTCATTTAATATGTTATTTACGTGTACATGTCGTTTAAGGAAATATTATTTGTCATTTAATATGTTATTTAATATATAAACTAGTACGCACGGGCACGATACTAGTTTATATATATATCTAGAATGAACCTAAGTTTATTAAAATATTTAATGAACTTAAGTTTATTAAAATATTTAATGAACTTAATCAAAGAAATCAAAATCAAACAATAAATTTGAATTGTTGATCTAGATGTCATGGTCCGTTAACAGTTGTGATTAAAAGATGAAATTTCAGATTGAATATCAATCCTCCGATCAAATAGTCTGCTTTTGTTTGATTATATGCATCTTTTTTATATTTTTTTTTACGTGTAGAAGTCTAAAATTTATTTAGGCACATACTTAGTGATGCCTCTCCAGCACTCTCTATCTCACAGAATCTATGTTTCCTCTTCTTTCTTTATATTTTTTTCAAGAACTTTCCTAAATCCCAGTATTTGATTTCAGATACTCAATTTTCTTATTGGTCCTGATTTCTTTTTATTTTTTAAATGTCATTTAAGAAACTTTTGGACTAATTGATAGTTGATTGGTCATTTAAATGAACTTAGTAGATAAAAAAGTATTAATCGGACCAATATATTAAATATGCGTTACTTTTTATTGTTCTTAGATTCAGCAACAAAAAACTATAATTCTACACTAGCAAATAGAATTTGATTCTTCCTACAATACACACACATTTGGACCAATATTAATTCGCTATAGGACGACCATTTGTAAATTCTCTGTTCAAACAAAACTAATTCGAATAAAAATGCTAATACACACGAAATTTTATCAAACGTTGAAGAATATTGTTTAAAAGAGCGTACGTAGAAACGAAGTAACACATAGAATTTGATCTTTAGTTGACAAATATTAAAAGCGTTTGGAATTAAAATAAAAGAAGAATTATAAAAAATTTAAAAAGATGGTCTTGTCCTCTAGATGAACTCAAATAATTTGCTTTTAGTTGTTGAACGCAAACATTATTTCTGATAGTATTTTTCAACTTTTAATCACATCTTTTATTATAATATGTCATTTTTTATGAAAATATGTTATTTTGTATAAGAATTTTTGGATTAATTGATAATTGGTTGGTCATTTAAATGAACTTATTAGTAGGTTCTTAAATATATATTGTTGTTCGTACGGCATATGATTAGTTTAAATATCTCCTTTTTCTTATTATACTAATTGACTTTTTATTTATAATTTGAATTTAGGACCAATCTATTTTTTAGGGATATTGTTGAATAATTATTCTTTTCATTGATATATTTTTTATGAAAAAAATATGTTATTTTGTATGAGAATTTTTTTTTTGTTCTCTTATAATATGTCCTCATTGTAACGCACGGGCACGATACTAATATTCTAAATAAGCTCCGAAATCTTTATGGCTCGGCCGTGACTGTTTTATTCCGTCTTGTCCCCCCATGGACATCTTCACGAATCACTGTAATAACTCACTAAATGTTAGTCATTACTATGTTTGCCAAAGTCTATATATCTAACCACTGACCAGCGTATGCGTCAATAATATCACTGTTTAAAACTTGACTTAAAATTACACCAAGGAAATTGTGTCGTTAATGCTAAGCTATATGGAGACGACTCGGATGAGGACTTGCTAGATGAGTAGCTATAGTGATGATTTTGTGTATGTGTTGGTAGTTTGCTTATGGTCCAAAACTACTTTAATCTTTGATGTTTGCTTTTGTAATAGGTTCTAGTTGATAGCTTTAGAATATTGGATGTTGTTTTTAATTTGTGTGATGTGATATTTGTTTTTGTAATACTTAAAAGTAAAACATGAACATTAGATTTGTTACCAGTGGTTTGGTACCAAGATTCCTTTGATATTTGGTTTCGTTGAATACTTTTGTCCAAAAAAAAAATGCTAAGCTATATGTTTATAGATAATACATATTTACTAACCAAACACAGTTAAATGTTAGTTAAAACGTCATATTTATTAATACTATATAGAACGGATTCAAATCTGCTGAAATTCGAGATCGTGAACAGTAACCCTGAAATTCCTAAAATCCGGAATCCAGCCGTCAAACTATTTCGAGATGCGTGCACAAAAAAACTAGCTATTTTGAGATGCGTACACTAAAAAAATTGGACGGCTGGATTCGAGATTTCAGAAATTTCGGAGGTACTGTTTATGGATCTCAAATTTGATCAGATTTAAATTCATATAGAACCGACACGACTAATAGACAACAAACTTGAATTATTTGTTCGTCATGATTGGCTTGCTAGAAGCAATGATGATCAAGCATGTGAGGTTTGTACAACACATCAGTCATTTTTTTTTATTTGAACGTTGTATGATTGACAAATATATTAATCTAATTAACAATTAGCTACTTATTCTTAGTATTTAGTTAGATATTGACATCTAAGTACATATATATAGAATAATAGAGATGTCCAGGACAGTGTTGGACCTGACTTGGATGGACACTCGAGTGAACTCCAAAATTAATTGTTAAATGTTCAAAACACTTGGTGGGTGACATGTTGATACTTTATTTCCTCCAAATTTGATATACAATCTATCTAAATTGTAGAGAAGATGTATGTACTTTCAAACTTTGAGTTGTGCTAAAGTGCTATGCATTAGCAAGAAAAAAATTGTACTACCTTATGGGAAATATCTGATGCATGCTTCAAAGTTTGAACGGTTGATATGATGAGTCACTAAATTTGATGTACATCTTCAAATTAGTTGGGCTAAAATATAACGTTTCAGATTTTTTTTTTTTTTTTTTACAATTCTTTTAGATCGGAACAAAACCAATATTCTTACTGGACGGTCCGGAACTTTTAGATGGTAAATTATCTTTCTATCTTAAAAATAGTAAAAAGATATCTGAATATTATATAAAATTTGGTCTCTAATATAAAATCATGTAGACCAGGTAATGCTGCTTCATAGTAACAAATAAATTATTCGGGTTCAATTCGGCGGGATTAAAAATTCGTGATTCGGAAATAATTCGGATATAATTCGATGATTTGGTCCCACAAAGAAGAAAAAAAAACAAAAAACACCTAAAAAAACTAAAAAAAAAATCGTGTTTTATTCCCGAATAATTCGTCGTTCAGTTCAGAAACACCAAATAAAAGTTTTATTCGTGAATTATTCCACTATGCTGCTTGTGTTGTTGTAAGCAATCATCTACTTAGTCTATTTGACTAGATTTGCAAAACATATATTTGTTGAATTTTACGATTTCTTGTCTTGAGATATTGTGCAGGTTCATGATGGTATAAATTGTTAGAAGTATCAAGGATGAATCATGATGAACCAAGAAATAGATCAAGAAGACTTGACTCAAGGCTATTATAATTAGAAATATGTAAAATTGGTTAAGTTTGAGATTGAGGTAATTGATTTAACCCGTTGTAACGCTTATGAACCGTTACACAACGGAACAATTCATTTCCCGAGATCCAAATTCTGAAAAACTTCCAAAGAGTTTATGTTGTGTAACCCGTTATAATGGTTGAAAGCGTTGTCATAAATGAGCGTATTAAATGCATAACCAATCAATTGGGACCAACCGTTGTAACGGTTAATATAGTCGTTATAACGGTTGATGCCAGTTACCTAATTTCGTTTCTCCATCTATAAATCGAAACGAAATCTAGGTTTCAATCCAATCTTTGGCCGCCTCAAAATTCAAAAACTAGATTTTCCAGTAGATATAGAATTCTCCATTGTTGCTTGTGCATCAAACTTTAATATTTTTACAACAATCTCAAACCTACTCCACCATAATCAATCTTGATAAGAAATAGAGTGATTTGTGTGAGATCTCTTCTTTTTTATTCAAACACTAGAGCCTTTAGTGCTCGCTTGTTAGGGTCGTGTGACTTCCTGGAGTTTTGTTAGGGCTCACCAGTTCCATCTTGTACTCTTTTCTCATTGCGTAAAGAAAGGTGCACCATCTCAAAAGTCACAGAGCCCCGAAGACGTAGGCATCTTTGAGTCAAACTCCATAAATATATTTCGTGTCAAGTGTATCTTAACTCTTCTATTTATTTACGTACACTTGCTTATTCTTAAGTTTTTTTTATTCCACCAAGAACAACTCACATACACACGAGATTTAATTTAATAGTAGACTATCAAACCAACTAAGGTTAAAATTTTAAAAAGCCCCATATTTATCCCCTCTAGATGCCATTATAGACATCAGCTTGACATGCAATTACATCTTAGGAAATCGAAATTTGCTTGCAAAGTTCTGCCATTTTTTATTATATTTTGCAAAGAACCTTAACACTATTCTTTGTAACTTTATTATTTTTATAACTATATGATGGATTATGTTGTTGTTAACAAATTTTGTTGTCCATATAATATATTCTGTTTGTTGTTTTATTTTAATAGATTGAGCAACGGCGTGAAAAAAGGTAACGAAAATGAAAAGCAGCAATATTAAAAAAAAAAATCAGGGTAATGCCCATCGGTTAGTCTTGAGGGAGCACACTCAGGGGTGTTCAAACGGTTCAGTTTGTTCAGTTTTTAACCGAACCGGATAATTTCGGTTTAAATGGATCGGTTTTTCGGTTTAAATAAATCGGTTCGGTTGAAATTTTGAATTATTTCGGTTTAAATGGATCGGTTCGGTTTAGACTTTTTAAAACCGACTAAACCGAACCGACCGGTTTATATTGGTTTGACTCTAATTTTATTGGTATTATAATGATTTCATTAAACTAAAACGAACTCAACCGAACCGAACTTCAATTATTGTGTATGATAATGTGTTATTTTCATTAATAATGGTACCAATATATTTACTTCGGTTTGAACTAAACAAACCGAAATTACTTCGGTTTGTTCAGTTCAGTTCTTAATCGGTTGATAGGTTTAATCGGTTCGGTTCGGTTTTATATTTGAAAACCAAAAAAAATTTGGTTTAGTCATTTTTCTTCAGTTTCAACCGAACCGACCGTTTGAACACCCCTATGCGCACTCTCTCTTGATAGATCAAAATGGTGGGGGTATCATGTCACCAGATTTGGTTGAGAGAAACAGGGAAAAAAAAGTAGAGGCTACTTCTCCACGGACGGAAATGGACGCATCAGGCATTCAGGCATTGCCTGTTGGCCTGTTGGGTATTGCCAGCACCCAAAAAGAGTACCTCTCCACTTTCCTCTTCAGAGACGCTACCATTCCAGTGGCACATCTCCGTAATAAACCTCCATTCCAGGGGCAATCTATTACGCATCTAGGGAACTTAAATAAAAGAAAAATTATTTTCCCGCGCCGTCACAAAAAGTTATGCGCCAATATTAGAGAGATCCGCGAATCGGAGGGGCAGCAATAAATGGAATCAATTCAGTTTCATGCCTTTATAAGTTTTCGTCCGTACGAGGTGGTATTGGGAATGAGAGAGAGAGTGAAATAGGGAAAGACAGGTAGCGATCCCTAGTTCCTATTCCCCACACACAGGACCACACAAACACATACTCCAATGCCGATGGCAGTTTTTGGGCCCCTTTATCTGTCAGCCAATGAGAACTCGACAGGGCAAGTTACTGAAACCACTCTGGTTTTATAAAACCGCTCTCAATTTCCGATCGGCACCAATTCTCACTCTTTAAAGCCATCCATCGCTCGCCCTCTTCATCTCCAACATCACAACACAGACACAGCTAGCTATTCTATTTCTATTTCTATCTATACCTACATGTCTATATCCCTCGCTAGCTTTTCCGTCCTCTTTTTCTCCCTCTCGTTTTAAATCTACTTTCCATTTTAAGAGATGGGAAGGGGTAGAGTGGTGCTGAAGCGGATAGAGAATAAGATAAACAGACAGGTGACTTTTTCCAAGAGGCGGTCGGGGTTGCTAAAGAAAGCGCACGAGATTTCTGTGCTCTGCGATGCTGAGGTGGCGCTTATCATCTTCTCCAGCAAGGGGAAGCTTTACGAGTTCGCCACCGAGAATGGGTATGTGCTTTTTCCGTTTCATTGCTTTGAATTGTCTCAATTTAGGTTCTATCTTCTCAAGCTTTGGTTGGATTGGTGATGTTTCATACTGTTTCATGACTGCTCTTTTTTTTTTCTTTCGTGTTGTGATCACTTGCTGACTTGCGATATGAACGAGTGTACAAATGAGTCGGAATTTGGACTGGGCTAAATTAAAGGGATAGTGGGAAGTGAGGAGTTAAAAGGTGAAATTAAGACTTCTATTTCTAGCACATAAGAAAGATTTCTATTTCTAGTGATCTGAATAGAGAATAAATGATTGCATCACTTTTTTATTGTACAGGTTCATTTTCTTGCTTTAATTGGAAATTTTGTGAGGACCTTATCTTTACTGAACTATGCTAGTTTCTTAAAACTGAGAGAACGATAATTGTTTTCTTTTTCTTTATTGAAGGCATATACTGACCCTGGCACTCTTCTGTACGACCATCCGTACATCCAGCCAAAAATTAAATAAAGAATTATTTCTTCTTTATCTCCTGTTGTATAATTGGGATCAGATCTAATAATCCCTGGGTAGCATAATTTAGGGTTTGGGTTTTCATTGCTTAATGTTAATTTCCCCCAAATTGTCATTCGGTTGCTTGTTTATGTAAAACTATTTTTTTTTTTTAAGGTGTAAAACTACTTTTAGTGTCAGAGTTCTTGTAGAGTTGTAGTAATCCATCCTTTATGGGCCGTTAGTCCTCTGATATAAAACTTTCTTTTGCTTTTGTGCAATCCGTTCTCCTTTTGATGTTAACTGGGAGTGGGAACTTACTGCCGGCTTTTTCATGGGAACTTGGCTTCTCTTGCTTTGTCTTTTGCATTAAGCTGCTACTTTAGAATCATTCTGTAGTAATCTTTTTTATAGGAAGTTTCTAGCTACTTGGTATCAACTCACAAGTACAAAAACAAAGTGTGTTCTCCTACGAAAACCTCTATATATGGTAAATATATCAAGGTTCAGGAGGGGACAGAGAGTGAAGTAGCTGGTAAATGTATAGGATCTGTGGTTATAGCAAGAGCTGTATGGATCAGTCCTTCTATAAGTCATGGTTTAAGGAGGTTCTTCCAATTTAAACTGGGAGGTTACAAGTTTAAAGAAGTTAGGTTATAATTAAAGTTGTATTTCTTTTGATTAATATACAACTAATGATAGAGGAGGGTTCAAATGCCTCTATTTTTCATGCCTCCATCATGCCTCCAATTTTTAAAACTTTAATAACTCAAAATTTAAAACTTAAAAGTCAAAATAAAACCATTGGATATGATCTATATCATTTTATCTATGCACGTGTAAAAAATTATGACATTTCAATTTTGTTTTGGTTATCATCAAGAGCTTGTAAAAAACGTACTAATGTGGATAATTTCTAGACGTTGATTTTTCAACTTATTGATTCGCATAAAAACAAAATCAAAATGTGATAATTTTTTATGAGCACATAGATAAAATGATGTAGATCATATCCAACGGTTTTATTTTGACTTTTAAGTTTTAAATTTTGAGTTATTACAGTTTTAAAAATGAAGGCATAGTGGAGGCATGAAAAATAGAGGCATTGGAACCCTCCTCCTAATGATCTTTTTTTATTCTGTTCTTGTCCTTAAGAATTAATATACTAAATAGACTTTGTATACAGTTTGGAACTGTTATATGCTACATCCCAGGAAATATATTTTTAACATATATTTCAATCTTAGATCTTTTAGTCAAAGTCAGCATGTATTTCTTTGTTATCAATAATAACCGTACAATGATTTGTACATTCGTGTGTACCCTAATTTACTATTTTTAATATCCATAAGCATGACCAGCTTAAAGCACAACAAAACTTTTTCATATTTCTGTCATATTTTTATAGCTTAAAGCACAACAAAACTTTTCCTTTTTATTCCCCCCCCCCCCCCCCCCCCCCCCCTACACACACACACATACCGCACCCTATCTCTGCACATGTGGTGTTCGAACCCTAGTTCTCCAGCAGGCTGCATCACTGGGGAGAACAACAATACTTGAAAGCATCAGAACTGGATGAGCTTGTTGTATGCTTTATAAAGGCTCCAACTGGAAGCTCATTCATCCGGTAATAATGTCATGACAAATATTCCCTTGATCATACTAATGGTTCCATTCATGTTATGTAAGTTATTTCATAGGAATAGCAACGTTATGGTAATGGTTTCATAGTTTGCTTTCATAGTATGTCCTTTTGATATTATGGGTTCTTTCATTAATGAAATACTCTTAACAAAATGTTGTACTGAAGTATTGCTTTCCCCATGGCTGTATAGGTTCTTTAGGCCCTTGCCAAGCATGGGTCGTCTCTTAGTTAAGTTTCTGTTCCGTCATCCAAAGATTGAAGGAATCATATACTTAAATCTTTTGCGCATTTCCATATATTAGTTATCGACTATTAAGGAAAGAAAACCACTTAGCATGTACTATCGATACTTGGGTTTTCTTTTCATTAAGGGCGTGTTCATTTGTCACGGAATTAGACGGGATAGGATTTGATGGGAGTGGGAACCCACTTTTGAAAAAGTGAGAACCCATGAATATGAGTACATACGGGATTGATTATGGGAATGTGCTGAAATGAGTGTTCGGTTGTATTGTGAGATTAATTGTGGGAAATCTTAATTTATTTTAAAATATGTATTTTTATTTAAATTTTCCACCTATTTAAAATAAAAAAATATTCAGAAAATAATTACACTAATGTGCTGTAAAAAATACTATAAAAATGTTTAAATGACTATTTTTACAATTTGTTAAATGTTTAAATGACTATTCTACAATTCAAAATATTTGTACAGAAAATAATTTGCACCGTGGGAAAATAATTTGCACTATATTTACTTGATAAATGTTTAATGTCTTGTATTAATTTGCAATCTATTTTGATTTATGTTATTAGCTCACACTTTGTAATAATTTATACATTATTTGATGAATTCTACACAATAGACAAATTAAATCATGACTATTACAATTAGGGGTGTAAACGGAGCGGATTCGGAGCGGATAATGCTAATACCAAATCCGTATCCGCCTTTCAATGAGCGGATACGGATACGGATACGGATAGTAAACGGATATCAAAATTTAAAACCATATCCGCCTTAAACGGATACGGATACGGAGCGGATAATCCACGGATACGGATTCGAATACGAATACAGAACGGATAATTGTCGGATATTGAGTAATTCTACTAAATTTCAGAATTGTAAGTTGCCCAATTTGAATTGCCCATGAATTTCCTTGAATTTCATAATTGTCCTTCCTCTTGCTTCTGTCTGTACTCTCTAAGCAAGTATGATTTTCCCTGTTTTCTTCTTATTCAATGCCAGTAGGATCTTAGGCAAGAAAAATAGCACATGTTTTTTTTTCCAGCTACGGCTCCTACTCGAGACAGCATATTAGTTTCGCCCCTTCAGTTACAGAAACCCTTAAATTAGATACAAACAATAGTCAATAAGTTAACAATAAGCCACTATATCCAAACCAGTAGACATAATTGCATTAAAAATTACTGAAGTTAACAAAGTTCTAAAACTACTACAATAATATAAAAATTACAAACGAAACCTAACTATTAAACTACTGAATGCATCCTAGAACCAGTACCTAGAAATTCATACCAGTACTGCTGAAAATAGATCGTTGGCTTTACTGACAACCAGAAATAAAAATCATTTAAAGTCCAGTATCTTTTACTACTCATTTCTCATGATACCAACTCACAATCAAATGTTAACAGAAATAAGAAAATAAATTATATTGTTTTGCATTAGAAAAGCGAAATACTAAAGTTAAATTCTCACATAACCAAATGACAATCAAACCAACCAATCAATTAATTAGCAAGTTAATAGACAAAAATTATAGTTACCTAGATCAAATTTTGAAGAAAGAAAAACACCTGGGAAGCTCTGGCAATGGAGCTACGTACCGGAGTACTGGACCCTTGATAAATAAAAAATAATGTCAAAGGAAATAGAAAAATACAAATAATCAAAACATACTTGATAATTGCGAGCGACAGGGAGGATGTAAGTGCGAGCCCTTCTTGGTTGGAGAGCGCAATAGGGAGGGTTTAGGGCATGAAAGGCGTGCGCAAAGTGAGAGAGAGAAAGGCGTGCGCGAAGTGGTAGGCATGAAAGGCATGAAAGGCATGAAAGGCGTGCACAGATGCCGTAGGTCGGTGGTGGTAGGTGATAGGCGGCAGACGTGCGCAAAGTGAGAGAGAGAAAGGCGTGCGCGAAGTGGTAGGCGGTAGGCCGGTGGTGGTAGGCGGCAGGTGATAGGACAACTTAGCGACTTAGCGTGAGAAAACTAAGAAGTGAGAATGGTCCGGACTGAGACTAAACATTAGTCCCACGAGAGAAACGAAATGAAAATGATTTGTGTATATATGAACTTTCCGACTAAATTAAGAAAACTTCGGTGCTGCGGATACATAGCGGATATCCGCTCCGTTTACATCTAAGGAAATTTATCCGTTTCCGTATCCGCGTTATTTAGCCATATTCAGTATATATCCGTATCCGTATCCGCCAATTATCCGCTCCGTTTAAAACGGATACGGATATTAATCGGATTCGGAGCGGATACGGTACGGATAATCCGGATCCGTTTACACCCCTAATTACAATTCAATAAATAAATTATAAATGCAAATGTAAATATTATTTTACATCAATGGTTTCTTTTAAATATAAATTTTATCATAATATAGCTTCATAATTTGTTGGTATTGAAAATTGGATCTACGTTAAAATAATATTTTATTATTTTACATGGTGATTGCATGCCAACAATCAACTTTTGACTACTTAAAATAATAAAATATACACACTGCTTCAGTAGTGGCTCCGTGGGAAAAGAAAAATGAGCTCAGAGCTAATGTTAAAATTCCTATGAATTTCTCAAGTTTTTGGACATTTCTATAGGTTTTTTCCTATGATAAAATTGGTTAGCCGAACTCACCGTAGAAAAGAAATCCTATTTATTTGAAAATTCCATCAAAACCAACAAACACCCAAGGTGCCGAACATGCCCTAATATTGTAAAGCAGATTATGGATAAGATATTTCAATAGCAAAAACATTTGCGCCACTTTTATTTTAGAAATGAAGCCACTATTAAAAGTTATGTGACACATTTCAGAAGAACTATCGAGGAAATAGGGTTTGTAATTAAGCTGGGGCGGAACTAAATTTAGATTGGGGATGCTAAAACGTAAAATGATTAATATATGTAAATGCATAAAGTGGTATTGCTGGGATTTGAACCAAATCTCCACGACCACAAATGAAATTCTAATCACTGGACTACAATAACACATTTAACATTTTATGAGGGGAGCGCGCTGAACTGAATAAAACATTAAAATTAAAAAGAAATGTCAATTAATTTTCTATACACATGAAAAAAAATTAAATTATCAAGGTGGCTAAGCACCCGTTCCACTACCTTAAGATCCACCCATGTTTGTAAAAATAGTGGGGCAAATTAAGACATGAGGCGAGTCAACTTTACAATGCACGTATAGAACTAACTTACAAAAGTTTGCTAGTATAAAACTATTACGAAACCATGCTCATAATTTTACCAAGTTATACTTTTATAAAGAAGCCTCCTGATTACCATAATATCGTATAATTATAGACTATTCACTACTGAGATAAATTAATCAAGGAATTTAGGGCACGACTTATAAAAACAAAAATGAATGCTAATTTTTGAATTATGTTTATTTTGGTGAAAGTCATGTGTCACATATTTTGTAATGTTTCAACACAGTATCTCTTGCTTTGTTATTTTGTAATTTTGAATATATACTATAATTATAAGAGTAGAATATTGCAATATACTTTCTGATTTGCGAATTTTATTTTTGCTTTAACAATATTGTTAGCACAATTGTCAATATTATATTCCTTCTCTTTTAAGAACTTCATCAATGCCAAAATAATATATGTTTTGAAGGTCAGGTGGTAATCACCCACTCGAAGAATAATATTAATTAAAAAAAGGAAGGTTTACAGTATAAGAGTATTTGTTGCATGTCCATCTATGCACATAACGCAATATTGAATCTTCAGCTGAATTCTTTTAACCACATTTTTCGTGTGTGAACAATAACAAGCACACACAAAGATTTTGGTCTTAAGAGGGGCTCTAATCTTCCGCAGATAATTATTCAAATGCCACTGAAGTGCTGCAACATGGATGAACTTATCACATGAGGTATTAAGTTATGTGATGTCTACAAAGTGAGGCCTTGACAGGAGCTATGTCAATCCTAGCTAGTATCACGGCATCACCTAAAATGTGCCTGGGTGTTAATTGACAAGTGCAATAACATATTCTAATAGGAGCCATGGTAGCAAACAAAATAATAATAGTTCACAGCAATTCCCATAAAATATATCCAGGAATAACATTTTTGAAATATAGTTAGGTTGCAGGACTCAGGAAAATATTTCGAACGAAAAGTTCTGTGTAGCTTAACAGCATACTTTATATGTTGGAGGTACTAATGGATCACCCTAATCGTCAAAACTTTGTGAAATTCATTTGATTTTCTAGTTTTGCCCCTGGTAAAATTATACTTCATGAAAATTCAACTCCACAGGACCACAGCAGTTGTCTTAAAAAGACCCCAATAGGAGAATGAATATTTGATTATTTTTTTCTAATTGCACACTTCAGGTCGCTGTAAAAATTACACTTTGCAAATCTTTTTGTACAGAACTGATGCATTTGGTGTGCATCAACCACTTGCTGTTCAATTAGTTTGTCAATGTCACTTCTTTTATTTTAAATTGACAACATTATTAATAGGTCATCTGTTGCATTGCTGGCACTTTTATATCGACTGCTCATATGGTAACAAAGTAATGAACATATGTTGATTACCAGAGCGTAAAGTTCTCCTTGTCTTATGTTTTCTCGGTACAATATTTTTTTTTTTGAAATATGGGTTGGAGGTCAAGCCACTCAACACATTTCAAACCCCTATGTATTAATATAGAGAATTTCCCCACTTTATGGGTTTCGAACCCATGACCTCTCACATAGGAGTCATGTGCCTTTGCCACTCGGTACAATATTTTTGGGCTGTGTTATTTCTGTAAGCCACATGGAATAAAGATTATAAGGGTTAAAAGATAGATTTATTCAAAGAGAAACTGAAAGAAAACCAACAGCAGCATTAATCCACCGGTATTTCTCCTTGTTTTTTTTTTTTGAGAAAAAATAAGGGTCATGCCCTCATTTGATTATGTATTTCTCCTTGTCTTGTCTTAGATTTTTTTTTCTTTTTATAGGTTAGCAGGCGAATTGATTCCTAATCAAATTTTATGATAAACAAAAACATAAGGTACTAACAGTGTCTTCGCCTGCTAACCAATAACTTTTATGAAAAAACAAAACATAAGGTATTTAGTTATTAACAGTGTCGGAATTGCAAAGATTGATGAAATATAGAGAGGAAGCACAATCACTGCAAACACTAATTAAAATAACATAAAATTATACAGTACAATTCGTCATCTAGGGCCGGTCTCTAAAGAGGTGCATTCGACAATTCTGCATCTTGCCTGATGTCATGAAGTAGTCTTTAGAGACAGAATGTGTCTAGAGTGAGGCTATGGTACTATGCATAGCGCACATTGGTTAGTACTTTACAAAGTCCAAATAGTCGACCTCGATTGTTCAACATGATCTCTATTTGAAAATGTACTTGCATACTACATTTACATTTTTTAGAATTTTTTTAATAATTTTTTAGATAGGTAGAAAATTATTATTTTTGAATGAGTTCTACCTATCAAAAAATAGTTAAAAAATTCTACAAAAAAATGTAAAATTTGATCAACCAGTACATTTTTATATGGTGGTCATGTTAAATGGTTGAGATTGATTATTTGGACTTTGTAAACAAAAATATTAATCCAAAGTACGGACCAGTATGCGATATGCATAGTACCATAGCCTCACTCATATTTCTTTCCTTCTGTATTGGCAATGCTTAGTTTAATAATCAGCAGTACACAACTATCATCTGATATTCATTTTGTTGCAAGTAGAAATGACCAAGAGGATTAATTCCTTTATCTGAAACAGCATGGACAAAATACTGGATCGTTATGAGCGGTACGCTTATGCTGAGAATGTACTTGCTTCCGCTGAACAAGATCCTCAGGTACCAATCAAATACTCCTTTTTAAAATTCTGCCTTGTTCTTGAAAATTAAAAATTAAATATGAATGTGGGGGTACAGGTATAGTGTTTTCCAATCAAATTAAGGAAACAATAATAAAAAACCTCTTTATGAAATTACAAAGTTGTTCTTGGTCATTCTATTTTCTTATGCTTTCTTGGATTTAAATGTGACTGTTCAACTTTTAAAAAGGAAAAAGTAGTTGAATCCCATGGGGAGAGATTGAAACGGTAGGGCCTGCCTTTACCAAACATGGCTGTTCTAAAACTTTAGACATTAAAACAGAATTGAATGATGCATTAGGCAGGGTGGCCTGCCTTTCACAAAATTAAGCATTGAATATGAATTCTCATTTCAGTAATGTTTGCTTTGTAGGCTAATTGGTGCCATGAATACAGGAAACTAAAGGCAAAGGTCGAGGCCATACAAAAATGCCAAAGGTAATTAATTATGAGACATTGAATGACATTCTCGTGCTGAAACTATGGACTGATTTTGGCCACTTTGGTTCATCTTTGTGCACGTATTGCAGGCACCTATCGGGAGAAGATCTTGATTCACTAAATGTGAAAGAACTCCAGAATCTGGAGGGTCAACTGGAGGTCTCCTTGAAGCATATTAGATCGAGAAAGGTAATTTTTTGTATTGTTTATAATACATAACATTTTAGTGTTAGTTTTTTAAAAGTTTCTTCTGTTGGTGATTATGCAAAAGTTCGGGGCACAGAGTGGCAGTCATTTTTAAGCATTTCAACTTGAACCCCTGCACAGAGTGGCAGTCATCTCAACTTGAAACCTCTTCACATGTGATTATGCAAAAGTTCGGGGCTCAGAGGTTTCAAGTTGAGATGATATGTGTACGGTTTTGTTGAGTAGCAAATTTCAGCTCTACAAAGGATACTCTGGGGATTTTGAACCAAGACCACCTGATTGTCCAACAGAGCCAGCTTGAGGATAGCTATAATTTAGTGTATATTACTTGCTTCGTTGTGTTTTTGTAGTTTATCTAACAATTTCCTAAAAGTGGCCATATGAACGCAATTATCTAATGTAATTTGATTACTTTCCATAAAATTTTCTGACCATTTAGACATTATTTTGTGCAGAGCCAACTGATGCACGATTCAATTTCTGACCTCCTGCGTAAGGTATACTCCTAAATGCTCCTTGGAAAAATAAAATCAACCCATATAGGGTTATTATAATAATTTATCGGGTTGTTCTTTGATCCTTCTTTATAACTAATTAACCCATATCCTTTGCATCATAAATTTGCACTGTGGCTAACACAAGTTGTTTGTGAGTCTGCTTTGTTATTTATCGGGTTCTTGATCAATTCCCTCTCCCAATCAATATATAATGTGCTCATGGCGGTCTCTGGTACTTTTTTTACATCATATCTTTAAATTGTCATTTTGGTGAAATTTCAGGGCGTGGATGTGTATATGCAATGTATAGGCGTAGAAGTTTTTCTTAAGTGTGTCTTTCTACCTTAGCTGACATATTGTTTAAAATACAGGAGAAACTATTACAGGAAGAAAACAAGATGCTACAGAAGGAAGTAAGTTCCTGTTTGTTTCGAAATTATTCTATTAATAAGATATGAAGGAATTAAAAAACAGAAAAACAGAAATGGTATATCATCTTAAAATGAAATTTATAGAGAGAATCATTGGTTAGAGTAATGTGATGCAGCTAGCAGATAAGCAAAAGGTGTTGACCCAACAGGGGCACTGGGAACAACATCAACATCAACAACACCAACACCAACACCAGCAACACCAACACCAACAACAACACCAGCATCAGACGCAGCCTCAGGTTCAGCCTCACCAACAATACCAAAGCAATTCCACATCACCTGGCTTTCTCCTTCGGGACACTCTTCCTTTAAATATTAGGTACATTGTGTACACCTCCCTATTGAGCTTTTTTTTTTCCCTTTATACATATCTACAAAACAAACTCTTTTTTTCTTTATTTTTACACCTCCCAATAACTTGTACATGGTCGACATATAATTACTTTTAAAGAATCCTTGGAATTACATTATTCTTTTAAAAAGATAAACAGATGTTGACCTTGCAATACTTTGTAGATATTAAATAGTTAGGTGGCTTGACCTCCGACCTTTACTCAAAAAAAAAAAATAGTTTAGTGTAGTGGAGTACTTTAATTAAGTTAAGAGAGTGGTGGTGTGTTTGCTAAAATGAAAAAGTAAACAAAACTTTCTATCAATCTAATGCAGTGCCTACCAAGGCACAACAAGAGGAGAGGTTGGAGCAGCCCAAGCCCAAGTTCGAGCGGGCCTTCTTCCTTGGATGGTGCGCCACCCCCATCTTAGTGGCTAAATGAGACGCGCATTGCAAAAGCAACAATCGATTCGCTTTCGGCCTGGTATCGAGTCGTGTACTAGTTTGTTGTATGCTATAATTGCTTGACGGCCTTTTTTCTTTTTTTTGTCCTCTCTTACCACAATTAAGTATTTCTGCAAGGACTACTGCTCGAAACGGCAGTTATGCTTATATAGTTATATTATTAAGTATATCTCTGCTCGCCTATTTGTGATTGTAACTTAATCTTTGTAACACCTGATTCCATCCAAGAAACACAGTAATAATCTGTAATGATAGTAATTTGGATGGGTACGTGTAAAAAGCTCGCACCCAATTCAAACGGAAAATTGAAAAAAAAAAAAAATGTATAACAAAAAAGGGATTAAATTTTAATTCGTTGTTTTAGGAAAAGATAGCCTTTAGAAAAAGTAAACAAAGATCATGCGCTCGTGACTAAATTAGCGGTCATTGCAATTGTTAGAAGGTATATTTGAAGGCCTTTCCTTTGGTCAACAGAACTTTTCTTTCAGTGTAGTAAAAAAAAAAAAAAACAGTTCCACAGCTCCAGAGGTCATCATAGAAAATATTTAATGATTTATACTTACATAACATCCCTTGTGATAGACAAAACGCCATCAGTAATGGACAGCAGGGCGCATATCCATAACTAACAACTAATAAAATGAACCAGCAAAAAGTTAGTCCTGCTAAAATTTCTAATTAATGTGCCAAACCTTCTGGTTTCCTATGGAAAAGCTAATGGACTATAATTTTCTATCCAAATAATATATATCACTAACACAACAAGACAAGACAGCAATAACTAGATAGCTGGTAGGAGTTTCTCCTTCAAAAGAGATATGAACTTAAATGTCTCTTCAGCTTTAACCTGCTGATGTACATCGCTGCTCTGAACTCTGTCTGGGTGAAATTTCAACAGTGCTTGCTTATATGCCGATTTTACCTGACATAATGTAAGATATAATATTAGTAGCTCCCCAACTTCCTGCTCTCAGTATGCAAATCCAATAGTTGTCAAACCAAATACCTGATTAGGCATGGGGACTAAGCCACCTCCAACAGGAATGCCCAAGCTACGCAAAATGGAAGCCATGTCAGTGTACCTCTTCTCCATCCTTTCCAGATCCTTCCTCACTTCTGCACGAAGTTTTTCCTTCAGACTCAGTGTTTCTTCATTCTGAAGCAGTAAGTTGAAATTATTGAACAAAAGGTTTCACAAACATAATGGTGGCATCAAGAGAGAAAGCGGCAGAGAGAATAGATACCTTCTTCTGATTCTGGCGCATCTCTTCTAGGCGTTGCTTTTGCCTCTTCTCCATGTCAAGTATACGCAAGGTTTCTGCCCTTTTCCTCTTCTTCAACCTCTGCACCTCTTCTGCCTGACATAACATTTAAAAAATGATTCAATGATGAAGGGAGTCACAATGTAACAAAATGAAATAAAGAACATATTAAAAAATATTAACAAAATAATCATATTCCACGTTTATTATTTTCCATGTGAAGAACCAAACAAAGCCAATCACACCGAAACTTTTTCCTTGAGTAATGTACAACTAATCTTACATAAATATGTTTACACATCCAAGCAGGCCAAGTAAATGAATAGTCAAAAGCAATCAAGAGATGAAATATTCTCACATATTAATTCAAACCTCGCATATTAATTTGGACAGAGCAAACTTTTTAACATTAGAGCTTTCTCAATCATTCATACTTCCATATTAGTTTAACCCAATAGTCATTAACATTACTGTATTCAACTAAACCATATAAATTGTAGGTGCTTGACAACCCATGACGTAAAACACAAGTTCTTAGGAGTTCAATAATAAATAGTTCCCCAAATGCACGTTTCATGTCAGTAATTTGTTAAACCCATGTCCAAGGACTATACCAACCTGAATGCGTAGCTGTTCTTGTCTGGATGCCTGCTCTACCTCAGCAGCACGTTGGTACTCGTCAGACATCTTGTGCTTTTCTCGTTCTCCAAGCAAACATTCATCATGCTCAGCCTCAGTGTTAGCCTCATGCATACAGAGCAAAGCACTCTCCTCTCCAATCTTGTCACAATGCTTGTTCGCCTCAGAAGTCGTATCACTATTCTGCATGAGAGAAGATTCAACATCTCTGCTTGGCTTGCACTCTTCCTTCTCCTTCTCATCATTCATCCTATTTGCAATACCAAAAGAAGCTTCTTTGACATTTTCTTCTTCAACATTCATCTTCTCCAGAGACCTACCACAAATATCTGCTTCCTTGGAAATATTATCTTCCACCTCCATCTTCTCAGGAAACCTACCACCATTATCTGCTTCCTTAGCAATCTCCTCTTCCACCACCATTTTCTCTGGAGCTCTAACACCATTATCAGAAAACACACTCTTTCCTTTTCTATAAGAGCAGCGTTTAAAACTAAAATAGGGAAAAACTCTCTCCCTAATTTCCTCCTGAAACATGCCAGGAACAAAGCTCCCGTACTGTTTCCCTTTAGATGAGACTCTCTCTTTAGATGGGTTTTCAATTGAATCAGCATTTGGCACACTACAAGCGCCACCATCTCCATGCAAACCAAACTTATTTCTCAAACTGGAACAGTCACCAAAGCAATCATTAAAACTATCCTCAAACGACTTATTCGGAGGACGCTCCACATTCTCACGAGGGGTGGTTTCAACTCTGTCTGGTGGCGTTGTTTTCCTGGAGTGGGCCCGCTCCCACTCTTGGCGAATGCTTCCAGATGAGTCATCTAAAATCTCACAATCAGAACCCTCACCTTCTGAAAACCCTACTCCAGAACTATCTTTTGATCCAGATGTACCAGTTGCAAAAGATTCAGTCTCTGATGTAAAATCTAGACCATATCTATTTCTAGGACGACCGTACTGACTTCCAGATGTTTCAGCATGGGAATCAGTACCGCTCTCGTCATCATCATCGTCGTCATCTATACTAATTACACAATTGGGGGAACTAGTTGCTTCTTTTCTGACAAATTTTGAGCCCTGATGAGAGGACCCTGGTGCATCGATGATTTCAACATCAGCATCTCCACTGTCCAAATCAATTATTTCCACGTCCCCGAAATTATCCTTGGATTGGCATCCTCCAAGGTTTCCACCCTTAGACTGCATGTTCTGTTGTAATTTACCCCTTGACATTTTCAAAAGTTCCTTGTTTATGCATCTAAAGATGAATCACCACCAGGAGGGCCAGTCGGAAAAAGTCTGCAGCTTTATCAGATAAACCTTCCAAAATGAAATTAGAAACTAAAGAGAGATTAAAAACTAGTTAAATAAAGGAAGAAATCGGACTCAATTTCGAAGAGACTAAACCCTGACTCAAACGAAGCTCCTTCATTACCAAAAAAGAAGGCAAAAGAAGGTCAATGGAACAGTAATCGTTCAGCGGATAAGCCAATTTCGGAATTTGAAATTGAATCAGATAAGGTTAAGATCAAAAGGGGGAAAAATTAGGGTTTGGGATAGACTATGCCGAAAAAAAAGTACCGAGTTCAGAAGGGGTTATGAATCCAGAGAGATCGAAAATAGGAAGAAGTAGATTGGTCTCCACTCAGCGGCTCTCCGCCTTATAAATCCGCTTCTGACGCCGTCTGCGAGCTCGCGGGGGTGAGAGAGAGAGAGAGAGAGCGCGCTCTTAGCGGAAACTGTCGAAGCGCATTATCAATTTTGCTTTACATTGTAGCGAGACAGGCCCGAATAGCTCCTGGATCCGGCTCATAGAGCCAAGTCCACACGTCGTATCGGAGTCCGAATTTGCTGTTATATTCGGAAATGAACAGGGAAAAAACAATTTAGTAAATTTTATTTTTTTAATTTTTAATATACTATAAGTATAATTTTAAATATAGATTGTTGTCTTATAATATAAATAAAAGAGGCTATGGTATGCATAATGCATTTTGGTATTTAGTATTTACTATAGATGAACATTTTCATTTTCAAGATCAAAAACAACCTATTCATATTGCTCAATATGATCTCCATGAAAATGTGCATGCCAAATTTTACATTTTTAAAAAAATATTAACTACTTTTAAGATAGGTAGAAACTAGAAAGTCACTACTTTCTAAAAAAAATATAAAATTGAACCTCCAAGTATATTTTTCATATGGAGATTATAATGAACGGTTCAGATCAATTATTTGAATTTTAAAAATGAAAATATGGATATATAGTACAGATTAAAATGTGCTATACATAGTACCGTAGCCTCACTCTAAATAAAATATTAAAGTATTAATATATTAATCAATAAAGCTTTTAATTCTATTGATAATATTAAATAAATAGTTTTTTGGTATAAGGTAATGTAATTAGATTATTTGGAGAGGCAGTTTTAGTTGTTTGGTTCTCTGTTACAGACTTTTTTCATAGGAAAAATTGAACAGGGACTAAAGAGTCTACAGTCACTTTCTCCCCTTTTCAGTTTTCGATGATGTATTATGATTTTGAGTTAAAAAGAGTCTAAATATGTAACTAAAGAGAACGGAGTAGGTCCGATGTCCATCGGACCTACTTTTAAGTTCAACGACTATGATGACCGCCCGATTTAATTTAAGATTTGTGCGCACGAAAATTGAAACAGACATGCACGAATTTTAAAGTGTTTTGCACGAATCTTAAAGCAAATAGACGGTGATTAAACCCATCGAGCCAGAGTAGGTCCGATGCCCATCGGACCTACTCTCAAGTGGTAACTAAATTCTCTGGATTTACGTATAAAAGGACTATGTATTAAAAAATTTAGTGATGAGACAATTATTTTCTGCTTCTCCACAATATCGTTGAATTCGTTAATAAATAGACTCTAAAATAGTGAGGAGCTATTCGAGAAACAAATTCTTTTTTTTTTTTTGGTGATGAGAGAATTATTTTTGCTTTATTCCATTTTTCTATAATAAATACCTTCTATTTCTATTTTAAAATCGATTGTGCTATATTAAAGAAATATTGATGACCAATAAAAAAAGTTGGATCTGTTTCCTTTTATGGAGACGACTAAATTTGATCAATTTGGTGTCCTTTATTTCTTTTTTCACGGGGTTTGACTTTTTGTTACTAGTACGTGTTGGATTAATATAAAATAAAAATATGTGAAAATGATATTTCGAATAATGGAATGTATGTTGATCTTTTACACAGAGAATGGATCGATATAGTTCAAAAACGGATTAAATTGGACCTAAAACGAACAAAATATGACTTAAATAAGAATTGGAGAAGCATAATAGGGAAGGACTGGGTGGGTACTTCCTGGTTGTACCAGATCCAAATAATCATCCATATTTGTGCGCTGGCGGGTCAGAGAACGTGGACAAAACGAATCACGTTCTAGATCATGCGTACATGGATGAGTGGGGTTATAGTCCTAACTGCTTCCTGTGCAATTTTCTACTAATATGTCTGATTTATCTGTAAATATAACTGCTGGATTCCAGAAAACAAGTAGAATTCATATTTTATGTTATTAAAGAGATTCTTGCCTATTATAAATTTAATATTTATTTTTACAAATTAAATATTAATTTTTTCTACTCCGGAAAATTAAATCCATATATTAAAAAACTTGAGACGTTTAACATTTAGATTGTGGATAGAGGGATAACTAGACTAAACAAACCGTAGTCTATCTCCAGACGGTAATCTAGGGGACGTGCTTCGAATTAGTGGGCTTGAAGATCCAACAAACGTAAAATCAACTGCTTCGACTCAAGAGACTTCCGCTGCAAGATTTATCGTTACCTTCTTTTTATAATTCGTATCAACCAACTGTAAATATTTTTATTGAATAGTTAGTCACTACCTGATTTAGACCTATTTCAAATCAAATTAGTCTATTTTTGTTTTCTCTCCATATAGATTGCTATTTTTTTTTAAAGTACAAGTCTCTACCTAATTCAAGCATCAAATAGCAATTTAGTTGAACTTGATCTGACTTGTAATGAAGCTGCCCAAAGTAAATCCATATAAGTAGAGAAGCTGAATTATCTCTTCATTTCCTCTCGCCTAACCCTTATAACCGTCATTGAATCCACCCCACTTTTATCTTCTTCTTTTTCTTTCCAATTTTCCATCAACAGTGGATCCTTTTTATCCAGACCGTCAAACTTCAAACCTAATAATAACTCAAAAGGAATAAGAAAATTAAGTGTAAAATAATGTTGATGTCTTTGCTTTCCTGGCGAGGCTTATTGAAACAAGATTAGAAAATACAAAAAAGATCCAATCGAATATGTAGACAATATCTTGAGATTTTATTGTCACTTTGTATATTCATAGCTAATTAAATTGTGTCCTAAAAGTAATTTTGAGTTTAGATCCGGACCGTCCGATCAAAATTCGGGTCAATTCAGTTCATAGTGGTATGCACAAGGTCTCTTTATATCGTGCCAAGCATATTGAACGGTTCGGATTCAAAGTCAAAATTTAGATTGATACGTTTGGATGGGAGCTAGAATAGCTAGAATAGCGAAATTTGAGAATAGTAAATGAGAATAGAGAAAAAATAGTGATTTTCATATTAGTGTAAAAATAATGCTATTCGGATTAGTAAAAATGTTATGATTTGTATATTTGGAATAGCGAATAGCTGTAACCAATAAAAAATAGTGTTAATAAGATGCTAATTAAGAGGAAAGACAGGCAAGTGGGGTCTCAAACGAATTGTCACAACGTGAAGATAACATAAGTGGTGTCAATTTTGTCATTTCGGGACTGTGCTAACGGAAATTCGAGAAGAAAATATTTTTCTCTCTATCTTCACACTTTCGAATAGTAGTTATTCCAACATTTACAAAGAATAGAGAATAGTTGTTATTCTAACTATTTTGAATAGCAAAAATGTTGTTTGAATGCATGTTACTATTCTAAATAGTCTTTATTCTTGTTACATCCAAACATACTTTATTTTAGAGCCAGGATCATTGCTTCCGATCATGCTACATTTCTAATTTTTTTTAGGAACGTATAAATAAAAAATCGGAATCAACTCGTGCTCATCACTTGAATTCGTATCCTCTGCATTAACTCAAAGAATCTTTTGAGTTAATGTATCTGTACCGTCCAATTCGCTTTAAAATTTATACGGACTAGATCTACACTAATATTAAAGGACTCCTGAATTATAAGCTGTGGTCAGATTGGCTCCGTTTGTCAGACAGCCGAGATGTGTTAACTCAAAAGATGCTCTTTTGAGTTAATGCAGACGATACAGACTCCCTTTTATTCTCGCTTTGCCTTGCCACTTGAATCTTTGATGATTTTTCTTTTTTGTTTGCTTTTCTGACAATTTTTTCGGTCTATTTCTCCGGCGTCTCAATTCAATCTCCGTTATTTTTGGAATTACTTTTTACGCACGATCTCTTAGTATAAACTTGTTTCGTCTGATATTTTCGTTAGCATAATATCATTATAGCAGCGCTATAGCACTGCTATAGCGTTTTCAGACCATAAAAGCTATGGCGCTATTAGCACTATAGCGGCACAATATGGCAATAGCGTCGTTTTTTTAGCCGTTCCGCTATGACGCGATAAATGCTATTTAAACCTTTGATTTAATTATTATAACCCTAGTTTTAGCAATATAAATACCGTTTACTTGCTGTTAGTCTTTTAGCTGACAGCTTCTTTGTTATAAATCTTCATTAGTATAAACAATGCTTTAATTACTCAACAAAGCAGCTTGCTCGTTATAAAATTTTATTAGTATAGATATAAATTTTCCGCGAGCTTAACTCAAAAACTATAATTTTTTTTAAATAAATAAATTAACAAGTGATATTCAATTCTTGATCTATTTCGCAAATCATGTTTTACGTCACAAAAATTTAATTTCAAGTTGTTTTATAAAAAGATTGAGAAATCGAAGATTCATAAAAAATGAATAAAATTAAAATAATTCGTTGTTCACCTTTTTTTATCTTATAAAAAACAAACTTTAAAAATTTAATAATTTGAAATGTAAATATTTGGTATGTAAAGTATATCAAAATGAATTCATTGTCTAAGCCAATTTCATAATTTTAGCTTGTAAACCATTCGGATGGTAATGTATATTCAAAAGTTTAGTTTGATTCCTAGTTACGCAGACAATTTAGATTCACAGGGCCGATTAAATTTATTACGTGTTTAATACACTGACACCTCTCAATACAGATTGAACGTTTCAGGTTCAACTTTGAATAAAATTTGTCCAAACTGTTTGGACAATACCCAATTCAAATTTGACACGATGTTATTGTATTTGACTATTCTATATATATATATATAGGAAATTGCTAATATGTTATGCATAGCATAGAGGGCCTCCGTGCTACGGCTCAATATTTGAGTATTCAAAATCTTAACGGTCGATCCGAACCGTTCAACATGATCTCCATATGAATATGTACTTGCAAATCAAATTTTACATTTTTTAAAAAAAATTTACTATTTTTTTAGATAGGTAGAAAATCACTTGATCTGAAAATTATGTACCATTCAGATCAAGTGTTTTTCTACCTATCTAAAAAAATATTAAAAAAATTCTAAAAAATGTAAAATTTGGTTTCCAAGTACATATTCATATGGAGATCATGTTGAATGGTTCAAATCGACCGTTAGAATTTTGAAAACTCAAATATTGAGCCGTAGCATGGAGGCCCTCTATGTTATGCATAGCACCGTAGCCAACTCCTATATATATATATATATATATAGAGGAGGGATCTGATTACAACACTTTTAAGTTACCACAAAGTTACCACAACCATTTTTTCATTTTCAAAGTCCAAATCGTCGATCCAAACCATTCAACATGATCTCCACAATAAAATGTGCTTGCAGATCAAATTTATATTTTTTTTGAATTTTTTTACTATTTATTAAGTATTTTACAAAAACTATTCAAATTCAGACCATTGAATTTTGTACCCATCTTAATAAATAGTAAAAATTTCAAAAAAATGTAAAATTTGATCTGCAAGCACATTTTATTGTGGAGATCATGTTGAACGGTTTGGATTGACGATTTTGACTTTGAAAATGAAAAAAATGGTTGTGGTAACTTTGTGGTAACTCAAAAGTGTTATAATCGGATCCCTCCTCATATATATATATATATAGGACAGTGCTACGGTGCTATGCATATAAGGGCCCCTCCGTGCTACGGCTCACTTTTTGAGTTTTCAAAATCCTAACGGTCGATCCGAACCGTTCAACATGATCTCCATATGAATATGTACTTGCAAACCAAATTTTACATTTTTTAGAATTTTTTTACTATTTATCAAGCCACTTTGAAAATCGCTGATCCAATGGTCCAGAAAAGTTTACTGTTGTGTACAAATTAGTGTATTTTCAAAGTGGCTTGATAAATAGTAAAAAAATTCTAAAAAATGTAAAATTTGGTTTGCATGTACATATTCATATGGAGATCATGTTGAACGGTTCGGTTCGACCGTTAGGATTTTGAAAACTCAAAAAATGAGCCGTAGCACAGAGGGCCCTTATATACGCGTAGCATATTAGCCAAATCCTATATATATATAGAGTAAGGCTACGGTGCTTTGCAAAGCATAGAGGCCTCCGTGCTTCGGGGCTACTTTTTGGATTTTGAAAATCCAAACAACCCATCCGAACCGTTCAACATGTTCTAAATATTGAAATGTGCTTGGAGACCAAATTTTACATTTTTTGGAATTTTTTTACTATTTATTAAGCCACTTTGAAAATCGCTGATCCAACGGTAAACAGTACAAAAATTTGGACCACCGGATTTTCAGATTTTCAAAGTGGCTTAATAAATAGTAAAAAAATTCCAAAAAATGTAAAATTTGGTCTCCAAGCACATTTCAATATTTAGAACATGTTGAACGGTTCGGATGGGTTGTTTGGATTTTCAAAATCCAAAAAGTAGCCCCGAAGCACGGAGGCCTCTATGCTTTGCAAAGCACCGTAGCCTCACTCTATATATATATATATATATATATTTTTTTTATCAAATTGATGGTTCAGATTTTTGATATGAAATTTACTCAAATCTCATTTATTTAATTTTTTTTAGTTCCCTTTTTTTTCTGATTGCTCGTCTTGTCATTACTTTTGTACTGCTAAGAAAATTTCATATTCCTTCTGACAGAAAAATCCTGACAGTAGCAAATAAAAGACGATTCAAGGGAAGAGTTTATTTTATTCTGCATTTCAGTTAACACAAGAATTTGCCATAATTAGGTCAATTAATAATTTGTGAAACTTAAGTGCCTGATCGTGTCTAAAAGTAAGCCTCAATTTTATGTTGTTAAACTTGAAAAGAAGAATACGAGGGAACCTGAATTATATTAATTAGGCCACTAAACTTAAATCTAGACAAGCTTTCAATACCCGCTTCTAGAGTTGCAACAACAATGATCATACTTACAAGTTACAACTAAGTACTGCAAAACAACCACGATCGTGGTTGACTTGACTATGGCTATCTATACACAGCTATATATATATACACCAGATAATTTGTACAATATTTACAACTAGTAACATCACCCATCGGCTTTCTTCCCCATCAAAAATAGGGAACCAAGCGATAGTTTGCGTACAAGTACATGCTGACCGCTATTTCTTTGTATACACTTTGCAAAGCTGATTATAAACTAGGTCGGCCAAAGTTTAAAGACATTGCCCGAAACAATTCACCGAAAAGGAAGTTTATGGGAGATCGCTTAGTACACTTGCTTGTTTGCTCAATTTGACCTTCGACGTGTAAGACGGACTGATCAAGTTTTTCTCTAATAGTTTCAATCGTCTTTTGTTTTACTATTTGATCAAGTTTTTCTCTAATAGTTTCAATTGTCTTTTGCATGACTATGTCTCCATTGTTGTCACGCACATAAAAAGTACTAATGGCTTTTCCTTCCCCTGACGAGATCTCTGCTCTGGTCACAGTCAAGCTGTGCTCACGAAAGATGCGGGTCACTTCACTTAATAGTCCCACTATGTCAGGTGTCGACAGTTCCAGCTTCAGACCCTGCAAACAATTTAGCTTAGCTCTTCATAAAATGAGAAAGAAATAACAGATAAATATCCTGCTCATACTCAATATTGCTAATTATTAGATTTGTAAACCCCTGATATCTTTTTCCTTTTCTTTTCCTTGTTTGCTCTGCCCTTTTATCAATAGATCAAAGATTTTAGCAAAATTCTCCAGTTAAAAAAAATATATATTATTCAACTTTCAGCAAACAATTGTTATCAAATTTATGACATTTCATTCTGCATGCAAGTGAATAAAATATTGTTGTGAATAAAACACAGGTGCTTTTGCATAGCATCTGTTTATTAATGAACCCAAAAGCCCCCAAAAGAAAACAAAAGAAAAGGAAAGTGCGCAAGCACTTCAGGTTCAACAAGCCTTCTATACATTCCAAAATTTCAGCAACTACATTTCCTTTTTTTTTTTCTAAGGAGGGCGGACAGGGGGCAGCACTGCAAAATCTAAGTTGCTTAAAATGGACAGGTCAATAGATCGTACTATATCATTTAAAAAAATGATAAATATGCTCAGTGATTAACAATAAAACAAGGAAAACCTAAAACATCAAAAACAGAAAAAGAAATAACAAGACAAATGGAAACATATAGTAGCTAATTGGAAAAATTTATAAATGGCGGCTTACAAGGAAACCTAATTAGGGGTCTGCTTTACCTCATATACTCTACGCTCAATAGCTGCTTTGAGCCAGTGAATTACTCGCTCTCTATCTTCATCCTTGACTCTTGAACCATCAACATGTCTTATATAGAATTCCTGCATTAACAATTAACCATAACCACATTAAAACCCATTGCTTTTATCTTTTCTCTCTTTCAACACCAAATCAGCCAAATCAATCAATAAATCAGACTGATACCTGATATGCCTCAGAACCTTCAACAGCAACATTGCCATGGAAAATGACATACATCATATCTGTCAAGGTGCACACAGCATCAAACAAAAGCTTCGGCCGGTCTTTACACCTTATAGTAACAACCGAGTAATCCTTGTCATTCCAATTCGTAATCTTCACACTAGGCCTCTTAGTTTTGCCTCCTGCAACATCCTGACTATCAATTTCGAAATCTCCATCGTCAGACATCAGCTTATGGAGCCTTCTCTCCATATTTTTGGCGCAGCCCACAGACACATCAGTCTTGGCTCCTCTGGAGAGGTTGCTCCCTTTGAGCACATAGTTCAGGCGTTCTTTTATCATGGAAAGTCTATCAGAATCCTTGACGGGGGAGTTGGTGGATTGGTCAGTAAGATGAAGGATAGCGGCAGCGCGGGTATTGTGGGTCCATATCTCGACCTTGACCAGGTTGCAATTCAGATCATACAACACTGCACTCACTTCAGAAAGTAATCCTGGCCTGTCATTGCCGGTTAACTCTATTACTGTGTAGTCCGTTGAAGTAGCCACGTCTACTGATCTCCGCTTTGATGGCGCATATGATGAATCCACACCTAGTGACTTTTTAGAATTTCAGGTAGGGTTAGATCAGTAGTGTCGTAAAATAATATTGTTTTTATTTTTATTCAATATTTTGCAAAGTAACAACCAAGTGTTGCAACCTTACGGATGTGGCCTTCGACCTTCTCAATAGTCGTTTGGTCCTTTAGCTTGTTTCCATCTTTGTCCGTCACACTGAAAACTGGTATTAAAGAGCAGAGAAAATCTTTCATTAATTGTGGTCTTGTAGATTAATGTTCTTTTTAAGGTTGGTCTTGTAAATAATGTTAAAGAACAACAGAACTTTGTACAGTACCATCCATGAACCAGCCTCCGTCTTGTGTAATATAACCTTTAGTAACAACAAGATTCAGATCAGTTAGCACTTGAACTACCTCCAGCAGTATCCCGTTCTTATTTGCTTTACTGCCAACCTACCGAGAGGAAAAGACAGTATAATCAATAAATGAACCATTTTTCTTGAATAAGAATATGAAAATGCTTTTAATTTTCGTTGAGTGGAAAAAGAAAAAAAAAACAGTTCCCCTAGCCAATGGCATATAGTTTTAGTTCTTCTTTTCCGGTTCTTGCACTAAGTAGCTTATCAGCTTATCCGAGTAATTATTTCAATTATTTTGAGAATTTCACATATTTTTCAAAGAATTATGCTCATGAACCAGCACCTTACAAGGCATGGAAAATTTTCTGCAAAGCTGGTACATGCTCAGAAGTATGATACTTGCCTACACCTCTACCCAGATATTATGTTGATTATGAAGAGTACAAGATTAAGAAGCAAGTAAAAACCATACCTCAATAACTGTTGCATTCGGGCATGATTCATTATCTACTACGACACTGATTATGAAAGAAATAGGAACAGTAAACATTAGAAAAGAAACTTATTAATTAGTTTGTTAAATATATTTTTAATGAGTAAGTGTATGGGATAGTTAGTACCGAGGTGGATTCATCTTCTCGACAAATGCTTCATAGTCATCATCACTATCACCATCATAAGTATATAATACACCTGTACAAAATTAAAAAGGGGTTTTCAATAATTCTGATTTGCAACTACAAAGCACCAGAATCGACTATGAGAAAAATACATACAAATTCATAGAGAGAAAACTATTGTAGTTCTAGCAACTATAATCAAATTACTCGAAAATATAAAGCAATTATGAGCAGCTGACCGTGTCGGTGTCAGTGTCACTAAGAGTCCAAGTCAAAATTGATGAACCTAATTAGGTTATTTGTTGTTTTGTCTTTTCATAATTCCATACGAAAAGCAAGTTAGAAACCTTACTCTAACTATTGTTGTTCTAAATTCTGAGAAGTTGGGGGTAATTAGTCATGGAATCACGGGAAGATGAAAAAAAGTGCTAATTCAAATTCTAGTAATACTTGTACTACACAAAAAATTTAAATTTTCTTTTTGTATTTTCGAGCTCTGTCTATGCTACTGCTCTCGCTTGTACCTTTGTTTCTTTTTATCCAATTCCTCCGAAGAGTGACAACCAATACGTCTAATGAAAATATAAAAGAAAAAAGAATATCAAAATCACCCTCGATAAGTCACGAAGAAAATTAGGAGAGAGAGAGAGAGAGAGACGAACATACCCATGGTAGCTTTAGCTGTATTGCCTATCAATCTGCAACTAATTAGTTAAGACTGAGGCTCATAACACCACAACGGAAAAAAGATGCGAAGGAGAGAGAGAGAGATGGATGGATGGATGGATGAAGTAAAAGCGGCCAAGTCGGGAACCGAGCGTTTGACAAGCCTCTCTCCACTCTCCGGTCTCCACTGCCTTTATTCACACGCGTGCGACTAATTAGTTCAAACCGCCTTCTCTAGTTCTCTGTAAACAACTTTCCTTTTATTGGATCTTCTAAAGGCGTAAAAAGCAAGGTTGTTGCCGAGCCGCCCTGGTCCACTTATTTTTCGTCGCTCGTCTCTGTCACTTATGGGAGCACACTTATGGGAGCACGGTTTAATTGCACTTGGCTCACCATGTCAGCCCACTCTGTCAAGGCTTTTGACCGTGTCTTGTAAATGCCGCGTCTGTCGCGAGTTATGACCCACTCGCGAATTATTTGATCTTAATCAAAAACACCAGATCAGCTTGGATTATTTGCTTGGTTTCGCTCTGAGATTTGCTCAACTTTTCTTCACGGTCGTAACAAGTTGTTTCCCCAAGCAAATAATTAAGTGATGTGTGATGCTTGTTAGAAAACTGTTTTGAAAAAACCATTAAGAGCATCTACATTCCAGCAACTCAAATGAGTTTCTAAATAACTGTTAACTACTTTTAGAAATTAAGGTTTCTAAAATTTCTAATTCTCACATCTCTGAAATTAATTTTAGAGTTTCTATTAAGCCACGTCAGTAATAAATTAAAAAGAAGAAATAATTTGAGTCAATCATTTGAAAACAGTTTCTTAATAAGAAACTTTTTTACATAGTTTCTAAATAAGAAACGTTCACACATCTCTAAAACTAAATTAGAAACTGTCACATTAAATTAGAAACTCTCATAACATTAGAGATGTAGATGCTCTAACATGTTTTTTTATTGTGAATTATGAAAGCCAAATACCATTGAATTTGCTCAAACCGTTCATGGCAATTATCTCCGAAATTTTTATTTTTAACATTTTAACAAAATTCATTAATAAATTAACCATCGTTTTTGGTCAATTCCAAATTTAACACGGCCGCAGAATGCCGGAGCGGACCCATATGGGGGGTACCGCAGAATGCCGGAGCGGACCCCCATATGGGTCCGCACAATGCCGAAGCGGCCCCTGGGGCCGCATAATGCCGGAGCGGTCCCTTTATTTTTTATTTTAGAAATACGAAATTGTATATATGTTAAGTGTTATTTAGTTTCGAATGTAGTTTAAATTGATTTTTGGTCGTATCGTATTTTTGGTCGCTCGTTTGAAATATTTTAGATATTTTAGATATGTGATTTCTTTTAAATTCTTTTGTGTACTCTGAGATAATAAAATCAACAAAATAAATAAATAACAACAAAATCAAACAAACAAGAAACTAATCAACGAAATAAATAAGTATCTGACAAAACATCTACCAATACTCCAAATAAGAATCTACCAATCTAACAAAACATCTAACAATCTACGGCTCTGGACTAAACACCGTCCTCGCCTTCTTCTTCCTAAACCCCCGACCCCGCCTGCATAGTGGCGTCTCGTCTGTATCTCCGGAGGATGCTGAGCTGGATGCCTGGACATCCGTAGACTGAACCGGCTCCTGGGGAACCTCCTCAATCTCGGATGTCTGCTGGACCCCAGGACCAAAAACTGTGGTCTGTCCAGACTCAGCCTGCGTGAATAAAAACGCCTGTCTGGCAATAGGGTCATCGAGGAGGGAAGGGTGAGGTACGTCCTGTGAGGACTGGCCAGGGAACGGCGGGATGGGCTCTGTCTGAACATACCCTGGCTCATAGGCAGGAGGTACTGTCTGAGTGGGACTGTAACCTGGGGAATACAGTCCATCTCCCTCTGTGCCATAATCAGCGGAGATATCAAAGCCCAGGTCCTCATCGTGTCCACCCTGTAGTAACTTACAAATTAGATAATGTATTGAATAAGAAAAAAATCACAGTTATGTATTTTAATTTAAATTATACCTCGGTAGGCATCCTAGCCTGGGATCCCATGGCGTCCTGTGCAGCCTGGCGCATCAACTCGGCACCTCGGTCGAACGCCTGACCGACCGTCTCAGCATCATGGACGCCTGCAAACACGTCCTCATCACTAGTGTAGGGGACATAGACATCGGGCTCGTCAGATATGTCGTCGACCGCATCAACACCGCCCAAGCCAGCGCACCTCAGTAGAGAGTCGAGGCGCGCCCTGTACCCACACTGGCACACCGCGGGTACGTTGTGCTTGAGGATGACCTTCCCGAGCCTCTTCCATCCCCTGGTGACGGCCATCGTAGCCCCTATGACGCAACTCTTGACAAGATATAATGCCTGAAAATATGAAAAAATTATGAAGAAGTTGTACAATTGTAAATATTAATATTTTTGAATTTGAAACTTCAAATTAAAAATACCGTGGCTGCGAGAGGTGCGCCGGCGGAGATAATACCGTGGATCCGTCCTCTACGATCCCTCGGCTTCGGTACCCGCTCGTGCGGGTTGTCGGCGATGTAGCCCTCAATGAAGATGGTGTACGCGCCGCAATCCTGATACCAATCTCTGTAAGGTCTGTACGAATTACAACAAATGTTAGATATTTCAATCAAAAAGCCATAGTTGAAGTAGTGAATTAATAAAATTTCTTACACTGGCGCGACATCCATCTGACGGTCGGGCTCGGCCAATGGGGGATCTGCCTGTCCTGCCTCGAACACGTAATCGGCACGAGCAATCCCCCAGTCCTTGTCTGCAGTGGTCTCCCTGGCATGGTGCAGAGCTCGCCAGACATTCTCGCTGATCGGTGCCGGGGGCGGAGCAAGCTGGCGCAGCCCGAACTGTCTCATGACCCGTCCGGGGTAATGGTGCTCGATGATCTATATATATTAATACGTTAGACTTTTTTTATTAAATTAAGTTGATTGTGTAAATAACTAGCATAAATAAATTACGGTACCTGAAAACATATGAGCGGCACCTCTGCACGCCAGAAACGCTCCTGCTGACGACATCGCTCCGGCAATATCTCAAGATATGAGCGATGTGCGCCATCCACCTCGACCTGGAAGTATAGATTTAATATCATATATCAATTCGAACTGGAAAAAATTTAAATAAAAATAAAAGTAAACTTACATAATCTCTGTAGGGCTCCCAAGTGACAAACTCGGCATCATCTCTGAGGTGCTCGATCTCCTGTCTCCAAAATGTGATGCCGAGAGACGCGCCATGCCCTGCACCTACCCAAATCTTGGGATAGCAGTACTTGGCGGCAAATGCAGGGCAGTTGTCCGGCTCGGGCTTGCCCCACTGCGGCACATCTGTCTTGCTAGCCAGGACTGGACGGCCAACAATCAGATGTGCATAGGACCAGTGCTGTAGTAACATGCACGGTCCTATGAAGGTCCTGTTCTTCTTCAGGCAGGCTGTGTTAAGACCCCTTTACAAGAAAACAAAGTCAGCTTTACTACACTACGATGTATACTATTTGAAAATATTTATAAGGTGTTTCTTACCTATATAGGCATGCCAGCGTGGCACCTCCCCAGTTGAACCTGCCCGCAGTGGACAGGTCGCGCAGAAGCTCGAGGTAACACAGCCGCACCTGATCTCCATGCGAATCCGGAAACAACCGACAGGTGATCATCTCCAAAATATAGGCGCGCAGATATCGGTCAATAACCACCTGTTATAGATTTAAATTAGAACAATACTTACAAGAAAATATGATTGAATCTCGTACAAGCAAATACCTGATCTGGTCGCTCCGGAAAGACCTGAAATCTCGCCCGCAGCTTTACCAAGCTGATGCAGCTGGGCGAGACCACAGTCTTCTCACCTCTCTTCTTTGCTTTCTGGAGATCCTCGTGCGGGATACCCAATAGCTCTAAGCACAATGCACGAAAATCTCCGTACTCGACGCCCGTGACCGGCTCCCCAATAATAGTCATACCCCACAGGCAACTGACGTCCTGTAGGGTGACTGTCATCTCAGCATGGGGGAGATGAAAGCTGTGCGTCTCCGGACGCCATCGCTCAACGAGGCCAGAAGATAAGCCCTCGTCAGCATTCTCCTCGGCCATCTGGGATATCTGGTACAATCCCATCGAGCGTAAAACCCCCCCGTACGCCGACTGGTACCGTAGATGCTGGCGGTTGTGACGAACCGTAACCGCATCCAAACCCTGCATTTAAGTAAATAATCAGATCAAGTTCATTCATCAAAAATTCGAGATGACAAATTTATAAATATGACAAATTTACTTACCCCAGTGGCAGCCTCTAATATCCGATGCTCCGCATTCGGGTACCACAATAAGTCGCTGACCCTGTCGGTGCGACTCCGGATACCCGGAACATCCGCCAACGCTGTCTCGATGTACTGAGACATCTCGTATGGCGTGGCTGTAGGAGCATGCTGTGTACCCCTACTGGAGGATGGTATATCTCTATTGGTACTCATGCTGTATTGGATAATATTTGGTCAAATATGAGAGTTTGGTAAAAGTCCGGTTTAACTTTGGGTACAATTCTAATTAAATTTGGGTACAATTCTAATTAAATTTGGTTACAATCGAATTAAATTTGGGTACAATTCTAATTAAATTTGGGTACAATTCTAATTAAATTTGGGTACAATTCTAATTAAATTTGGTTACAATCGAATTAAATTTGGGTACAATTCTAATTAAATTTGGGTACAATTCTAATTAAATTTGGGTACAATCTAATTAAATTTGGGTACAATTCTAATTAAATTTGGGTACAATCGAATTAAATTTAGGTACAATTCTAAATAAATTTGGGTACAATCGAATTAAATTTTGGTACAATTCTAATTCTAAATCCTAAATCTAAACTCTAAACCTAAATCCTAATCCTAAATCCTAAACCTACACCTAATTACTACTCTACACTAAAAATTAAAACAAGAGAAGAAGAAGAAAACTTACCCGAGGTCGAAGGGATTCGAACTTCAAAAGAGATGCAATGAAATCGGAATCCTGCGGCCCTATATATAGGCCGGGGACCGCTCCGGCATTATGCGGCCCCAGGGGCCGCTTCGGCATTGTGCGGACCCATATGGGGGTCCGCTCCGGCATTCTGCGGTACCCCCCATATGGGTCCGCTCCGGCATTCTGCGGCCGTGTTAAATTTGGAATTGACCAAAAACGATGGTTAATTTATTAATGAATTTTATTAAAATGTTAAAAATAAAAATTTCGGCAATTATCTATTAGTTACTGCTTTGACCACCGACACCTACCTACTCTTTTCTTTTCATGCTATAATGTTTGTTTTAGTAGTAGCACTTAGCAGAAATCTATGATCTCGTTGATTGCAATTCTTATAAGTTCAATTGAGAGAACACATCTTAGAAACACTAATGAATTGACAAAATATTCATGCTCTTGAGCTCATATTAATTATTAAATTTAAAATACCCCCAAAATATATTCTTTTAAAAAAAATTATCATTTATTCTGCATTTATTGTTAAAAGAAGCTAAATTAATTTCATCATGACTGCATCAAAAAATAACCGGCGTAACTTAAGGGTGCCGGATTCGGATCTGCTGAAATCCAAAATACATGAACAGTGTTTCTGGAATTTCTGAAATTCCGAATCCAGTCGTTCAACTTTTTTTGTGCACGCATCTCGAAACAGTTCAACGGCTGGATTCTAAATTTCAGGAATTCCAAGAACACTGTTCATGTATTGGAATTTCAGCAGATTTGGATCCAAGGTGCCACACTCGAATAATTATGTGTTAGAAGAGGCTAGTCATCTAAGATTTGTTCATGTAACTCTCAAGTACATTCTATTATTTTCTTTCAATAAAATTTAGGGAAAATTTCCAGTAGGTCCATCTAAATTTTTTAAATAACCAATTTCTCCATAAAAAAAAGCCATAATATCCAATATCTCCATACAAATTTAATATTTTTTTCTTCTATACCCTTTTAGTCTTTTAATATTTAGTTTAATTCTTTTAAAAATTAAATTGATCAATATGCCCTCTAATTTTAACATTCTTTCTTCCTCCCTGTACTGTACTTCCTCTTCCTCCTTGTACCGTACCGTGAACTTCTTTGGAGCTTAGAATAGAGACATATATGCAGGAAAATTAAATTGCACCGATTCTAATAAACATTCAGAAAATTCATCCACATATATTCTAATGGACCTTGAGGCGCGTCGCATCTGCGGCAAGAAAACCGAGGTTAATTTTCTTCATAGATATAAATACTTGAAAGATAAGATATTGATACTTGAAAAATAAGATATTAATACTTTGATGCGTAACTTGTTATGATAATTTATATTCCAGTCTCCCAATAGTCTCCGCATCAACCTTCCTCTAATGAAATAGTGGAGACTTCATATCCCTGCATCAACATTTCTCAATCATCTCTGCGTCAACCTTACTCTAATAAAAATAGTTTATAAGGAATAAATTATTTCAACTTCCAACTGCTGTGACATCGACAATAAGCTAGCCATTTCTCAACATCGAAATTCGCCTCTAGCACCATTAAAATAAAACCATTTTAGCATGTACAACCAGAATAGAAGAGAGGGTTCTCTTGTCAAAGGCCTCTTTGGTTATAACTTATAAGTGGAAGTGAGAGAAACCATCTTTATTTTTATTTTTATTCTAAACAAGGGCGGTAGATGCCGGATTAAGTCTTCTAATATCAAGTGAAATTTGCTCAAAATCTCTAATCATTCTCATGTAATCCTAAGGTCTTGTAATTCAATTGTCAACAGTGGCGGAACCAAGGCCTGGGCCCTGGTCCCCCTTGGCCCAGAAAACATATACAGAGCTGAGAGCCCTTTAATAAAAAAAATAAAACTGGCACCCCCTCTGTCGGGCACTCTTGGATTTATCAACCGTCTGTTATGCCCCCCTACCGATCATTCCTGGTTCCGCCACTGATTGTCAATATGTATTGGTAGGTGTTAATCATGATTAATTAAACTTAAAACTCAAGTAGTGGAATAAATCTGCAATGCATAAAGAAAGTTAAGTTTACAAACTTCTTAATCATGTATACTCATCAATGTCGTCAGCAGTCCAACGTTGCTTTTTCTTCTCATTGAAAATGAGATGTATTTTGGAATTTTTTATTTTTACCATATCCAAAAAATATAAACTAAATAATTAGTTCTTTTTTCTTCTGAAAATTCGATTTACTCTGTGTTTCAAATTGCGGACACCCAAATTTGGTTCACAGTTTGAAACTGTGAACACCCAAATTTGATTCGCAGTTTCAAACTGCGGACCATATATCGGTCCATTATGGCCCCGAAAATCCTGTCAACATGTGGTAAATAAAATTCCGGGATGTATTTGATATAATCTAAGATATAACAAAACTCATTAAAGTAATACATTTTTCTCTTTGGAATTCTTGGGTAACTTGTCATATCATTTTTCATTACATTTCGAAAAACATATATATCATTTTTTTTTCCCATAAGTTTTCTCAAAAAAAATTATTCTGAATTTTAAATTTTGTTAAATAAATATATTTTTCTAGAAAAAAAATCCGCAAAGCAATTCTAATTTAAAATATAAGTGCATGATAGAGAAACGGAGGGAAGAGGAGGTATAACTGATTATTGTTTAGTTGGATATTTAATACTAATAGGAAGACAAAGTTAATATATTTACTCTTTTAATCTCTAAACCTTTGTTTTAATAAAGTGAAACAAGATAAACCAAATAAGAAAATCAGGAGTGTGATAAACTGAAAATCTTGTTTGTTGTTCCGTTAATTTCCTAACACCTTGTTTGGATGGAGAGTAGAGGAAAGGAAGGGAAGTGAAAATAAAATGGAATGAAATGGAATAGAAATGAAGATTAATATATTTAACTTATTTATGTTTGAATGATTAATGATGGAAAATAAATTTAACTTTCCTTTCCGTCTTATTTCTTGTTTGGTTAATTAAAATTTAAAAAGTTAATGAGAAATTCAGTGGTTGTTGTAGGTTTGTGACAAAAACACTTGGATGAGAATTATATTGTTAAGATATAGGGTTGGGTATTTATGTCATTTTTTTAAATATTTGCAACAAATTTTTGTTTCATCTGTTACAGTCCAAATTAGGAGGGAAATTGATTCTATTGATTACAATCATGCAAGAGTAAACCTTTCACCTCCTGTACTCTTCACCTCTGACATAATTTTATCAACCAAACACGATTCGAAGAAAAAATTTCTTTTCTTTCCATTCCTTCCCTTCCTCTACTCTCCATCCAAACAAGGTGTAAATCTTTCTATAATTCACCTTCACCTCCTATGCACCGGAGAGGATGTAAAAGAAGATGAATATCATTTTTTTTATGGTTGATAAGACATGGATGAATATTTCATGTGAAACGAAATGTCTGTAATTAGAAAATTATGATTATAATATTTGAGCCAAAATTTTCATTTCTTAGTTGCACACCTGATTTGCACCCCTTATCTGCACTCTAAATGTGTTTATACTTATATTAAAAAATATTTATATTAAATGATAAAAAGTATTTACAAGGATTCCAATATTTTGAAATCTTTATTTTTCACTTCAACAAAATCCTTTTAGTAAAGGTTGGAGGTCTAGTCACTCAACTATTTAATATTCTTATTATTACAACAAATGATTTTCCTATCTAAATTTCAAACTCATAATCTCTCACATAAAGATCATGTGCATTTGTCACTAGATCAAATGTTAGTTCTTCACTTCAACAAAATCTTTAACTTGAATTTTCTAATGTCATTTAAAAAAGTGATAAATACTTTGTATAACAGTTTAAATATAAATAGTTTTTATTGCAAGTATAAATATTGTTGGATGGAATAAAAGATGCACAACAAATGGTACAAGAATAATTTATCTAAGTTTACTATGCACAATTTATCACGCTTCTTATTTTGTAGTGAATCTCTTGTTACTTCAATCCAATATCAAAGATTTGTTTAAATGAATTATTAAGGCTTTAGCTCAGCATAAAGCATACTGTGAATGCATCCTTTATTTGTTCATATAAATTAGATTCCAACTAATTATTTGGAATTCAGTGAAGTGTGAAAGCATCCTGATGTGATATATTCTCTTTTTTATATAACAATCGAATTCGTATCCTCTGCATTAACTCAAAAAGGAATTTTTTGAGTTAATGCATCTGGACCATCTGATCCACTTTAAGATCCGTACAAATTAGATCTGCACTAATATTAAAGAGTTCTCTGTTAAAATCAGGCAGCCGGATTGACTCTGTTTAACATCAGATAGCCGAGATGCATTAACTCAAAAAATTCTCTTTTGAATTAATGCAGAGGATACGTGTTCATAACAATCGACCATTGCCCTTGAACAAATACGGAAATGAAGGGTGGCTTTAGTTAAGAGTTAGATAATTGGGCCCCTGACAGGTACTACACTGATTTATTTGCTAATTACCTTGTTGACTCACCAAGCGTATTGAACATAGTCTAATTTTTATATGAACAACATTCCAAGTTGCATTGAATTAATTAAACTTTTGAGTCTCAAAAGATTGAAACTGTATTTTAGTGAGAAGTGAAAACCAAATTAAATCTACCGTGCAAATTAAGTCACCAGACAAAGCCCCCCTTTTAAAATAAATGAGAAAGACTCATGTAACTTGCGTGTTATTTACATGAGATACCGACAAGTGTTCTCGAGTTGTACTGCCAGGTGGATATTTATTATTTGCTTGAATTAGGTACCACAAAACAAAAATAAGCAAGGGGTCATGCTTGGATGTTTTTTTTTTCATTTATATAATTAATTAAACAACAGTCCGGTGCAAGTGGTAGAGTCAAAATGCGCATGGGTGTCGAGTCAGCATTTGTTAATCAAACTGCGCATGGGTATTGAGTCAGCATTTATATTAACTAAATCCCCCCAAAGGCCCAAAAGTACAATTTTATCATTATATTTCTTTTGTATTGGAAATCGATCGAATTGATCATATCAGAACAAGTTTCAAATCTCTCGGTTCCAAAAGAATCAGAAATGACCGCCTTTTCTTTCAATTTTAGTTTTTTCTGTTTTTCGAGTACAGGCTCGAAGTCAAGCCATTTAACTATTAAATATCCATAAAAGATTGTCTTTTTCGAATTTCGAACCTACAACCTTCTATACAGAGAGGATTGTCTTTGCCACTAGAACAAATGCTGGTTCTCTAGTTTTTTCTAGCATTAATTGGTTATTGGCCCATGGTGGTTTTCTTGTGGTACTAATCAAATTTGAAAAATCACAATATCAAGCCAATCAACCGAGTTTCTTAATACAAGCTGCCGAAATTTTTATTAATACCATTTCAAAAAAAAAAAAAAAAACACCACCGAAATTGAGGAATTCGAAAAATATCAGGGTCTCCAATTCAATCTGCATTCCCATTCAAATTTTCCATAATTTGTGTTTTTTTTATTTTTTATTTGTTTGACAGTGGTATTAATAAAAATTTCGGTACAAGATGTCTGCTTCGCTGAAAGAAATTTAAAGAAAAGCAACTGCATTAATTTGTCAGCAATTTCACAGAAAGCCAAGATTTTTAACAATGGAGATAACACTTTTCTATTGGAAAGTAATAAAAAAAATTGATTATTGAGCTAAGCGGTGGAAAGGAAAGCGCCTTCCCAACAATTTGACAAACAACAAGGCGTACATCATTTCGTAAGCATCGTCATACTAGATAACTAGACAAGGTCAGTTCCTTGCCGACATCTTTATTAATATCCAAAGTTAATTACAAATTAATAAATATATTCAGAATCTATGGGATTCTCTCCAGAAACCGGTCAGAAAATGACCGGTTTCTTTATTTTTATTTTTTTAAAGATACTATGAAGAGCAAGATAATGAAATCTAACACTGAAAATTCGAATTTTTTGTTTAAATTATTTGTTAGATTACTTCTTTTGATTTATAATTAGCATATTTATACTAAAATACACTATATTACTTGAAATTATGTTGAATTACACTATATTACATTAAATTACGCTAAATTATGTTCAATTACGCTAAATTACACTAATTTCGCTAATTATAATGAAATACGATAAATTACGCTAAATTAGGCCGATTTTGTGCCATCTTTCATAAGTCATAAAAAATAGTAAAAAAATTCCAAAAATAGTAAAAATTAGTATTCTACAAGTTCATTATATAACTAATTTACTGAGCTACTTAGATTGAATAATAGAAATGAAAATCTTAATCGGAAACTTGAACTCAAGTTTTGAGGCTCTTCCCTTTGTTTTTTGGCAATTCTGAATTTTGAAATTCAGCATCGCTAGCACTGACGCATGCATATTTTCGTAAGCTTTCCGAAAAGTGGTCATTTGCTGAAATCAGACATTCGAGCACCGTTTTATGGCTGTTTGAAGTTTCGTCATCGTTTTTTGCCTTCTCAGTAAAGATATCATCCATATTCATATGTAATTTACCAGAATTTACCGTATTTTAGCGTAATTTAACATAATTTAGCGTAATTTAATGTAATATAGTGTAATTCAACATAATTTCAAGTAATTTAGCATATTTTAGTATAAATATGCTAATTATACATCAAAAGAAGTAATCTAACAAATAATTTAAACAAAAAATTCGAATTTTCAGTGTTAGATTTCATTATCTTGCTCTTCATAGTGTCTTTTAAAAAAAAAAGTTTCTAATATAAATCACTATGAAGATCAAAGAAAAACAAAAAATAGTTTCTAATTATACATCACTATGAAGACACACAGTAATTTACCGGAATTTACCGTATTTTAGCGTAATTTAACATAATTTAGCGTAATTTAATGTAATATAGTGTAATTCAACATAATTTCAAGTAATATAGTGTATTTTAGTATAAATATGCTAATTATAAATCAAAAGAAGTAATCTAACAAATAATTTAAACAAAAAATTCGAATTTCAGTGCTAGATTTCATTATCTTGCTCTTCATAGTGTCTAAAAAAAAAATGAAGAAACCGGCTAGAAAATGGCCGGTTTGGACATTTTTCGAAAATCCCAGAGATCATGGGTATATTTATTAATTTGTAATTAACTTTGGATATTAATAAAATGTCGGGTTCCTTGTGGAACTATATTATGTTTAATGATATAGAAAATCTAGTAAAGTTCCAATACTGGATGTAATATAAATTATATATTTTATGTACGTAAAAATGTTAGGATTTGATGCATGTTTATGATTTTTGTAAAATTATTTTATACTTTTAACAATCTTTGTTAACGGCTTCGATGTTGCAAAGATTTAACAAATTAGATTAGCTCAATTTTGAACAAAAATGCCTATAATTTTGTCTGCATGGGTCGAAGATCTATGAATTTGAGTTTAAAATATGTTTTTGATCTAATGATCTAGTAGCAAAGACAACATCATCTATAGATTCGGCACTCTAATGAATTTTTTTTTATAAATATTAAATAGTTGAATGACTTAACTTCTAATTTTTACTAAAATAAATATGAGTTTTGACTTTTTTTTCACGTAATGAACTTAATTATGATAGTTTTGATGCAATCTTTAAGATGTACAAATCTTTTAGGATAGTGATATGCAGACTTAAGAATTATGAAACGAAATCAAGAGCGAAGTTGGGCTCTTTGAGCAACTAGATTACGGGTTCGTTCTCTCTTTAAACTTTAGTAAAATGATCGGGATGACCACTATTTCTCCTATCCAATATCCTATGACCTCTAACATTAGAAGATATGTATTTTGTCATTAGATTAAAAGTTAATTCTTGTATATTACATGATTTTATAATTAGTACTTTTGTGGTCAGGGGCGGATCCAGGATTTTCGTCAGGGGGGGGCAAAAAAATATCGAATCGGGTTTAAATACCTAATCGGGTTTAAATCCATTAACCAATTGGGTACTCGACAAAAAACAATGCTTTAACTTATACTTTCCAATGCTTTGACTTGTAATTTCTGATGTTTTGACTTATAATTCTAATTACCAATCAAAATTCAACAGATTTATTTCAATTTTAACCCTAAATTTAACTTAAATTACAAATTAAACGTCCAGAGGGGAGCAAAAAAAATTCCAGGAAGGGGCAAAGTCGATCGGAACCGATAAATTTCCACTAAAACTCAAAATCCAGGGGGGAGCAGCTGCCCCCTCCTGGAATACACTGGATCCGCCCCTGTTTGTGGTGTTGAAGTTTGTTCTGAAACGAATCAAACTAGCTCGGTTCGAAATTGGTTTGAACTCGAACTCGAACTGGGTCTGGCTCGGTTCGAAATTGGTTCGCGAACCGTTCATTAGCGACTATTGCTAGTTCGCCACCCCTCTCCCTCGCCCTCACTCTCGCTTGCTCTTCTCCCTCGCTCTCAAGTCATGAAAACAAGATCAAAGGGATGGCGATTCTCCTCCGATTCGTCTCAGTTCGAACTATTAATGAATCAAATCAAATTAGTTCGAATCATACATAATCAAATTCGAACTCTTTTTTTCAGTTCAAAATCTTGCTTCAATTTCAAACCAGTTCGGATTGAAATTGGTTTGAACTCGAACTCGAACTCGAACTGGGTTAAGTTCGATTCGGTTCGATTTGTTTGCAGCCCTGGCTTAGAGACCGCTGGCACTTATGATGGAATTGGATTTTTCTTTTTCTTTTTTGCCTAAAAGGCCCATGGGCCGATAGTATCTTTCGGGCAAACTAAAATTGAAAATTTCCATTTAGTTAATCTCCAGAGCAATTTCGACTTTTAACTCGTCTATTAATAAAAGCATATGACAATATTCATAAGTGTCTACGACATTTTGGATCAAATTTATATATAATTGATATATGACAGAAACAAAATAAATTTGTAAATGCCGTGGTGTGTTTTATAAGCTAGATCGGCGGTGAAATGACCTTGAGAATAGCTAGCAAGCCTCATTATAAGATTTTAAATTATCCTCTCTTTTTTAATATATTAATCTAGATTAAATAACAATTGGTAGAGATCCCGTGGAAATAGGGGAGAAAACGGTGTGGATAATATCAGATTCATATTCAATCCGTATTCAAAAAATTAGATGTGAATATCTAATATCTGAGTATCCGTGTAGATATGGATACATATATAGTTTTACATTTTAATTATCTGTATCCGAATAGTAAACATATACTATATAGTTTAATATATATTATGAATATATTATGTTATTTATCATTATAATTAGATAAATATTACGAACTTTAGTATTTTTTAAAAATATGTTTATATTTTTTTAATAAATATTCGATCTGATCTGTATCCGTATCTGTTTCCGTCTAATATTCGATTCGTATCCATATCCGGAAAATTAAAAAAAAATATGAATATAGTTTTACCACTATCCGCTCCGTTTTCACCCTGCGTTGAAATGGACAATATTATTTATTACATTTGTAATTTATTTTGTAAAAATTTAAATGACACAAGTAAATAGCTTAATAATTGAAATAATACTTCATCTTGATGTATCACTAAAAAAAGTTGCAAATTGATCTCTTTCTTATTAAAAACAAAATTAATTCATCACGTAGACACGTACTGTACCTCTAAAATAGATGTCTTGATGAAATTAAACAGCTCTAATCTAGGCTAGATGGCAGCAGAGATCCGCCCTCTTTAAATCTAGAGATCCTGTTTGGCAACAAAATAAATGCGGGCTTTTTAGTAAAATGATCGGCATAACAGCTAAAATAACTATCGTAATAAATAGTTAGAGATCATTTATATTACTTAATTAAACAATCTGTGCGTAACAATGAGGATATATTTTAGGGTAATTATATTTTTTCTCATCTATCTATCCTCCATTTCATCTCCTAACTAACTAACTTTTTTTTCTAACTATAATTACAAATTATAACTACCTAAAGGTCCATACAAATTAATTAGCAAATTTTCTCTCTTTATTTCTTTCCTCTCTCTCCCTCCTTCTCCCACCTCCGCCTCCGTCTTCCACCTCCGCCTCCACCCGTCTCTCCCACCTCTCCCTCTTCGCCTCCGCCCGTCTCTCCCGCCTCTCCATCTCCGCCTCCCTCTCCCACCTCCGTCTCCGTCACTCCATCCCAATCAAGCACGCCTCCACCGGTTAAATCCATCACTGTCGACCGCCGGGTCAGATCCATCGTGTCTATGTTCCTCTTCCTCATGCAGTAGCGAGTTATTTGCAAAGAACAAAGCTTCATTAATGGTGAATTAGGCCAGTGCGTACTAAGTACTAAGAAATGACAGAAAAACAAATTTTGAAAAAATTAGAGGTGTATGGATGAATTCTTGATGTTTTAGAAATGAATATTTCAACGTGTATGAATGAATACTTGATATCTTAGGTATAAATACTTTAACGTATATGTATGAATACTTGATATCTTATGGATGAATACTATTCGACTGCTCTTGTAAAATTAATCGAGGTATGCACATATGTTTGTAATACTCTTGGTACATTAACTATTTACACTTACACGACGATGATGAATACTTGTGACGAGGTATGAATACTTGTGCAACGGACAACTCGAAAGTATGTCATCATAGATCTCATTTGAAAGAGAAAATTGTGTAGAAGACGTTCGTGGTTTTAGATTTGCAAAATTTCTCACAGATCGTCAGGAATATTGGTTAAATTGAACGGAGAAAAAAAAAACCATCTCTAAAAACGTGTAAAAGATGAGTGAGTGATGTGTCCAAATATGTTTCTATTGCAAATATGAATATCTTCATATAGATGGATGAATACATGTTGTGTTACAGATGAATACTTTTCCGCAAATTCCTAAAATGCGTTGACGGTTATGCGGTCCCCCACATATATTGTTTGTGGTCCCCTACTTTCTTAATACGCTGAATGTTGTAATGTATTCAAATATGTTTCTATTGCAAATGTGAATACCTTCATATAGATGGATGAATACTAGTTGTATTACAGATGAATATTTTTCCGCAAATTCCTAAAATGCGCTGACGGGGGATGAAACGGGGGATGGTTGACGGGAGATGCTCTCCCTATATTTTAACTATAAGTGAATAGAAAATATCTCATGTAAAATGAAATATTTTCATAAAATAAATTTAGATTAAATACAAATAACAATTCTTAAATAACATATTAAATGACATCTACACGTAAATAACATTCTTTAAATGACATATATTTTCTTATTTTCTTGACATATTTTCATAAAAAAAAATTCAAACAAAATGACATATTAAATGACAAATAAATTAATATAAAAAAATAGAAAGAAATGAAGACATGATCAATCAATTAAAAAAAATCTTAAATGACATTTAAAAAATAGAAAGAAATAAGACCAATCAGAAAGATGATCCAATTTGCATGTAACAAATATACGTGTATAAAGAAATTTAGGCTACACAAAAAAAACATCAAAAAGATCTATAGAATCATAATATTTGATCGGAGAACTGGTATTCAATTTGAAATTTCATCTTTTAATCAAAATCATTAGCAGATCAGAACATCTACGTATTTAATATAAGAATGAAAATTATTATAAAAAACACAACTTAATATATTTTTTTTATTTCAACAAGAGTGCGTTGTTTCCTCACTTTCGTGGCTCTTATTTATAATTGAACTTAGCGTTATGAGTAAAACTAATTAATATCCATACAATTTTGACGTCTTTGAATTATTTTTAAATTAATCAAATTGGACTTTGTAAAAAATTGATAAACAGAAAGACTACGAATTATGTGAAATTTCATTTTTTATCATGGATGCAATCTCACGTTACGTTCACAAATTGGGTGGATGCAATATGAGGTTGTGTCCTGCTAGAGGAACACAATGTGAGGTTGCGTCCGTAATGCCTATAAAAATAATACGGTAGAGAGAGAAATCAAAATTCATTTCGTGTCTAATTTTTTTTATTGCGGGTAGAGAGAGAGAAATAAAAAATATAACCAGATTTTCTACGGTACCAAATTCAATCCATTTTTTTAAAATTGTTTCCGTGGTAGAGAGAGAAATAACTCCTCATTTTGACTGCCAGTTCTCATTTCTATGGTCCAATCTGTTCACTTTCGGGTAATTTTTTTTTATTCTTCTAATTTTGATTTTATTTTAAAAGTAGTATTATATTGATTTTGGATGTACTGTTTAAGATTTATTAGTACCATAAGATTGATTGGTTATATTTTGACAAAATTACACCGTATGACATTAGAGATGTCCCATCTTTCAGTAGACAACCCCCGCCCCCATAACCACTATATATCAGCTGTCTCAACAGGTTGCTGGTGCCTTGCAAGATGTTGATAGAGTCCGGCATTGCAAGGACAAAATTTTGCAACTTTCTATGGTACCTTAAATGCGAGAATTTGATAGAGGATGCAGCTTTAGGGGTAAGTTTTAAATTAATAAATATTGTATGAAATTTTTAATAACATTATTTTTTTCTATGAAGATTTAATAAATTGTGTTTTTAAAAAAAAATTAAATGTAGGGCGCGTTTTGTATGACACAATGTATGACACAATCGGATGTCGATACTGTACAACGTGGCGTTCACAGGGACACTACAGCAAATAGGTTTGTACCAACCAGCAATTATGAAGAATGAGCATCATGACCAGAGCCTGTGCGCGGATCTTCTTGAGCGATGGCGTTCGAAGACGCACACGTTTCATCTCCCGCATGCCGAGATGACCATCACTGTTTATCAATTTTAAATATATTAAAATTAAATGGTACTGTTAATCTGAGGTAACATTTGGTAGTGTTTTGTAAAAACAGTAGGACTGGTACCAGTACCTTCAAATGATTTCATGAATGAAATCAGTGGGAGATATCCCACTAATAAAATAAAATACTAATATTTTTATATTTTTTATATTTTTTATATTATAAACAACCAACTATTTTCAAATTATTTCTATATTATATTTAAATTTGGAATTTTAGATTTTATCAAGATTATTCCGAATCACAACTTGTCATGGTGAAAGCCTGCAGCTCAATTCAGCTTTTGCGATTTACAGTATTAAGAATAATAAATAAAGTTAGAAATTTTGTTCATGATATAAGCTGTACATTTGGCGCGAGTTCTGATCGCACGATTTCTCATTAAGAAATTGCGAGTCGTGACTCATGATGGCTGAGGAGGCACTGAGATCTGTCATCTGTGCTATGGGAAAGTGTATATTCAAAAGGAGGAATTTCATGTATCTCCCTCAAAAATCTTGAAATTACGTATTTCCCTCTCTAAAATTCATAATATCATATATACCCTTCTAAAGTTCAAATACTAAAAAATTTACCCAATCTATTATCTTTCCTATTAAAAGTCATTTTAAATTTATAAATTATCTATTTTACCCTTTAGATCCAGCTTAAATCCCAACGGCATATGAAAAATAAGATTGCTCAACTGGTCACATGCTTGAGGAATCTCCAAGTATCGGCCACTTGGTCTTAATTCAAGCAAGAAATGCTTAACCAAAGGGATACGAAGCTTCTCTTGGAGATACATGAAATTCACCCATAAAAAAAAGAGGAGGGTTTCAATGCCTCCATTTTTCATGCCTCCACCGTGCCTCCATTTTTAAAACTTTAATAACTCAAAATTTAAAACTTAAAAGTCAAAATAAAACCGTTGGATATGATCTAAATCATTTTATCTATGTGCTCATAAAAAATTATCACATTTTGATTTTGTTTTTATGTGAATCAATAAGTTGAAAAATCAACGTCTAGAAATTATCCACATTAGTACGTTTTTTACAAGCTCTTGATGACAACTAAAACAAAATTGAAATGTCATAATTTTTTACACGTGCATAGATAAAATGATATAGATCATATCCAACGGTTTTATTTTGACTTTTAAGTTTTAAATTTTGAGTTATTAAAGTTTTAAAAAATAAAGGCACGGTGGAGGCATGAAAAATTGAGGCATTTGAATCCTCCTCTAAAAAAATGTTAGATTGGCCTGGAATGTTTTACCTGCACATGGTCTTCGACAAAATTAATCTATAACATCTATGAAATAAGGTCCCACCTTCCGACATTACATCGAGAAAGAAATATAGCCGTTGGATCTATGTAAAGGCCGTCATCATAACTCAGAAGAGCGGTTGAGAATGGACGACCCGCGCTACTCTTGTGACTTTGTCTAGATAATGTTGTTGTTTATCTCCTCTTCTCCTTTTAGAAAAATAGAAAAAGCTATAACGATCGTGTCACATCTTTGTGGAACCAATTTAATTCTCTCGCGATCTTTCCCCATCTCTGATGTTGAACTGTCGGCATTTGCCTCGGTCTCAAGTCAAAGAGTAGCCTCTTTTTCGATTTTTCACACTGAGGCCTGGATCTGTACATTTTCTCCGAGGTGAGTTCCCCGCTCTTCTTCTTCTAAAATCAGCATATCTGGGCCAACTAAAAACTCGTTTTTAGCAATCTTTTTTCTATTCATTGCTAGGCAACCCAGTTTGCTTGAACCAGCATGTGTAATTGAGAAATTATGATCGGGTGATCAAAGGAGCAGACCGTGTTATTTTTATTTTATTTTTTTCATTTTTTTTCTCCAAGTTCTACCTTGATCTGATTGATATTCATTCTTCCTTCCACATAGTTGACATTCTGTATTTATTTCTCTGGTTCTGTGGGCCAGGTAAGTAATTGAAAGTGAGCACCACCACTGGAGAGTGAACCGATCAATGGCCGACCTTGAAGGAGCACACAAAGAATTAACAAATAGCTTACTAAATCCCAGGAAAGATACCAGCAAAAAGAAACCACCGTCTCAATTAAAACCCTCAAGGTTCCGCCGGTGTAGAAGCGCTACTTCTTGTGAGACCCCTTTAAGCTCCCCCGAACCCGCCAGATGGGTTCCTGGCAAAAATCTTTTTGGTCCGATTGACCTGAGTTTCAAGCTAGTTGCCTTGCTCTTCCTATTTTACCTTCTAGCAGCCTCAACCTGCTTTTACTTTGTTGGGAACCAAATGACCGGTAAACGCACTAACCCAATTTTGGATGCGGTCTACTTCACTATAGTGACAATGACAACTCTTGGTTATGGAGACCTCGTGCCTAATAGTGCCGCATCAAAGCTTCTTGCGTGCGCGTTCGTGTTCTTAGGTATGGCAGTTGGTGCTCTATTCTTGAGTAAAGCAGCTGATCAGCTTGTAGAGAAGCAGGAGGCGCTCCTCGTCAAAGCACTTAACATGCAGATGAAGGGCGGTAATGCCGAGATGCTGAAAGCGATTGAAACAAATAAGGCGAAATACAAATTTTACTCGACTGCGGTCGTTTTGGTGCTGCTTATGGCAACTGGCATCTTTTTCTTGTGGAAAGTGGAGAAACTAAGCCTTGTTGACTCATTCTATTGTGTTTGCTCAACTATTACAACACTGGGGTATGGGGACAAGAGCTTCTCATCAGAATGGGGCCGTGTGTTTGCTGTGTTTTGGATAGTAATTAGCACGCTAGTTGTAGCGCAATTCTTCTTCTACCTAGCTGAGTGGAATACTGAACATAAGCAAAAGAAGCTGGCCAAATGGGTGCTTACGAGGAAAACTACTAATGTCGATCTCGAAGCAGCTGATTTTGATGGCAATCATATTGTTGGGTAAGCATCATATCTGAGTCCAAAAAATTAGATGCAATTTAACATTTTCATGTGAAGATCATCTTAAGATTCATACATAATTTTTTTAATTATGCAGTGCTCCAGAGTTCATACTATACAAGCTGAAAGAGATTGGGAAGATTACACAAGAGGATATAGCAGTTTTTCTGGAGGAATTTGAAAATCTTGATGTGGATCAGTCGGGTACATTGTCACCAAATGATCTTGAAGTTGCTCAATCCAACCAACGATGATGTAAAGTTGTGTTTTCTCGAGGAATTTGAGAATCTTGATCCAGATCAGTTGGTGACATTGTCAACATATAATCTTACATTTTATCAGTCCAACCAACAATGATGTAAAGTTGTATTTCCTGCCCTGGTTTTTCTGTGCATGACTTTTGCTTTTTAACTGTTAATACTGGTATTGTAATTTTGAACTGCTAGGTTGGCTTTTCATTCCTTTTTTGGTTTTCAAATCAGCTTTTTGTATAATTACATACTTGTTTACAATGAGTTCTCCGAGATGTAAATGTTTCTTTTCTCCAATTTATCGTCAAGCAAAATTATTGTTAGGAACTCAATATTCCCAGCTTCCGGATTCCGGAGTAATACAAGCACTTCTAAATACACCAAGTAACTCCCATAAATTTGTGAGGAATCATTCACAAACAAAGAAAATCCAAAAAAAAAAAAATGCAGTATATGTAATAGATGCAATTTTCATTGACTAAGCTACAAACGTCTACATTAAGATTGCATGGCAATTAAATGTGCTTCCCACGTTCAATCTTGGTAGGGATGTACACTTCTGATAAGAAAGCAAATGAAATAGCAGACAGTGCTTCAATCTCAAATTTGACTCCCTTGTGCAACATCATCTCCAACTCTGTCCTGCCATGTTAAATCAAAATATGGAACTTACATTAAAGCTAAGAAAACAAGTACAGATGAAAGTAAAATACTTGGAACTACATGTGCTGAGTTTTAAAAAGAAAAAAAAAACATGGTGAGACCTCCATTGAGGTGCATCCTTGATCAGATAACATCTTGATAGCATGGCTTCAGCCTTCCTCTTGTCTACACCAAAATTAGCATTAGTTACGTACTCTAGCAGTACAGATGAGGGGAAAGGTTTTTTGGTGCCAAAAATAAACCCTATGTTTGTCCTTCGTATTTTCAAAGATAAACATGGACAAATTCGCCCTTCCAATATCATTGACAAACCAATGCTTTCAATTTCATATATCTTCTTTGATTACATAAATTATTAAGAGTTAAAGAGTAAGAGTAAAAGGTATTCAAACAAGAGAAATTTGATTCGTAGAACAGCATTAACTTTTTTTTACCCCAGCACAAGTCTAAAACAATTCTAACATACAGACAACTGAACTGAGGACAAAGTAATCACTTTATATTTTCCATGAGCCCAGTCAGTAGTTGAGTTCATAATGGGCATTTTTTTTGCAATACTACAAATCAAGAACCACTTCTTAAAATTCAGATGAATAGTGGGTTTGAAATGATTCCTTTTGACCCTGATCAATGTCCCACTCAAGCTGAAACGCTGCTAGCTTCAGACTTCTTTGTGAACTTCCTTTGTTTATAAATAGAAGGAAGGCCCAATAGTGACATGTTAGACCACTACTAGTACAGAAAATGTTTCCACCTTCAGGTGTCAAATTGAGAAGGCAACGGTCAGGAAGATTAAATTCCTCAAAGTCAGAGGGTAAAACACCAAGCCACCGCATTTCAGGTACCCGCATCAGCTTTGCGTCGTATGCCATTTGCTATAGAGAAAAAACAGACATGCTAAATATGTAAATATTAAGTGATAGACAAAAAATAATACAATCTCCTACCAATGCAACTAGTTGGAAAAATTCAGTAACAGAAGCTATTATTAAGTGTTTAAAATTAAAATAGATGGTACCATTGAACCAAAGCGGTATGTCGTCAGAATGTCAAACCCGTAAGGATCTGAATCTACCAGGCCATATACAGGCAAACGCAGATGCTCAACAAGATGCCGCAAAAACCTATTGTATATGCAACATGCAATTACCCAAATTACAGATTGTATCGTTTAAACCAAATAAAACAAATAAAGAGTACAACAAGAGAAAATAAAGACACATGCCTTCTTGTTGGGACATCAGGATAGCCTCTTCCCTAAAATTTACCAAGTGAACGACCTTATTGATTTAGGTAATAAACTAGTTTTGCAAACTATGTTACCACAAGCAGGGTATCTTACTGACCGTGATAACAATGCAACGATTTCTATCACAGAACTTATCATTTGCCAAGCGCTGAAATACTGCTGAAAAAGAAAAGCAGCAAATCATCCAATTAAAGTAAAACATAAATCACAACTCAGCAATATGAATGTCATGTGAAAGCTTGCCTGTTTCCTTCTCCACAACTAGTATGTATTGTGCAACACTCACCATGTCTACCAAAATAAAGCACATCAGGAAGCAAATAGAGAAATGGTGTGCGATATTATCTCTGACAAGCTAGATAATGCTAGAACTTTGGTACAATACCTTCCACATCCTCAAGACATACTGGAATTGGATGTTCCTGCACAGTAATCACATAAATTAAGGAATAATGAAAGAATATAATTGTAAATATGCAATCATATCACTTCATTCTATTTAATCCAATCTTACAGTGTTTGGGTTCTTTATGCAAGAGATTGTTCTGTCAGATTCCTTGAATCTCAGCCAACCCATAACTAGCCTGCAATTGTGCAAAGGGCGTTACAGATGAAATTTTAAAGCACTGCAAGATGTATTCATTAAAATCAATGAAGTAACTAAGAGCACAACTTAAGAGAAAATGTGTATTCATATCTTTAATTGTCCTGCATAATTGAAGGAAAAGCTGCATACCCTTTTCCGACAGGAACCTGCACATAAGCCAAAATTAATTATTGTTTGAAAAAACTTCGATCACATTAGGTTTTTGACAAATCATAATGACAGGGATAAAGAATCAAATATTACCACATTAAGATGATGACGACTACATCTTAAAAGAACACAGATATCATTAATTATGTGATCCACAACAGCCTGATCTGAAAATAAAGAATAATAGCTATTTATGCACGCTTTTTTTGCATTTTTTTCAAAGTCTAAAACAAAAGCATTATGGATAAAATTTTAAGTCCCCACCAAATGTTACAAGTTCAACCAACACCAAATTACACAAGAGAAGAAATATGCATACCTACAAAAAGTGCAGGATCCATGTAAAATATGTCCCTTTTAGAAGCGTGCTTGTTTTGTTGAAGCAGCAGTTGGATAATGGAGAGCACTCTAAGCAAAACAGCTGCATATAAAATTAACCAAAAGAATCCATAACAACACTACTTACCAAAACAAGCAAAACAAGGCTAGAATTGGAAATACCAAGACAGAAAAGGCGAACCTAGCCTGTGAGCAGCTTGAGGTTGCCTCCCAATGGAGATGAATTCTTTTGCGAAAGGAGTGTCGAAGCTACAAGCACAGTTCCCAAAAGGATCGGAGCAGAAGGTGCGATAGCGATCCAGCGCGACTGAAGGGGAGCGGCCATTGCATATATCTTCAACCAACGATCGGACAAACCCTCTCACGCTCGCCAGAAGGCGCGACTGCGACTGCGTCTCCATCGCCGCCGACATACACGACCTCCTTCCCGCCATTTCAGACCTCCCTGGTTTATTGAGTATCCAAAGGTACCTGACCGTATAGAATCCTTTCGTGTCACATTTAAACGGACGACTGGATCTGAATTCTGGTTTAGCTCCACATGCAATGGCGGGCTGCTTGATTTGGGCTGTTTAGGGACATTGAGAGAACTTCAATCAGCCCAGCCCGTTAAAAAGGGCAAGGTTTTGTTAGCCCATCAAAAATCAGAAACCCGTCTATAATGTTAGACTCAGCCTCAGGTAACAGGCCAGAGGATTTGCATTGCAGTTATGAGAGCTGATTGTAGGCTTGTAGAAACCTGCAACATTGGCTTCTACTTTTTTTTCTCAATAGATGACTGTTGATAATCAGACGGCTCAGATCTGCAATCCTGAAATATAAATAGATGAAATTTGTTTGGCATAAGTTGTTATTCTTTCGTAAATATAAAGCTACAGATGGGGACCGCCACTATTCCAGTCTCCTGTTCCTCAAACCAAAACATTAATGGAACTAGACGCCTATAGTGAGGGATATTCACCGAATCTGGTTTAATTGGTTTTAAACCGAACCGGTAGAGTTCGGATTAAATATTTCGGTTAAATGTATCGGTTCATTTAAAAAAAACAATTTAATTGATTGGTTCGGTTTAGAATTTTTAAAACCAGTTAGAACGAAAATTGATTGAAAAGAGTAGTATAATTCTTTTGAGTTTATAAAAAGAGCTGGGCTATGGTGAGTTGTGAAGTAAGATGTCATTTTTACTTCATGCTCATATTTTATTTTGAAAATCCAAACAACCGATCCGAACCGCTCAACATGTTCTCTATATTGAAATGTGCTTGGAGACTAAATTTTACATTTTTTGGAATTTTTTTACTATTTATTAAGCCACTTTGAAAATCGCTGATCCGGTGGTCCAGAAAATTTTACTGTTTTTTACTGTTCACAGTGGATCAGCGATTTCAAAGTGGCTTAATAAATAGTAAAAAAATTCCAAAAAATGTAAAATTTAGTCTCCAAGCACATTTCAATATTTAGAAAAAGTTGAACGGTTCGGATCGGTTGTTTGGATTTTCAAAATGAAAATATGGCGTGAAGTAAAATGACGTTTTACTTCACAACTCACCATAGCCTATCTCTTATAAAAAATTAATTATAAATATTTTCTTTCTATATGAAAATCACTAAATTCTAATTCAATTATGTATATTGAAATAAATAATTCTTTTGAGCGTATAAAAAATTCAAAATGAACTGTTTACTTTTTTATTAATTTTCTTATTTGGTTCAATCGAATAAACGAAATTTAGTTCGGTTTGTTTGATTCAATTTTAATTCGGTTGATAAGTTTATTTTGATCGGTTTGATTGTATTTTTTAAAATCAAATAAAAGACGTCATCTAAAGAGGCGGAGGTTCATCCATCTTCAATTGGGTTGTAATTTATGTTTTCTTTATTTTATTTTTTTTATTTTGCCATGGCCATGAGAAGCTAAACTTCTCATCTCTAGGGTGAGGGTTGTACTCGAATTCTTAATTATGTTTTAGTATATGTTTATGTTTTATTTATGTTAATTTGAGTTTCTTTTATTATTTTAAATTATTTTTTATTGTATCCTTGCATACATAGTTCTGTCTAATATACGTCAAAGTAATCTACATGCCATAAGGTTGCATACTCGTTGCGTCCTTGTGTGTGGGACAAACATGTAAGTACTAGCACCTAAGCTAACGATTCATGGCAGCGGTTCAAAGACTAGGGTTAGAATCCAGTTGGCTCCCTTGGCAGGATAGCGTAAATTGTACATTTATATTATATTAGAAAACTCTTATATTAGATAGGGTCTTTGGGATATTTCAACTACATGGTAGTATAGGGAAATAATATAATTACATACCTAAAATACTTTAGTCTTGGTAGCCCAAAAGCCGATCGCAAGAACGAAAAACCTTTCAAATCGCATAAGCAAAAACCCAGCAAGCCATACGGGTAGTGACAGTGCCGCATGCGAGGTAGCTGTGGGACAATATAGGCCGCATGCGACAGTGACAGTGTCGCATGCGATGTAGAGAGACATCGAAATTTATACTTTGCATAATTAAGAAGGAGAGAACCTGAAACCTAGAGGCCCTCTATTTATTGTTTAATTCTAACCTTAGCACAATTAGCGTCACCGCATCAAACTTTTAAAACCCCCCGATAACCTTAGACTAGTGAAAAGTTTTTAAAATCTAATACACTATCCCTGTGGAACGACACCCCGTTATACTACACAGTAGGATCATGCGCTTGTGATCTGAATGTAAGTAAAAATTAGGGTTTATACTACACGGTTGGATCATGCGCTTGTGTTCATCGGATTCGGTTTAATTGGTTTTAAACCGAACTGAGGTAGTTCATATTAAATGGTTTGGTTTTCCAGTTAAATTGATCAGTTTGGTGCATATTTTAAAAAATGGTTTAATTGTTTGGTTTGGTTTGATTCGGTTTAGAATTTTTTTAAAATCGATTAGAACGAACCAATCGAAAAGAGTAGTATAATTCTTTTGAACCTATAAAAAAAATAATTATGAATGTTTTCTTTCTCTTTGAGTATGAAAATCACTAAATCACTAAAAAATTAGCAAGAACTATTTTTTTATTATTAATCTTCTTATTTCGGTTCAACCGAATAAATCGAAATTTAGTTCAGTTTGTTTGATTCAGTTTAATTCTATTGATAAATTTATTTCGATCGGTTCAATTGTATTTATAAAATCGAATAAAATTTTAAACTAATTTATTTTATTTCAATTTTAACCGAACCGAATCTAATAACACCCTAGACACCTAGGGGTATGTTTGGTTGGATTAAGAATAGGTTATTCTTAGAATTAGGCTATTCGGAACAGTCTATTCGGTTTTTTGGTTGGATTAGAATAGCTAGAATAATGAGTCTAAACTTTTTGTCTTATTAGAATAGATTATTCTTAAGGATTTTGAGATTTGGTTGTTCTAATAAGGCAAACAATAACTATTCTTGATTTGACTATTTTAGCTATTTTTGTTTTGCAACCAAACTTACCTCTAGAGAATATTTTTAGGAATTCGTAAGAGCCTTAAGCTGTGCTCCAATTGGGGGTACGCCGAGGGAGGGGAAGAGAAAAACACTATGTGGAGGTGAGCCTCACCTCAGATCGAAGCTGACCGACGATTTCACCTGCTCGAGAAGAGAAAAAACAGAGAGGAAGCGGAGGTGAACAAACACTGTGCGGAGGAAAAACAAGTGTTGATTTTTGACAAAAATCTTCACTCCCAAATCAAAGTGTAAAATTACTATGTAGAGGGAAGCTTCCACCCCTTCTCCTCCCTTCTCCTTTCATTAATGAAGTTCCCATTGTATTTGTGGAGCACAGTCTTAGGACTTGTTCGCCTGCCACGCGGAAACGAAAATAAATTAAGATTCGGATTCAATTTAAATAGCCGAAACACTGTGCGCGGAAATTTTTTTTTTTCACACAACCACAGTGACAGGCCTTAATTTCTCTCCTATTTCCAACAACCGGGCTCCTGTAGCTACACCAACCCAACCACTGTAGCTACACGTGCTACCGAGTCCTTGATTTTGGTTCTTTGTGGTCTGAACCTGCTCATGGTAAGGCTGCTCGTGCAGAGGCACGTTATTCATTACAAACTGGTCCCACATGGTTGTGTCAAGATCAACAACTTCTTTATTTTAACCTATCCCACCCTACAGGGCCCACCGGCCCAGTCATAATTTATTCACATTTCACGTGGTTTTAGGCTGAGCCGGTAAGCTGCAGAATCCATATCCTCAGAGGTAACATAATATTTCTGTTTAGATTTAGACCGTCCAATCGGCAATCGGAATTCGGAATTCTTTTTTATTTTAGGTCTATTCGATGCAAGGTAAAACGCATGAGCTCAGATTCTGATTAAACGGTCGGATTTAAACAAAAATATTTTGTTACCTCAGGTGATACGAATTTGTAAGGTGCTCGTATTGTGTCTGCATCCGTTATTATTTTATTTAAGAGCATCTGCATTTTAATTTCTTTTTACTTTCAAACAATGTGCTGACGTTTTTTTGTTTTACATTCTATGATGTGTAATAATTGTTAATTTAAAAAGCTTTCACTTAAAGAAAATAATTTCTAATTTTGACGTTAACAAAATATACTACTTTTATTTGCTCCCGTCTATATCGTGCTCTCTCTCTCTCTTCACATATAAGGTTCGTGATCCATCTTTTCTCTCCCTCGTTATTTTTTTCTAGCTATTCTTGATTTGCTCTCCTAACTTTTAGTTATGACAAAGAGATCCTCAGAATTGTCAATCCTAGAAGTTAGCCTCCTGCTAATCTCAATAATATGATTAACTTTTTATATTTATATAACTTCATGAATGTTAATTCGTCGAGTTTTCAATATTTATTTTAGATCGTTACTGAGGAAAAAAAAATTAGTTGGAAGTTTGGTGAGATGGCAAGTAAAATCCTATTTGATAGTGACAAAATCACAATCATAGTGACAAAAGAACCTGACTGGACTTAAAAAAAATGAGGGACTCAATTAGAACAAAGACAATAATAGTCCAGGAACTAAAACAGGGACAAAAAACAAACTTTTCTTCTACTACTATGTGATGACACATAGTCACAAGATTCGCGAATTATTCGTGAATAATTCGTTTTTTGGTGATGACGAACCGAACGTCGAATTATTCGGTTGACCGAATTATTTCTGAATAATCACAAATTTTATGAACTTTTTCCAAATTTTACGAATTATTCACGATTTTTTTCCGAATTTTTCCCGGAACATTTTTTTTTGTTTTTGTTTTTTGCTTCCTTATAGAACTGAGATCTCTATCCGGATAATTTCAAATCATTTCCGAATTATATCCGAATTATTTCCAAATCACAAACTTTTGACCTCGCCGAACCGAACCCGAATAATTCATTTGTCATTATTTGCGTAAGCAGTAGTGATGGGTTAAGACTCTGGTTCGTTTACTTGCTGAGACAGACTACTTGGATGTAACTTAACTCTATATTTCTCTATTGAAATGGACACTAGTCTTTTATAAAAAAACACTAGTGTTCGTTTACTTGCTGAGACAGACTACTTGGATGTAACTTAACTCTATATTTCTCTATTGAAATGGACACTAGTTTATGAATTTAGTGTAAGTCTGGATCGCGCATAATTAAACTTACTTTAATGTAACTAAACTTTGAAAGTTATAATGTTGAACAAGATAGTTCTCACAATAAATATTATATTTGATGTAGAAGACGCAATTAACGCATAATATGCCATGCATGCTTGTGACTTATGCGATACACACTTGTTGCAAGTTTCATAAAACATATTTAATGCTTTTCTCGCCATAAATGATTTTCTTCCCTTTACCCTTCTTTGTGTTACTGATATATTTAGATAGAACAATTCTATAAACCTACCAGACAAAGAGACGATCGATTAATATCAATGTTTGACTTGAATTTGACACATCCATTATATATCAACTGAAATACTGAATATACTAAATTTACTGTATTTTTAAAATCGTTCAATCGGTTAACACATCTTGTCAAATAATTTTTTGTTAATATATTTTCTTTCTCATCTTTATTATTATTTTTTTGATATGTCACACGATTGCCATTTATCGAATTGCACCAAATAAAACAATAAACAAAATCAGGAAAAGAAGAAAAGAAACGGAAAGGAAGGACTAAAACTTATTTGGAAATACTCCACCAGCTACATTGCAGCGAATCTATTCTATCTTGCACTCTACACATTACTACTCTACAGTCTACAATAACGCATTCACCCCCTTGCTGACTGTTTCGTAAACCAGTTATTACCAACACCGGGCCACATCAGCAGACCACGTCACCTAACATTGATCCAGCGGAGCACCAGAAACTTCACGGCGACTCCCACCGCTCTCTTCCTGTTCCTTCACCGGCTCTTCCTCCATTCGCCTCTGCATCTCCCCTTCTTCTTTCTCCGACTGATATTCCCGATCTAGTCTCTCTAACATTTCCAATGACACCTCGTCAGGCAATCCTGCCACGTATTGCATCAGCTCTTGACCAGGGACCTCCTCATGGAGGGGATCGCTGGGTGGCGGAGAGATCCGAAAGAGTACGGCTACGGCGGACAGGAGGAAGACGGTCGATACGACGAGCGGCCAGAAAAATGTAACGATAGTGGCTAAAGTGGGCCCCATCGTCGCCAGAGCGATCCCGGCCACTCCTATCACAGCTGCCAGTGCCAAATGGAGCTTCCAGTTTCCCACTAGAGCCGTCGCGGTGAGCTTCCGCTCCATTGTATCTTAGTTCTCTCTGATCTCTGGTATTTTGTTAGGGTTCCGAGAAAAACGGCGGTGAAGAGATGAAAAGGGGTAATTGGCTCTTTTTGAGCCTCCAGTGATGACTCAAGCGGTAAGAGGGGAAGGTACTTCATTAATGTTTTCATTTCCGGAAATACCCTTGTCTAAGTACCAAGTACCGCTGTATTCGAGTGAATTTCTGTGCTTTTGATGAAGGGCTAGGATTTCAGGGAATTCACATCCTCCCAGGTACCTGACTCAACACAATTGAATCGGACGTTCTAAAATTGTTCATTTTCACTTAGCACGAATATCAAAGCATAAATAATACTGACCCCTATGTCATCCCGAGTAGGCACCGGCTGGGAGTAAATCTGGGCCATCCGTTTCAATTGTGTTGAGTCAGGTACCTGGGAGGATACGGATCCGATTTCAGGTCCCGATAATCTGTAGCAAATGGATACTTTGCCATCACAATTGTCATTTAAGCAAAGTTCAGGGGTATGTTAGGAATCTATTGGTAATTCCCATGTTGACTTGTCGGCCACTTAATCAAAATCACTTGGAAGAAGAGGCTATTTCATGGAACTTGAATCTCGTGTAAATACTTTAAAACTCTAAACTCGTACGCACCGAAATGTTTATTATATCCTCAATTAAAATATATATATTACACAAATGCCCTCGACTTTTTTTAAAATGTCTCCATCGTCGAGATTCTCAGTGGTAGTCTAATCCCATCGGTTGTCTAGGAAATTCATTTTCTGCCTATAAAATCATGTTTTATCTCTCCTCTCATTCACTCGACTCCAATAGAAAAGAAAAGAGGAAGAAAAGAAGCAGAAAAAACTATTTTTTAATTGATTATATAAATTAGTAATTTATTTTTATAATTAGTTAATTACTTATAAAGGTTTCCATTCACAAATGTAGTTTGTTAACCAAAACTTCTCAGTGTTACACTGTTTATTGGGGGATTCAAGTATGGTGCGGAATGGACTCATTACAATAAAAGTCTCAAATATTCATTCAGGGTTAGTGATGATCAATGTGTATACCCGGGACCAGTATGGATTAGAAGTTTAGAACTATGTATTCGGATCGACACTGGTAGGGGTACCAAATGTTACTTCATCCTACTTCCAATAAATGATCAGGGGAGACGGGAAATGACTTACCAGGTTTTCAAAGCGTCTGAGATACCGGTCCTTAAGCTGTACGTAAAACAAGTTCTGATTGAACCTGAGTTCGACAATTCGGGTTATCAGTGTAGGGGTGCAAACAGATCGGATAGTAGTAAAACCATATCCGTATCTGCTTTTAATTTTCTAATACGGATATGGATCGGATACTAGATAGATACATACGGATATCAGATATCCGTATATATATATACATATATTTTCATAATATATAGTAAACTATATGATATTTATCTACTATTTAGATACGGATAATTAAAATCCAAAATCATATCTGTATCCGTATCTGCACGGATATTTGTATATCAGATATCCGTATCTAATTTTCGGATACGGATGCGGATACGGTTGGATAATATCTGACCCATTTGCACCCCTAGTTATCACAATTTGGGTTATGACAACTCGGGTTATGACAATTATATACCAGAATCTATCTTTCCATAAAACTGCCCCGAACTTACCTCCGAATTTGTGAATGTGTGCGTACCAGCACTTGGACCTTCAACCTCAACCTGTACCTGTACCTAACCTAAACCTGGGCTTGATGAAGCCATTGGTGTGGTACCAGATTGGGAGTTAGAAACTGCTGATCAATTTGGGGATGGAGATTGGAAGTCCGATCACCTATCGAATGGAGATGAAGATATACCCCCTCACAAGTCAGACAATTGCCTAATATCCGGGCGGACTGCCAAGCATCCAATGCAGAATTTCAACGAAATATCTGCTTTTGAAGAAGTGAATGTTGCTTTCTTTGGGAAAACCTAGAGCATTCGACAACGAGCTTGTGGAAGGTCAGGTTTTTGGCACGAGATAACTTATGAATAAAAAGATCTAGGAGTACCATATTGCCAAGAATATGGAGTGCAAATGGTCGAAAAGTTATCTGAGTCGGATGGTTCGTTGCAAATTATGTCTTTTTGCAACACCTAAAGATGGTGTTTGGTTGTTGACTAAAGCTAAGGAGGTCTAAATTGATTATTCCATCTTAGTCCAGTCTAAATTATTCATGTTAGGTTGAGGTCTAAAGTTAGATCATCGCTTAAGGTATTCATTGTTTGGTTAGAGTTGGTGGAGGACTAAAATTTTGGAAGCCTAAGTTAGTTAAGTATTAATAATAAGATACTAATTATATAATATTAATATGTTAATAATAACTATAATATATTATAATATTATTATAATAATTATTTAATATATTAACAATATAAGATATTAATTATATAATTATATATTAATAATAAGATACTAATTATATAATATTAATATATTAATAATAACTATAATATATTATAAGAGGAGGGATCCACTTACAACAAATTTGAGTTACAACAAAGTTACAACATTCATTTTTTTCATTTTCAAAGTCCAAATCATCGATCCAAACCATTCAACATGATCTCCACAATAAAATGTGCTTGCAGATCAAATTTTACATTTTTTTGAATTTTTTTACTATTTATTAAGTATTTTACAAAAAATAGCCATACTTAGACCATTGAATTTTGTACCCATCTTAATAAATAGTAAAAAAATTCAAAAAAATATAAAATTTGATCTGCAAGTACATTTTATTTAGATAATCATGTTGAACGGTTTGGATCGACGATTTGGACTTTGAAAATGAAAAAAATGAATGTTGTAACTTTGTTGTAACTCAAATTTGTTGTAAGTGGATCCCTCCTCATATTATAATATTATTATAATAATTATTTAATATTTTAACAATATAAGATATTAATTATATGATTATATATTAATAATAATAATTAATAATAAGATATTAATTATATAATATTAATATATTAATAATAACTATAATATATTATAATATTATTATAATAATTATTTAATATATTAACAATATAACATAATAATTATATAATTATATAATAATAATAATTATTAATAAAATATACTTATTATATAATATTAAATTAATAATTATTTAATATATTAACAATATAAGGAGGTTGGCTACTATGCTTTCATAAGCATATGCCCACATATGCTTATAACTCATTTTTGCGTTTCTAATGTTCAAATGGTCGATCCGAACCGTGAGCATATTCTCCATATTAATATGTGCTTGGAGACCAAATTTTACATTTTTCTGAATTTTTTTACTATTTATTAAGCCACTTTGAAAATTGCTGATCATATGGTCCAGAATTTTGTTGCACTATTTTTACTGTTCACCCGGATCAGCAATTTTCAAAGTGGCTTAATAAATAGTAAAAAAATTCAGAAAAATGTAAAATTTGGTCTCCAAGCACATATTAATATGGAGAATATGCCCACGGTTCGGATCGACCATTTGAACATTGGAAACGCAAAAATGAGTTATAAGCATATGTGGGCATATGCTTATGGAAGCATAGTAGCCAGCCTCCAATATAAGATATTAATTATATTATATACTAATAATAATATACTAATTATATACTAATAATATATTATTATAATCATTCGAGTTAGGTCATGACGTGCAATAAAATTAAACCACCATGTGAAATGGTTTAATTTAGGCCGGACTAAAGATCGGCTTATGCCATCTTAGTCCGGCTCAATTAATGCTCGTTTGGTGGAATAACGAGAATTAAACCCCTTATTCCACCCTTTAGGCCACAACAAAACATGGGGAAAGGGATTAAAGAGGCATGGATTATAAAAGAAGTGTCCCACACCTCATTCATATCGGCCCCCATCATCAAGGACAGGTGGCTTGCAGCATCCAGCACATCACCTATTGTGTTAGGATAAGGTACGTGCACGTTACCCCAAAATACAATAGGTTGTGGAGAGATTGTGAGCTTGCAGTATACCGGTTTTTCATGAGTTGGGGGTTCGTACTCCTTGCTTGAACCAATACTTCAGGCCATACAGAGAGCAAATCTCGACACAAAGTACCAAATGTTGACTAAAGACTTATGGGTCGAAGGGGCTCGAAAGTTCAAGGCTGTAGCATGAGCTTCTGGTCCATGTATTGTAGCGGTGCCATTCTTGAGACCGATAATCAATATCGATGCATATTTTGTGTATGGCCGTTATGAGGGGAGGCCTCTAATAGTGTGTGCATATGATACCAAAAATCGGTTGTTGTCATTGACGTTTGCAATCGTGGAGAAGGAAAGTGGTGAGAATTTGTGATTTTCAATGAGATAGTTGGAGAGAGAAGTGATCGGTGACAACAAATTTATTTGTATTATATCAGACCAACACAAAATAATCAAATATGTACTTTTTACTATTTTTTAAGATAGATACAATTAATTTATCCTTAATTAATTATAGTTTTAAAAATCTTAAACATGATAAATTTTAGTTTTGGATATATTTGTTATATATTTAAATTATATTGGGTAAATATGTGAGTTATTTGAATTTAGAATAGTAAATATGTAATTATAAATTTTAAAGTATTAAGTACATAATTTCATAGTTTTTGAGGGGTATATATGAAATTCCCCCTTATTTTAAAATGTTGATCATTGATGTTTGATAGTACCGTACCAGTGAAGTGAATAAATATTATTGAATAAATGACAAAATTATCTAGCAAGTGAAGTATTGAGAGTAAAAATTGTCAAACAATATGAGATTTGGTATTCATACTTTGTTTCATCTTTAATTAAAACGCATTAAACATTAATGCATTGAAGCATCTTCAAAAACTTAAATTACGGTTACTTTAGTTGCAAGACGCGCACTTTAATAATTGGCCATTATTAGCTCGATAGGTCTAACGATTAGGATATATTTGACATTTCTAAACAATTTATCGAATAAATATGATATTTTTTATATTAAGAATTTTTTTTTTGTCATATTTGTTTGAACTGTTTTATAATAGACAGGAAACCTAAAAAGAAAGAAAGTATGGTTGCTGGCACGAAATAAAATTATTCTAAACCTGAGCTTTATTAGGTCCGAGTCATACATTATAAAAAGACAAAAGCTGATTGCCTAATTAAATAGTAGGTTGAGTTCCGTCTCTAAAAGTCGATTGATTGATAGGCCTTTAGAGTGTAGAAAGAATATAAGAGCATCTACATTTTTGATACTATTAGAGTTTCTAATTTGACGTGGTAATTTCTAATTTAGTTTGAGAAACGTGAGAGAGTTTCTTATTTAGAAACTATGCAGTAAAGTTTCTTATTAAGAAACTGTTTATAAACTCCATGCTGATCAAATGATTTACTCAAATTATTTATGTTTTTTAATTTGTTGCTGACGTGGCTTAATAGAAACTCTAAAATTAATTTCAAGAATATGAGAATTAGAAATTTTAGAGACCTTAATTTCTAAAAAGAAGTTAACAATTATTTAGAAACTCATTCGAGTTGCTGAGATGTAGATACTCTAAGATTAATGCATCGATGGTTTTCCTACGGTTGATTTACAAAATGCAATGGCATGAACACCTGGTCGCTCAAGTAAAACACAAATATTTTTTTTTTGTCAAACAAACTAATCATCATCAAGATTCAGTATCACTAACGTCATGAAGTATTGACATTGGATTTTGGATGATCAAGATAATATTGATCAGCATATTTGTAGTTTCTTTATTAAAGCTGAGATTTGGTTCTGTGTTCTTTGGCGATAACTAATAACAATATTGCTTTGCATTTTTGAAGAGTTTATTAATCATGATAGTGCCAGTTTTTCAGGATAAGAGTATGGCTCCATAATCTTCTCATAGGATATAAATAAATAAGGGGTTAATATTACATATATCCTTCAACTCCTTTTATATTTCGTATTTACCCATCGGCTCTTAATTATATCTTATATATCCTTGAACTCTTTAAATTTTTTAATATATATCCACCAACCTTTATAAATATTTTTTATACTTCTGTTATTTAAATTCTTTAATATTTACTCATAAATAAAATTGATAATGCATTTAGTTAATATATATTAACTCTATAAACAAACTATATGGTTTAAAAAGGAATTGATATAATTATTCTTTTCTTTATCTAAACAGAACTAACTTTATTATCTTTTATAAACAGACTAATATAATTATCATTTAACTCGTTGTTTGAGATATGGCATGCTATTTATATAGTAGAATGTATACTCCACCTAAATAATGGGAAATTGGGATTTCGCTGTTGTCATGTTGACTTTCTACTTGATCCCAAATTCCCTGCTATTTATTGCTATCCTGTCAGATGTCAATTCTTGGAAATTGGGTATATGTACGTCACTGCCTTATCCATCAAAAACATAATAATATGATGCAGCGAAATTGGAAATAACCGGTCAAGCCTAGCACTGATAGGAATGAACTCTGCTGTTATTCCAATAGAAAAGCTAACTATTAAAAAAATTTCATTTGCGTATCTTGATAAAAAAAAATTTATGCATGAATCTTAATGAATTTAATGGTTGGAATCAGAAAAACAAGACCTGCTTTTCCACTGAAATAGTCGTATCCAGCACTGATAATGCATGTGACGGAAGAGCTTTCAGGAGTAAAAATTAACCCAACCATCTAAGCACTTCAAACAATCCAAAACTAAGTATTATTAAGTTAACATACAGATCTAGATTACAGTGGATAAGTTATTAAGATTCAAGGCTACTTTACAGAGACAGTAATCACTCTCCTAGGCTCCTTCCGCAGTACAGCAGGAGTAATTTGGTATTTTTGTCATCTTGAAGAGTCAAAACAGTCTTAACAATAGCTTCATTTCTCATTCCAAGCAAGTGGCGGAGAAAAAAAAAATAGAAAAAAGATGCTGGTAGACTAAATCTAATCCTAACACTGGTCTCAAATTGTTTCCCAATGGAATGCTGGCAAGGGAGAATCATGATCTCATGGTATTCAGACGCTTCCCTTTGTTTTGAACCAAAGGTAACTCAATTAGGATGATAAACGACGAACTTTCAGCTTCTCGAAGGTACTGCACATTTCCGTTCATAGTTTTAACGAGCTTCTGGTTGATGTAGAGGCCAAGTCCTTCCCTCGACGCCGTCTGGTTATGGTGGAACATCTCTTGTATCAATGCCTCAGGCACACCAGGAGCTGGATGTATAATTCTGCATATTTCGCATTATGTATTATATAAAGAACCTCAATGACAGTTGTTATATATCTGACGAAGGGCTTTTGAGTTGTTAAATTCTAACATTTAGAAGTTTACTGTCCCTTCAGTATTTGGGAAGGGGCAGGGGGTTGGTCCCTCTTTCTTGTATTATTTCCAATATGCAGTTTGGTTCTGCCAAAGGGCATTTTTGGTGGTTCTATCAGACAGAAAATTGCATAAAAATTAACTGTTAAGACTAAGACTGGCTGTTTTTTCTGGTATGTGGAGTGTCTTTGTTCGTGGATCATGTGCTTACAATGACAAACAAATACCACTGGAGAGAGACTAAGAGCTGTTTGTCGGTACAGCACTAATATGTCATCCATTATGCTTGCTTATTTCTCTTGGGTCTGCATGATGCATAAGTGGGCTTTAATATTAAGCGCAAGTCTGTCTCTAAACCACTCTTAGCCAACAAAAACGAACATGAGTATTAACCTGATTTCAAGATGAACAATCTGAACTGCAGATCCGAGTTGTTCTTTTTTCGGGATGGCACGAAGTACAACAGGCCCCTCAGCTTGTTTTGTGAACTGGAGGGTGCATGTCAGGAACTCAGCAAGAACCTGCTGAAGCCTTAAATTGTCACCATATAGGTTCATGCAAGACACTTCCGGAGGCCAGTCGTGCTCTAGAGGTATTCTTCTCTCCTTGCTCAGGCGCATCCCTTGCATTAACACCGTTTCCAGAGTTACTGACAGATTAAATTCATCCGTGTTCATGTCCAAGTAGCTGTTTCAATTCAAAACTTGTCAGTATCTGGCAATCAAATTGCTCTCATTTTTTAGGAGCATCAATTGCTTGTTTATACAAAGTCCAAAAAACATCTAAGAGCACCAGCAACAAAGGTAGGTCCTCTGTTACCATTTCAAAATCTTGAAACGAGAGAAGCAAACCCTTTGAATACCCATCCCCTGGTGGTGTGTACAAAAATATTTAAACTGAAATATGGGTGATTAAACCCCATAAGCAAGAATAGGGGTTTTCACAAATAAAAAGTTGATAGTAGCGCGTATACAATTATAACTCGGATATGTCAGATAATTTTTTTTTTCCAATGATATCTAAGTAAGAAGTACTCCAAAATCAAATTCTAAAAGAAATTGATAAGCAAAACATACCATTGTTCAATGGTCTCAAGATCCATGTCATCTAGTATTTTAGTAAGCTGCTCACGGCAGAGAACATTTCTTTGGAAGATGTTCTTCTGTTCTTCATTCAAATCTGAGGACTGCAACAGATCCTGAGTGAAAACAATCCCATTAAGTGGGTTCCTTATCTCCTGACGCATGTATTCCAATTCCTTTAAGCTGTTTGTTGCAGCCTGCTTCAATGTATTCTGCATATGCAACGCATTTTGGAGCTCTGGGGTTGCCACGTGCAGAAAGCACAGAGCACCTATTATCTTGCCCTCTGAGTTCACCCTTTTGCTTACACTCAGCAATGCCTCTACATGCTTCCCATCCAGGTTATAGAAACTGAATATAAACTTTTTGACATCTTGACCAGAGATAGCAGTGTTCAGAATTATACTTAGTTTGGTTAGCATGTCAGGGTCTTTCATCCTACAAGCCGAGCTATGAAGGTTGAAAACCTCACCTACCAGCAAGTGACCAATGGCATCCTCTCTCTTAACACCAGACAGTGTCTGCATGGCATCGTTCCACTCTATACACATGCCTGACTCATCAATCATGAATATAGGTGGAATAAGTTCGTTTGGGTTTTTGACAATTGAACAATAATCCCCTTCGATCCGGGTGTATTTATCCATTATCATCTTTTGACCTGTGATATCCTGTGCTATGAAGCAAACTCCCACAACCTTCTCTGCAATGTCACGAGTACAGCATGCATTGACCACCAATATAACAGGTCCATTATCCGCCTCATTGTTAAATCGGTTGACCTTTATTTCCACATTCTGTTCCTCTTTCCCTGTTTCACAAAAAATAGGAGTATAATTACAGATTAAACTGAATAATATAGCCCTGCCTTGATCATATGTTGCACAAAAGGCAAAATTTGCAAATCACTGAAATTTTAAAAAACGCACCCCTTACAAGAAGGGGCGTAAGAATATGTTCTTCTGACTTTAGTCACAATTCGACTGGCACACTGCCAATATTGTTTAGTACTGACATAAATAATTTATATATAGCCATTTATTACAACATCACATACTACACCATTGATACTTAAATTAGAACCTTACTAAACTTATAAAAGGAATTGGGAACCAGCCTTTGGTCTAGTGGCTAAGACAATGCTCTCCGTATGAGAGGTCGTAGGTTTGAAATTGGATGGAAAATCCCTTGTCGATATATAAAATTAGGTGGCCTGACCCCCAACCTTTATTCTAAAAACTTACAGAGGTATTTGCCTTTGATTGTCTATTTTTTCCAATAAAAGCTTTATGAAATTCTTTAAACAAAAAATATTCTTAAAGTAATATATTTTGGGTTTTTTTTACAAAATTTGCAATAAGAGGGGCTTTTTTACAAGTTCATCAATTGGCGTGCCTTGTTTTTTTTTCCAAATATCTTTAATGATGATTCTAATTCAACAAGAATTGAACCTATAAACAAAATTCTTTTGAACAATAAAACTTTACCTTGCAAAGCATTGGTGAAGATCCTCCTAGCTACTTCAACAGATTCATCAGCCACAAGATCTACAAAAGATGTACCAACAGCCTCCTGGGCAGATAGTCCAGTGAGCTCAGCAGCTTTGCTGTTCCATCCATTTATGTTACCAACTGCATCAACTGCCAATATAGGGACAGTTGCTGTCTCAATTAGCCGAACCATCTCATTAGTAACTGTTCTCAACTCATCATATAGTTGTATTCTTCCTGCATCATCGGATGACGATGCCTTAACAATCGACTTCGAGTTATTATTGTTGTTATCAATTGGCATCTCGTCTTGCAAGGAACCCCGCAATATGAGTTGCAACGAGTGAATTGCATCCATCTCAACATCTTCCCAAGGGACACTCCTCCACTTGACGACCTCCAGAAAAGCCTTAAAGGAAGATCTCGGGTGCATTCTTCTCCTGTCATCATTACTGTCGCCTGGTTCGATCTTGGCCCCACCCCATTTAATCTCCTTCGCAGTGTGGGTTCGAAACCAGAAGATAAAATCCTTGGAGGAGATCTTTATTGCAGCCATGCCACACACAGTATCACGTAAAGCAGCCGCACCGGGATACCCGGCTTCCATGAGGCTGTCCGTGCTCAGCCCAGTTGAACTGTCATGGGACTCCAGTAACCATGCTACTATATCTTTCATCTGCACCTCTGATGGGGTTGATCCAAGCATCCAGAACTGATTGCGAAAAAAGAGCGCAGCACCATCACACTTCACCAGGTCCATGACATTAGGAGATTGGGTGAAGATTCCTATCGGGGCTTCTCGAAGGAGCATATCACAAAGAAGAGTCTGTGTGCGGAGAATGTGCCTCTCCTTTGCATGTGCCGCCAGCACCACCTCCATGTTCAGCTGTGTGTCAAACACTTGTACTAGAAACTCACACGCGTATCTGAGTGGGAATGGGACGAACCTCGGGCTAGTGTGGTGGCACACAACCAGACCCCATAGCTTCCTCCCTCTCTGAAGCTTCTCACTTCTCACTGACTCTTCATCTTCCTCGCTTATTGTCACTGACATGACAAGAGAGGCAATAGAGCCCATGTTGGCCATGTACTGAGCATGGCACCCGTGTGGAGCCCTTAATGTGGACCCGCATAAGCTGAGTGGTTCTGCCAGCTTGTCACTCTGGATGACTTTTACCGGCACAGCAGAGCAATCACATATCATTCTTACTTTATTCTTCATAAACAGAAACCTGGATGCCTGAGGTATGTCAGTGGCAGGGTAATGCAGCCCTAGGTACGGCTCAAGGTCCGACCTTTTGCACTCGGCAATAACCTCCCCGTGCTCATCCTCGTGGAATTTGTATGCCATCACTCTGTCGTAGCCCATTAGATCGCTGATTTCCTTGACTAAAACATCACACAGCAAAGAAATGTTGCCACTGGGCACGGACTGGACCCGGGAGATGGCCTTGGCTGCCAGCTTGTAGGACTGGAGTGAGCCGGCAGCTGTTAGAGGTACATCGGCCGGGTTCACAGGCTCCATGTCCATAACCAGACCAACACCAATCCTGTGTAGAATTGCATAAAAGGGCTTCCCGGAGCTGCGGGAGTGAACCAAAATTGGGTTAAGAAGTTGAATCTCAGGGAAAGACGCAGCCTTCTGTAAAGCCGCAGCGCTCTGCGACCGGAAGATCGAACGGACATCAGAGCCGAGGGATAGGGGGATGTCAGGCCGCTGGTCAATAGAAGGGACAGCATGAGGCATTAGGTTGAGCATCTCAGGTGCGTTCTCACTGTAGGCCAAGAGGGCCAAGTAATCGGAGTCCACGGAGAACACGAGGAGGCAGCCGACAGGTTGGATGAGCTGGCTGCGCTGCATCCGCTCGAGGTAGGCGGAGACCTCGGTCGAGGAGGAGGGGTAGGAGGTGGCGCCGCCGGTGGAGGCGGAGTAGTCGAATTGGCGCTCGTTGGCCTCGAATTCCGCGTGCAGCTTGGCGTCGACTGAGGCCTGGGCCACCGCGCGCGCGCTCTGCCTGGACCGAGCCGAGCTGGTCCTGGAGCATGTTGTCCCTCGGTTAGACCGGGATGACATCTCCGCTCGTTTTCTCTTGTCAGAACCCTTTCTTTCTGTCTGAGTTTAGACTCCAGACTGTAGACTCAACTCCAAGAGAAGTGGTATATCCATTTGGAGCAAGGGATAGATGCCTCTTGCAATCAAATAACTACACTTCCCTGACGGTGCGGGCGTGCGGCATTTGTTAGATTAAAAAAAGAATCCACAAGAGAGTTTACCAAGGATAGAAAGTGAACTGTAGAATGTCATTAATAGAGTATTACCACTTACCAGAATTGGAATTATGAATTAAAAAAGGATAGGGATCTCCGTCCTACTGTTTATTAAGAACTGTCCCTGATTGTCAGTTTTACATAGTTTGATTTTACTTGTGTATTAAGCTGTCATTAATTGAATTGAATTGTCCCGTTAGAGTTTCTATATCTTAATTGTAGAACAATAATAAATATTTATGTATATTACCGACATTTTTATTAATATCCAAAGTTTAATAGAAATTAATAATACCCAGATCCGCTGGAAAGTTATAAAAATATCTACACTGGCCATTTTCTGGCCAGTACTCAATTTAATTCATTACTGACTAGAAAATGACCGGTACCCAAATATTTTTTTTTAATACGGTAGGTACCCATTTTTTTTTTTTTAGAGACTATGAGAGCAAGATGCTGAAATCTAACATTAAAAATTCGATTTTTTTTAAATATTTGTTAGATTACTTCTTTTGATATATAATTAGCATATTTAAACTAAAATACGCTAAATTACTTGAAATTATGTTAATTACGCTAAATTACGTTAAATTATACGAAATACGCAAAATTACAATAATTACAAAATGAAAGATACTAGGATGCTGGTTATTGTCAAATTAAATTCACTAGCCGCATGCGAACAATAAACTACGTTTTTTTTAGGTACTAACTTTTAACAATTTCACTATGCTGCATACGACATTATCACTAGCTGTATACGGGTCGTTGTGTGTCTACCGGTGATAAAAAACTTTAACTCAATTTTTGAGGCACTAAACGATACTTTTTTGCAATTCTGATTCCGTCAACCCCTAGGGGTCACTCCGAGGGCGCCATTGCCCCCGTCTCGTCCCAAGCTTTCCGAAGTGGGGTCATACGCTCAAATCCGAGTTTCCTAGCCAAAGTTATGGCCGTTTAAAGTAAAAAAAAAAACGATGCTTTCGTGCAAAAACACCGATGCTTTATGTGAAGGATGTGTGTTTTGAAAGTTATCTTTTTAATAATAATTTATATGTTGTTCATGATTTTATTACGAATGTTATTATTCATGCTCCTTGAGATTTATATGTTATATCTTTGGAAGTGTTCAAGAAGATGTTCTTGGTCTTGAACCATAGAACTACAAAGATGAGAAACATTTAATCACTAAATATGTTCACAATCGTGGTAATTAAAGAGGAACATTAATTACCGAGGAAGATTGTCATGTTGATTAAAGTACATTGAAGTTCTATAAATGTTGATAAAGCATTATCATTTAATAACATGAATATATAAATATGTATTTTATATATTGAACATGACCTAAATGAATGGAACATTATATGGATTGTGTTTTGTGTCATTAATATTTCCATTATGTCTTTGGAATCTTAGATATGAGATGTGTAAGTTTTTCACATGAGAAGTATATAATGTGATTGCTATTTAAAAACTATCTTATGATAGGAATAAAATAGTAGTTCGTTGTGTACAACTTGTGCGGGAGAAATCTATATGTTAATATTATCATTGTCCCTCAATTTGAGTTATGATATTACTGGACCCCTTGGTAAAGTGAAATTATATCGCATGCAATATAACTGATGTAGTTATAATTATAATTCACTTGAGAGACCAAGAAAAGAATATAATGCAAGAATGACACGATCTTATTTTGCATATTATTCATAATATCATGTGACAATGATAGACACAGAAATAGTGAATTGAGTAAATGATTACTATGTCGTTTGGATAACTATAATGTAATGATAGAACCTCTTATAGTCAATAATATAAAGTTTTATATTATTGTCAAGATGACATAGATCCTCTGTACGGTCACACCAACTAAAGAGAACAACAAGTATTTTATATTTCATAATGATATACATGAGATGAAATACTAAAATAAAATGTCATAATATGACATGCTTATATCATAAATAAATTTGTGAAGTTATGCAAATATTATTTGGTATAATGTTTGAATGCATTATAAGAATATTGCATAATTGAATAATATGATTAATATTATTTGTTCATAAATTAATTTATTAAACCAATCACAAGATGAGATTAGAGATGATAAAATGGCTAAATAAGGCTAGTGGCAATTGTGTAAATAGTTCAAACTTTACACAAATGATAGCCCTAACCCCTTGCCTATTTAAAGGGGTGTAATTAAGGAAAATTGGCTCTAATTTTCTGCTCCTCCTCTTGGCCGAAATATTGACAAGAGCAGCCATTTTTTTCTCAAGGCCGAAATTCCTCTTTCTCTCTTCTCTAGGCCGAAACCTTGAGGGTTTTGCTCCTAGGCCGAAAAGTACAAGAAAGGCTTTCATCTCTTCTTGTTAGGTGGTTGGATCTAAGTCTTGAACTTCACATCCATCTATCTAAGAGGTGTGTAAGTTCGTTGTTTAGGTTCAAGGTGAACTAAGAGGCGCTTTCGAGAAGAACACGAGATCTAGAAGGGAAACCGGCTTCTCTCCATTAAGAGATTTGACAATCTCTTTAGGTAAAGATTTCATTATTTTCTCTTGCAATAAATTAGATGAGATTAATTTATATTAATTTAGTACACTTTAGTTTGTTGAAGAAAATCTTGTTTGCAATTGTCATATAAATAAGATCTTTCGTGTATTGAGTCAAGTGGTGATAGGAAAAATTTAAATTCTCACCATATAGGCATACACGTGAAATCCCAACATTATGCACGGCCTAACGATGACAGAAGTGCATCGATATTGCATTGCAAAAACATCAGCGACGCACCGATATTTTTTTAGCACTACCCTGCTTAATTGTCAATGCTAAGTCTAATAAAACATCGATGTTTCATTACAAAAATATCAGCGACGCACCGATGTTTTTTTAGCACTATCCGGCTAATAAAACATCGATGTTTCATTGCAAAAACATCGATGATGCACCAATACATGCAACCGATGTAACACACGCATCCAACCAAATACATTTGTTTGATCTTAGCCAAATCGAGTGCAAACTTCAATCCGAGTTTCCTATGACTTTCTCTTCTAGCCAACTATGCTATGCCCATCCTATAAAAAAAAATATTGGGTACCAGCCATTAAATGGCCATTAATAGATTAAATTGGGTACTAGTTCGAAAATGGCCGGTATAGATATTTTTATAACTTCCCAGCGGATCTGGGTATATTAACTAATTTTTATTAAACTTTGGATATTAATAAAAATGTCGGTGTATATTATATTTAGCCTTTTTTTTCTCCGAATTTATTTGAAATTTCGTTTTCTTTTGGATTCTTTAGTAACTGGAACTTTACTTAAAATGGTGTGACGAGTAAAATAAAGTGGTTTAGTGAGTTAATTAATTTTGTTTCGTTTTTTGTCTAAAATATTGTCGCAAAAAATTAAAAAAAAATACGCGGTGCGTGTGCGAATCATCTGCGCTTAACCGTGTTTCCAAAAATAATAAGTTAGAAAAAGAATTATGTATTAAATAAGTACTGAAGATATTAATCAAAACATATACAATTTTTTATTAAAATTCTAACTCATATAAAGTTTATAAAAAAAAAATCTCCTGATGTATTGCAAAAGTAAAAAAATTAGGAATTACATGTATCGAAACAACGGTCGGTCTCGAACCTGGAAGCTAATAAATTTTATAACACTAATACTGCATTTTAAGATTATTATTGACGGTCAAGCTAATAAATTTCATAACAGTAAAATATACTTTAAAATATTCGAAAAATAAGTCTGCAATTTTAAGATTATTATTGACGACCGTCAATAGTTGAATCTAAATTAAATAATTTCGTACATTCCGCAATAATTAAATGTATTTTTAAGATATATGAAAATTATACGGGAGATAATATGAAGGTGAGCTCCGAAAAGCTTGAGATCACCAAACAATCAATTTGCTCTGATATTCAAGTTAACTCAAAAGAATTCTCTTAAAAATTAACACATTGTTTGAGTTTAGTTCCGGACTATCCGATTAGAATTCAGATTAATCTGACCCATTGCTGTAATGCATGAGACTCCGTTGAGATTTATACTAGTACGTAACGAACGGTCCGGAATTAAAACTCAAACAGTGCGTTGATGGAGAGGATATGAATTACTGAGCTCGGGGGAGATGCAAGTAATTAGTAAATATTATTGATTTTGAAGTCCTAGATAGTCTTGGGAAAAAAATAAAAAAATGCGCCTTTTATGTGTTTTGAAAGGAAGACGAACGTAATTAATGTCCGATCTGAAAAATATGGAACTCACATCACCTAAGGTAACATAATATTTGAGTTTGGATAAGAGTCCAATGCATTCCACCTCTAGTCAGATTAGTTCAAATTCTGATCGGACGTTCCTGATGTAAACTCAACTATTTTGTTATCTCAGAGGATGTGTGTTGGTACCAAACTGGTACCAATCCACTAAATTTATGATTTCTTAATAGAAATCGGAAAAATATCCACTTTTATTAAAAATAATGTCTTGGATTTTAAAATGAAATCTTCTTGTCATTTTGCAAATTTGATGCAAACTTTTTATATTTTTCAAATTTATCATGAACGTCTGTTAAATTTTTGTTTGTAATAATAAAAAGAGAAAAGAACAAGGGTGGAGAGTTCAATGCCATTTGCACCGGGTGCCGTAATTCATGTGCACACCCTCCGGTCTCCTATCAAAGTCGGACCATCATATCATATAGAAACTATCCATTGAAGATCAAAATGTAATTTGAATTATTTTTTATCAGATGATTCACAACAACATTGACAGTAAATGCTAATTGGCTTAAGTTGCATCATTTATTATATTTATATTTTCGGACTTGCTCTTAGACGAGCGCTATATATATATATGGATGAGCTGCCGACAATATTATATTTTTCAAGGTTATTTTGTTAGGCTTTTTCGAAAATAATATAAATTTCGATTCGCACTACGTCAATCGGGGATCATTCGTTAGTCAAAGAACAGAGGAATTCTTTGGTATCATCATATATAATATGAATATTGGCTGGTTGAGGATGTAGTCGAATAAAACTGTCAAAAAGTAAAATGTCAAATTGAGCTGATGTTTTTTTTTTTTTTGCGGTCAAGCCATCGTTTTTACAATTTAGTCTTTTCTACATTTTATCCGGATTCAATTATTTACAAGATTGAAAAATTGAGGTGAATTCAAATTTTATTTTTTTACATTTTTTCAGGTCAATAAATTGGGGTGGAATAAATTGTCTTTTTTTAGAGACTGGATTTGTAATTTTTCATACTCTTTCGTTATTTTTTTCTATTTTTTAAACATCCACGGTTGATATAGGATCAATAGAAACATATTCAAAAATTTATTTATTTTTCCTTGTTGTACAGTTTTGCTAGTATTACGGTCTATTGCTTTCCCCTATTCTATTTTAACCACATATGGCAATTATTTTACTTTTTCAATCATAAAATAAGAAGTTTAGATATAAGTTATTTTACCAAACAAACATTAGATATGCTGGCCTAAAGCATAAGTTTAAAGTTAGATAAATTGTAAACTAAACAACCTCAACACAACAACCTCATCATGCCTATTTTTGTTATGTTGCAAATAATTACAATCGATATGCATGTAATTTAAAATAAATTGTAAGATTGTACTCTCATCCCATGATACTTCTAACTCCATCGTTGACAACTATATCAACGTATCCACGTTCCTGGGATCCGACTCTGCTGCTTTTCTGATCTCAACCATTCAAATTCGTTAAGATTTGTGCATGAAAAGTTTCTGAATCCTTTCATTAGTTCCTCTCAAGATTTTAAATAAAATTTATCGCGTCATCGCGGAAAGGCCTTAAAAACAGCCATAGCTAGCTATATATAACCCTATTAAAAAGAAAGCCGGAATTTTTATTAATATCCAAAAAAATATTAAATTTCAAAATCTACACCTTATTTGAAAAGATTTCGAAAACTGTCCAAACAACAGATTTATTTTCTGGTTTTAGGCCGAATTACCGCAAATTTATTTTCCGGTTTTAAAATTCCAGAACCGGGAAATAAATTTCCGGTTTTGGTTTTGGAATTCCAAAATTGGAAAATAAATTTCCAGTTTTAAGTTTAAAAAAAAATAGAAATATTAAAATATTAGAAATATTTTATATATTTCTTTGAAAATAGATGGAATACTATATAATTTGATTTGTTAGAAATAATGCGACAAATAACCCGGGTCAACATTTTTCAGGCCAAATTTTTCGCAGTTGTAAGAAAATTAAAATATTACTTTGTGTGTTATTGGAAAAAAATAAAAATATTTTGAATCTGAGTTATTGATCCCTGCTCAAAAGTCACTTCTAGATAAATACATAAAATATTTGAGTTCTTCTATTTTAAAAAAACAAAAAGTTTGTCAAAAAAAAAATTTCAAACAAAATTTTTGTGAGAGTTTTGTCATAGAATCTTTTAATTTTTTGAAAAATAGAAAGATTATAATACTTTTTTGTATTTACCTAGAAGTGACTTTTGAACCGGGATCAATAACTTAGATTCAAAACATTGTTATTTATTTTCCAATAACACACAAAAAAATATTTTAATTTTTCTTACAACCGCAAAAAATCCGGCCTGAAAAATGTTGATCCGGGTTATTTGTCGCAGTCTTTCTAATAAATCAAATTATATAGTATTCCATTTATTTTCAAAGAACTATATAAAATATTTCTTATATTTTAATAAATAAATAAATAAATTATAACATTTTCTGTTTAAAAAAAAAATTAAAACCGCAAATTTATTTTCCGGTTTCAGAGTTCCGAAATCGGGAAATAAATATGCAGTAATTCAGCTTAAAACCGGGAAATAAATCTGCGATTTGGGCAGTTTTCAAAATCTTGGCAAACAGGATGAAGATTTTGAAATTTAATATTTTTTAGATATTAATAAAAATTTCGGAAAAGAAAGCGACTGATAGCGTTATAATTTTTAAAATCCGAAAAAATTATAACTAGCTATTTAAAATCTGATTCCTCTAATATCCAAACTTTAATATTCACTAAAACATTTACAAGATTACAAGAATTAGTTACATTTAGAAAAGACATTCACAAGATTACAAGAAAGGGTCAATATCTTTCAAGAGATACCTCATCTCATAAAATGGCCAGCGACATGATCTGGCCATGGGTGCGGCCATAACTCCTACATCTTCCTACAGGGGTGTACAGTTTGATATAAGACTGCTAATTTGGAAGGTATGCACAGATTCATTATATAGTTGTTGGCTGTCCAATTTCACAAATGGCTGACAGATTTTCATAAGACAGATGGTTTTGAGATTCCTAATGAACGGCCCAGATATTACACATACACTGTTACACTAATTAACATTTCGTGTCAGAAAACTTAATTTTTTTCGATAAAAATGAAAGTCAAATCTTCTAATTTTTAATATTTTCGTAGTAGTTTTCCATCCGAATTTTTATTATGCGACTTTTTGTATGAAAAAAATATTGTTTTAATCACTTGATGAGAGAACCACTACACCTTGAAAGGTAGTAATAACGCAAGTTACTCAGTAAGTCTTTAGTATATTTTGTGACCAATTCATTTGCTGTAAATGTTTTTTTAATAAAAGTTAGAGATCAAGCTACTCTATTATTTAATATTTATAAATAATTTTTTTTTTCCGAATTTCAAACAAAAAGCATCTTACTTCTCCATTTGCCATAAATGTGACAGCTAGCTGGGTGGATTAACAGAATATCTGTGAGATCTCATAAAATGAAAAAGGGATCAAAAGGGAATCCGAGCAGAGTAGATATTTTTGTCTTTTCCTCCTTTGCGTTAGATAATGATGCTGGTGCTTCTTTCGCTAAAGGAGATTCTACAAGATTAATCAAAGCAAAAAAAAAAGGAGACAATGTTCATTTTCCTATAAAGAGATCAGATTCTCATTCTGTCTCTGATTTGTGATTTCACCTTTGGGTGAGGCGAAGCTGCTTCTCCCAAATGCATTCCAGCTGCTCTTTCCTTGTATTGTACTCGAGTGATAAACTTTTATACTTGTAATCAAAAGGTTTTGAGCTGTTAAAGAGAAATAAAAACTCAAAAGTTTTGAGCTGTTACAAATTACAAAAGGTGTACAAACAAGAAAAAGAAAGAAAGGAAGATAAACAGAGGCAAAGTACAAAACAAGATAGAGCAATTAAAAATGAAGATGGGAGCGGTACAGGGTGCCTTCTTTCATTTCATCAATGTGCTCTGCTCTATTGTTGCCCTTTTAAAAAAATTCTAAAAATAAAATAAAGAAACAACATGATTTGTTCGCATGAAAGTTTCCACAGAGGAACAAACATATGTTTTTTTTAATAAATTGAGAGAGCGCGCATGAGAAGAATACCCGACATTTTTATTAATATCCAAAGTTTAATACAAATTATTAATTATACCCGGAGTTCAAAATTTTCGCTAAAAATACCCAAGCCGGCCATTTTCTGGCCGGCTATGTTCCTTCCCTAAGCCGGCCAGAAAATGGCCGGCCATGTACCTTTTTTTTTTTTTTTTTTTTTTTTTTAGAGAGACTATGAAGATCAAAATATTGAAATCTAACTCTGAAATACGATAAATTTTTGTTTAAATTATTTGTTATATTACTTCTTTGAGGAGGGATCAAATTACAACAATTATTTTTTTTATTTTCAAAGTCCAAATCGTCGATCCAAACCGTTCAACATGATTTCCACAATAAACTGTGCTTGCAGATCAAATTTTACATTTTTTTGAATTTGTTTACTATTTATTAAGTATTTTACAAAAAATAGTCATATTCAGACCATTGAATTTTGTACCCATCTTAATAAATAGTAAAAAAATTCAAAAAAATGTAAAATTTGATCTGCAAGCACATTTTATTTAGATAATCATGTTGAACGGTTTGGATCGACGATTTGGACTTTGAAATACGGTAAATTACGCTAAACTACACAAAATAGTACTATAGTAGACTGATTTTGCTCATCTTTCATGAATCATAAAAAATAGAAAAAAAATTCCAAAAATAGTAAAAATTGGTAATCTGCAAGTTCATTATGTAACTAATTTACTGAGCTACTTGGATTGAATGATAGAAATGAAAATCTTAATCGGAAACTTCAACTCAAGTTTTGAGGCTCTTCCCTTTGTTTTCTGGGGATTCTGAATTTTGAAATCCGTCGTAGAGGGTTCAGACGCATGCGCATTTTCGCAAGCTTTCCGAAAAGTGCTCATTTGCTGAAATCGGACACTCGAGCGCCGTTTTATGACCGTTTGAAGTTTCATCGTTGTTTTTCTCCTTTTCAGTGAAGATATCGTCCCTATTCATATCGTATTTTAGCGTAATTTACCGTATTTTAACGTAATTTAGTGTAATTTAACGTAATTTAACATAATTTAGTGTTATTCAACATAATTTCAATTAATCTATCGTATTTTAGTATAAATATGCTAATTATACATCAAAGAAGTAATATAACAAATAATTTAAACAAAAATTTATCGTATTTCAGAGTTAGATTTCAATATTTTGATCTTCATAGTCTCTCTAAAAAAAAAAAAAAAAAAAAAAAAAAGGTACATGGCCGGCTTAGGGAAGGAACATAGCCGGCCAGAAAATGGCCGGCTTGGGTATTTTTAGCGAAAATTTTGAACTCCGGGTATAATTAATAATTTGTATTAAACTTTGGATATTAATAAAAATGTCGGGAAGAATACAAACCATCCAATCATAATAAAAAAGAAGAAAGAATAAAATCAAATGGTATAGCATAAGTGAAAAGATTAAAACTTAATTCTCTTTTTATATTCATAAAGTATACATTTAAAAGAATGCAAAGTTTGAAGTTTCTGATATTTGCAGCTACTATTGCAAATTTCCCGAGTTTTTTTTTGCAAGAAACAACATTCTGTCATATTAATGGCATGAAAAAAGATTATTATTTTAAAGGTGAACATTTTTGCCACTACCCGCTAAACTCTCATTATTTTCAAAGCTTATTTGTGCACTTAATTAATTGACTTAATTTCATTTTTAACCGCATTAATTAGGACAACACCGCGTCAATTATTTTAAGGTGATTATTGTTTTTTTTTTTTTGAGAAAAAATATGGATCTGGTCCATATTTCATTGATAAATTGAGATTACAAAAAGTTTTGTAACTGCAATAATACAAATATGAAAAAACTCAAAACAGTTGAGTTATCAGAAAATAAGGAAATAAGGAAAAGCAGATTAGAAAACGTAACAGTACAAGAAAAAACTGCAGTAGACAAGTAGACTAAAGTTCCTGTTGTGAAGCTGATTTGCTTTCCTGCACTGTTGCTGTCGACTTGAGTTGATGACTTGGTGTACCACTTCTTCGCTGAGCTCTTTATTTCTTTCTGGACCCCTCGGAACATTCTCGGGCACCTTTCCTGCCAGATAACGAACACTGTTATGAATAGTGCAGCTCTCTGTTTGCGTGGTACCTGCTGACATGGAATTGCTGTTGCCCAATTCTGCATATAATTGTATAGTAAATCTGCACCCATTGAAAATGTGGTTTATCGACTCCGCATCTTCCCTTGCACGAGACACAAATGGTTACCATACCCCAGCCCGTCGGTTAAGGTGATTATTTAATATTTACATAACCACAACAATAAGTAAGAACTAGTCTTTGATCTAGTGACAACAAACAATAGTCTCCGTGTGAGAGGTCGCATGTTCTAACTTTAGAATTGAGATTCCTTGTAAATATTAGAGCGTCCGTGGCTTGATTGCACCACTCTTCTCGAAAAAATAACCACAACAAGAAGTATAGATCAACTCCTCTGTTTGCAACGAATAGGAAAAGGTCAACTCGAAGGATGTGTCGAACATACTACAAGAATCTACCACTATCTGCGAGGGTAAAAAATAATTATTGCAGATGATAAGCCGACAGAAATTGCTATTCCCGAGGATATCGCTATTACCGACGGGAGTATCGATGACAATACCGACACCGTTAAGCACTTTTACGCTCGCAAATATTGAGCTTCACTGAAAGATTGAAGAGGGTTTGTCAAAGCACTTTTATCCTCACCGACACCGTTAAATACTTTTACACTATTTAAGCACTTGTCAAGTATAGATCGAGCTTCACTGAAAATTGATGGGTTTGTCAAAGACTTGCTATCACATCAATTGAAGAGGGATGGAGTGCTTGTAATTTGCTTTTGTTTTCTGGTCCCGGTATAGCTGACCTAGTACCAGTCAGGGCGGATAGTGATTTTAGGGGTGATTATGGATGTGGTTCAGTGGTAATTTGGTGGTGATGCATAGCATTTGGAAAATTTGGAGATCTTATTTAAAATATGCAAATTAAATTAAGTCTCAGTTTCGCCAAAATCTCTCTGCACATAGAAAATAAAAAAGGGCAAATGACAAGTGAATCAAGCGTTTTGGGGAGGCCGGGATGTGTTTGATGAGCATACCAAATCGGTTCAATGACCGCTCTCTTCTGTCCTTCGCTTCATGATGCACACGTTCCACTTTAATATTTATTCGGATCAAACACGTGCACATCATGAAGTGAATCGGACGAGGAAACTTGGTTCAAATCTCCTGTGCTGTAATTTTCCGAAGCAGGAAGCGTAAGAATGCACGCAGTAGAAGGCGATAAGAGCTTATCATTTTACATGCTTTGCAAAGATAAACCAGTAATCAACATTTTTTGTTTAAATGACAAGGAAAACAAAAAATTGGGAGCGAGGCGTGTTGAATTGGACAGTTATGAGGCCGGGCCTAAACAATAGGCCTACAGTCGGCCAGATAAGGAGCAGCAATGAGGCCGGGCCTAAACAATAGGAATTTGATTTAATAAAAAAATAAATTGTTGGCAGCGGTAATATAAATTGTTTTTAGGAACTTGATGGACCAAAATGGTACTACTACTTTTAAATATTTATAAATTTTAATTTTTACTTACGTTCAGATCACAAGCACATGATTCTACTGTATAGTATGATTGAGGTGTCGATCCATATGGATAGTGTATTAGATTTTAAACAATTTTCACTAGTCTAGGTTATCGGGTTTTATAAAAGTTTGAGGCAGTGGTGCTAATTGCAATCAAGGTTAAGGTTAAACAATAGATAGAGAGCCTCTAGGGTTCAGGTTTATGTCATTCTTAATCATGTTAATACAAGTTTCGACGTCTCTCTACATCGCATGCGGCACTGTCATTGTAGCATGCGGCCTAAATTGTCCCACAGCTACTCCGCATGTGACACTGTCACTACCCGCAGGGCATGCTGGGTGTTTGTTTATGCGATTTAAAAGGTTTTCCGATCTTGTGATCGGCTTTTGGGCTATCAAGACTAAAGTATTTTAGGTACGCAATTATATTATTTCCCTATACTATCCGTAGTTGGAATATCCCAAAGACCCTATCTAATCTAAGTGCTTCCTAATATAATCTATATGTACAATTTACGCTATCCTGCCAAGGGAGCCCACTGGGTTCTAACCCTAGTCTTTGAACCGCTGCCAAGCCTCGTTAGCCGAAGTGCCCATAGTATTTACATGCATTATCCTACTCACACCAGGATGCAATGACTAAACACCTATTGGTATGTGGAGGGTAATTGGCATATAATAGACAGAACTATGTATGCAATGATGTAATAAAAATGAATTCAAAGTACAAAAGAAAACTCAAACCAATCATAAACATATACTAAAACATAATTGAGAATTCAAGTACAACCCTCACTCTAGAGATGAGAAGTTTAGCTTCTCATGACCATGGCAAAATAAAAGAAATAAAATAAGGAGAACATAAATTACAACTCAATTGAAGATGGAAGAACATTTGCCTCCTTAGATGATGTCTTCTTCTTTTGCTTGATTTCTAATGTCTACCATTCTCTCTCTAAGTAACTCTCTAACATAACCTAAAAATACGTTTGCGGTAAATAAATTGAGAAAATGACTATTTTGTATTTGTTTTTCGTCATTTTCCGAAAAAAAAGATAGTGATTTTCGCTATATGTTTTGGCTTCATCAGGACGCTTATGGAACAAGGTACGTTTGACATTTAGAAATTTATGTTGCTTAAAAAAATGAGAGTTTGCTATTTGGTGAACAAGTTTCTAAACTTCTATTGCTTGGTATATAAAACTTTTGAGTCATAATGCAACTTTATTAGTAAATTGGCAGAAATAAAGAAATTAATATAGGTCTATTTAAAACCAGTACTACGCAATTAGTAATCAACACCTACCGCTAGCACTTTTGTCTTGTTTTTCATTTTCCATTGGACAGTTGATCACTTGCACTCATTTGTTGTGCCCCGTCCCAATCACTATTTCTAGAAGGGTCACCTACAGATACCATCAAACTATGTTCTCTGCTTTTCCTTCTACTTTTTTAGCCTAACAAATTAAAGTGACCAGCACAAATTTAGTTACTGGTCTGGATCCATCTATGAGCAATCCTACATATATGTATCAAATCTTATTCTAGAATCTTCCTTTAGAATGACACCTCGCCTAACATACCTTTCTCCAATTACATATTACATCAACCTTTTGCAACTTCTAATTCTGTTACATATTACCAAAAAAAAAATAACCTTTTTATTCCCGCGATAAATTGTTATTCATATGTATAGTATATAGCATTTAACCAATTTTCTTCACTGATAGCGAAGATAAAAAGTTATGAACAGAAAGGAGAAAAGACGGTAACTAAAACAAAAGTACATGATAATAATCACATGATAGAACAAGCCTGAGGGGCATCTTCTTCATAAACGACCCGGTAACCGCAAGGATCACAACATGGCTGTGACGGCGGAGGGTAGTATGGCATTTGTGGAGGAGCTGGCTTTGGTTCGTCATAGTCCTTGCCACAGGAGCAGCAGCGGCAGCCACCGTGCCCGCGATCGCAAGGACATGGTGCATGGCAGCACACCGGCATGAAAGCAAATGGATACGGGTACGGGTATGGACACGGGTTTGGGGGTGGGTCTATCTTCGCGTCTGGTGGAGGCGGTGGATCTACTTGAGGCTTTGGTGGAGGCGGCTCCGGCTTCAGTTTTGGGGGCTGCTCTTCTGGGGGCTGGGGCGGCGGCGGTGGAGGTGGAGGTGGCTCTACTGGGGGCGGCGGCGGCGGGGGCGGCGGTGGAGGCGGAGGCGGAGGTTCGACAATTTCGTACTGTTTGATGATCTTGCAAGCCTTGCAGCAGAGCTTCTTGGCCAGCCACTCGGGATCAAATGGTCCCTTGATGATCACCTTATTCTCCTTCTCATTATAATCCACCGATTGAATGTTTGCTCTGTCTACATTGATTCAATCGCATAAATTAATTGACGATATCAGTACAAGTCTTTAAGAAGTAGCATTATTTTAACAAATTTATTAGGCACATGAAAATTGGACTTACCTTGGAGCTTACCAATGACGCGTCTGATCTTTCTGTTGCAGCGGGGACAATCCAAATCCACCCATAAGACTAGGGTTTCTATCTGTAATCAATCAGTTTTCAGTGATGAAGCTAATAAATTGAGGAATTTTTAAACTGTAAAATTGCAAATATTTGAAAAATAATATGCGGTTTCATTCTTTGCAATAATTAGCAAGTTGTGCATTCTACAATTTGAAAGGTTTTAGCTACAATTTTTTTGGAAATTATACAAAACCAAAAGTAACATGCGTGATAAAATATTTTAACCAGATTCCTAATAAACTTCAAAAGATGAATAGATGCTGAATTTTGATGCCTAATTATTCAATATGGAGAAGAAGAAAAAAGAGAAAAAAAAAAGTTATAACCTTCTCAGACATTGCTTGAATTGAGAGAAGCACAGGAAGGAACAGATGGGCGATTGAGGGGGTGAATTGGGAGGGAAGGGGGGATATCCCATCCCTATCTGTTCTTATATGCTGTTCGCTGACGAAGCTTATGAAAGAGATTGCTTGTAAAAATGAGCAAAAGGAATAAAAAAGAAAAAGTAAAGGAATTCAAGGATTTGGCTCCACTACCATATATTATCATGTGATAGGTCTTGCTATGAGATAATTTTCAAAGATAAGAAGGTGACTCTTAGTTGTATGTCTATATTTGATTCAGGGAAAACAAAAGATTTTTGTCATATTTAATACAGAACTAAAGTGAATAGATGAAGACATTTTATCATCACCAAACGTATATGGAATAACAATTAATTATGTCCTTATCCTTTTACATTATCTCTTTATCAAGTATAATTTAAGATTATTTATTTCTCAGGTGATAACATGTGTAGATAAGAAAATATCTTTTATCAACATTTTCTCAACTGATAATAACTATATTTTTATCTCTTCTTATCTCACTGTTAAATGTTAAATGTGATCCAACTGCTTTTGCTAAAAAAAAAATGCTTAGTTTACTGTGTATTTTTGAAAAGAAAAAAATTGAAAAATATGTTCTTACAATTTAAAAACTATTGTTAAAATGTCTTAATCTGATTTTTTTTTTTATCTCATTCTATGTTTCTTTTTCTAGTTTTGTCCTATTAATTTGTTGAATAGTGATAGGGTCATGTGTCAAAGGCCCCATAAGCTTCTCACAGACTGAGCATTGGATCCAACATCAAGAGCTTCCCGAACCCATCTGCTCGATCGGGCTCGGGAGATTCCGCGGCGGCTCAATAAGACCCGTTCAGCTAACCTCCTAGAGCGATATGCATATTACCATAGCCCTCACTCTTCAAATATTTAATTATAATTGTGGAAGCATATAAATTTTGATTACATTTGCATGGTTCAATATTTTTTTAAATATCCTTACTCGCTTAGAACGTTGTCTTTCTTTTCTCTTTTCCTTGAAATTCTAAATCCAGTCAACACATCTCGTGTAAAGCAATTGAAGTAAAACAACTAAATAATACTTTGACTTTACCGCTTTCAGTTAATTTCGATCTAATCATTTCTGTAATTATTTTGATTGAGACAGTTTTATTTTAATTATACTTGAATTAACATGGAATTAAAAATGCATCGGTTACCGAGAAGTAGGTCACCATCCCTTGCAAATAATTGGAGCTCCAGTTGCCCTTGTGCCTTGTCTAACCAACCCGGCCGTAGTGCCTAAGAATTAAAGAAGTCATCTTTACGACTACCTTATCTCTTAAGAATCCTATCTACCAACTTTCAATTATTAATTCCATTCGTATCGCACGCCAAAGGAAAAAAAAACGCAGAGAAAGAAAAAACAATCAAACAAACTAACAAAAAAAGAAACAACAAGATAATATTATTTTGTTGTTTCATTTTTTTTAGAGGAGGAAAACCGGCGTTATAAATATGTTTGTACGATATATAAATGATTAACTGCAATATTAAATGTCAGTATTGTTTAAATTTTTTATATATAGGCATATCAAATTGATGGCGTGACATCCATTGTTTATAAATTTAAGATTATCTAGTAACTTATATTATTTTGTTATTTTTATTATCTCTAATTTTTTTAATTTAGCTCTTAATCTTGAATATTTTTCAGAATACACATCCGTATATAATATTTGCATATCATGCTGCATATATATTTGCATAACACAGCGTTATAAATTTATCAATCGCACATATTTGAAAACATAAAAACCCTATAAAGGCAGTACTAGACACCTTTTCTATTTTCTTTCTTTTGATGGGAATAATTTAAGTTAGCTAATCAAGAAAAAAAAAAAAGGCATGCAGTACGAACTTTTTTAATCAAGAAAAAAAGAACTCATATATAAATTTTAGTGCGTTGGAAAATAGAAAAAAAAAAAATCAATCATGCTTTATAGTGCATCAAGTTTGAGTGCAAAAAATCTACATGGCACATTAATTTTCTTACACAAGTCAAGACGATCACTTTTTCTCTCTCGTTTAATTTTCCTAAAACAATAGGAAATGCATATTCACTGAATAAATAAATGTGTTCCGACTTTGTAGCATTCTGCTCTCTGTCTGTCAAGTACTGATTTATTTATTAGGCACACTATAATTAAATTTTCCTTGGTTTTCACGAGTAACGCCAATAATAATTAAGCACTATATTTATAGAAGCATCTACAGTGGTGTATGGCGGGCTGTCTCGATCAACCTGACCTTGTCATGTTTGTCCTCCTCGATACCGCACTCTCACTGCCATCTCATTTTGTTCTTCGCCACTATTGTACCGACTTCTCGTATGTTTTAGGGCCTTATAAATGCAAGAAAGAAAGATGGCACCTATTAATTTACATATAGAATTTTATATTTGTTTATCTAATATTTTATAAAAAGTAAAAAACAATGACAGAATTATTTTGCGGAAATTCAAAATCTACACCTGATTCTGAAAAAATATTAAATTTTAAAATCTAAAAAAATATCAAATTTCAAAATCTACACCTGATTCTGAAAAATTTCGGAATCTGTCCAAACTGCAAAACTATTTTGCGGAAATTCAACATAAAAATTTTGGAGTCAATTGACTCCTATTTATTTTTAAATTTCATAATTTTGCTATCCGTGATCTCCGTAACTCGAAATTCAACCTCCACCCTTGCATGTTTAGATAGAATTTATACTTGTACATGTTCGAAATTTAACATCAACTGAATTCATGAAAAAAGTCAACCTATTTACTTGAGAAGAATTATACTTGTAGATTTAAAATTTTGAACACATATATTAAATGTGAATGCATAGTATTGTATCATTTTGAGAAAAATATTAGTTTATTAGTATAATATTCTGAGTCAATATCAGAAAGGTTCTCCTAATAGGCCAAAAGCTTGGTAGGTAGAATATGTGCTATAAGGATGTAACCCCTTTCCCGTAAAGGAAGCATCATCAATGCTTTCTCAAGAAAAGCAGTACTAAGAATATGAAAATGGGCTGAGGTCAAATCCATTTGTCGGCCGAGAGATTTGAACCGGACTCTTTTAGGTCATGGATTACAATTTACAACTGCCACGTGTTTGTATTAAAGATCGCCGACATTTTTATTAATATCCAAAATTTAATAAAAATTAATCAATATATCTGGAAAGTTATAAAAATATCTATATCGGTCATTTTCTGACCGGTACTTAATTTAATCCATTACCGGCCGAAAAATGGGCGGTACCCAACATTTTTTTTAGGATGGGCATAGCATAGTTGGCTAGAAGAAAAAGTCGTAAGAAACTCGGATTGAAGTTTGCACTTGGTTTGGCTAAGATCAAACAAATGCAGTTATCGGTGCATGTATCGGTGCATCATCGGTTGCATTATCGGTGCACTCAGTGTGTTACATTTGCATGTATCGGTGCATCATCGATGTCTTTGACAGTGTCGTATGACACTAAAGTTTAGTGTTCGCATGCGGCTAGTGAATTTAATTTGACAATAACCAGCATCTTAAAATTGAGTACCGATGCTTTATGCACGGCCTAACAACGGCAGAAGTGCATCGATGTTTCATTGCAAAAATATCAGCGACGCACCGATATTTTATTAGCACTACCCTGCTTAATTGCCAATGCTAAGTCTAATAAAACATCGATGTTTCATTACAAAAACATCAGCAACATGCCGATGTCTTTTTAACACTACCCGGCTAATAAAACATCGATGATGCACCAATACATGCAACCGATGTAACACACACATCCAACCAAATGCATTTGTTTGATCTTTAGCCAAACCGAGTGTAAACTTCAATCCGAGTTTCCTACGACTTTTTCTTCCAGCCAACTATGCTATGCCCATCCTAAAAAATAAATAAATAAATTAAGTACCGGCCAGAAATTGGCCGGTACTGTATTAAAAAAAAAATCGGGTATCAGTCATTTTCCGGCTAGTAATAGATTAATTTGATACTGACCAAAAAATAGCCGGTATTGATATTTTTATAACTTCCCAACGGATCAACGGATCTGGTATATTAATTAATTTCTATTAAACTTTGGATATTAATAAAAATGTCGGAAAGATCGTGTTAATAAAAAAACCAATATTATATTTAAATTAAGATATGATACTGGGATCGTCGGTCGTAGATTTATTTTTGGAGATTCAACACCATTTGGATTCGGGATTTGGAAGTGTCTAAGGTAAAATTTTGGTCGTATGTTCCATATATATTTGACGATTAGGAAAAAATTAAATGAAATAATTTGTCAGGTTAGAAATTAAGATGTCTCTTTTATCAAGCTCTTGGTCAAGGTCGCATTAAAATAACCAATCTAAAACTAACTGGTGGCCTTTGGATGTTTCCAATTCTTCCATTTTTTTTAAGTGCGCAAGTGAAGAAAAATCTAAAAAAATGAAGAGAACTGGAATAGTGGAATCTTTAATGATTGGGCAAAAATTTAATGAGGCCACTCAACTGAACATATATATTACACTTATATAATTGCTAGCAACCTCTTCGTTATATTTTATTTTATTTTTTTAATTTTATATTAGACTTTCCCAAATTGATCTAAATTGAAGGTTTTTTTTTTTTTTTTTTCTTTTGTTGGGTTTTGAGAGTAGATAGAATTAGAAATGACAATATTGACATTACATGACCTTGATTAAAGAAAAGTGCTTGAACCAATAAACCACCGGCCAACTTTCGTTTGGTATACGAAAAGTAGGAGCTGCTTTATTTTCCTCAAGAAAAGTGCCCAACAATTAGTTTCTAGAAATAATCACAAATATGGCAAACTTCAACGGTATAAAATATAAGTTCTTGAATGAACTCCAATACAATGAAAGGTAAATAATTATGATGACATAGGCAATCTTTTTATATTCAATCCGCAATTTCTAAACACAGATATTTGGAGCACCGACCTTTCCGCTTGCACTAGAGAGTAGGTCCGATGTCCATCGGACCTACTTTGATTCGATGAGTTTAATCACAGTCGATTTGCTTTAAGATTCGTGCAGAACGCTTTAAACTTTGTGCATGTCTGTTTCAATTTTCGTGCGCAAAATTTTTAAATTAGATCGGACGGTCATTATGCTCGTTGTAAGTCCGATGGGCATCGGACCTACTCCGTTCTCTTCCGCTTGTAGTGCATATGAAGAACAGAGCCACCATAAAATTAAATAAATAAAGATTAGGCCCATTATATATTTCAATTAACATTGGTTAGTCTAATTTGTTGCTGATTCCTCCATTCACCTAAGGTATTTTATTATGGGCCTAAGGTTGTGGATGCATTAACCTGGGCTTCTCAGCTCCAAGGCGTTTTAACTAGAAATCACATACTTGATCAGGCCTTAAATAGCCCAAAAAATGAAAATAGCAGCTTTATCTCTGATAATTTGTTGGTGTTTAGATGATACGAGGGTAAGTGCAATTAGGCCCTTTTTTATTCGAATTTAATTTTAATGTTATGTATTTTTAAATAATGTTGTGCTTATATTATTATTTTATCTAATATTTATAGGAACAGTAGATTATTACTATTCCGAATTATATAACTCAAATATTATATTGTTTCAAATAATACAAAATTAATATTTCATAAACTTTTCAAATTAGCACTCTTTTATTTAAGCTGAATATCATTATATTTGTATTATGTTTTGAAGATCTCTTTTTACCATGATCTAAATTAACTTTGCTTCCATCATCTCTTCAAAATTGATTATCTTCAACAAGAAAACCCAGCATTCAATATAGATCAAAACAAATAATTATAAACAGGTTGAGATATAATTTCCCTCGAACGTGGTCAAATGTTCAATCATTTATAATTGATTTCTGTGAGGAACTATCATTTCTAGGTACAAATAGCGGATAGGTATTGACATCTGAACCTGGTCAGAGGAGCATCCTCAAGGGCCCGACGAGTTGCTCTCAAGTCATTGTCGCTTGTAATGTTGAAAAATAAAAGACTAGGAAACAATTAATTATACCTGCGATGTAGCTTGGTACAAGCTCCTGCCCATAGTTTGATGTATAACGGCGGTATGCGCTCGTTGGAAAAACAGGGTACTGTCAAGTAATTAATTGAGAATAATTAAAAATAATCGGTTATAATTGAAAATGATCGGCTGATTAATCAGAAAAATCCGTAACAGTTTGGTCTCTGTCAAAATTAATCGGCCAATTAATCGATCTAAACGGTTATTTTTTACAACACTGGTTTGATGTGTGGGGCTGAGTTAAGACGACTACAAATCTACAAGTAAAATGGATAGATAGCGTCAAATCATGTATTATTTTGAATATTTTTTTGCAATGATATTATTTTGAAATTAATAACTGTGCATTGAGAATCGAAAATTTTGAAAATTGAATGTGCAGAAGTTTAAATTTCCGGTCATACTTCTAAAGATACTGTCGGTTAATATTTTTAAAACAAACAAACAAAAAACCTCAGGAGATATCACAATTGAGCGAATATGACGTCAAGATTTTGATCTTAGTAATTAAATTCGAATTTTAAATTTAAAGTGGAGATAAATATTTAATTAGGACTTTGAAATTAAAGTGGAGATAAATAACATCTTAGAATTATGAATTCAAAATTCTAAACTTTATGAATTTAAATTGGAGATAGTAATTTAGTTTAGATAAATAAAAATCAGTAATTAATATTGAATAATCTAATAAAGCAAATGAAGTGCAAATTTTGAATGACTTATCATAAGATTTTTTTTTTCCAAGGGACAAGCAACCCGCTTAACCTGACCAACACAGTAAAAATATATATATATATATATATATGAGGAGGGTTCCGGTGCCTCATTTTTTCATACCTAATGTGTACCTAAAAATCTGAATCCCACATCTAATTTTAGATCTGTGGCCCGGATTGTATTTTCTCGGGACTTTTCATCTTCCAAGAAAAAGGCACTTTATCTCTCTGTCTCCCTTTGATCTCTTTTTTTCACTGCCGCTCTCCAGTTCCCCATTATTTCTTTGTTTCGCTCTCCCCACACCACATCGCTCCTGGGTCAGACCCCTCCCAAAAATGGCTGATCGCGACTCCCTCCCTCCTCCGCACGATACAGTCACAGACCTTCATCAAAAATTGGATCACCGGCACAGCTCTCCTCCCGCCAGCGAGCACAGGTTGGCTCCTCCTACATCGCCGCTAACCATGATTCCAAGTTCTGTCCAAGATTTTACTTGCATGAATAATTTATACGGTCAACCTAACCAAGGAAAAGAGTAAATATTTGAAGAATTTTCTATTATGAGATGCATCTCCATTGAAGAGATGTACTAGTATACTCCGACCGCAGGTACCAGACCCATTCAACCAAAAATCACAATATATTAAACAAGTAATAATTAACACCAGCAACGATGTGGTGTGGGGAGAGCGAAACAAAGAAATAATGGGGAACTGGAGAGCGGCAGTGAAAAAAAGAGATCGGAGGGAGACAGAGAGATAAAGCGCCTTTTTTTTGGAAGATGAAAAGTCCCAAGAAAATACAATCCGGACCACAGATCAAAAATTAGATGTGCGATTCAGATTTTTAGGTACACATTAGGTATGAAAAAATGAGGCACCGGAACCCTCCTCTATATATATATATATATATATATATATATATATAGAATCTGGCTAATATGCTATGCGTAGCATAGAGGGCCTCCGTGCTACGGCTCAATTTTTGAGTTTTCAAAATCCTAACGGTCGATCCGAACCGTTCAACATGATCTCCATATGAATATGTACTTGCAAACCAAATTTTACATTTTTTAGAATTTTTTTACTATTTATTAAGCCACTTTGAAAATTGCTGATCCAATGGTCCAGAAGATTTTACTGTTGTGTACAAATTACTGTTTTTTCAAAGTGGCTTAATAAATAGTAAAAAAATTCTAAAAAATGTAAAATTTGGTTTGCAAGTACATATTCATATGGAGATCATGTTGAACGGTTCGGATCGACCGTTAGGATTTTGAAAACTCAAAAATTGAGCCGTAGCACGAAGGCCTCTATGCTATGCATAGCACCGTAGACACTTCCTATATATATATATATATATTTATTTGGTTAGATACGTATGTGATTTTAAGTAATCCGGAAAATTCATAGTAGTTATGAATTTTAAAAAATATATCGATTAAAATATGATCCAACCACATGATATATTTAAATTTACACCTATCATAGTTTTTCGAAGACCTCTAAATTATGTTTTTGAATCAAGATAATTTGAAAATGAATTATGCTTATGCGTCATTGAATTTATTTATTTTATTTTGTTTAACATAATTTGTTTATTTATTATTTTATTAATCGTGTTGTCTATTGAATGGTGATCTTATTGTTAGTTACAATATGTTGCGTTGAATTATATAAAATATTAATGCATGAATATTTTTATCTTAATATTCACATTAAGAACTTCATTTAGGTAGTTATTTGCTATAGTTATGTTTAATTTATTTTTTAGTTATTATAATAAATAGGTAAGAATTCTATAAATGATATTTTTTGTTAATGTAATATATCGGATTAGTAAAATCTACTTGTTTAAAAATAAATATATGTACAATAAATTTTAAATTACTAGTATTGTGCCCGTACGTTGCAACAGAGACATATTATAAGAGAACAAAAATAATTCTCATACAAAATGACATATTTTCATGAATAAATTTAGTCTAAATGATAAATAACATTCCTTAAAATACATATTTTCTTTTATCTTTTTGATATATTTTCATAAAAAAAAATCTCATACAAAATCACATATTAAATGACAAATAATATTTCTCAAATGATATAAAAATGGAAAGAAATAAAGGTATGACCAATTAATTATCAATAAATCCAAAAGTTTCTTAAATGACATTTAAAAAAATGGAAAGAAATTAGATCGATTAGAAAGATGATACAAATTTGCATGTGACGAGTACGCGTCTAAATAAATTTTGACTTCTATACGTAAAAAAATATAAAAAGATGTATAAAATCATAATATTTGTTGGAAAGCTGGTATTCAATCTGAAATTTCGTCTTTTAATCAAAATCATTGGCAGATGAGATCATCTACGTGCTTAATATAGGAATGAAGATGATGACCAATTATGAATTATAAATATCCTAATCCGACTACTAAAAAAGTCGGATAAATTGTTTAATAAAATCCAACCAATCTGATAAGTTAATCCTAAATGCTAATTTTCCTTCAGATACAATAGTCCCATTTATGCTGGAGCTCAAATTCAGAAAGGCGGCCTTAGATGAATTCACATCACCCCCGGTACCGTAATGGGGAATCTTTTACAATTACTTGATCTGGAACATTCTTTTTAACTTGGCACGAATCTCAAAGCCCAATAATACTGCCCCCTCTATCGGCCCGAATTCCAAACCGGCCGGGAGTTAATCTCAAACCGTAAAGTGAAGGGAATCTATTACAGTATCGGGGAGCATATGGATCCGCCTTAGATTCGTCCTCTTCGTTGGACTTCATAATATAAAATTTGAAAGATACCTGTGTAGTTCAGAAAAGTAACGAACTGTGTATAATTCGAGCAGTGTTTGATTAAAAAAATCCATTTGTGTGTGAGCGCGCAGTTTTAGAATAGTGCAAAAAATTAACAAGTAGTCAGGTCCTTTGGACTGACAAGAATGGAATAATGAATGGATGCAGATAAGGTCTCCCTAGTTGACGCCTGGACACATACAACCTTCCATTGAACAGCTCAATGTTCACAAGCTTATTTATGCTAATTAACTAAGAGCATCTTCATTTCTGATAATATAAAATTTGAAAGATACCTGTGTAGTTCAGAAAAGTATATAATTCGACCAGTGTTTGATTAAAAAAATCCATTTGTGTGTTAGCGCGCAGGTTTAGAATAGTGCAAAAAATTAACAAGTAGTCAGGTGCTTTGGACTGACAAGAATGGAATAATGAATGGATGCAGATAAGGTATCCCTAGTTGACGCCTGGACACATACAACCGTCCGTTGAACAGCTCAATGTTCACAAGCTTATTTATGCTAATTAATTAAGTTTTATTATTACTAGTAGGTTAGTGGCAATTCATCCTAGGAAATAATTTTTGTTGGATACTTTGGATACATCTATTATGATATATAGAAAAGTAAAATAGAAAGGGGCGTTCGAATATAAATTACGAGGTGATGTTGAACAATTCTAACTACCAAAGTACTGCACTCAATCAATTTGCATCCCGAGCTAACCATGATATGAACAAATTACAAATAAAAATAAATCTTTAAGGTTTGAAAATGACATGTTTAATTGAGCTGATTGGGAGCGTCAATATGTATTGGCACAAATATTAATTAAAAGGACTCCATGCAATACATTCCACCTCAGACTCAATTGATCTAACATTTGGAGAACGGAGTAGGTCCGATGCCCAATAGACTTACTTTTAGGTTCAACGAGCATGAAAACCGTCCGACCTAATTTAAGATTTGTGCGCACGAAAATTGAAACATACACGTACGAATTTTAAAGCATTCTGCACGAATCTTAAAGCAACTCGACGGTGATTAAACCCATCGAACCAAAGTGTAGAATTTGAAGCACAAATCTAATTTCGAATTCTGTCAATCAATTATTAAATTTTTGTTGAAATTTATCACTTTGTTGCACTTAAATTTTTGCCCAAATCTCCCGCTTGCACCATTTAGACTACGTACTGCGTCAGAAAAATTATCTCATAAACAAAAACGAAAATATGATTAAAATAATTGGGTAAAGTTCAAAACTCGTCAAATTTATTAGTAGTGTATGTACACTTAACATAATCAGTATAAACAGTTGATTTGAGAACCTACACAAAATTACTAACATTCTTCTATTATGTGGCTCTTCTTTAGTACCCAAGCATTTTATTGAATAGGTTGTCTACAACCAGAAAAATCATACAAGTAAAACAAACTAAAAATATATATATAATCATTAATTAATTGCGGTTGGTGCTTTGAGCCTATTTTGTTTTCACTAGTGTGTTTTTCTGAGGGCAAGAATGATTATTAGCTCACTCATTTCCATCAGAGTATGATTAATTGTCAGCTCGTACTGGCATGTATCGGTTCTTTGTTTTTTTTTGTTTTTGTTTTTTGCTTACTTTTGTAATAGAGTGTCTAGTTTATGTACCGGTAAGGGTGGATAGATTTAGGTTTACTGCTATGTCCTGGTGTGCAATTTAAGTACGTACTAACTTTATTTTATGTACATGCATACTAATGATATGTAGCTCTCCTGTAATGTACTATTTTATTTACGATATGCCTACGGACATTTTATAATAAAAAAAAAAGCTCCAATAGCTGCATTGTGTTTTAAAATTTATGTAGATGAAGATTGAGGTCAAAGATAGAGTGCGCTCGACTTATTGATGTTGTACAAATCACCGAGAATTTCAGGGGAAAAAAATGTGAATTAAATTAAAACGAATTGGAGGAATAGATGGCCGGAATTAAAAGTGGATGGTAAGAAAGTTTTTTTTTTTTTAAAGAATAGATACTAGATAGTAAGAAAGTTATGAAGACATGGTGGTAAATAGACTAGAAATATTGTACTATTATCTTTTGTGTGTGTTTTTATACTGGCTGTGTTTTTTTCTTTATCTAAAACCTAACACAAATTGTTTTTCAGACTAGACGCGTTTTTACATATTTGACAACAATGGATGACTCCTATTTGTAGGGGTGTAAACGGATAGATCATTATCCGATTTCGTCCGGATCTAAATCTAGAAAAATACTTAAATTATCCGATCCGTATCATTATTTGAGACTATTTGTATTCGTATTTGAAAAATTATAACGGATAAGAATTCAGTAAGATTTTTAACTATCTGTAACTATCCGTATCCGACTGTTTACACCCCTACACCACAATAAATGTAGTCTATATTCTTAAATTGATTTATTAAATTGTATATACATACTAATGATTTATTAAACTGTATATATATATATATATATACAGAGAGAGAGAGAGTGGCTAATATCAAAACGTTTGTTCCTAGCCCCCGGTGCAACCAAGTTGTTTTTGGATTTTCAAAGTCCAAACGGTCGATCTAAACGTTAGATGTGATCTCTATATTAAAATCTACTTAAAAACCAAAATTTATATTTTTTGGAATTTGTTTACTATTTATTAAGCCACTTTGAAAATTGCTGATCACATGGTCCCGAATTTGGTTGCACTGTTTTTACTGTTCATCCAGATCAGCAATTTTCAAAGTAGCTTAATAAATAGTAAAAAAATTCCAAAAAATGTAAAATTTGGTCTCCAAGCAGATTTTAATATAGATTGAACATCTAACGGTTTGGATTGACTGTTTGGACTTTGAAAATCCGAAAACGACTTGGTTGCACGAGGGCCTTAGTACAAACGTTTTGATATTAGCCACTCTTAATAAACTAGTCAAATTCAGACCATTGAATTTTGTACCCATCTTAATAAATAGTAAAAAAAATTCAAAAAAATGTAAAATTTGATCTGCAAGCACATTTTATTGTGGAGATCATGTTGAACGGTTTGGATTGACGATTTGGACTTTAAAAATGAAAAAAAATAGTTGTGGTAACTTTGTGGTAACTCAAAAGTGTTGTAATCGGATCCCTCCTCATATATGTATATATATATATTCCTCCATCTCTCTATTTCCAGCATGGTCTCGTAAACAAGGTAATTCGAAACTCTCTGTTTATTAATGAACAGTCTCTTGTTTCTCTCTCTCCGCAATGTTGCACTTCATAATTAATCGTGCGTGATAATATAAAATTTGAAAGATACCTGTGTAGTTCAGAAAAGTATATAATTCGACCAGTGTTTGATTAAAAAAATTCATTTGTGTGTTAGCGCGCAGGTTTAGAATAGTGCAAAAAATTAACAAGTAGTCAGGTCCTTTGGATGAGAAAGGCTTGGGTCCGATGCCCATCGAACTCAAATTTGGGTCGGATGGGTTTTGAGACCGTCCGATCCACTTTAAGATTTGTGCGCACGAATTTTAAAGCAGACACAAAAGTTGCGGGTGCGAATCCTAAAGCAGATCATACGGTGAACAAACCAGTCGAACTCACTTTGGGTCCGATGCCCATCGGACCCAAATTTCTCCCCATTTGGACCGACAAGAATGGAATAATGAATGGATGCAGATAAGGTCTCCCTGGTTGACGCCTGGACACATACAACCTTCCATTGAACAGCTCAATGTTCACAAGCTTATTTAAGCTAATTAATTAAGAGCATCTTCATTTCTGAAACTATTAAAATTTCTAATCTAATGTGGCACTTGCTAAACTAGTTTCAGGGATGTAGATGGATTTCTTATTTAACAACTTTGCTAAATAATTTCTTATGAAGAAATCGTTTATAAACTCTGACGTGACAAAACAATTGGCCTGTATTCGCTAAAATTAGTTTAATTTACTGCTGATGTGGCTTATCAATTTTAATTTACTGATGATGTGGCTTATTAGAAACTCCAGATTCTATAATTTCTTAAAAACAGTTAACAGTTATTTAGAAACTCTAAGAGTTTCAGAGATGTAGATGCTGCTAAGTTTTATTATTACTGGTAGGTTAGTGGCAATTCATCCTTATGAAAGAATTTTTGTTGGATACTTTGGATACATCTATTATGATATATAGAAAAGTAAAATAGAAAGGGGCGTTCGAATATAAATTACGAGATGATGTTGAACAATTCTAACTACCAAAGTACTGCACTCAATCAATTTGCATCCCGAGCTAACCATGATATGAACAAATTACAAATAAAAATAAATCTTTAAGGTTTGAAAATGACATGTTTAATTGAGCTGATTGGGAGCGTCAATATGTATTGGCACAAATATTAATTAAAGGGACTCCATGCAATATATTCCACCTCAGACTCAATTGATCTAGAATTTGAAGCACAAATCAAATTCCGAATTCTGTCAATAAATTATTAAATTTTTGTTGAAATTTATCACTTTGTTGCACTTAATTTTTTGCCCAAATCTTCCGCTTGCGCCATTTAGACTACTGCGTCAGAAAAATTATCTCATAAACAAAAATGAAAATATGATTAAAATAATTGGCTAAAGTTCAAAACTCGTCAAATTTATTAGTAGTGTATGTACACTTAACATAATCAGTATAAACAGTTGATTTGAGAACCTACACAAAATTACTAACATTCTTCTATTATGTGGCTCTTCTTTAGTACCCAAGCATTTTATTGAATAGGTTGTCTACAACCAGAAAAATCATACAAGTAAAACAAACTAAAAATATATATATAATCATTAATTAATTGCGGTTGGTGCTTTGAGTCTATTTTGTTTTCACCAGCGTGTTTTTCTGAGGGCAAGAATGATTATTAGCTCACTCATTTCCATCAATGGAGTATGATTAATTGTCAGCTCGTACTGGCATGTATCGGTTCTTTGTTTTTTGTTTTTTTTGCTTACTTTTGTAATAGAGTGTCTAGTTTATGTACCGGTAAGGGTGGATAGATTTAGGTTTACTGCTATGTCCTGGTGTGCAATTTAAGTACGTACTAACTTTATTTTATGTACATGCATACTAATGATATGTAGCTCTCCTGTAATGTACTATTTTATTTACGATATGCCTACGGACATTTTATAATAAAAAAAAAAGCTCCAATAGCTGCATTGTGTTTTAAAATTTATGTAGATGAAGATTGAGGTCAAAGATAGAGTGCGCTCGACTTATTGATGTTGTACAAATCACCGAGAATTTCAGGGGAAAAAATGTGAATTAAATTAAAACGAATTGGAGGAATAGATGGCCGGAATTAAAAATGGATGGTAAGAAAGTTTTTTTTTTTTAAAGAATAGATAGTAAGAAAGTTATGAAGACATGGTGGTAAATAGACTAGAAATTTTACTATTATCTTTTGTGTGTATTTTTATACTGGCTGTGTTTTTTTCTTTATCTAAAACCTAACACAGATTGTTTTTCAGACTAGACGCGTTTTTACATATTTGACAACAATGGATGACTCCTGTTTGTAGGGGTGTAAACGGATCAGATATTATCTGATTTCATCCGGATCCGAATCTAGAAAAATACTTAAATTATCCGATCTATACCGTATCCGAGAATAATTCGACCAGTTTGATTAAAAAATCCCATTTGTGTGTTAGCGCGCAGTTTTAGAATAGTGCAAAAAATTAATGAAATAATGAATGGATGCAGATAAGGTGTCCCTAGTTGACGCCTGGACACATACAACCTTCCATTGAACAGCTCAATGTTCACAAGCTTATTTATGCTAATTAATTAAGTTTTATTATTACTGGTAGGTTAGTGGCAAGTCATCCTTAGGAAAGATTTTTTGTTGGATACTTTCCATACATCTATTATAATATAGAAAAGTAAAATAGAAAGGGGTCTTCGTATTATAAAATACGAGATGACGTTGAACAATTCTAACTACCAAAGTCCAAAGTACTGCACTCAATCAATTTGCATCCCGAGCTAACCATGATATGACCAAATTACAAATAAAAATAAATCTTTAAGGTTTGAAAATGACATGTTTAATTGAGCTGATTGTGAGCGTCAATATGTATTGGCACAAATATTAATTAAAGGGACTCCATGCAATATATTCCACCTCAGACTCAATTGATCTAAAATTTGGAGAACGGAGTAGGTCCGATGCCCATCAGACTTACTTTTAGGTTCAACGAGCATGAAGACCATCCGACCTAATTTAAGATTTGTGCGCACGAAAATTGAAACATACACGCACGAATTTTAAAGCATTATGCACGAATCTTAAAGCAACTCGACGGTGATTAAACCCATCGAACCAAAGTGTAGAATTTGAGGCACAAATCTAATTTCGAATTCTGTCAATAAATTATTAAATTTTTGTTGAAATTTATCACTTGGTTGCACTTAAATTTTTGCCCAAATCTTCCACTTGCACCATTTAGAGTACTGCGTCAGAAAAATTATCTCATAAACAAAAATGAATATATGATTAAAATAATTGGGTAAAGTTCAAAACTCGTCAAATTTATTAGTAGTGTACACTTAACATAATCAGTATAAACAGTTGATTTGAGAACCTACACAAAATTACTAACATTCTTCTATTATGTGGCTCTTCTTTAGTACCCAAGCATTTTATTGAATAGGTTGTCTATAACCAGAAAAATCATACAAGTAAAACAAACTTAAAAAATATATGTAATCATCAATTAATTGCGGTTGGTGCTTTGAGCCTATTTTGTTTCACCTGCGTGTTTTTCTGAGGACAAGAATGATTGTTAGCTCACTCATTTCCATCAAAGTATGATTAATTGTCAGCTCGTACTGGCATGTATCGGTTCTTTGTTTTTTTTTTTCTTACTTTTGTAATAGAGTGTCTAGTTTATGTACTGGTAAGAGTGGGTGTATTTAGGTTTACTGCTACGTCCTGATATGTAATTTAAGTACGTACTAACTTTATTTTAACTTTATTTTATGTACATGCATACTAATGATATGTTGCTCTCGTGTAATGTACTATTTTATTTAAGATATGCCTACGGACATTTTATAATAAAAAAAAAGCTCCAATAGCTGCATTGTGTTGTAAAATTTATGTAGATGAAGATTGAGGTCAAAGATAGAGTGCGCTCGACTTATTGATGTTGTACAAATCACCGAGAATTTCAGGGGAAAAAAATGTGAATTAAATTGAAACGAATTGGAGGAATAGATAGCCGGAATTAAAAGTGGATGGTAAGAAAGTTTTTTTTTTTTTTTTTAAGAATAGATGGTAAGAAAGTTATGAAGACATGGTGGTAAATGGACTAGAAATATTTTACTATTATCTTTTGTGTGTGTTTTTATACTGGCTGTGTTTTTTTCTTTATCTAAAACCTAACACAGATTGTTTTTCAGACTAGACTCGTTTTTACATATTTGACAACAATGGATGACTCCTATTTGTAGGGGTGTAAACGGATCGGATATTATCCGATTTCGTCCGGATTCAAATCCGGAAAAATACTTAAATTATCTGATCCATATCCGTATCCGAGACTATCTGTATTAGTATTCGAAAAATTATAACGGAAAATGATACGGTAAGATTTTTTAACTATCCGTAATTATCCATATCCGACCGTTTACACCCCTAAACCACAATAAACGTACTCTATGTTCTTAAATTGATTTATTAAATTGTATGTACATACTAATGATTTATTAAACTGCATATTTATTTATTTATATATATATATATATACTAGTATCATGCCCGTGCATTGCAACGGGGACATATTATAAAATTGAATATAATATGAAGAGACCTTTTTGTTTGACATTCACACAAAATTAAATGAAAATTAAAAATACAATGAAAAAAAAACGGAGATCCAAATCATAAATAACAATAAAAGAAACAATAACAAATGAAAAAAAACAAATCAAATATAACATGTTGTACGATTTAATATCTAATTTTCTCCACAAACAAGACAGGTCATTAAACGATTTAGATGAGAAATGATCTGTAAAGAAACAAAATTGAACAAGATATAATTAAATGATTCAAATAAGGATTTTCTCTACAGATATATTTTTGATGGAAATTATTTTAATAATGGAAACTTCTCTATAGATCATTTCTCTAAACGAAAATTCTTAATACTCTTCATTTTCTCTCCAGATCGGAAAGATATGATTGTTTCCATCAGCACAAGATCTGCTCTTCATCTATTCACAAAGATACAGTAGCCCTAAACAAAATTTGAAAAGATATGATTATTTCTATTTTCATTGTCGAAAATATAGAGGAAGAGGAGAAATGAAACAAAGGAAACGGAGAAATAAGGAAATAATTTAATTGCATGAATCGGAGATAGCTGTAAGGAGAAATAAGGAAACATATCGCTATGGATTCATTCAATTTTAATTGTGACAAACCATGTAGCAGTTTGTGTGACAAGTATGTTTTTAACTAAATTTAGACTTCTACACATAAAATATATATATTTAATCAGAAGAAGACAAATTATGTGATTGGAGGGCTGATATTTAATTCAAAAATTCATCTTTCAATCTCAGCCGTTGACAGATCATGACAGCAACATGCATAATATAAGAATGAAGATATATATATATTCTAATAAACGATATAATATTATGGCGTAATTAGTAATTAATGTTTTGTAACCAATAAACTTATTATGAAAAATATTAGATCTAATTTATGAATGAAAAAATTATATTTAGATGTTATTATTTACTAGAATGTACATTAGTAATTTATTTTTAGTTATTCAAATTATATTCATATTCGTATTCGTATCCGTCCAATATCCGATCCGTATTCGTATCTGAAACTATTCATATTCGTGTCCATATCTGAAAAATTATAACGGATAAGAATACAGTTCCGTTCCGAGCGTTTACACCCACCTAGTTGGCACAAACCTGCCAAATTTTGTGGCCGCACCCGCACGCATCAGCCTCGTGCGATCTCGCCCTCACCACGCACCGCTGCTTTTCGTGGAAGTCTACGAGAAAAAGACATTAAACAATATAATAGAGAGCTAGAAGCCCACAAAAAGCAAGGGTTGCTGAACTCTCTCCATCTTATCCCAAAAAGTAAAAGCGACTAGCATTTTGTGCCATTTCTATTTTTGTGCGAGTGTGCCAGTACCGGTCTGTTTCGGCTTCATCCCAATTATTGTACAAAATTCCTACTGTGCGTGTGAGATGAGATCAATCATCATATTTGAATTAAATGGTTCATATTCGCTGTGTTTTCAAATTAAATTCGTACCAAATTGGGGAAGAGACAGGGGCTTTATCACGCACAAGATATTGAGTCTTTGTTTCCTTGTTTATAAATGTAGCATCAAATGTGAATCCATTATTTGTAAGTTTTAGTGCGAAATTTTGTTAGCATGTCAAGCTGGGGAATCTAAATCGGAAAGGATGAAACATGAAAGGCCTCCAAGCAGCAAACTGTCACATATGAAAGCATTCGCACTTGCGACCGAGAGAAAATGGACAAGGCAATGTCACCATGAGAGGTTCACCTTTATTTTGCAAATCATATGCGGATTTGCATATTAGTCAAACATACTTTTTTGTAGGTAGCGGCTGTCTATTGGTGATAAAGTTTCCATTCTCCGAATTTTTTTTTTTAATCATATTTACCTCAAAGTTAGGAAAGGTTTCCTGATTGTTCAAGTATCTGAACCATCTATTACAGATTTGATAGTTTAGATCAGCTTTAACCGAACAGCTGTCTTTACTTTGCCCACTTCTCACATCATGTAACAGAAGTGGGATCAAATATTGACATCCAATTTAAATTGACGATCCTATTTATTTGTATTTTGTAAATTGTTATCATCTATTTTAAACATGTTACTTTGTAATCATCTGTCACATTTTTTATGGATAGAAAATCAGTTCTTGATCTAATGACAAAAACAATGTTCTTCATGTAGTAAATTGCAGATTTAAAATCCGAATGAAAGAATCATTTATGAGTATTAAATAGCTGGAGTGATCTTCAATCTTTATTCAAAAAATATTTTTTATAGATAAAAAACAAGAATCCCATTCTACAATTTTCTTTCGAAAAAAATTAAAAGGTTTCGATGTGCTTTACATAAAGAAACTAGAGTTAGAGTTATGCTCCTCTTGAATTTAACAAAACTACTGCAAAAAAAAATCACAAAATAGAAATATTAAGCTAAGTGTTCCTTTTATTCTTTTAGATTGGATATTATTGTTCTTGGTATTATGTTATTGGACAATTTAGACAAATCGTTAATTAGCTGCAACGGTAACCTTTGTCCATGTGAATATCTAATTAATGAATGTAGAAGTCAATTTTTCAAACCACCAATTTTGGAAATAATATTTCAAGCTTCTTACATATTTCATCAAAACCATATAAAAGATACATATTCTGATTTCTAAATACTTGAATTTAGATAACACGAGACTCTTTATGACCAGTTTTATTTACTTTTAGGTGTTTTTTTAAAGATCTCTAAAAAAAAACTATGTTAATGCTAAGATTTATTTTTTATTTTTTATTTATTTGTCACAACTAGTGAAAGAAGCGACGTGTTTTTCATGTTTAGCATGCCCTAGTTGTGTTCATCACCATATGTTGTGTTCAAAACTGGAGAAAAGAAACGGCACGGCTAGGTGCCTAAGTATCACGTGTTTAGCGATGCTGCGTTAAGTGTCACATGTGTTTTTTCTTTAACTCTACTTAAGAACATTATATAACTAAGAAAATGGTCATTGAATCATAAGTGTCACATTAAGTGTCACATGTTTAGCGATGCTGCACTCTCCTGACATTCTTTTCACCACTTTATAAATTCTTTATTCCAAATTTTTATTCAAGAACAGAAATTTCAAAAACTTTTCATAAATTCGTGCTGCCAAAAACACAATTCTCACCAAGTACAGTTCTGTATTGGGTCCGTATTCACCAATACGACCCATACCTGAGCACGAAATTGAGACAAAAAAAATAGCAGAAAATAGCCCCCAAGGCTTTAGTCCTCATATCCCTGATGAAAAACTACTCATGAGGACCATGGGGATCCAATCTGCAAACAAGAAAGAGTATGATCGAGCTCAAAAGATAAATCATTTAATCCAAACAAATTCAACTAAGCAATAAAACAATACACAAAAAGCAATCACAAAATTCAACACAAATTCCAATAAACTAGTAAGTAAAACAAAGCATTCAACTACATCTTAACCCTATAAACTAAGAATTTAGCCTAACATAGCAAAATAGAAAATAAAACAAATGATAAACAAGAAGTTTATGACAAAACTCGAAGAAACAAGAAGATACGTCGCAAAACTCTAGTTTTCCTCCGTTTCTCTCCTTCTCCAAGCCTAGCCGTCGCCTCTCTGCCTTAGGGTTCGTCCACAGGTGTAGAATGATGCTCTGGTGCTTAGAATCTCGCCTTTAAAGCCTTCCATTCACGACCTCCCCAGCTGGCCTTTATTTCCAACTTTGGTTTTGTTTCCAGAAATGCCATGCACGGTCCGCATGCATGAGTGCACGGACCGTGTGCTTGTGTCCTGGTGAGTGGGAGAGTGCACGGTCGTGTGTCTTCAGTTTGTGGTTGGACAGAGGGTATACGGTCTGCATGCACATGGTGCATGGTCCGTGTATAGTCCTTCAAATTCCAGATTCTTCCTCCGTTTTGCCCGTTTCATGCAAAATAAGAGTAAAAAAGCAGCAGTACCACATCTTATAGATATTCAATGAAATACACACATTTTTGGGGTTTTAGACACAAGTTTTAATGCAAAGTTTGGTCGGAATGTAGACAAAATAACGAGATATCAATAACCATTTATCATAGATAGATCCCTAGCGAAACTATGCAATAATTTCTCGTATGAATGAATACTTAGAATTGTGTGTAATCATGGTACTTGTGACACAAAAATATTTATTTTTGCAAATTTTTAAATTTTCAGAAAAATAGAAAAAAAATCAGAAAATCAAGAAAAGACAAAAAAAGACAAAAAAAAATAGAAAAATCAGAAAAAGAAAAAAAATATAGAGTAAAAGATGGAGGATAAAAAATGAGTACGGGTGCCTACACAAGACTGGTTACCAATAGGCTCGATAAAACCTCCCAAATTTTAATTTTTGTACATAATTTATTTTTCCAAAAAATTGTCACATGTACCGACATACTTAGTTGTCATACTTTGTTCCAATCAATTAGGAAGAAAAATAAAATTTATATCATTAGAATTTCTATTGATTGGAAGTGATCAATTTATAATCGAAGGAGAAATTAGCACTCTCAAATTTAGGAATATTTGTGAGATGAATTATTGAGAATAATTATTCTACCGGACGCATAATTAGGTCAATCATGGGGTGAATAAATTATTCAAGGGAGAGGTCATGAATATTTTTGAAGTTCTAAATTTTTGAAAGCCATATCAATTGTACCAAGTCCAAGTTCTAATTTAATTTTTAACAAGTCATTGAGATTGTCTGGTTTAACCTAGACCGGACCTTAGACTAGCTGGGATGTTGTTGCTTGAGGACAAGCAACAATTCAAGTTGGGAGGCGTGATTAAGCTCATTTTGATAGTGAATTACGTAGGGTTTTGGCTTAGGTTTTGTCTTATTTTCTCACATTTATGTTTAATTATTCCGTGAAAAAGATTACTGTTGTCCTATTTTATGTTTTAGTGCAGAAATCATGTTTTGGGGCTATTTTACATCATTTAGAGCAAGAATCGGGTCGATTGAAAAAGTACAGCTCATCGACTAAGGCTCTGGTACGGACCGTATTAGCCAATACGGACCAGAGCTCTAGTACGGACCAAAGATGGCCGAATACGCATTAACTCCTACAGCGACACAGTGGGAGTACGAACGATCCGTATTATCTAATAGGGACCGTACCCAAGACGCCCTTTGGTGAATAATTGCAACAGTTGTATCTAGATTAGATAACTTGGACTCCACTCATCTCCAGGCGCCCCTTTACTCCTATTTAAGCCCTCTGGACTGAACATAAAATCTATCTTTATGTCTTTGGTTTTATATTTTCTTAAGTGAGAAGAGAGGAGTGTGTAGAGACTAAGTAGGAGGGTACTTCGTGTATAGTTGTAAACATGTCTTTCAGCGGCTAAGTTTAGATTCTTAGGTTGGCAGTAAACCTTGTTACTCATGATATTTGATATATACTTTTATTTGATCATTGTTTAGTCTTTTGTTGTTCGATTGCTTTTGTGCTTTATGTTCTATCTTATTTGATTTTGTTTATTAGTCTAGACCGTCATGTGATTGCCACACATGGAAGTTAGTCATCTTTGGGCTAATCGAATCGGAATAAGGGAAAATAAAAATACTAGATTAGTGGTGGAAATCTTAACTGGAGATACCACTAATTGGATCTACAAAAGTACACATGGGAGTCTCGACATTCACAGACGAATGTCGCATTGTCTTGCCTTACCATGATATAGACACCCAACATGACCAAGATAGTAGAGCGACGTACCCAATAAGTGAAGTATGAATTCTTTTGGGCTAGTCACATATCTCCTTGCATTAGTCAAGACAAACCTTAACGGGATCTCTTAATTAGTAGGGTGGTTGTTAGGCGAAAACCGTAATCACTAAATTGAATTAGAAACCCTCATACAATAATTGAAAACCAACATCAAATAAGGTAAGAATCAAAGCGGATTGAAGTAACAACGGTGTGCCAAAACTCTAGGAATTCACATCTCTAACTTTTACTTACTTTTAATTTTCGCCAAATACATTGATAAAAAACAACAACTCTTTGATTTTCAAATTTTGTCTAGCTCTTCGAAAGATTGATTTAATCGTTCAAAATCTTAAATCTTATTCCCTGCGGATCGACACTCGTTTATACTACTCGATAGGATTATGCGCTTGTAATCTGACTCGATAGCAAACCAGGTTATAAATTTTATTAGCCTGATCACATTTACACCCATCATATATACATATAAATACTTCAGGTATTAGGTATAAATACTTGCAATACTTGATATTAATCATTTCAGACATCATCCAGTGTGATATGTAAAAAATTATCAAGTTTTATGGTCCTCTCAGATAGTTATGGCAATATTAATATTTTTAGAAACGTGTATGACCCCCATTTAGTTTGAGTGCCCCCCACAGATATTTATGGTGCAGGGGCATTTGGGAGATTTGATTGGGGAGACAATTATTTATGTAAAAATTGTTCACCTCATAGATATAAATACTTTCGTGCATAGGTATTAATACTTTAAAAAAATTCAATGCTAGATTTTTTACGGTCCCCCAGACAGTTATGGTAGTTTTGGTGCGGAGATAGTGTTGGGATGTTTGGAGAATTTGGTTGGAAGGGCCATTATTTATATAAAAATTGTTCACCTCATAGGTATAAATACTTTTGTGCATAACTATAAATATCTGCGTGCATAGGTATTAATACTTAGAAAAAAAAAAAATTCAGCGCTGGAGCTTTTGCGGTCCCCACAGACAATTATGGTAGTTATGGTGTAGAAACAGTGTGGGGACTTTTATCAAGGTCCAAAATATATAGGAAATAAGATACAAGTAGAATTTGGAAAAAAAAAAATAGGGGTCAATTAACCCATTCATCTAACTTGGCTCAGCCTTTGTGGCGGTGCATGTCGGATCTGTTGAAGCCTAAATTTTGAAAAGTCATAATTTCATCATAATTTGTAATATTTACAAACTTTAGGGCTACAGTGAAAATTTTCATGTATAATTAAGAGAAAGAGCTTGGCCCCCAACACGATTCCATCCCCAATCTAACCCCAAGTAAAAAAAAAAAAATTCACCAACTTTTTTTTTTTCTTCGATCAATCTCGTTCATTTTCCTGACAATATGTGAGAAACTTTGTGAATTTAAAACCATGAACGTTTTCTATTTGATTTTCTCTTTCAAATGAAATTTCTAATAGAATATTTTGAGTTATATTTGTGTCGTTGTTTTATTTCTTTCTGATATGTTATATATATTAACTTCATATGCTAGGTTTAAAAGCTTGATATGTTATGTCTAAAAACTGCACTTTGAATCTTTTAAAGACTTACAACCCACTCTTTCATTTTTCCTCTTATCAATCTCGTCAATTTTTTTGAAATCTGTTAGGATTTTGTGAATATAAAACTACGGAAGTTTTTTACTCGATTTTCTCTTTCAAATGAGATTCGCAATGAAGTACTTTTGTGTCGCTGTTTTTCTTCTTAATATACTGTGTATAAAAACTTGATACACTAGGTTTAAAAACTTCATATGCTAGGTTAAAGACTTGATATATTAGATATAAAAAACTTGGTATGTTATGTATAAAGACTACACTTTAAATCTTTTAAAGACTTATACTCACTTTTTTTTTCTTGCAATCAATCTCGTCTAGTTTTTCGACAATCTATGAGAAATTTTGCGAATTTAAAACTACGAACGTCTTCTACTCGATTTTCTCATTCTAATGAGATCCATGGTGAAGTATTTTTGAGTTATATCTGTGTTTTTTTTCTTGATATGTTAGATTTAAAAATTTCACAAGCGAGACTGAAAAGACTTGCATGCGCTAACTAGCGCTAGCTGTAAATGTACTAGGATCTTTTAGAAAGTAATTCCGGTAAAAAATAGTTAGAGTTGGAAGATTTTATCGAAAAAAGAAAATAACTTTTCCTTAACGGCCGCTCTCTCTCATTTAATATGTTCTTCTTCTACGTTGAGTATTCCCACAGAAAATGATCAATTCGATTGATTCCTCATTTTTTTAATTTGTTTCAAATTTTAATTAATTGTCGGATATTGTGAAATTATTGTCAGTCGTTTTTATAATTATTTAATTACATTTTTAAATCTTGCTCAATAGAAACGATAATATTTTGTACAATAGAGATAAGTACGCTTAAAGATACTGTTTATTTTGATTAATTTTTTTAATTATTCGAAATATTTTGAAAACTTAACCCCAAAAAAATCCGGTGCATGTTTTTTGTCCTTTAATCAGTATTCACAACTCACAACTATATTCCACCAAAAAAATTCGAAGAGGTAATGGATGAAAGATGGTCGATCTTCTGTGAAATAAGTCGTGAAAATGGATGAAACATTGAAATAATCGTAGTAACATTATTATTCTTTTCAGTAAATAAAAAATAATATAATAAAAGTTGTTATTTAAAAATGAGTTTTTGAATTACTAAAACAAAAACAAAAATGTATCTTGACGATATGTCAGATATCGACATATACGGATCTCAGCAGTCGAACCACACTGGTGACAGCAGAAGAACGGAAACAGGGGATTTGGACTCGCTCGAAAGTCGAATTTATCCTCTTCTTGGCTCCTGCAGAGTCCTGCTCACTCAACAGTCGTCACAACCCCGAGCTCAGTGCCACCGTTGGATCTTTCCTATAAATGATGTGTGAGCGCCCACCTAACCGCTGGACCTGTTCGTTCCGACTCTCTTTCTTTCTGAATTCCCTGCACTCAAATAAAAACAAATCACAGACGCAGAAGTGACAGAGAGAAAGAGAGGATGGCGACAAAGGAAGATGAAAAGCCAGCAGGAAAGAAGGGAAGAGACAGCGATTCAGAGACAGAATGCGACAGATGCCCAGTGGAGGAGGTGGCGCTGGTGGTGCCGGAGACAGACGACCCCTCGATGCCGGTCATGACATTCCGGGCCTGGTCGCTGGGCCTGTCGTCCTGTATCCTGCTCATATTCCTCAACACCTTCTTCACCTATCGCACGCAGCCCCTCACCATCTCCGGCATCCTCATGCAGATCGCGGTGCTCCCTATCGGCCGCTTCATGGCCTCCGTGCTCCCCACAAAGGAGGTCAAGCTGCTCGGCGGCCGCTGGAGCTTCAGTCTCAACCCGGGGCCGTTTAACATCAAGGAGCACGTCATCATCACGATTTTCGCCAATTGCGGGGTGTCATTCGGAGGCGGAGACGCCTACTCAATTGGGGCTATTACTGTCATGAAGGCATACTATAAGCAGTCCCTTAGTTTTCTCTGTGGCCTGCTCATCGTTCTTACCACTCAGGTTACCCTTTTATCTTTGCTCTGTTTTTTTATCACTTTAATTTTCATTTGTTTCTTTTTACTTTTCAAAATACAAAATGTTAGAATCTGTAGAACCGTTCATGATATTTCGGACCAAAGCAATTAACGTTACATTATATTTAGATTTATTGAACTGTGTATTGGATCCTCTGTATTGTTCTGGTGGTGTATTTAGAAAGTACATATACTTTCTTGTTGACCGCACGCGTATGTATAAATAAATGATTGAGTCCAGAGTCCAGTAGCCTTTTTTCTTTTTTTGATTGGAAGTAGTCTTTTTTCTTGATTGAGTCCAGTAGTCACTTTGGTTGAAAGAGACATGGGTCAATTGGTAAAAAATCAAGAAACGAAATACTGCTGTCTAGGGGTCTAAAAACAAAAGAAAAAGAGTAGTCATGGGTCCTACAAGCCTTGGGAATCGCTTTGTTATGCTTTTAACAAGAAAAGGGGTAATCATAGATTAGGTGGTCCTGGAGGAACAAGTATCCTCTCCATTACTGTAAAAGATTCCCTTCACTTTACGGTTTGAGATTAACTCTCAGCCGCTTTGAGATTCGGGCTAACGCGGGAGCAGTATTATTGGGCTTTGAGATGCGTGTCAAGTTAAAAATAGCGGTCCAGATCCAATAGTTGTAAAAGATTCCCTATTACGGTACCGGGGAGGATGTGAATTCGTCCTGGAGGCATTGTTTGCGGTCCGAATCTTTTATATATTTCAATCAGAATAAAAAAAAATCTTTTATATACCTAAACTTCATTTTTTTTGAAAAAATAACAAGATATTGTGAATCTATTTTTTTCATTTAAAAATATGATGTTCGGGTTTTAGATGCATGATGAAGCAGTTTTGAACATGTGCATTTAGGACTGTCTTATGCATGTGTTCATACTTCATAGTGTTCCTCTTGAACTTAACGAACAACAGAGTTCATATCACCACAAGTATTTTAGTGTTTTTGTTAAATTCGAACCGTCCGTTACAAATTGACACAAATCATAAAGCTGTTTTCTCTTTATTAATCTGTCTCGTGTTTTCGATCAGACCCGAATTCTGTATTCGGCCGCGATTTTGAGCAACCTAATCCATATCTGAGAGGATACTCCATCACGAATAACATATACATCACAGGAATTTGGTCACATCTGTTCACATAGTTGTGAATCTATACATTCAAAAAAATATGTTTTTACCCAATCTGTGCGTTTAGTTTTAGACGGTATATTTTCAAATATTTAAAATTCAAAATATTAATTTTATTTTTTCAAAATGCAGAATTGGTAAATAAAAAGTTCTTGAGGTCCCTTATCTTTCCACTTGTGGTCGAATCTATTCTTGGTTCTCATTTTAGATCTGCTATTCTCTGTCCTTAAGCAACTTTTGTATGACAATTGGATTCAGCAAATTGCCCACCTCATCTCCTTTGCAAAAAGTTAGCTGAAAGAACTTGAGTACAATAATACTTCAAATAGAAGTAAAGATTCATTAACAACTTTGACAATTTTTTCGCACAAGTTAAAAGAATTTCTAAAATTAGAAATGCTAATAGACATGTTGTTTGTTATAAATTACTTGTGTGCCAATTTTCAAGAAAATTAAATGTTATTTGATATTTCATCAAATAATGTAAAAATGAACCGTTCTAAATTTGAAGTTTTTTTATGAACAACAAAATTTGTATTAATTTCATCACTTATTATTTGTATGATGTGCATATATCTAGATTATATTATAATTGTCGGATTTCAAAATTATAGGGTATTGTAAGATTTTTATTGTCAAAATAGTTAATTTAATTTGTTGTTAACGGATTTCCATCTTAAAAAAAGTTGATTGACTTTAGAAATTGTTTGGAAGAATTAATAATATTTTACTTAATACAAAAAATGGACCCTTAAAAAAAGTAAATCATAGTCGCTGAATATGTGGCTTCCAACAATTTCTAATGGTTTGCTTCAGGTAAGAAAATACGCTAAAATTCAGCAGTTGGCTGAATTTTGTTTATAAAATTTTTAAGAATTGATAAGAATCTACAACACTCCAAAACGCCTTTGTTGACGATCCTTTATATTTCTGCAATATTGCTTAACTAAAACAGATGTTCTATATTTTGCTGCAAGCTGAAATTTACTCCCCAATGCCCACATGTATATTACAAAAAGAGAGAGAGAGAAAGAGAGAGCCACTGGAAGTCATTGTTTTGCTGGCAATAGTAAAAATAATTTAGTACAGTTAGCCAGTTAGGCATCTGTGTTAGTATGTAGTAAGACGCTTATTTATATAAGTGCAATATTCACTGGTTATATTGGAATTGCAGCTAATAGGATATGGATGGGCTGGTATGCTGCGCAGGTACCTTGTCGACCCTGTTGAAATGTGGTGGCCTTCTAATCTTGCTCAGGTTTCTCTTTTCAGGTAATTTTAATTTTCCATTTACACTACAAGTTTTTTTACCTTTGTTCGTAATTAACTTCTAATTCCAAGGGTAATATTAATTGTTGCAGGGCATTACACGAGAAAGATTCACGGTCCAAGGGACTGACAAGGATGCAATTCTTTCTTATATTCCTTGCTGCAAGCTTTGCTTATTATACATTACCGGGTTATTTGTTCCCTATTTTAACATTCTTCTCCTGGGTCTGTTGGGTCTGGCCGCGTAGTATTACTGCTCAGCAGATTGGGTCAGGTTACCATGGTCTGGGAGTTGGTGCTTTCACCCTTGATTGGGCTGGTATATCAGCCTACCACGGCAGTCCACTTGTCACCCCATGGTTTTCCATTGTTAATGTGGCAATCGGCTTCATCATGTTCATATACATCATAGTCCCAATTTGCTACTGGAAGTACAACACCTTTGATGCCCGTAAATTTCCCATATTTTCCAACCAGCTATTTACTACTACAGGGCAAAAATATGACACCACCAAGATACTGACGCCAAACTATGATTTGAATGTGGCTGCATATAACAGCTACGGGAAGCTGTACCTCAGCCCTCTCTTTGCACTTTCCATCGGGTCTGGATTCGCACGGTTTACAGCTACCCTGACTCATGTTTTTCTCTTTCATGGAATGTAAGTGGAAGGATCGAATTCTCTTATTTACTTGTCCAGTACACTTACATTTTTTATTTTTGATCCATAAGGTATTATCTGATTTTCATTGACTGATATATTGAAATATCTGTATTTTCTTAATTTGGGAAGGGATATATGGAGGCAGAGTAGGTCGGCAATGGGCTCAGCAAAGTTGGATATACATGCAAAGCTGATGAAGAAGTACAAACAGGTGCCAGAGTGGTGGTTCCTCATTTTGCTTATTGGAAGCATTGCTCTCTCCTTGTTAATGTCTTTCATATGGAAAAAAGAAGTGCAGCTTCCTTGGTGGGGTATGCTTTTTGCTTTTGGTCTTGCTTTCATTGTCACTCTCCCCATTGGGGTCATTCAAGCTACCACCAATCAGGTATATTTGATTGCGAAAAATCACATTATAATTTTTTAATTTACCAGTATTGTACATATATACCAAAATGAGCATTGTTTGACTGCTCTTTCATGCTATTGCTGCAGCAACCAGGATATGACATCATTGCACAATTTATCATTGGTTATATACTACCTGGGAAGCCTATTGCCAATCTGCTATTTAAGATCTATGGCCGTATCAGCACCATCCATGCCCTTTCTTTTCTCGCTGACCTCAAGCTTGGTCACTACATGAAGATCCCTCCCAGATGCATGTACACTGCTCAGGTAATGAAAATTTAATTATCTCTTTCTATTGTCATTCATTTTTTTGTGTGCTTCATTGTTGCTTTTGTGTATAACAAATTATTGAACTTCTTGTCAATTCAGCTTGTGGGAACCCTAGTTGCAGGGGTGGTGAACCTAGCGGTTGCGTGGTGGATGTTAGAGAGCATAGAGAACATATGCGATATTGAAGGATTACACCCAGACAGCCCATGGACCTGTCCCAAGTATCGAGTAACATTTGATGCTTCAGTGATTTGGGGGTTGATAGGCCCAGCACGTCTCTTCGGCCATGGTGGGCTGTACAGAAACTTGGTCTGGCTCTTCCTCATAGGAGCATTTTTGCCTGTTCCAATTTGGGCACTAAGCAAGATTTTCCCAGAGAAGAAATGGATCCCTCTTATCAACATTCCTGTCATCTCATATGGGTTCGCAGGAATGCCACCTGCCACACCGACCAACATTGCTAGCTGGCTAGTGACGGGCACAATATTCAACTACTTTGTGTTCAAGTACAGGAAGAATTGGTGGAAAAAGTACAACTATGTTTTATCTGCAGCATTGGATGCCGGCACGGCATTCATGGGCGTGTTGCTCTTTTTCGCCTTACAGAACACGAATCACAACCTCAAGTGGTGGGGCACTGATATAGATCATTGCCCTCTTGCTTCCTGCCCCACTGCTCCAGGCATCAATGTCAAGGGCTGCCCTGTTTTTTAGGAATACAACTCTCTTGAACTCTACTTCATAGAGTTGTAATCCTAGCAGATTAATCTGCTTGTGTTGCAAGGAATATAAAAGCCTATATCATAGGCATATAGCATTATGAATTTATAATGCGTGGGTAAATATTGTATGCTTGGCAAGAACTATTTATTCAGAGTCAGAAGTTTTCTAGTTTGTAGAGAAGAATTTTCAAGGGCTGCCCCTTTCTTTTTTCTACTTTTGGCCTTTTGCAAGTACTAGTTTACTTTTTTGTGGCATCAACTCGTAGATTTGCATGTCACCTGCAAATGCAGCTCCCCGTTATTCACAAAAGTTGTATTTTCATTCTCATGTTCCTGCGCCAACCATAGTTAACTGAAATATTGTTCTTCATTTCTCATATCTAGTACAGCAGCAAACCTTCTATTGGAATTATATCATTGCTGAACATTATAGTTGCATATGTAAAACTAGGTTGCTTTTCAGACTCAAAACACAAAAACAATAATGTTCCAAGAAGGAACAGAATTCAAATACGAAAGAGGGAAATACATCAAATGAAACAAGACTAAATGGATCGATATATAGTTACAAAGTCCTCGCTCCAAAATATTCTGTGAGACCAACTTTTCTACCGGCCATTATCTTTCCCAGATTTTAACTTTTCTACTGGTCATTTATCTTCCCCGGACCTGTATTTCTTCAGTGTTTTTTTACATGAGCTTGAGTTAATCCTCTCTGGTTTAAAGCTTATCGACGTTTTCCCATCAAACAATTCAGCGAGTATACTCTTCTTGGAGACTCATTTACAACCATCATACCCCTGCCAGGTTTAGCTTTTAGTATGACGTTAGTAGACCAAAAAACATAAAGCTCGCAAGCAGAAACTAAGAAATATTGACTTAATAGAAGAACATTAATAGTTACCTTTAACTTTTGCTTAGAAAAACGAGGGGTCAGACAAGGGTTGAAATCCTTGAGGAACATTTCATCAGAGCTCCCATATTCAGATACTTCAGGGTGCAAAGTGCTGATGTCCTGGAAACAAATTATTTTTATTAATTTGTGCACAACAGAAATATGAATTAGCTAAAATGTTGAAGATTATAATTGTACATGAGGTGGCAAAAAGGAAATGAAATACTATTACCAAAGGGTAAGTAGCCACCTCTTGCCCATTAAGTATCGGGGTCCTTGGAGGGCTCATAAGTTCATCAATGCATGTATTTGTACCATGTTTCTCGGCCTTCACCTACAATATTTTTTGTATATATAATCTCTTAACCACAATTAGGAAGAGTATTGAGAAAGAAACCCTTTCTCATAAAAATCTGATACAAAATTATTCTTTTACTGAACTGCAATCAGAACTGAGGATATCCATTTTGAATCTCAGAAGGGACTTCTGTCTCCAACTAAGATCATGTGTAGAAATTTTAGATAACTATTTTGTTGTCCTTTAAAATTTTATGAGCATTTGAAGTTCTAGGATGGATTAAAGTCATTAAACTATTGCTTTCATGATACGGCACATACATAATTACAGCAGTAAGTTAACATCCTAATTAATGAAAAGTGAAAGGACAAAGGTTAAATTTGATTTCCCCTTTCACAGCTCCTTACTCATTCTACCAACTGCACTTCCCAAAGTTGCGGATCAGGATATATCAGGTTAATTTTGCTTTCCATTGACAGCCATAGTTTGTGAGCATTTCATCAAACACATGTAGTGCATAATTGCATGACAAAAAGGCAGTAAATGAGCAAATCAAATTGGAGAGGATAAATTGATTTGGCATTAGGACTGGAACCTGAGCAAGATCAAGGGCAAGGCAATGGAGGTGTGCAGTTAGCGAGGAGACCTCCCTCTGGAGAGAAGGAATGACTTGATTTGCTTGTTTTAGCTCCTCCCCTTGCTTCTCCACCAGATTTTGCATTTGCAAGTTAGTTTCCTCTGGGAATAGTACCGCATCCTTGAGAACCTTAATCTCCTCTCTCTGCTTCAGACATAGGTCCTTCAATTTCTCTATCTGCATTGGCATGCACACTATTAGCATCTCATCTTCAAATCTTTAAATGGAAAGAGCATTGTTACTTAAGTGATTCATTACTTCGTTATTTCTTTCTTCAAGCAAGAGGCGTAGCTCACAGATCTCATCCTCGCACTCTTTGTTTTGAGCCAGAAGCTCCCTTTCACTTCGAAGTACCATGGCTAGAGTGCGGGTGTTGCTCTTGACCTCAGTCAGTGCCTTCTTTTCAGACCCCTTCTGAAACAGCTTCCTCGAAAGAGCAGATATGTTGCTCCCACTTGATTTTCCCGATACTTTCATCTCCTTTTCAATCGGATTGGGTGGGAGAACTGGAGGCCCGTTCTTCTTAGGATTCGCAGATCTCTTATCAATGAGCTTTCTGAGCAGCGACCCCAGATTCTGGCCTTGTGAAGTGGTGGATTTGGCACGAACAATGGCCTGGGAGGTGGTTCCCTTGGCAGGGACAAGCTGATCAGAAGGCTTGTAGCGGGTTTTTGATCCAGGCGTGGGGTTGATGTTCTTCTTGTTTGAGGAGGAAGAGGTGGACGTGGAGGAGGATCGGTCGGAGGTGGATGAAGAGCGGCTATCAATGGAGTTATAGCGAGAGGAAGGCTTGACAGCCGCCATTTTTACTGGCTGATTTTTAGAGTTTAGGGATTTCTTAGATCTGAATTCAAATTTTCAAAGTGACCTGGGGGAAAGAGTTGTGGGAGGAAGCAAGAAGCATGACTGATCTGAAAAGGTGGAGAGAGAGGGGGGAAGACTAGTGGAGTCTGGAGGGATATTCCCAAATTCAAATTGGTGGCTCGCGTCTCCGTTTGAGTTTCCGTTACACTTTTTAGACGAGAGAGGAGCGTGCGCTGCGTGCTCCCCCGTAATTAAATCCTTATTATTAGGATGGGGAATTCCAATGTACTCCTCAAAAACCACAACATTAGGTATTTTATTTTTCTAAATTTCATAATATCATACCACCCTTCTAAATTTCAAAAACTCACAAATTTATTCAATTCTTTTTTATTAAAACTCAATTTAAAGTTATGAAATACCCATTTCATCATTTATTAAAAAATAAAAATATGTAGTATGTGTACGAAAAATATTCATTCTACTAATTGATCAGTTTTCGATGACAATAATTAATTTTTCTATTTGTGACACCTAAGTAGTAGCATTTAGACATACACCTGCTTATGAATCATAAGTAAGAAAATGTTTCATATGCCCTCACAATCAGTCAATTAGAAAACTAGACATTTCTATTAAACATGCTACATATATTATTATTTTTTGATAAAAGGTTATTATCTATTTCATTAGAGAAACTTGGTAACTGGTTACGTCAAAAGAATATTGTGTTATACTATCACAATTATCCACGGTCCACATGTTCAAAAGCTAACTTGATTGTTCAAAACTAAACTTCCAGCTAACTAAAACAAATCTAGACTGTCTAGATGCAAAAACATAGTATTGGCTAGTATTTTGGATTGAGAGTGGGGTTAGCAAGGTTAGTGGTTAACTTTGAATTCGAAATAGTCGCTAATTCAACATTTCAGGTATGTTTTGATGTGTTAAGAATAGAGGTTATTTGAGAATAGGAGTTATTCGGAATAACAATGTGTATTCAAACAAAAATTTTGCTATTCAAAATAGTTAGAATAGCTATTATTCTCTATTCCTTGTAAATGTTAGAATATCTACTATTCGGAAGTGTGAAAAGAGAGAAAAAATATTTTCTTCTCGGATTTTCGTCAATACATTTCCGAAATAACAAAATTAACACTGCTTTTGTTGTTTCCACGTCGTGACAATTCGTCTGAGACACTACTTGTCTATCTTTCCTCTTAATTAGCACACTATTCTTTATCGGTTACAGCTATTCACTATTCCAAATGTACAATTCAAAATACAGTTTTACTAATCTGAATAACATAATTTCCACACTAATATGAAAATCACTATTTTTTTTTATTCTCATTTACTATTATCAAATTTCACTATTATAACTATTTTAGCTCACATCCAAACGTGAATTCTTTAGAAACCATAAATAAAAAAAAAAGATTTTACCAAACTAACAACTATAAGTACCGAGATGACATCTCGACACCAAACTTTTTTTTTGATGTGCCGAACAGTCAATTCTCTTTGTTTTTTTTTTTATCTCTTACATGACCCGTAGGTCTACATCATTCCATTCATTACGGGTATGTTTGGATGCACTAAGAATAGTGTTATTCTTAGAATAGCATTGCTATTCGAATAGCTTGAGCAACCAAACGTACTACTTGCTATTCGGAACAAGAAGAATAGCGTTGTTCCACTATTCTAACAAAAAGTTGGAATTGTGATTGGAGCTTTCAATATTAATACAAATCTAACATTTAAAATAATATTATATTACATTTAACATTTAATTTAATATTATATTGTATTATATTTAATCTAATATTTTATTTAATACTAATCTAATATTTAAAATAATATTTTATTACATTTAATAATTAAATTAATATTATATTGTATTATATTTAATCTAATATTATATTATATTTAATCTAATATTTTATTTAATACTAATCTAACATTTAAAATAATATTTTATTACATTTAATAATTAAATTAATATTATATTGTATTATATTTAATCTAATATTATATTATATTTAATCTAATATTTTATTTAATACTAATCTAATATTTAAAATAATATTTTATTACATTTAATATTTAAATTAATATTATATTGTATTATATTTAATCTAATATTATATTATATTTAATCGAATATTTTATTTAATACTAATCTAATATTTAAAATAATATTATATTATATTTAATCTAATATTTTATTTAATACTAATCTAATATTTAAAATAATATTTTATTACATTTAAAAATTAAATTAATATTATATTGTATTATATTTAATCTAATATTATATTAAATTTAATCTAATATTTTATTTAATACTAATCTAACATTTAAAATAATATTATATTACATTTAACATTTAAATTAATATTATATTGTATTATATTTAATCTAATATTTTATTTAATACTAATCTAATATTTAAAATAATATTTTATTACATTTAATAATTAAATTAATATTATATTGTATTATATTTAATCTAATATTATATTATATTTAATCTAATATTTTATTTAATACTAATCTAATATTTAAAATAATATTATATTATATTTAACATTTAAATTAATATTATATTGTATTAAAATTAATCTAATATTATATTATATTTAATATAATATTTTATTTAATACTAATATAATATTTAAAATAATATTATATTACACTTAACATTTAAATTAATATTATATTGTATTATATTTAATATAATATTTTATTTAATACTAATCTAATATTTAAAATAATATTATATTACATTTAACATTTAAATTAATATTATATTATATTTAATCTAATATTATATTATATTTACTCTAATATTTAAAATAATATTATATTACATTTAATAATTAAATTAATATTATATTGTATTATATTTAAACTAATATTATATTATATTTAATTTAATATTTTATTTAATAATTAAATTAATATTATATTACGTATTGGATAAAAAGATTTTTATATTACGTATTGATAAAAAAAGATTTAATCTAACACATAAATTATTACTCTATTCATTCCCTCCAAACTCTATTCCTAATATGCAATCCAAACAACTTTTTCACTATTCCGAATAGCTTGAGTTAGCACTGTTCTTAAACAGTAGCTATTCTTATTTACTATTCTAAACAGTAGCTATTCTAGCTATTCTAGAGTGCATCCAAACGTAGCCTACAAGGGTCAGGAGATCGCATTCCTTTCCTGACCTTTCCCAGCCCTTTGTTTTACTCCAGTTTGCTAGATGATGAGGCAGTTGCATCTCTAGCTCTTCCCTGCTACAGTAGGATGTTTTGAAGGATCCCCCTGTCTGCGTTTGAAGCTCCCATGCCTTCCAGACTTCATGAAAGGAGCGCCAGTCATGTATTTTTGGTTGCGAGTGAGCCATAGAGTTAACCATCTCCTTCGAATCAGAGTATCATGCCCTGACTACATCCATGATCTTTCAACAACCTATAGCCCTCCAGAACTGCAAGTGCCTCAGCGTGTGACGCACTTAGAGCCTGTATCAATTTAGATGTCCAAGCCACCGTTTTCCCATCAATGCAGAGGTGGGCCCTTATCCCCGAGCCAAAGTCTTGTGACCAGGAGCCATCTACATAGCAGATGGTGTAAGGGGAGCCCGGGTTGATTGGGTCTTTTTGCACAGTCGGTACCTGTATCGATTGGTAGCATTTTGCGGCTAGACATTGCTGAATTGTCTGAGTGTAATAAACTTGACAAGTTTGAATCTCCGGTTCTTTTACCCCAAATACTGCGTCATTTCTGACACGCCAAATCGCCCAGGTCATGCAAACAAATTGCGTAACCTGAAGCTCTGACAGGTTGGTGTGGATCATGTCCCATATTTGGCGGAGGTCCCCCTGCAGTGCGTCAGATCGAATACTCATCGGTGATGACCACCAAGCTGCTCTGGCAAAATCGCAGGCAAAAAGAGCATGAAAGACCGACTCAGGCTCCCTTTTACACAATGTGCAGGTAACCGGTACCTTTCCGATTCTCGCTCCTATTACGCCTTTAACTGGAATTGCATTACGAACACATCTCCAAATGAATGATTTGAGCTTCGGTGTCAGCCCCTTAAATTTCCACAGTGAGTTCCAAAATGCCTTGTCGCTTCCGGTACCAGTATCTCCTTTGATCATCTGATAAGCCTTTTTGATAGAAAATTTCTCATCTTTAGAGTAGGTAAAGAAAAGAGAGTCTGGTACCTCTGTTGCCGAATGAATCGGGACAGATAAAACAATTTGGAGAGCTATTTGAAACCCCAAATCACTTGAAGCTCCTGAAAATCCCAGGTGTTGGTTTGTGGGTTAATTAGAGAGCTGACTGCCATGTGCCTTTGAGCAGCATTTGCTGGGGCTACGTTTTCCCATCCCGGAAACCTTGGCTGCCCGAAAACCGGTATGTCCGAACAGTCAATTCGCCCATTCAAATTTTACAGATTTTCAACCCAACAACACAGAAAATTAATTTTTCTTACGTAACGAATAAGCTATTAGGCCCCTCATGTGTTTTTCCCTCTGTGCCGACTAGACATCTCGGCCCAAAAAACAAATCCCAAAATAAAATTTTGATTCAAAAGAGAATATGAGTTGACCATCTTCAAGGAATAGGCATCTCGGTTTCATCTTATTACGGTCAAACCATGATATAACAAATTTTAACAAATTTTATCTAAATCACGTATTGCACTCATTTTTGCCTGACTCATCTTTCTATAAAAAATTGATATATGAATCATTGTATAAAATTCGCCTCTGACTCAATTTCGCTATGGATGATATTTCGCTTCTGACGAAATTTAATGACATAAAATAAATGACTCAAGTTGCCTCGGATGAAAAAAAAAAAACTCTGTGCCGAATTGCCTGTTCGGCACATGATAAAAAAAAAATGGACCGAATAGTCTATTGGGCACAGAGGCATTACACCAAAGCTGCATTATTTCGATAGAAAATCTGTGAAATTTGAATGGGTCGAATTGGTTGTTCGGCACAACAACAAAAAAAGATTTGGTGCCAAGATGCCATCTTGGTAGGGGTGAAAACGGATCCGGATTATCCGATCCGAATCCAAATTAAACGGAGCGGATAATGGCCGGATTCGGATCCGGATAATTTGTTTAATAGGCAGAACAACCGGATACAGATAAGGACAATTTTCTCAAAGGCTAAACGGATCGGATATCCGGATCGGACCCTCTACAAAATTTCTTTCCGCTCCCGCCCCTTCAATCACTCCGTTTAAAAAACTTTTATTACTTTATTTGAACTGCAAACTATATATAGGTTCAAATTAACTTGAATGTTGATTGTGGGACTAACCCACAACACATGTCCTGTATTTTGCTCCATGTGCGCTGGAGCCTGAAGAGTCACGAGCCCACGCCCCAGTCCCCACGACTTTTCCATTGTTTTATCTCTTTAATATTTGTTTCACTTCTTCTCCATTTATATAGCTATGGAGACGTCCATTTTATTTTTTATTTTTAGTTTTTGATTTATTTTTTTTATTGATATTTGTATCTTAAAATTTATATGACTTAATTATCCGATAATTATTCATTTCGTATCGTTGTCAACAAGGCACTCTTTTGTCTTTTATATTATTTTTTATTAGTTAATTATAATTTTTTATTTATCATATTTTTATTTGTATCTTAAAGTATATAACTCAATTATCCGATAATTATTCGTTTCGTATTCGTATTCGAATCTATATTCGCAGATTATCCGCTCCGTATCCGTATCCGTTTAAGGCGGACTTGGTTTTGAATTTTGATATACGTTTACTATCCGTATCCGTGTTCGTATCCGCTCAGTGAAAGTTGGATACGGATATGGTATCGGCATTATCCGCTCCGTTTTCACCCCTACATCTTGGTACTTATGGTTTTTGTAAGAACCAAACCACTCGAGTTAATTTGATAATTTTTTATTTTTTATTTATGGTTTCTAAAAGATATTCCAAACGTAACCCAATTGGTTAGCGGTAGGGGTATTCATTGGATCTAGTTTTTTTTGGTTTTTAACCGAACCAAAAAAGTTTGGACTGATTAGTTTGGTTTTTTTGGTTTAAATAGACCGATTATGTTCAAATTTTAATTTATTTTGATTTTTCTTAAATGATTTGGTTTATAACTTTTCATAACTAACTAAACCGAACCGACCGAACCTTGATTTCTCTCTTAGTCGGTTTGGTTTCTCCTGCCCCACTTCTCAACGCAGATCCCCTTTTAATTTTTAGGGAGAATTTCATGTATATCCCTCAAAAATTTCAATATTACATATTTATCCCTCCAAAATCAGTAATTACATATTTATCCTTAAAAATTGTAGAAACTCACATATTTATCCAATCTAACTCTATAACATATCAAATACCTCCAAAAATAATTAAATAATATTTTTTAAAACTTTAAAATTAATTTTATAATATTAATTAATAATATATTGACCATTATGCCCCTTCATTTCTGTCTTTTTAGTCCGCCTGAGTTCTCTTCTCTCTAAGAACTCAAACGTCCCGCCTCTCTCTCCAAACGAAGATGGAAAAATTTAAGTAGCGAGGGGTGACATAAATTTATGAGAGGGGAGGCGACGACGGAAGACGGGGAAAAATCTGTAATTTGCCACGTTTGGAGAGAGAGGCAGGAGGTTTGACGCGTTAAAGAGAAGAGAACTCAGGTAGACTAAAGAGACAAAAACGAAAGACATAATAGTCAACATATTTTTAATTAATATTATAAAATAAATTTTAAATTTTAAAAAATATTATTAATTATTTTTGGAGATATTTGATATGTTATAGAGTTAGATTGGACAAATATGTAAGTTTGTACAATTTTCAAGAATAAATATGTAATTATTGATTTTAGAGGAATAAATACGTAATATTAAAACTTTTGAGGAATATACATGAAATTTCTGTTGGGGAATCATAAAGGCAAACAATTACGCCTTATCCAGAGATCAAATAATTACATCTCATCTAGAAGTCAAACACTTACACTCCGGGGAAGGAGAAACAGTTTCCTACCTTAACCTAAAAAACCGTCATATGCCAAAGCCGACTCATAAAACATAAATCTTAAGTGCAGAACATAATACCTGATTCCATGAATGTTTTCATAGAATAACTCAATCCTTTGAGAGATCGCCAACCGTCTCCGTGAGCGCGAGACTAGACTCTAATGGTAAGAAGCCCTTCTTGTTGTTTTGTCGTATGGTCGTAGGAATAAATATTCCAAGACAGCAAGATATGGCCCTTGAGAAATCCTCTCTAAATTTTCTAATGAATTTCTCTTCTCTATTCTTTGATGGTGGAAGAAGAAAAGAAAGCACACAGAGTTGTATTTTTCTAAAGAGAAAAATGTATTTTTAGTTTTGTTCTTTTCTGTGTTATCTTGTGCCTTGGGGACCAATTCTTATATATAGTAACCTATCTGGTTATCTGTCAACTTGAAAAAATATATTGTGAGACTGCATCAAAAACCGTGCAGTCATATCAAAATCCGTGTGGCCCCACAATCCTCTTACAAAAATTTCTACGAAGAAAAAAATCTCGTCGATACCGTGAGGCCCTCCTCTTGCCACGGACAGACCCTGGCTCTATGTGCTGAAGTATTTTATGCCTCTTCTGTGTAGTTGATGGTTAAACAAATCAGAGGAACCTGTTATGACCATAGATTCTATTCATTATAAACTGGAATGGGATGTTTTAGACACAAAAAATCTCATGTAAAAGTTTAAACTAAAAATCCACAGAAAATCCATGACCTGTTTGGCTGTTTCGGTTGTCATCGGATTATATAAGATAAGATTATGGATTCGTATCCAGTGCAATACCTGACTGACTGAGTACAATTAGATCTAAGTCGTCAGTTTTAATTAGACACGGATCTCAAAACAGATTCTCTATGTTCAAATAGATATTGAATTCTAATTGTTCGGCTAAGATTTAATAAGACATAATTTTACTCATTCAGATATTTTGGAGGATACGCGTCCTAAGATTATATTTATAGCTATGAATATGAATGAAAATAGTGACGGGATTAGATTTTTTTTTATTTAGAACAAAACAAAATGAATCAAATGAAATCAACGGCGGTTTGGATTTTAGCAAAAGCAATTCTAAAGCAACTTCACCGTTAGGGACTTAGGGGTGTTCATTGGGTCCGGTTTAGTCCGTTTTGTTTTGAACCGAACGAATTAGTTTGGACCAAACGGTTCGGTTTTTTCGGTTTAATGGTTCGGTTCGGTTTGCTTTCTAAAACCGAATTATAATTTCGGTTCGGTTCGGTTTGAAAATTTTGAAAACCGAAATAACCGAACCGACTGAAATTTTATATATTATGAATTTGGTCCGGACCCCGGTTTATTTATTAATCAATTGCTTTAAATACTTCGGTTTATTTCTTAATATCCCGATTTATTTCTTAATACCTTAGTTTATTTCTTAATATACTTCAATTTATTATAAATCAATTGCTTTAAATAAAACAATTAATATATTTCGGTTTGAACCAAACAAACCAAACAAACCAAACAAACCGAAATAAAATTTTGGTTCGATTCGGTTCGGTTGCTATGCTAAATCGGTTTGGTTCGGTTTTATTTTGAACCGAATTATAACTCTGGTTTGCCTAGTTCAGTTCGGTTGAAACCGAACCGAACCGATGAACACCCCTATTCACCGTATCATTGATACAGTAGAAGATGTAAGAGTGATGTTCCACCCAATTATGGTGGATTATTTTTTTAATCCGGCCACATGGGCAAGAAAATTAAGAAAGTTATCCATTAATACATTAATGGTACGATGGACAAATAACCTTCCATCTTCTACCGGTACGGTAGAATTGATTTTTCAAAATTCAAACTACACAATGCTTCTTTCATTTGATTTATTATGTTTTGTTTTAAATAAAAAAATCACCAGAATACGCTAAAATAAATATTTAATTATGTTATGAGAATTATTGCGAAAAATTCTATTTTCTTTTTAAAACACTTTATATCAATATAATATTTTTGTTAATAATTATTAAAAATAGATTAAATAATAATATAACAATACTTATTAATATTATTACATAATGAGATTTTTGCTTGTAAATTTATTATCCAATCATCGAAAGATGGAAAAATGAATGATAAATAAAACTCAATTCCACATGCAAAATCATATGCTGAACAGAACAACACATAAGAAGTATTACCTCTAGAGTACAAAAATCCACAAATTTCCACGGTATAGAAGCTATTCTAACTGATTCGAGAAGAGAAGAAAGATTGTGATTAGTGGACTAATTAGGGTAGATAAAATAGTTCGTAATTCGTAACTCGCTTGTTAAAATTTTATTAATAACTAATTCATTACCAACTCGAATTAGCTGACTTGTTAACTTAATGAACTTAACACAAACAAATTCCAATTCACTCATTACCAACTCGAGTTATATGAACTAAGACCACATTCAATCTCAACGGGACCCAAGTCCCCCAACTCAGTCTCCAGTGAGGCAGTAAATAGGCTAGCAGTGAACTGCAATTTCAAAATTGCAAATCCGGACCCAAGTCAGTGAGTCACCCTAACCCAATTTCTATTATGTATAGTTTAGGCTTTAAGAAATTCAAATTGCTGGTTTTAACGAGTTACAAGTCAACTCGAGTTGGTAACGAGTTGAGTTTTTGACCCAATATTATCTCAACTCAAGTTTACTCGTCCATTAACGTAATGAACTGAGCACGAGAGTGCTCCAACTCACTCGAATTCAGTTCATTAACAACACTAAACGAGATGAGTCCATATCCTCTGAGGTAACATAATATATATGTTTATATCTGGATTGTTTGATTAGATTTTGAACAAATCCAATCCGAGATAGAATGCACGAGACCCCTTTTATATTTGTAATCCAGCCCGAAGTAAAATGCACAGGACTTCTTTAATATTCGTACTAGTGTGAATTTTGATCCTACGATCCGGATTTAAACAGAAATATTATGTGATACGGCTTGAGCCAATTTTTTTATCAATCGAAAATAAAAAAAAATTATCGCAAATGGGGAATGGTTTCGATATATAGGTAGGATAGGACAATTTATCCCGTCTCGTGGGATGGGACAATTTATCCCGTCCCACAAATAAGAAGGATTTTGGATTTTCGCGCACTTGAAGTCAGATTGTTATTTCGGTGTTGTAGTATATGTGCAACAGGAAGAGGTCGATTTGGGGGTTGCCGTTGGAAGGAACGCAGAAGATAAGAAGGAAGCGATAGAGATGGGCAGATCGGTCAACAGCCCCAACAGCCCGACTTTTAAATAAAAGGGCCAAGGCGCTGGAGGAATCTCTCTCTCTCTCTGACAAGGGGTCCTGCTGGCAGGAAGAGAACCTTCAAGCACCTTCAAGCATTGGTTACGACAGCTGGAGCTTACGTGTCTTTCTGTTATGCAATAAAGAGTTTCAGTTAGTCATTTTAACAAATTTCTGTTGTAATTGGTTCGCCTATATAAGGCTAACATTGTTGTGAAACCAATTTTTATGCAATGAAATAACAATTTTGGAGAATTTCTCTCTTATACTGTTACTGTATCGCTACTATTCTTTCTCAATTCCACATCAGTTCGCCACAATTTTCTGAAATATTGTGTCGATCTCTCTTTGATTCATCTCAGTTACCTAGGCTCGTTGCAGATTTGGTATCAGAGCCATCGGTCTCAGCTGGGGAAGAAGAAGTGGATCAAGATCGTACGAAGCCACAAGATGCCGAGGCTAAGAAGCAGCGAGCACGAGGATGAGACTCCTCTAGATCTGGCAGCGATTAGTGACAAGCTGGCTAAGTTCGTGAGAGATTCAGAGTCATCTTTGCAAATCCGGGATGATCGGATGAACAAGATGGAGAGCAAGATTGATGACATGAGCAAGACAATTGTTGAAACGATGGGAATGCTCAGGAATTTCATGAGTAACAAGCCACCTGATACTGGTGAATCCAGTCACTCGGCACTGAGGACTCCTCCTCCGGGTAATGGCACTTAGTCTCAAAGGGTTCATCCACCTAGAATTGAGTTTCCCATTTTTGATGGGACAGGCCCTACTGATTGGCTTGAGGACTGTAATTTCTATTTTGAAGTCTTTCAGACAGTTGAGATGTATAAACCCAGAATGGCAACTATGAATTTTGTAGGAGTGGCAAAAGAATGGTACAGTTGCTTTAGGGTTGAAAACCCTAACCCCCCTTGGCCTATACTGGTAGATGAGGTGTTCAAAAGATTTAAGTCCAAAACCAAAGCCAATTCAGTAATCCAGTTCAAAAAGATTCAGCAGACCAGTAGCGTGGAGACGTACATCAATGAATTTGAGAGGGCTAAGGCTAGGTTGTTAGCTGACACAGGCATCAAGAATGAATTCTTTTATGTATGGAGTTTCGTGTGTGGGTTGAGGGAAGAAGTGCAAAACTCCATCAATCTTTTCAAACCCCAAAACCTAAATGAGGCTTTTAGTCTTGCTCAGGAGATAGAAGTAGCAGTAGGCCCATATGATAAGAAGTTGAGTTTTATAAAGCCTCAAGGGTTTCAATCTCACAAACCAAGCAAAAACTTTGAAGGAGGGATGGAGAAATGGAGTGAGGAGAGTAAGCCGGTTTTAAAGGCACAGTCCAACATGACCATGGATCAGAAGAAGGCCATGGGACTGTGCTTTAAATGTAATGAAAAATGGGTTCATGGGCACAAGTGCAATAGGGGGTTACATGCCATGAATGCTGAAGAAGGAAGTGAGGAGGATATTGAAACCAGATCAGACGAAGGGAATCCAGGAGAGATCAATGAAGGCAATGACAATTTTGAGGAAAATGAGAATGCCATTATTACCCTTAGCACTCCTAGCCGATTAGGCAAAAAGAAAAAACCCTCAAATTCAAAGGTTGGATCAGCGAAATGCCCATTTGTGTACTCATGGATACTGGAAGCACCAATTCCTATATCAATCCTGTCGTTGCTCAAACCCTCAACCTAAAAACCACGCAAATTACACCCTTTACTGTGAGGGTTGCAAATGGTCATAAAATGAGTACTAACACAGAATGCCCTAGTGTTAAGTTTTCGTTGCAGGAACATTCTTTTGAAGCTGACCTCATTACCTTGGAAGTGCCAGGATATGACCTAATTTTGGGAGTGGATTGGCTCTCAGAATTTGACACCATGAAGGTTGATTGGAGGCAAAGCATGCTGATTCTCAAGAGCCAGGGCAAGGAGTACGAAATTCCAGCTGAAACGGTGACTGCTGAAATCATAATTTGTGAGGCAGGAATTGATATCAACAAGAAGGTGAGGAAGGGCAACCAAGTCATTTTTGCACAGCTGTTCAATTTGGAGGGCACTGCAAATGAACAAACAGTATCTCCTCTTCTCAACTCAGTTCTGAATGATTTCCAATAAATTTTTGAAGAACCAAAAACCTTACCCCCAAAAAGAGCTATTGACCATAAAATCATGCTGAAACCTGGTTCTAAACCTATAAACCTTAGGCCTTATAGGTTTTTCTATTTCCAAAAACTTGAGATTGAAAAGATTGTGCAAGAATTGCTTGATCAATCTTTTATCCAGCACAGTACTAGTGAGTACTCCTCTCCAGTTTTACTGGTCAAGAAAAAGGATGGCACGTGGAGAATGTGCATTGATTATAGGGAGTTGAATGATGATACTATTAAGAACAAATTTCCAATTCCTATAATTGATGAGTTGCTAGATGAATTGCATGGGGCCAACTGGTTTTCTAAACTGGACTTGCGATCCGGTTATCATCAGATTTTAATGGAAGAAGGAGATATACCCAAAACTGCCTTTCAAACACATGAAGGGTTGTACGAGTTCAAGGTGATGCCATTCAGGCTCACCAATGCTCCGGCTACCTTTCAAGCCCTCATGAACAACATATTCAAACTCTTTTTAAGGAAGTTCATCTTAGTTTTCTTTGATGATATCCTTGTGTTCAGCAAAGACCTTGATTCCCATGCTTTACACATGAGACAAGCCCTCCAATTACTAAAGGATAATCAGCTCTATGTGAAGGGGTCTAAATGTGCATTTGGGGTAAACCAGATTGAGTACTTGGGCCACATTATTTCTAAAAATGGGGTAGCTACTGACCCTAAAAAGATTTAGGCAATGACTCAGTGGCCTACACCTAAAAACATCAAGGAACTGAGGGGGTTCCTTGGTTTAACGGGTTACTACAGAAAATTCATACAAGGGTATGGGATTATTTCTAAGCCTTTGACTGAATTACTAAAGAAGAATGCTTTTCAATGGAATGAAGAGGCACAGAAGGCATTTGACCACTTGAAACAAGCCATGGTAGAAGCCCCGGTTCTCAAATTACCCGAGTTCCATAAACCTTTTGTTATAGAAACTGATGCTAGTAAAGAGGGCATAGGTGCTGTTTTGATGCAATCAAGTAGGCCTATTGCTTTCATCAGCAAGAAGTTGGGTATTAAGAGTCAGTCTCTCTCAACCTATGAAAAAGAGTTGCTGGCTCTATTCACTGCTGTTTCTAAGTGGAGGCATTATTTACTAGGAGGGGAGTTTATCATAAGGACTGATCAAATCAGTTTGAAGTACTTGTTAGAGCAAAAGGTGAACACCCCTATGCAACACAAGGGACTTAGCAAACTCCTTGGGTTGAATTACAGAATCGAATACAAAAAGGGAGTTGAAAATAAAGTGGTTGATGCTTTATCCAGGAGGGAAGGGCAAGTTAGGGACATAAAGGGAGATGAGGTTGAATTAGCTGTCATTAGTGAGTTGATACCTCAGTGGATCCATGACATCAAGCTGAGCTATGAAAAGGATTCATGGATTGAGGGTTTAAAAAAGAAAATGAAGGAAAACAGTGAAGAAGACCCCAACCATCATTTATCTGAGTACCAAGGTATTGTGCGGTATAAGGGCAGAATTTGTATGGGGTCTCAAGGAGATTGGAGGACTGCCATTTTGAAAGAATTACACGACTCTAGCTTGGGTGGTCACTCGGGTATTACTGCTACATACCAGAGAGTTAAGAAGAATTTCTTTTGGCCAAAACTGAAGGAAGCTGTTCACCAATTTGTACAATCATGTGGAAACTGCCAAATTAATAAAACCGACCATAATTCTCCTCCAGGCCTGCTGCAACCTTTGCCCATTCCAGAGGAAGCTTGGACAAGCATAGGTATGGATTTTATAACCGGTCTTCCGAAATCAAAGGGGTATGAGGTCATTTTGGTCATTGTCGATAGACTTACAAAGTACTCCCACTTCATAGCCTTGAACCATCCCTTTAAAGCCGTAGATGTGGCACAAGTTTTCCTTGATCAGGTTTATAAATTGCACGGACTTCCGGCAAATATAGTTTCTGATAGGGACCCAGTTTTCACTAGTCGGTTTTGGAAGGAGCTGATGGGCAAATTGGGAATAAGATTAAACATGAGCACTGCATATCATCCCCAATCGGATGGACAAACCGAGAAGGTGAATCAGTGTTTAGAAGGTTATTTGAGGAGCATGGTTTATGATAAGCAAAAACAGTGGGCCAATTACTTGCCACTAGCTGAGTGGTGGTATAACTCTAACTACCACAGTGCCCTTAAAACTTCTCCTTTTGAGGCACTCTATGGATATCCCTCCTCCTCAACTGGGCTTAGGTAGTATCCCTAAGAGCTCAGTAGAATCAGTGGATGTGATGCTAAGGGATCGCCAAGCAACCATGGCTCAATTGAAAACTAACCTAACCCGAGCTCAAGAAAGAATGAAGCGCAATGATGACAAACATCGTTCTGAGAAGAAATTTGAAAAAGGGGATTGGGTTTACCTCAAGTTGCAGCCATACAGGCAGATTAGTGTAGCAGGAAGAACTAATCAGAAGCTGGGCTCAAGATACTACGGGCCCTTTGAAGTGATTCAACGAATCGGTGAGGTGGCTTACAAGCTCAACTTGCCGCCTGAGTCGCTCATACACCCTGTTTCTCATATCTCCCAACTCAAAGCAAAACTGGGTAATAATCAGGTTCCATTGCCAAAGCTTCCGGTGATAGGACCAGTGCCAATTTCACCTCCAGCACCACAAGCAATTTTAGCCCGTCGTATGATCAAGCGGCGAAATGCAGCAACAGCTCAGGTTTTAATCCAGTGGCAAAATCAGTCTTCTGACGATGCCACTTGGGAGGATTTTGACTTGATTGCGCGCAAGTTCCCTGATTTTATTCGTGAGGTCACGAATGTGGTTAAGGGAGGGGGAGTGCAACAGGAAGAGGTCGATTTGGGGGTTGCCGTTGGAAGGAACGCAGAAGATAAGAAGGAAGCGATAGAGATGGGCAGATCGGTCAACAGCCCCAACAGCCCGACTTTTAAATAAAAGGGCCAAGGCGCTGGAGGAATCTCTCTCTCTCTGACAAGGGGTCCCGCTGGCAGGAAGAGAACCTTCAAGCACCTTCAAGCATTGGTTACGACAGCTGGAGCTTACGTGTCTTTCTGTTATGCAATAAAGAGTTTCAGTTAGTCATTTTAACAAATTTCTGTTGTAATTGGTTCGCCTATATAAGGCTAACATTGTTGTGAAACCAATTTTTATGCAATGAAATAACAATTTTGGAAAATTTCTCTCTTATACCTGTTACTGTATCGCTACTATTCTTTCTCAATTCCACATCAGTTCGCCACAATTTTCTGAAATATTGTGTCGATCTCTCTTTGATTCATCTCAGTTACCTAGGCTCGTTGCAATATGAGTTTGTTAGACGGAATAAATTGTCCTGTCCTATCTATATATCGAAATTTTATTAAACCGTTCTCCATCTGTGATATTTTTCTTTTATTTTCGATTAATAAAAAAATCGGCGGCTTGAGTGCTGCTGACATACCGTCGTGTTAACCTAAAAATATATGTTTAGATTCAAGGTCATATGTGCAAAAGTACCAGTAGTCTAACTCGTCAAAGTCGTAAAAAATCAGACAATAAACGAACTTCTGATTTTCTCTTCTAAATTCCAAGTTAACGACAACAAACTGAGTGAGGCGGAGGCGGAAAGGAAAAAACAGTGCTTTGGTGGAACGACGACATTAATTATGGATCCCATGATATGGCATAAGGTCGCTGCTATCTCTGGTATTAGTCCTCTTTCCTCTGCTACCCTTTTCTAAAAATAACACTACGTTGTACTTCTTCCTTTTCTATTTTCAATTTTCCGAAATACAAATTGTACAATTGATTTGTTGTTTTTTTTGTTTAATTAAAGTGGAGAAACCCACCAATCTTTCATTGAAACCAAAGAATGTTCTGGTACAGAACCAAACAACTGGTACCAATACCAGTATTACTGAGTCTTACAAAGTACAGCAAAGCACATAAACCAGCTGACCAACAATGCTACATATTACAAATGGGCCCTAAAAAGTTTGAAAATTAATACAGGCAACTTAAAAGACATAAGCAGCAGATAAATCTAACAAGAGTCCTCTGGACTTAGGCAATATCAGTTACAATTGATTTGTTGATTAATGTATGAATGTTTGGTTAATAAAATAAATTAGGTATAGCTGCTCTGGGTCTTGGGACTTATGGTTCCCACGGTTACCGCCCTAAGGATTCTACCTATAAGCAGGTTAGGTTTGTAAGATAATTTTTTCCCTTTTCTTAGATTGCTTCTCCTTGTGAACTGTTGTCATTCCTTATCATACCTATAAATCTGTATAAATTCACTTTTGTTTGATTTGGTATATATTGAATTCTGTTTAATTAGTTATATGTTGTTGTGAATTTAGGTTATGTAAATTTAAATAACCTCTCAGTTACACTCTTCTTACTATGTTTTAAATCACTGGAAAAGCTACTGGTTTAACTTCCATTAAATACTAAATGGAAATAGATAAACATTCTGACCTAGCACATGCCCGAAACGACCCAACCTAACCAGAATAGACATCTGATTCCCATTGGGATGTATTTCATTTATTGATGTCGTCAGTAATGTTGAATATTTTCATTTCATTTTAAATTTGCTGGAGGTATGGCAAACGGCTTCTCTGTACCATCTAGTCCACACCGCAGCTTTAGTTGGGGCTCCAGTGACTAAACATCCTCATATCGTTCGTCTCCTTTTCACTTTTTACATTTGTAAAATCAAGTTGTACTTAATTTTCCTCCTGTCTCCAGTTATTGTCAGCTTACGTTTATATATTGGCTATTTTTATTATGTTCTGTGCAGTTTGGAGGCCTTCTCACTGCTGGCATCCTCCTATTTTCTGGCACGTAAGTTTTGCAATAATGCCTTGCCACTTGTAAATATATATTGATAAATTGTTCTTTCTTCTGGATACCTTCCTTAGTACAGAAAGTTAGAAAGGTTGTTAACAAGGGAAAATTAATTCTTAGCATAGTTAGCTCTTAAGTTATGCAAGAAGATATATTGGATCATTATTTTACTCATATCTAAAGGAAATTTTGTATAATATAATTGAAAGTAAGGTGTAATGACGCGCAGGTTATGCCCTCGTATTATATTCATACTTTGATCTGGCTTGTTTATCTTAGATTAGATTGGTCAGATTTAAATATCTTGGCCATGCTATTGTAAGGCATGAATAGCAGCAGATGTGGACTCAAATTTTGGAGGCTGAATGACCAAAATACCCCTCGTTTTGTTTACTTTATTTAATTTGGTTTATATAATTCTGTCTGTAGAAATGTAGGAATCAGAGTACCATTTATTTTACTCTTTTTTTTTTTACTATTTTGGACTTATTTTTTTCTGACCTCAAAATGTAGAGAAAGCTAAGTTATAAGATAGGTAAAAATGAAATCAGTTTCTTAGTACCAACTGGTGGTAGTGTGAATTGTTCTGGACCAGTACACAAGTGTGGGAAATGTCAGCTTTCCTTTATTTTAGGTATCCGATACCAAACATAACATGTTCATGATAACCCAGGGGTCTCAACAATTTTATTTTGGTTGATGGGGGGCGGAGAAGATGTTGTTGTATAGGATAATTGATCTTTGGTAACCATTATAGATTATGGAATGGATTAAATATATTCATTTGAATATTGCTTTTCATGACAAGAGACTCCCCTGCCATTTCAATCTGATTTTTCCTAGAAAAATATCTTATATCACTGTGTGTTTCTCATTTTCGGATTGTTGAAGAATTCCCTATTACCAGATATTTTCAGGTAGTACTTAGAAGCTTGTAACATTTTTTGCAGATGCTATACAGTGGCCTATTTTGAAGATAGGAAGTACGCTCGAGCAGCACCAATTGGTGGATTTTCATTTATTGCTGCCTGGGCGAGTTTACTTCTGTAATCTTATTGAAGGCTAATTCCTTGGAAAAAATAAATGTGTTGTTTAATGTGCTTTATATCCTATAAGAATAATAAAAACTTTTGATTTTTGACTAATTTTGTTAATTCTTTGGGATGTATGCAGTTCGTAGCTCACAAGGCTGCTTGAATCATTAGGACTTGTGAAATCATGCCAAGAATATAAATACTTTCACACAATCATTCTGCAACTTACAAAAGAAAAAAAACCACTGACCTTAAAAAAAAAATTATAAAAAGAAAATATACTCAAAACATTTTGCACCCAAGATTTCATTACTTGAACGATCTACTGGCTCTAATAAATGACATCAAGGAGTGAACTCAAACTTGCAAGAACCATGGCCTGCAAAATAACAGAGAAAATGTTATCTATGAAGAATAAACTCTCTTTTGCTGAAAACTAATGGTACCTAGCCCTCATGGAAAAAATGCTAGGAATAGTTGTTAGCCTTCTTGTGCATGGTTCAGAAAACCTCTAAATGATTATTAGCTTATACTGAAAAACGGTATTCTAGATATTGTGAATTTTATGGACAATAAATAGAGATTTTTTTATTCATAGAAAATATTATAAAATAATATAGGGAAAGAGAAAGAGTACATTTGATTTCTGATGCATAGAAGGACTGGTAGAATTTTTTCCGATTCAAACTTTGGACCGAAATAAATTCTACCAATCTAAAGTTTTTTTTAATAAGCCTGCCTGAGATCCTCTGTGGCAATCAAGGCAAATAATTTTTTGAAGGTACAAAGTTTGTTTGATCCAAGGCAACTGGCAAAAAGAACCCTTTGGATCGGAAAAATTTCTACCGGTCCTTCTATGCATCGAATCGAAGGTACTTTTTTCTTTCTTTAAATTATTTTATTATATTTTCTATGAATAAAAGTTTCTCTAGTAAATAACTACTGGATATGATAAAAAAGGAACATACTAGGATCGATATCTGTGACCATGGCTGCTGCATGAAAGTTACAGGTTGCTCCTTGCTTTCTGAATTTCTGCCAGTAGCTGTTGAATGCAAAGGAGGCATGGTCCTTCACTGTGTTTGGGAGATAGCACGGCATTTTTGGTTGTATTGCGGTGCAGTCTGCATGTCCGGGTCCACATGCCCAATCCAGTGCTTCTTGGAGAATATCATCTGTCAGTTGATTATCAGCAACACACCATTGCTTCGGGTTGTAGTCTGCCCCAGGTCCTTTTGCTGCGCTCAATAAATTACATAGAGCAAAATTTAGGCCGTTTTTTTTGTTATTGATACCTCATTTTATGAAACCAAGTACAAGGAAATTGATTGGGAAAAAAGAGTATAATTGATAAGCATGATGAATTTAAAGAAGTAATATAGAGATCGTTGGTTTACCTGATACTATTGAAGCTGACAAAATCAGGAGACAGCACAGCACTTTCATGATCACTATCAGCATGCCTTTTACAGCACACTTAACCATCTTCATGACCTGATCTGCCTGATTTAGGATGCTTCTTATATAACCATCTTCCTCTTGTGTTCCCTTGATTATTTAATACTAGCCTTTATCTCTTTAATAAAGACAGGTTCATGATCTTGCTTCCTTTTCCTTTTGTTTTTGTACTTTCGATTAATATATAGAAAAGGAAGCTCTATATTCCTTGCTTAGAGATTTGGTCTGAAAAGGTGTGTATTACTGTCACTAGATTGATGCTCATCTGCTGCAACTAATTACCTCACTGCTAATTTGAGGCCTCAATTTCCAATGCTTAGAGCCGAAATAAAATTTCCTTTGATTATACTGACTTACCTTAACCCGTGATTTTTTTTTTTAATCAGAATAGAAAATATGAAATTCACAAATCTACATTTTTGTTCACTGAATTAGAAACATGAGAAGGCTGCAAAAATATGTATCGTCCTCTATAGTCCAACTAAGAGGGTCGCAAGAAAGTTATTTGGTTTTATGCTAGGAGCTGAATCCGCATTAGTAATCTTGCATTGGAGGAACCGTGTAGGGCTCAACTGCAGGCCAGGTACTAGTCAAGTAAAGTGTTTATATGTCAGTACCTCTTAAGAATTAAATTTATCCGTATTCTATTCTTATTTTTATTTTTCTGTTTTTATTTTTATTTTCATTTATCACCATTTGGAAATTAAGGTTTAATTCATTAAATAAATCGAAAAATAGTTCAAGAGAAGGAATACGTGTTGTTCTGTGTGTAATTAAGGGCGATTTATATCTGAAACCGAGAACCAATCAAGAATGTTTATGACAATGCTGTTAATTGTCAACTATAATATCGATCTATTCCATCTTTAGCTCTTAAAATTGCTTACATCATTATGGCTTTGCAAAATAAAAAGAACAAGAGTTGAAATAAGAACCCTATCCTTAATTTTTCTGAATTTGCAAACATACTGCCATCAAGATTAATTTTATTTGTGATAGGGCACAAGCTTGCATCAAAAGTTGCATCAAGAAGTGTATTCAAACTTGCAAGAATCATGACCTACAGAAATAACAGGAAGATGTCAGTACATATAATGAAAAATGTTGAATCATTTTTTATGGTAGCTGAAATTCTACGATAACGTACCCCAAAGAAGATTTCAGAATAGAAAGTGAGAAGGGGCTTACTAGGATCAATAGTTGTGAGCATAGCAGCACCATTAAAGTTACAGGTTGCTCCTTGCAGTCTAGCCTTCTGCCAATAGCTGTTGAAGGCAAAGGAGGCATGGTCCTTCACTGTGTTTGGTTGAAAGCATGGCATATTGGGCTGTATCTGGGAGCAGTCTGCATTGCTGGCCCCACATGCCCAATCTAGTCCCTTCTGGAGGGCATCTTCTGATTGTCGGCCGTCAGCAACACACCATTCCTTTTGGTTGTCATCTGTTTCATGTCTTTTTGCTGCACTTAAGATCAGGTTGGTGTTACATCCCATGCAATTAACAGTAAGTACAAAAGATTTTGGTTGAGGGAAAAAACTAAAAGCAAATGAAGGAGAAAATGGAACTGAACAAGGAATTTATACGGAGTTTTGTTATTTACCAGATACATTGGGCATAGATATTATTAAAAGCAAGCACAGCAATTTCACTCCAGATATACCAACCATGTTTTTCGCAACACTCACCATCCTATATTCTCTTTGCTTTTGCTTTTGCTTTTTTTTTTTTTTGCATATTCACTTATTATATAGAAAAACAGAAATTCAAAATTCCTTGAAGATTTAGTATTAAATGTGAATATTCCACCGCCAATGGTTTTGCTGACTACGTTTAGTCTCAATTAAAGAGTGAATATTTCACGGCTAATGGTTTTCCTGACAGGTTTAGTCTTAAAGATTAAATGTTTTATGCCCAATGATTTAGTCCTCATCATGGTTCTAAAACTTGAGAATTAGAATTGGCATGTTATCGGAACGGAATCGAACAACTTGATAGGAATCGGCTAAACGAATTGGAAAGTCTTTTTTTTTTAAAGTTGGTTTTGTGCTTAGAATATATATATATAGAGATGGGCTATTATACATTGCAATGTATTGACCCCTCTGTGCATTGGACTAAAATCGTTGGATTCAAAGTCCAAACAGTCGATCCGAACCGTTCAACATGTTCTAAATATTGAAATGTGCTTGGAGACCAAATTTTACATTTTTTGGAATTTTTTTACTATTTATTAAGCCACTTTGAAAAAGTCTGATCCGGTGGTCCAGAAAATTTTACTATTTTTTACTGTTCACCGTTGGATCAGTTATTTTCAAAGTGGCTTAATAAATAGTAAAAAAATTCCAAAAAATGTAAATTTGGTCTCCAAGCACATTTCAATATTTAGAACATGTTGAACGGTTCGGTCGACTGTTTGGACTTTGAATCCAACGATTTTAGTCCAATGCATAGAGGGGTCAATACATTGCAATGTATAATAGCCCATCTCTCTCTCTCTGTATATATATATATATATATATATATATAGGACAGTGCTACCGTACGTGCTACGCGTAGTATAGAGCACTCCGTGCTACGGCTCATTTTTTGATTTTTCAAAATCCTAACGGTCGATCCGAACCGTTCAACATGATCTCCATATTAATATGTACTTGCAAACCAAATTTTACATTTTTTAGAATTTTTTTACTATTTATTAAGCCACTTTGAAAAAACACTAATTTGTACACAACAGTAAAATCTGCTGGACCATTGGATCAGCGATTTTCAAAGTGGCTTAATAAATAGTAAAAAAATTCTAAAAAATGTAAAATTTGGTTTGCAAGTGCATATTAATATGGAGATCATGTTGAACGGTTCGGATCGACCATTAGGATTTTGAAAACTCAAAAAATGAGCCGTAGCACGGAGAGGCTCTATGCTACGCGTAGCATATTAGCAAAATCCATATATATATATATATATAGAGTAAGGCTACGGTGCTTTGCAAAGTAAACAGCCCCTTTTACTTCGCATTTGTGGCCATTGGATCTGCTTCAATAGTCGTGCAGATCATCATGATCTCATTTGATTTTTTCGGAACTGGACACATCTAGTTGGGAGCAAAATCAGATTTCCAAAACCCAGTCCGATCTCTTCTCCTCTCCTCTCCTCTCCAGCGACCCTCTCTCTCTCGCGAAACCCTCTCCAGCGCCGCTCCTCTCTCCAGCGCCTCTCCTCTCTCCAGCGGCCTCTTTCTCGGGTAAGGTTTCAAAGCCCTTTCCTTTTCTGATTTTTGCTGATTTTGGTGTACTGGTAGCACTGGTAGCAGCCCCTGTTTGGGTGCGGTTCTTTTCCTTTTCTGGTACACTAGTACCACTGGTAGCAGCCCACTGATTTTTGCCTTTTCTGGTACACTAGTACCACCGGTACCAATTGGTACCAGCCCACTGTGTGTGATTTTTGCCGACTTTAATACCTAGAAGTAGCATATACTGATAGGTACCAATACACAATACCGGCTTATGTTACAATTATGTTATTCTAAATTATAACATTGTCAAAAAAAATTATAACTAAAGATCTTTTTTGCAGATCAGATTTTGCATAAATGAAGATCGACAAGAAGATTAACAAATGATGATCGACAAGTGAATATCTGGAGTTAAACAAGATTATTTTTTCTTTATGTTATGTAGTTATATAGCAGTAGCTATATATAATAGGCTAGGGAATCTAATTAGAATGTAATAAGTGAGAATGAGATAGTAACAAGTGACAACATAATTAGAATGTAAAATTTCTTTTTTATCAATGAAACTAGTGATGTTATGCCACTTCAGAATTCAGATATATGTTACAAAGTTGTTCTTATCTTGTTTGAAGAAAATTTCTTTTTCCTCAATGAAACTGGTGAGTGTTGGAAAAGTGATATGAGATGAACTGTATCAGAATATATACCAGTCCAAAGCTTGAACTGTACCAGAATACAGTAATTATCTTGGTTGTACTTTCTAGTTTCTAAACTATTATCCTGAAATCTTTGATAAGAATCAAAGCAAGTATATTTAGATGTTAAATGCTTTTGTTTTTACTGTGTTTCTTTAGTGTTGTGTTATTTGATGCCTATGCATTTCTTTTGTATTCAAATGCCACAGATTAAGTTCATGCAATCTGATCTAACAGAAAAATATCATATGTACTCATAAATCATAATAAACTTCTCATCAAATGCCACAAACTAAGTTGCACACACAGCAGTTATTTAAAGGAAAAATTAATACTGATCCACTTATTATAGTTTCACGGTCATACTAGTTACTGGTACAAGCACTCCGACAGCTCTATGTTTTTCAAATAGGCTGGGCTTCAGATTAGATAAGAATCAAGTCAAAAAAATATAAAACCACAAAATAGAAAACTGAAAATTATGACCCATTAGGTACCATTATTAAAACATAAAAAAAAACAAAAACATATTAGTTACTTCAACAACTGATACACATATCTCTAATTTTGTCGGGTATACTTTTTGATAAAGCAAATTGTACCCCAATTACACTATATCCACTCTACACATTGCTACTGATGCATATTATCAAAAGCTACATAAAAAATATATAATCTTGTTTAGCTCCCGATCTTCTTGTTGATGCTCATCTGTTGATCTTTAGGAAACCCCCTTCATTTGCTTCAATCCACCAACCAACCTACATTTTTAAAATCTGAGTAAAAGACTTGACTAGAATTTGCATAAACATGAAAAGGGTTACACTAATCTCAAAAAAGGGAAAAAAAAGGTACTTGTATTGGTACCTATCAGTATATGCTACTTCTTGGTATTAAAGTCGGCAAAAATCACACACAGTGGGCTGGTACCAGAAAAGGAAAAGAACCACACCCAAACAGGGGCTGCTACCAGTGCTACCAGTACACCAAAATCAGCAAAAATCAGAAAAGGAAAGGGCTTTGAAACCTTACCCGAGAAAGAGGCCGCTGGAGAGAGGAGCGGCGCTAGAGAGAGGAGAGGCGCTGGAGAGGGTTTCGCGAGAGAGAGAGGGTCGCTGGAGAGGAGAGGGTTTCGCGAGAGAGAGAGGGTCGCTGGAGAGGCGCTGGAGAGGAGAGGGGGGGGTTAGGGTTTTCGCTGGGAGAGGAGAGGAGAGGAGAAGAGATTGGACTGGGTTTAGAAATCTGATTTTGCTCCCAACTGGATCTGTCCAGTTCCGAAAAAATCAAATGAGAACATCATGATCTGCACGACTATTGAAGCAGATCCAATGGCCACAAATGCGAAGTAAAAGGGGCTGTTTAATTTGCAAAGCACCGTAGCCTTACTCTATATATATATATAGAGAGAGAGATTGGCTAATGTGCTAACGTTATAACTTCAGCCGAAGTTATAACGAGTCGTTTATTAGTTTTTAAAATCCAAACAACCGATCCGAACCGTTCAACTTTTTCTAAATATTGAAATGTGCTTGGAGACCAAATTTTACATTTTTTGGAATTTTTTTACTATTTATTAAGCCACTTTGAAAATCGCAGATCTGCTGTGAATAGTAAAAAACAGCAAAATTTTCTGGACCACCGGATCAGTATTTTCAAAGTGGCTTAATAAATAGTAAAAAAATTCCAAAAAATGTAAAATTTGGTCTCCAAGCACATTTCAATATAGAGAACATGTTGAACGGTTCGGATCGGTTGTTTGGATTTTAAAATTGCAAAAACGACTCGTTATAACTTCGGCCGAAGTTATAACGTTAGCACATTAGCCAATCTCTCTCTCTCTCTCTCTATATATATATATATATGAGGAGGGATCCACTTACAACAAATTTGAGTTACAACAAAGTTACAACATTCATTTTTTTCATTTTCAAAGTCCAAATCGTCGATCCAAACCGTTCAACATGATCTCCACAATAAAATGTGCTTGCAGATCAAATTTTACATTTTTTTGAATTTTTTTACTATTTATTAAGTATTTTACAAAAAATAGCCATACTTAGACCATTGAATTTTGTACCCATCTTAATAAATAGTAAAAAAATTCAAAAAAATATAAAATTTGATCTGCAAGTACATTTTATTTAGATAATCATGTTGAACGGTTTGGATCGACGATTTGGACTTTGAAAATGAAAAAAATGAATGTTGTAACTTTGTTGTAACTCAAATTTGTTGTAAGTGGATCCCTCCTCTATATATATATATATAAAACAGTTCATTAAAAATTAAACAAAAATTTTACTCATAAAAAGTTATATTTTAAAATTACAAAAAATAGGTATTTTTTTTTTAGATAGAAAGATGAATCTCTAGTCTTCTAACTTCCATTTAATGTTCATAAAATATCCCTCCATTTAAATTTCAAACTTATGACCTCCTCCATGGAGGGTATTGTCCTTTGCTACTAAATCAAGGCTGGTTCTTCATAATTTTTTTTGTTGAAAACAGATTCAGAATACTTGATGAAAAAATTATAAAATATGTCATAAACAAACAAAATATACATTGCATGGTTGGTATATAAAAAGATAATTTAGAGTGTACACTAAATTCTTTTTTATTGAAATTAATTGCAGACATTTTCTCTCCTCTGTAGATTTATAGTGGCGTTGTCTTTCCAATTTCACAGACCTAGAAGCAGTTTTTTTAAATACAGCCACATATGCATTTGCAGTTAGATTATGCAAGAAAAACTTCATACAGTCCCATATATACAGTCCTACTTATCCAAACCTATTATCCGAGTCCTACTTATCCAAACTTATTATCTGAGTCCGAGTCCAGATCCGAAAATATTCAAACTCATTATATGAGTCCGAACAATTTTATTAAAAAAATACAGACCGGGCATCAGTATTTGAGTCCGAACAATTTTATTTAAAAAAATACAGATCGGGCATCAGGTAGTAACCGAAACACAATTCCAAATCCACTCTCCCACTTTATTTATAAGCTCCAGAGTGGTTTGATTCTTTTAATTTGGAGATGTGGGACTTAAAAAAGTCTCGATTATACCGGACAAGAACGTGGTTCGCTGTGCAGCTCCGAAATCTGTTTCAGGTGTAAGCATGTGGTTAGCCACTTAGAATGTCCCCTATGAATGCTGTGCTACATGTGGCGAACAAGTAGAAGGAGAAGAGCTTGGGTCCGATGCCCATCGGACTCAAATTTGGGTCCGATGGGTTTAGGGACAGTCCGATTCACTTTAAAATTTGTGCGCACGAAATTTAAAGCAGACACGAAAGTTGCGGGCACAAATCTTAAAGCAGATCGGACGGTCATCGAACCCATCGAACTCACTTTGAGTCCAATGAGCATCAGACCCAAATTGGTTCTCAGGTAGAAGATGCGCTTTATTTGCTGCATTTGTGTCCCTTCTCGAGAACATGTCTATTTGTGGGTCCTTTGAGCATCCAAATTGACAGGGGCGGAACTAGGAAATAGAGATTGAGTGGCTGAAAAATCAAATATAGTGCAATTTCATTTTATAAGGGGGTGGTTTAGCCCCCTTTGCTCCCTACTATGTTCCGCCATGGCGAATAGATAATCTTCATGGTAGCTTTGAGCAGTTTTTGCAAGAGGTGTCAGATAGTCTTGACGATAAATAATGGTTGGTTTATGTCAATTCGGCATGGGCGTTGTGGCGTTGTAGAAATGATCGGGCATATGCGGGAAAGCAACCGAATTTTGAGCAGTTCATGAAATATTTAACTTCAATTAATTGGGAATCTAATACAGGTACAGCACACGGGTTGGGTCCCATGTCAGGAAGGGTGCAAACATTCTTACCAGAAGTTGACAGTGACTATAAATTCATGGCTCTTGGATTGAGGGATGGCGGGGCGGCATTGGCCTGGTGGTTTGATACAAGGAGGAATTGATAGTTTATAAATCAAAAGCTGTTAGAGGTTGCTATCCCTTGCAAGTAGAAGCTGCGACTTTAAAGGAAGTTATTTCACTCGTGCTCGGACTTGGGATAAAGGCGTGTTTGTTTTTCACAGACTTCTTGCCACTGGTAGAGATATGCGCAAGTCAGCACCCCCCCAATGGCAGCTGATTGGCAGGCTTTTGCTGAAATCTTGGATATCTGGAGTTTGCTGACAGATAACAAGTCGTTGGTGTGTGTTCATGTGCAGAGAAATCAGAATGAAATGGCCGACAACTTAGCAAAAAAAGGGAGGTTAAATGTTGGGACTGTACCGGCCATATGTTACCTTGTTTTCCTTAATCAGGCTAAGGTTTCTGTTTAGAATGGCACTGTGTAATGCTGATTTTTCTCTGTAATACTGCCTACGGGCCTTGAATGACAAAAAAAAAAAAAATATATATATATATAATCAGAGTTTTTTTTTGTTATATTACAATTTCCGATTTGATAATTCAAGAATTACTTAGACTTTTTTTTTCTGTACATATGTTTAGCTGCCTTTTCATTGGCTAGTAATGATTGAAAGGCCGAACTCAATCGACAAAGTAAAAATGACAAGATACAAAGTAAAAAAGTAACAATCGGACCCACTGATCCTGTGATCAGAGTCTGCATCGCCAAATTGGAACGACGGGTAAGGGTGTTAACGAAATCATTTTAACCGTTTATCCGACTCATATTATATTCGACAAGGCGGGGTATGCGTAAGAATTATTTTTTCGTTAATATATGCTTGAGTAAGAATAAATTTTCATCAACTTATCGGATAAGAATACATATAAGAACTATCACTGTGTTATTTAAATTTCATACTAGTGAGTTACCATTACCAAGCATAAAGTCTAATGATTGTAGTGATTATGACATATATCTTCTATAATGGAGACCCTGGAGTTCATATTTTGGCATGGATTAGAATATTGCTGACTGATCCAAAGTTTTAACATTCCTAAATATCTCTCAAGAAAATCGAAGATAAAAATAGAAAAGCAATCCCATCTCGCAAAAGGTTACAGGATTACAGCTCTGTACAATTTAAAGAGTTTTTCCATGATAAAACGCATTTTAAGTGTTAATTCATGATTAATGGAGTATTAAACGAAAAATTCGCGACTTGCTCAATTGAACGTCTATCTGTTCTCTGAGTTCTGGAAACAAACTATATGTGAATTATTCGCGAATAAAACTATAAAAATTGCGGTTGTTTTGCAGCAGCATGCTTCTTTACGGTTATCGTTGATTGGGCTGTTCACTTTCTTAATTGATTTTTTTTTTTTTTTGGTAATTTATGGAAAGGAATACATCTGGATTTTTTGTACTTTACCTCATAACCTACCTCAATCGTTATGGCTTGCAAAATCATAACAAGAGTAAAAATAAATCAAAGAAAACACCTTTTGCATAATTAATTCTTCAAGATTTGCAACGGCCGTCTTTTCATCAGCATTTTTCAGACAAGATTTTACTATCAAAAGGATGCCGAAGCTTGTTTCAAGTGACATCAAGGAATGAACTGAAACTCGCAAGAGCCATGGCCTGCACAAATAATAGGAAAACTGTCACATTCATAGAATAGACGCTCTTTTGTTGAGAACTACTTGAATCAATCCCTCAGAAAAACAGCACCAATGTACCACCAATAAGTAGTAATAGCTATAGTTCCTATGTACGTACAATTACTTTAAGAAACCTAAAAGTGATTTATTAGCTTATACAGTTAGGCTATGTTTGGATGCACTAAGAATAGTGCTATTCGAATAGCTTGAGCAACCAAACGTACTACTTGCTATTCGGAACAAGAAGAATAGCGTTGTTCCCCTATTCTAACAAAAACTTGGAATAGCGATTGGAGCTTTCAATATTAATACTAATCTAATATTTAAAATAATATTATATTACATTTAACATTTAAATTAATATTATATTGTATTACATTTAATCTAATATTATATTATATTTAATCTAATATTTTATTTAATACATAATCTAATATTTAAAATAATATTATATTACATTTAATAATTAAATTAATATTATATTGTATTATATTTAAACTAATATTATATTATATTTAATCTAATATTTTATTTAATACTAATCTAATATTTAAAATAATATTATATTACATTTAATATTTAAATTAATATTATATTGTATTATATTTAATCTAATATTATATTATATTTACTCTAGTATTTTATTTAATATCAATCTTATATTTAAAATAATATTATATTACATTTAATAATTAAATTAATATTATATTATATTATATTTAAACTAATATTATATTATATTTAATCTAATATTTTATTTAATACTAATCTAATATTTAAAATAATATTATATTACATTTAATAATTAAATTAATATTATATTGTATTATATTTAAACTAATATTATATTATATTTACTCTAATATTTTATTTAATACTAATCTAATATTTAAAATAATATTATATTGTATTATTTAATCTAATATTATATTATATTTACTCTAATATTTTATTTAATACCAATCTAATATTTAAAATAATATTATATTACATTTAATAATTAAATTAATATTATATTGTATTATATTTAAACTAATATTATATTATATTTAATCTAATATTTTATTTAATACTAATCTAATATTTAAAATAATATTATATTACATTTAATAATTAAATTAATATTATATTGTATTATATTTAAACTAATATTATATTATATTTACTCTAATATTTTCTTTAATACTAATCTAATATTTAAATAATATTATATTACATTTAACATTTAAACTAATATTATATTACATTTAATCTAATATATTATTTAATACTAATCTAATATTTAAAATAAGATTATATTACATTTAATCTAATATTATATTATATTTAAACGAATATTTTATTTAATAATTAAATTAATATTATATTACGTATTAGATAAAAATATTTTTATATTACGTATTGATAAAAAGATTTAATCTAACACATAAATTATTAGTCTATTCATTCCCTCCAAACTCTATTCTTAATATGCAATCCAAACAACTTTTTCACTATTCCGAATAGCTTGAGTTAGCACTGTTCTTAAACAGTAGCTGTTCTTATTTACTATTCTAAACAGTAGCTATTCTAGCTATTCTAGAGTACATCCAAACGTACCCTTATACTGAAAAGTGGTATTCTAAGCAAATTCGGAGGAGTCTGTGTACGCAGGGGCGAAAGTAGGTGGAGAGGAAGGGGTGCTAAGCACCCCCTATAATTTTTTTAATTTTTACAAAAAATGTACTATTAACCTCCCTCATGAAATTAAGTACATAACACTTATTTATCCAACCCTCCTATATCATTTTTCTGGTTCTGCCCCTGTGTGTAAGGTCGTTGAATATCACCGCAATAATATTAAAAACACGAAAATGAAGATTAGGCAAAAAAAACAACTAAGAGAAAAAAGTGATACATACTTGGATCTATTTCTGTAAGCATGGCGCCGCCATTAAAGTTACAGGTTGCTCCTTGCTTCTTGAACTTCTGCCAATAGAGGTTGAAGGCGTAGGAGGCGTGGTCCTTCACCGTGTTCGGTTGATAGCATGCCATGTTGGGTTGTCTAATCAGTATACAGTCTATTTGTCCGGACCCACAAGCCCAATCTAGTCCTTTTAGGAGGATATCAACTGGCTGTTGCCCATCAGCAACACACCATATTGGCGTCGGGTCGCCATCATTTTCATTTTCTTTTGCTGCGCTCAAAGGGATGTGTCAGATGCAACTTATCAGGTTGTTGTTACAGCCCATACAATTTAATGTAAGGGGAGGGATGAAGGGTTGAATTGAGAAAGAAGATGAAATAGAACCAAGTAATATATACAATTTCTTGGTTTAATTACCTGATGTAATGGGCAGAGACAGTATTAGGAGTAAGCAAGAGCACTTTCACGATCACTATCAGCATGCCTTTAACAGCACTCCTTGGCATTATCATTCCCTGAGCTGCCAAAATCTTGAGACGCTTCATATAAAACTATGTTCCACGCCAGTCCCCTTGATTATTTATTAATATATTTCATTCATTCCTTAAAGATTTAGTATTAATGAGTAAATATTTCTCGGTCACTGCTCATTAATGCAGTGCCCTTTCATTTTGTTTGGTATAAACATATAATTTTGGGGAATCATGTCATATCTTGCAGGATATAAGAAAATATTATAGTAAATCTCTCTTATTTTTGGTAGTTAAGAAATTATGAATTGCTATTTCTTTTTTAAAGCGTCTTTTCCATTTTCTATTTTATTTTTTCGAGATTGTTGTGTGCTCATTTTTCTCTTTCTTTCTATCATACGTTTTCATCTTTTCATGTCGTCTGTATTTTCTTAAGTTGTTGTTCGCTGTGTTATATGATTGCCTAAAAATTTCTAAGCTTTGACCTGGCTTAGTGGTTCATAACAGTAGTGGTCACTCGCTGTTCACTTCATTAAGCCTTAACTTATTTTTTATGGCAGTATTCTAGATTTGTCTGAAGTCTCCTTATTTTGCTATGTGCTTTGGTGCAATAACTCGTTCAAACAATTTGTGCATGAACTCAACAAAGTTCTTTACAACAAAGTGCGTCTATAAACTCTCTCAACCAATTTTGTGAAGTTCAGTTTCAAAGCGTTTTGGTTCATAGCCTTTACTAATTGCTTGTATCAAATGGTATAGCGGGATTTATGAGTTTCAGAGATTACTTGTTGCTAATGACAGTGACGTGCTGTGGTTTGCTTGTTTATACAAATGAAGTACCAAGCATTTCAAATGAAAACTTTGAAAATGAATATCAAAGCGTTTTATTTTATATAAATGCTAAAAAATTACGAGCACCAACATAATGGAAGTTTGGCTTTAGTAATAAATTACTTTGACCATTGAAATGCCAAAAGTCTGAAATCAGTACCTTATATAATTACCGATCGATTTAAAATCTACAATCAGCACGCAGATCATTCATCATTGTATTACAACCAGTCCAAAATATCTTCAGTTTAGCATCCTCTAAAAAATACCGGAACATTTCAGGTGGACCAACCAGAGAATAAAATCTTGAAACAGGAGTTACACCCCGAGAATGAGCTTGACATAAACGCAATAGTTATAACGTAAAAGAATATCAGAAAAAAGAAAGAGAAAAGGACTAAACAAAATTGGAGGTGACAACAAAATAAAATGTATAAAGTCTCAATTAATTACACTGCGGAACTGTGCTAGCATTTAAAAGGCTAAGCTAAGAAGTCAAACCTCGAGTTAAAATGATAACATGGCATATCATGTATCCATGGCAACGGACCCGTCATCAGCTGCATAATGAGTCGACTCTTTGCCCATGATGACAGCAGTGAGCATCAGCTTTCCTGCATCAGGGAAATACCTATGCTGCAACAGCACTTGCTCAACAGAAGGGGAAGACAACCCATCTTCTCTGCGTAGAGGCAGCACATCCTCAAAGGTGCCTTCAAACATTTGTGCCTCGGGTCCATAGCATCTGCTCGATGCCTTGTAGAGGACAGTTTCTTGAAGGGATTGAAGGATGATTTCGTCAGTCCAACCCTCAGAGAGGGATGCTTGGTAGATGGCCGGCCAGTCATCTTGATCAGTGGCATTCAACCAACATTCCTCCAAGAGGCCCCTATTAGATTCCCGGAAGGAGGAGCTAGTCCATGCGAACACTTCAAATGCTTTTAAGGAAAGATTTCTTGTGTTCCTTGCCTCTTTCATCAAGCACCTTCTTATCAGTTCCAATGCACCGAGTGGCTCTTGTTTCTCTTTAGTGTCATCATCATCTCCTTCCACTATTTCTTCCTGTAACAAAATAGCAAAGCACACCAGTAGCATTCCCACTTTACATTTTGTTTTTGTTTGCCTTGATTTTAGACTAGAACGATTAAATGGGTAGCCCCTTTGATGATTCAAATTTGTAAAGGGAGCCATAAGCAAAAAAAAGAGTTGTTTGCTTGATACAAAATATAAATAAGCATTGTTAAGTGCTATAAAATATAAGTTGCAAGGCAAATAAAAAACAAAGGTATTGATATACCTGCAATTTGAGAATACGCAAATCAGCTTCGATGCGCGCAATCTTCATCTCAAACCCCTCATCTTGACCTATTCACCAAAAATATTTAAAGAAACTATCACCAGTGAGTGATGTCTGATACCCAGATAGACAATGAGAGAAACAACAAAAAGGTGCGGTCCTAATTACCTGCTAGTGCTGCGATTTTAGAGAGGTAAAGGAACTGCTTCCTCTGAGGCAAGGATGGCGGCAAACTTTTTCTTTTGGGCTGTGGCAGAGCAGAAGGAGAAAGAGCCAAGAAATGGAGAGTATCAGATGCAGAAGGGAAGTCTTTTAAGTAAATATGATGGAGCCATGAAAGATTAGTGCTCTCAGTCTCCTTGAGAAAATGGGCCAAATCTTCGGGAAATTCTTCACCAAGTCTCAGAAGCTTCCCATACTCCCTCCTCTCTATCAGCTGCTCAAATGCAAACCTACTCAACCCAACACACTCGTGCTGCATCCAGATTCATGCACAAAGTAAATTTTAATAGAGACATTTTCCTTTTTGGCAAATAACCACCAACACTGTACCATATGGGGCACAAACCCCACAGCTAAAAAAATGTTAAGCTAATAATGGTATAACTAGATTGCACAAGTATTTTGTTCATTGTTAACTCAACCAAGTCACTTCCTAGCCGATACAATAAAACCCCAATCATTTGTTTGACTTTTGGTTGACTTTGTTTAGATATATATTTGGCTAATAAGTAAGGCTAAAATTATCAACCATTAACACAACATAGCTTTTCCATCTGGTTGACCTTAAAATTGGGTTGAAAGTTTCTAAAATGAGTTGGGTCTTAGTTGCACTATCAGAAAGATTATTAATGCAACATTAACACTTTAATTGCAATTTACAAAATTCTCTTTCCATAATACTTAGATTATTACAACCAAGCTAAGTTTATATATAGATACTTTCTTTTTTCAATCATACAGGTATAATGGTGTAGAATGGAGCTGAGATCATACCATAAGGTTTCGTAGAAGTACAGCATCACTAAGATCATAACACATATCCCACAATGTTTGGTAGCCTCCATGTCGCATTGCTGTCAGCATCACAGCAGAGTTAACCTCCCTAAATATAGAGCCTTTTAACTCCAAATCCTCCGCACCATTGCTTAGTTCCTGAAATGCAACAATTTATATGCCTTAGGATTTCATATTAAACTAAAGTGAACCAAAAGCCGCTGAATCAACTTCATGAAAATGCAAAGCAACTTCTAGTTGTTTCTTACAATCTCTTTATGGAAGGAAAACATACACGGGACATACAACAAAAGGTGGAAACTTCAAGGAAAGCAAAAATATATAACCAAGATAACAAATACCCCTAATCCCAGACATTGATAAATAGTTCCTTGTTTTATGAAAAGTATCCTTAAATTCTCTTAAATTTCAGGTACAAGACAAATTGCAGGAAATAAAGGAACTGCTAATAGTGCAATAATCTACATCCAACTTTTAATTAGAAAATAGTCATTCTTTTAAAAAGAAGAACCTCACTTGATACTTAGATTCTGCAACCACTTTTGCTAATTGATACAGTGATCTAAGGAGCTGATCTGTGCGTGCATTATATTCCAAAGAGAGTCCTTGAGTCTCCTCACCACGCTCAATTTTAGCTGTAATCGAGCCAGTGTATGCCTCCAAGATTGCATCTGTGAGGCCTTGCAGCAGGGACAGTAGCTCTTCTTTGACTGGCATGTCATCCATTCCAGCTGCTTCCTTGAAGAGCTCAGTAAGGAAAGATGCTATGGCCCACAGCCCTGACCTTACTACAGGTTGGCTGTTCCAAGGTGTCAGTCCCTCAGGGGAAGGATACCAGTCGTTCTGATCATGCCTGTACTGCAAGGCAGATTGGATTAGGTTTATACATGCACTTGACAGCTCAAATGCATGATTCATCTGGGTGCGCAAGAGGGATTGAGGTTGCTCTCCATTATCAAGCGTTATTATGTGGTCAAGGTAATGGGACAAGCAAGAGAAGAACTCCTCTAGGTCTGAAACTTTGCTGTAGAAGACTTCAACATTGTCTCGATCCATCAAGATAACATTATTTCTGCGGGCCTTCTCCCCGACCAACTGAATCAGCTTCCAGAGGGAACCAGCGTGTGATGGCTTCTTTTCCTGCTGGGAAAGAAGCATATTCTGGAGTTCTCTTAAATGGATCAAGCTTGACAGCTTCTCTCCATGCTCCATAATACTTAGCATGGAATTCCCTGCATCCAACATTTTACGATAATATTTTTTTTCATAGAAGTTCTCATTGGTCAGTGCTCTCCCCTTTTTGCGTATAATGGAAGAAACAACAACAAATATTAAATAGAATGAACGACTTATGAGATAGAAACCAGGAAAAATGAAATGAAAATTTGAGAAAGAGAAATACAAGTCATACTTTGCTTTAAGGAGAGTTCTTCATGGCACCTGGACAAGGCAAGGAACTGGAGAAACTTCTGGTGCTTTTGCTGCTTGTCGACAAGAAGGGAAGAAATAACAGTGGATGCGATGATCTCGACCCCTCTATTGGTGGTCCAGTGCTTGGCAAGAGTATCCACAATGGATCTACTCGTACGAGCAAACACATTTGTTTCTCCTTCCTTGTCAAACGCTCCCTTATTCCTGAGCTTCTCCAACAAATCATCCTCAATTCTATCCGACAGAACAAAATCATGGAAAGAACGAAACAGCAAAGCTTCAGCCTCCTCATCACTAGCACCTCTGTGAGGAACCCCAGAAAAAGCAGTTCTTTGTCTATTCTCTAAGCTACCAGCTCTCCAAGCCTCAGAGCTAACTCTTCTAGGAGCAACATTTCCTACCCCGAATGCCTGGAGTCTCTTTTCCTCTTCTCTGATTCCCTCATTTGTGCTCCCTTTGCGAGACAAGCTTCTCTCTGGAGGCTCAACCCCACCAACTAAAACAGCCTTTTCAGGTATTGCCCAAATTCCTGCCTTCTCTGTTAGGACAACCCAGGCTCCTCCTTCATTTTCCAGTTCTGCCTCTGCAGCTACAGGCAAAATTGAACAATCCAGCACTTTACCAGCATCCCAAGGAAGGTCAAATTGGTAAAGTCGCATGGATCCTCTCCAGTAATGGGCCACTGTAGCTGTTCCATCAGCTGACAGGATTGTCACTGAACCAGACGGCTTACCCCCAACCCGCAGCTTCATGGAGAACAAGATCTCTTCATCTTCTACTTGAGCCTTGGGAATTATTACTTGAAGAGGCGCTTTTTTTTCAAGTACCCGCTCCTTCCTCGGCTCACGTTGTTCAGGTGCAGTATTAGGTGGTTTATTGTAGACCATGGTAAGAAGGGAATATTGGGTGTAGTTTGAACTGCTGGTACGATCCTTGCAAAATGTAGCAACAAGAATGTTTAGTTCTCTCCCCCTTTCATCAACTTGTAAATCAAGAAGCCAGACATGCTTCTGACCGGCTAGGTCCTTCTTTATACCCAAATCACCATCATCACCGACCACAATATGAGTCCACGTATTTTTAACAATTAAACTGGGTGAAAGTACTATGATCCAGTACTGAACCTCATTATCAGTAAGAAGGAAGAAGCTCAAATCAGATGAATTGCGCCTTGGTTGCCAAACAAGAGATCTCACATAACCTCCATTGCCTAGTAAAGATTCAGAAATCTTCCTGCGATGTATAGCATCTGGAGTAAATTGGAATGACCAAAGTATTCCATTGGGTTGGCAGGCAACAGCGATGCACTCGCTATGATTGCCAGAATCTGGAGCTGCTATAATTGACTTAAATGTACCATCATCTGATATGTTAGAACTCTTTTCTGCATCTTTTGGAAGATCAACAATTGGATCTCTTCTCCTATCAGAGAAAATGTCAGGCCAATATATGATGACTCGAGTTGTCAGGTTACACAAGATTATTCCAACAAAAGGTGATTTGTCAAACACCACCTCAATTTCAGTCTTTGAAGGTGTCCTAGCGCTCTGCCATTTAACCATACAAACGGCCCAGTGATTCGTCCCATCATTACCAACAAGGGAAAACGGAATATCAAGTGCAACACACTTCTTAGCAACAGATGAGGATGAATAGCTCCAAATAAAGAGCTCGCTCCCACAAATCATCCATGCCAGTGATGTTCCCTTGTCAATGCCCCCGGCAAGAACTCTTTTTTCTACAATAAGGAAAAGAAATGACGAATTAGATTTAGTGCTTGATCAGCAATACATACAATTAGTGATTCGCCCAAGTTGACTACCATGAACCCTGGTACACATCAGTATTGTACTAAACCGGCAAGGTATCATAAATAGCAGCTCGATAGATTTGTTTTGGCAGTAGTTTTGCCTGCTGAGTTTAAAGTTAACGACCCAACCTTGCCTTAATTTGGAAAAGAAAAATCAATAAACACCAAAAATCACAAAAAAACCCTAATCTGAATATGAACACACACAACTTAGGGGTAACAGCTCAACATTTTGAGGTGTTAGATTGGAGGAGTATCAGTACCACCAAGCATATACTGAAACTGTACTAGTACCAAAGAGGGAGAGAATTATATTACTACTACCATACAGAAAATTTAAAGTGCGAACCATAAACAGTAGTGAAGTTGTTTTGCAACAAATTTGCTTGTGCATTGCGAACAGCTTGAGGGAACTGTGAGACAAATACAGGTTGAGTTTGATCTGATGCATCGGCCTTCTCTATCTGTTTCAAAGTAGGAGATCTGTAAAATAAAGGAAACTAAAACCATGAGTATAATGATTCAGAATATTGCTACAAGAACTGTAGAAGAAACACTGCCACCAGTAGTCTGCAAAATGTTGCTACAAAAAAGAAAATAGTAGTAAAAACCATTAAGGAGCAATAGAAGGGAAGGTATCAAGTACCTAGAAGCGAAGGAGAGGCGAGAGGACCAAGGTACGGGGGTTCCGGTGGTAGGTCGGTTGCTCGGACTGGAAAAGGAAGGTAGAGGAGTAGCCGGTGCATCTCGGTCTGAGCCTTGGGCTTGGCGATCGGCGGCTGGCTTCAGCGACTTCCGACGAACGTTCCTCGTCGCCGGAGAGAACATAATTGTCTTGCTAGATTGGTGCCACTATCACTCCAGAATTTGAGTTTTTGAGGGTTTAAGGAGCTTTAAGCGCTCTAAGTTTCTCCGGGCCAATTGTTTGCGTTGTTGAAGCCCGGTCTAGCCCAGTAAATAAAGCCCGCTCAATATTTATAACTTGTAAAAATCAAAGTCTTATGGCTATGGAATAGGAAAGTGTCAATCGTTCAAATACGTTCTGCACGAATCTCAAAGCTCAAATAATACTGGCCCCCTGCGCTATCCCCGAATAGGCACCGGACACGTCGGCCCCCTGCTCCGCTGCATTGGTGCTTTCTATTTTGGTAGAAAGAGCTTTCATACATATCTGTCTAGTGTCTACTGTTATCTATATGTACATGACCTTGTCAATAATGCATTTTGCTCTAAAAAAAAAGTATACTGATTGGATTATTAGGGTAATTGTTTGATAGGATGTGGGTGCTTTTGACTGAAGGAACCATACCACAAAGTTTCCCACTGAAGCAAGGAAGATTCTTTCCCTTGCTAGAGCAACTAAGTGTTCATTGTGCCTTTATCTCAGCACATTTATTCTTTTTTCTCATAGCACTTTAATAAAGGAAAAGAGATGCTTCCACTAAGCTATTATCTCAGCTGATTCTGTTATTTTGTAATTTCTTATTAGTACTGTTCATTTCAAATTTGTGCAAGTATTGAACCCCCACCATTTCTGATCCAGCAAGTAATAGGAAAAAAAATGGCATCCACTGGAGAATTGAGAGATCTTTCATGGTGTTTACAACTAATCAGGTCACCAAGAGAAAATCTACAAAACATTTCATTTAACAATTCTACCTTTCACTCATCCTCTTTTGAAATATCTGAGTTGTCACTGCGTATCAACATCTCCACTGACAGTGCCAATGATGCCCAATTTTTTGGCCTAATTATACAAGAGCTTGCACTTCACAAGGATAAGCACAAAGATCTAGCAAGCCTATTGTTTCATAGCATTGAATGGCATCCCGAAGAAATTTCAAGCCTATGCGCGCTGCTTGAAGGTAGATCGAGTATCAAGCAACTTGAATTCCAGAAAAACATATTCAAATCAGAATTTTTACATGAGCTATCAGGGGTAATTGGAAGAAGCACTTCGCTCAAGGAAATTGCCTTCTCAAATTGTAATATAGGTTCTATTGGAGCGGTGCTTCTGGCCTCTGCTCTTTCCAAAGATAACAACTCGCAGGTGGAAGAGTTACAGATATGGGAAGATTCAATCGGCTCCAAAGGAGCAGAAGAGCTTGCTACCATGATTGAGGTGAATCACACGCTTAGGTTGCTCACCATCTTAGACAAAAATTCAATTGCAGCTGCCCCCTTGATAGCTACTGTGTTAGCACGTAACCGGAAATTAGAAGTGCATATCTGGGGTGGAGATAAATTATCAGTCAAGTTCATTCCAGAATCTGGTATTTTGAGCATCTCTGGGATGGATAGTTCATCTGGATTGCAACGAATTGCTTGCTCTCTCGGATGGAACACCACAGTGGTATCTCTCGACATGACTGGTGTCCGGCTGAGATCTCGGTGGGCCCGAGATTTCAGAGTGGTTCTAGAATGTAACAAAAACCTCAAGGATGTGAAACTTTCAAGAACTAGCCTCAGTAACAGAAGTGTGGTTTATATAGCTGCCGGGCTTTTCAAGAACAGCTGCCTCGAGAAATTGGTGCTGGATGGGAATCGTTTTGGCGGTGTTGGATTGGAGCATTTGCTGTGTCCTCTTAGCAGGTTCTCTCCCCTGCAACATGAATCTGCAAATACCACTCTTCAATCCTTGACATTTGGAGGAGAGAAGAGCAATCTCGGAAGAAACGGTGGGGTCCTTGCAATCTTGCGCTTATTGGAGACTAATCAGACATTGGTCCAGCTGGTTATTAACCAGGACAGAAGCTTGAGACCTGGTGATTTTGTCAAGATTTTCAGAAGCTTGGAGAGAAATACCACTCTGCGGCGCTTGTTCCTGAGAGGTTGTCGAGGTGTTTGCGAAGTTGTGCTGCAAACCATCATGAATACACTGACGGTCAATCCTTGGATTGAAGAGATTGATCTCTCTGAAACACCATTACAAGAGTCGGGCAAAGCCACAATTGTTTACGAAAAACTGGGACAGAATTCGGGTCCTGTTCATGAAAATGAACTGCTAGCCGATTTGCCTTTGGCCATGCCTACGTGCTGTAGAGTATTGACGTTTGGCCCAAAATATGCAGGTACTATTGTTTGTATATACGAGTAATTATCTGATGAATAGCATGTGATTTTCATCTACTCAAGTGTTGTTGTACTATCAACCACAAGATTTCAGATAAGAATTGCACATGTAAAATTTTCAAAGTTTTAGATCAATGGTTACAAATGACACGTGTAGACTAGTACCAGTATCCAACAAAACTAGACCAAACTGGTACAATACCGAGGTGGTTAACTACTATTGCCTTCTCTTGGTTTTCTTCCAATAGAACCATATTGTTGTGTCTTTAAATGCATGTTAAATTATTGTGAACTAAACAGAAAAGTTGGAGAAGAATCATGTTTAGTGTTGCTTTTTATGTAACGAAACGTACAAGCCTTAAGCCCTAAACTTCTTGTAAATTAAGAACCTTAATAACACAATTCTGATACTTCGGTGAAATTTGCCTGCAGGAAAAAATACTTTATGCCGCTCACTATACTATAGTATGAATGCAAATTTTTTTCCATACATGGATCAACTAAGAAGTCTAATCGATCCAGTGGAGCAAATTGCTAGAACATCTGAGATCAAGATAACAAAAATGCAAGATAATGGTACAAAAATATCAATCTGGAACCTTTCAGACAAGAACGAAAATTTAGCATTACATAACCTATTATTTCCAAACCATGGAATTTGCACCTCATTTTTCCTTCTAGTCTTCAGCTTGATCCAAAGCCCGGCAGACAAATTCCCAAAAAGACATGAAGAGATAGAAGAAGAACTCTTACACTGGCTCAAGTCTATCACTTCATCAAGCTCAAAAAAGTCAGATCAAACTCAATCCATCCTCCCACACGTAACAATAGTTTTTACCCACACTGATATGATATCTCGACAGTCAGATAATTTACACCCTATTGCTTCTGTAATACAGAACCTTAGAGAAGATTTCAAAAGGTATATTGAAATCCATCCAACAGTTTTCACAGTAGATGCCAGATCATCAGCTAGTGTAAGCAGGCTGGCTCACCATTTGAGGAAAACAGCGAGGACAGTACTCGAAAGATCCCACTTAATTTACCAGGTATGCAATGACCTAATTAACCTTCTGTATGAGTGGAGGTCAAGGAATTCTAACAAACCTATTATGAAATGGAATGAATATTGCGAATTGTGTCAGTTAAAGGTTCCATCCTTAAGAATTCGATCAAGGCTTGATAATATGGAGAAAGTGAATAATCAGAGAAGAGAGGTTGCCAAGTCTCTCCACCATCTGGGAGAGATTATATTCTTTGAAGATCTAGGGTTTCTAGTCCTCGATTGTGAATGGTTCTGTAGTGATGTGCTTGATCAAATAATGAACTTTGCATCTAAACTAAACACTGCAGAGAGAAGATTGACAGATGGCTTCATAAGCCGAAAAGAAATGGAGAAGTTCATTAGAGAGAGTCTGCAAAGACCAAACCAAACCCCTATACCTGCATTGGGATTGGGTATGAGCTCAAAGGTGATTTCTCACTACTTGGAGGCTAATGACATCATAAATGTGATGTTCAAGCTGGAACTTTGTTATGAGAAAGAACCAGGTGATCCAATGACTCTACTTCTTGTGCCGACAATTTTAAATAAGGGGATAGCAGATAATCAAAGCTGGGAGATGACGCCATCATCTGAATTTGTTTATATAGGAAGGCATCTAGAATGCAAAGATACAAGGCGCATCTGCTTCACATCTGACTTCTTTCCAAGGCTCCAGGTAACACACTGCCAACAAAACTTTTTCATGTATTACATACATTTTCATATATACTTTTATGAATATTTTGAATGTGCTAACAGATCATTCAATGTCCAAAAAATATTTATACAGGAAACGACCATATACAAGCTAATTTAAATTCCCTACAAGAAAACATCATTAGACTGATACTAATCGTACTGGGTCTAATTGAGATGGTCAATCTTAAATCCTTACCAGTACTAGGCTCTCCCGTGAGGCCAATCTATACTAATACTGTCATCGTATGGAAGTGAATGGATTAAGATCAATGCTTATGTGAATGTAGCACTCTCATTTCCTGGTGATTAGCACTTCATAAGAATTGATCTAATTGAATCAGGTCTAGGTTTGTAGCCACCAAACCAAAAGTTTACCCCAGATTATTGTATTGCTAAAATTGACACGTTGAATTTCACAATTCCAAGGATGAAACCTAGGACATAATTTACTATTTTTTAATATTTTTTACTGCTTAAAATTATGTTATTGTTTGCATGTTACGGATGTATTCAACTTGAATTCAGGTGCACCTACACAATAGAATAATGCAGTTGGTAGACCAACAAGGGTTAGCATACAGACTACAAAAGCACCTCATTTATGTAATTATCAACGGCATCCACATACGAATTGAAGTTGGAGGGCAGCCTCACTACTTTGTGGATATCCTTGCATGCTCTTCCAAGAATATCACCGAGATAATCAGACTCATACACCAGCTCATAATTCCATCTATCCAAAGCTTATGCAGCCCTAACATCACTTTTTCTGAGAATATTATCAGGCCAGACTGCGTAAAGTATCTAATCCCACACAGATTTAGAAAGACCCAACATGTACCTTTGCAGTACATCAAGGAGATTGTACTGTCATTACCAGCAGATGGCATGTATGACTGCCAGCATACATGGGCTTCTGTTGAGGACCATAACCAACTACTAATCTTAAACTCGGCATCTGATTATGTAAGAGACCTACTTTCGGATAACGAATTTCGAGATGTTCTACAGGTCAGATATAATGATCTACAGCACCTAGCTGTGGAACTTGCAACAGTGACAACTCCTTTGAATAAGGGAGAGAGTTCGGCTTTGACTGCTGTTGATCCGGTTAATAGCCCTCAAGAGAAAGTAGAACCGTCTATTTCGGGCATTGCAAAGGGCGTGGAAACAGTCTTACAACGGCTCAAGTTGATAGAGCAAGAAATCAAGGACCTTAAGCAAGAAATTCAGGGTCTTCGTTACTACGAGCATCGCCTCCTGATCGAGCTTCACCGCAAAGTGGATTATGTAGCGAACTACAACACTCAGCTAGAAGAGAAAAAAGTGCCTCATCTATTTTATTTTGTGCAGTTACACTCTTCAAATAAGCAATTAGTGACGAGATTGCTCCCAGGCATGACAACATTAAAGCTGCACATGTTATGCGAGTTTCGGAGGGAGATGCATGTTGTCGAGGATCAAGTGGGGTGCGAGCTCATTCAGGTGGACAATATTGCTATCAAATGCCTACTTCCATACATGAACCGCTTCATGAAACTTTTGACCTTTGCTCTAAAAATAGGAGCACATTTTATCGGGGGAATAGGGCACATGGTACCTGATTTGAGCAGAGAGGTCGTTCGCCTGCTTGACTCCTCTGTTATGTATGGTGCAACAACCGCTGCCACAGCAGGGGCTTTTGGAGCTGTGGCAATGCTGGGGATAGGTAGCAACAGGAGTGGGAGTAACTCAAGTGGCATTGAACATGATGTGCGAACAGCAAGACAATGGATTGTCGATTTCTTAAAAGGCAAGGGGATTACAACAGGGACACATATAGCAGAAACATTTGGTTTATGGAGAGTTCGGTATTGTGATGATGGGCGTGTAGCCTGGATTTGTAGAAGGCACCTTAACATGAGAAGGAATGAGGTAATTGAGATGCCACTTTAGAGAGCCGCTGTCCTGCAAATTTAAAAAAAAACCAAATTATCTGATAACATATTAAGATTCTATACAGAAGATTTCTGTGTTTCTTCTTTTGTTTTGGACAATTTGCAAAGGTCATATTCTTCTTAATTTTTTATTATTTTTTTGGTTCGAAACTTCCTTGCAAAATCATTCGTGCAACAAAATCATCAATGGTTGTTTCAAAAATTATGTACTGCTGTGATAGGTATTTTATACTTGGGTACAATCAACTGTTTATCTTGCTTTTCTAAAACAAAAATTGAGTTTGTTGATTTGTTGGGTTGATCAAAGTAAAGTATCTACTTCTATTCTGTTTGAAACAAAGCTGACTGTTGCTTGATTTTGTTCCTTCTTTGTGAATTCAAATCTTCAGTTGGTCTGTCAGTGCTACTTCTTAAGTACAAGAATTTGTTATGATTTAATAAACCAAAAAATGTCATTCCGACATTTCACCAAATATCTTGTGTGCATGTAATTCAACAAAACTACAACCAAACAAATGGTATACTACATCTTAAAGAGTAATCCCTGACCGGGTGAAACCTCCAAAATAACAAATTGGGAAAATTGCATTTACCATCGGAACCAAACAAGAGATTTGAGGATTCACCGTGCAGCTAGGACAGCACCACCACCGCCATCTCAGTGGTACAATAGCCATTCATGCTTCGAAGAGGGAATAAAGGCGCACCACACACATACACTGGCATTACCTAAGATGTGAGTTACAACTTACAAGGGACATATGAGAGGCTCCATGGCCTTTAATCGTCTTCGTTTTTCACATCTATCCATATCCATCTCTTGGGATTTGGGAATGAATGTGCGTACAAACCAACTGCTAATCTCGCTTTGTGCTTTGCGCGCAATCGGACAGAACACTCCTTTCCTTTCTTTTCCTTTTCTTGCGGTGCATACACACAGGAGAAAAGAAGATGTACAGACACAAAATTCGGGCCGTAGAGAGTTAAAAAGGCCCAAGAACTAATGGCGATCCACAAATTTAGAAAACCCACAGAAAGTAATATTGTAATCAGAAAGGATCCTGGCTTTCTCCTTATTTCGTCGTAATATTAATTTGCTCGATGGAAAATAATGTTTATTAACCATAATATTCAGGAAAGAAATTATCACAAACTTACTCCTTATCATGATGATATGAATGCTAATATCAAATAAATTGACAAACTGCAATTTGTTCTTCCCTTGAAAGCTGAATGAATGGCTCGGTTCGTGCGTATCTCTACACCAAATTGTTTTCCCGTCTAAAAAAAAAAAAGGGAAGATCAGCTGCCAAGTAACTCCTAACAGCAATGGAATTAAACATAGGATATCTGACCTAGGACCTCATGATGTTCATCTTAGAAAGCATAGCATTGAAAGGCCTAGATCTTTGCAGCTCATTGCGCAAGCTAACCGTCCACATGCATCTTGTATTTCATATAAAATTAGGTTGTAAGTTTTCGCACCCTGTAGAGATCTCCTAAGATGAACAGCAGTCGCAAATTGCAACGAACACAGATATCACATGACACTCCACCTTTACTCATGACCCATGGGGCATTACTATATGTACTATTAATTCAATTATAGTAACAAAATTCTGAGAATATCTATGTTTTCCCATCATCGCGGAAACCCTCACAGTGTCTCTTTGTGTTACTTCAAAGTTTCTTTTCGCCAAACTACGTACACATGCTTTCCAATAACAAGTTTTTATTATAGATGTTTTTATAAAAAAAAATTCAGAAATAGCAGACCTCTTTTTGCGTTTTTTATTAGCATCATATTTTAATACGTTTGCACATTAATGAAATATATATCCTTTTCTAGTACCTATTGGACAATGCTTTGTTGGCAAAAGAAGAAATATATATCTAAATATTTGATGAAATTTCAACAGATTAGATCTACAATTTTGGAAAGAAGGCATCATAATTAAAACATCATTAGCAGGTTGGAGTTTCTTCTAATTCTAAGCATAAACCTGCTTTCTGATATGCTTTATTCATTACTTATATCTAGAAAAATTATGTTATATCATAAATTAAAGGTTCCTTGAGAATCCAATCTGCTATCTTCTTTTATTCAACACAACATGGCATCTTCTTTGCTTTTCCACCAAGTAATCTTGACAGGCTAAGCAGTAAGCACCACTAGTGTCCAAGTACTTCTCAAACTCTTTATTAATATAGACTTTAATTAAAGCATATTTCCTGAACTGACATACTTGTGCTTGTATGAGATTAGCCAATATCGCACCATAGTTTCCTCCTTCAGACACTTTCACTCTTTTTACAAAAAGATTGTATGCAATTTCCTTCAAAAAAAAAAAAAACGGGGCATAGAGAACATCTTTAATTTACTTTCGAAGAACACCTGATGATTGTTACTGCACACTTGTAATATTAATTGTTTTTAACGAGTCATGGTTAGTGGCGAAGCCATATTGAATCAGGAGTAGGCAACTGTCTATTCCTGAATTTTGAAAACCTAGTATAGGTTTATATATAATCGGGTTGTTGCCTATTGTTTTATGAGTCGAATTTTTAGGCTTTAGAGAAAATTTCGCCTACCCCTAGACAACTCACTTTCTGAATTGATTAATTCACGACAGTCCACAATCCACTAGTTGTATCAGTAAAACTTATTGCCTACCTCTGATAAAAATCCTGGCTACGGTCCTGATCATGGTAATAACTATAGTCTGTCATCATTAGCTGCATCTACTAATGTTCTGTTAGTAAAATCATTACATGCTTTTAGTTAGTTCAATGTATTATTTAATTTTCCACTCATTCACCTTTCCTGATATATAAATAATTAAAACAGAGTAGAGACAATTCTCTTGAGAAATGTTTCAGAAATCAACAAGTGGAAGTCTCCTTTCCAAGAAGGCATTGTCTTATTGTCTACATGTATCTTAGGAAAGCACACGGGGATTAACAACCCATAACAAGGTGATATCATAGGAGAATACTAATTAAATAGATCATGTATGCGGTTAAAGGGATATCACCCGACACAAGAAATCCATTGCATGCTAAAATATGAGCTATGCTCCTACATTGTACGATGTAGACATGGGAAATGGTAGGTGTATATATTTAGAAAAAAGGTAGATTGCTTTGGTTTTAATCGGGTGGAGAAAACTACACTTGGCCCCACAAAAAAGAATGAACGATGGCCAATTCATAATAAAAAGAATTTGTATATGTCGGCATGATGTAACTTGCTGTTGGGTAAAAATTAAGAAAGTTCAGATAGTATGAGATTAATAAAAATAAATCGAAGAGATATATAAATAGGATATCCGATCGAACATATCATGGTCTAGCGTCTCTTAACATACACGAGGGGTTAATGCTCTCATGGCTCATCTAATTAATTTAGAAATGACATATATAACCAAAGTATATATATTGCAAATTTTTTAAACAAATATAATATTTAAACAAAAACATATACTTATTTATTAAAATGAAGTTAACAACAAATGTAACTAACCAGAAATTTTGAGTTTTTAAAATTCAAGTTTCAACCAGAACTACTGGAGGGTAATGAGGAAAAAAGGGACCTTGTAAATTGAAAATTTTATAACTTTGTCTACTAAACTTTGAAGTTTGCATGTATTAATATTTTTCAGCCCCTTCTATAATAAATTACACTATAATAGATTATTTAGTCCACTATTATCAAGTTTCTAGTCCCGTCTCTGTTTCAATATTATCATCAACTCATATAATTGGTATTAAGTTATTAAATGTAATGTCTATACTTTAAACGGATGCATGGTAGCTAGCATCACCTCTATATAGGAAGAGAGATGTAAGTTTATTTCTGGTAAGAAACATATGAAAAATGATAAATGTTAGAATTGATGGAACCATTAATTAAAAAATGAAAAAAAAAAAATTGCATCTCATATTCTGCACCTCTTAACTGTATCTCGAAAGTGTTTATACTTAATCTACACATTATTTATATTTAAATCCAGAAGTAATTATATATTGTATAGAAAGTGCTTATTACACTCTTCTTTTTGTAAATGATTCGTAAGTTCAAATTAAAGAACTTCATTGAGTAAATAAATATATACAAATTTTAAAATGTTTATAAATAATTTTGAAGAACTTGTCTTTGATCTAGTGGTAAAGTCACATGACTTACATGTGAGAGATCATGAGTTCGAAACCCACATAGGAGTTTGAAATATGTTGGGTGGCTTGAACCCAATCCATATTTCAAAAAAAGTATAAATAGTAAAAAAAAATTTACTGTTTTTTACTGTTCACAGTGGATCAGCGATTTTCAAAATGGCTTAATAAATAGTAAAAAAATTCCAAAAAATATAAATTTAGTCTCCAAACACATTTCAATATTTAGAACATGTTGAACGGTTTGGATCGGTTGTTTGGATTTTCAAAATGAAAATATGGCGTGAAGTAAAAATTAAAGACCATTTACTTCGCGAAGCACCGTAGCCCATCTCTCTCTCTCTCTAAATATATATATATATATATATATATATATATATATATAGGAAATTGCTAATATGCTATGCATAGCATAGAGGGTCTCCGTGCTACGGCTCAATATTTGAGTTCTCAAAATTCTAACAGTCGATCCGAACCGTTCAACATGATCTCCATGTGAATATGTACTTGCAAACCAAATTTTACATTTTTAGAATTTTTTTACTATTTTTTTAGATAGGTAGAAAATCACTTGATCTGAAAATTATGTACCATTCAGATCAAGTGTTTTTCTACCTATCTAAAAAAATAGTCAAAAAATTCTAAAAAATGTAAAATTTGGTTTGCAAGTACATATTCATATGGAGATCATGTTGAACGGTTCGGATCGACCGTTAGGATTTTAAAAACTCAAATATTGAGCCGTAGCACGGAGGCCCTCTATGCTATGCATAGCACCGTAGCCAACTCGATATATATGTGTGTGTGTGTGTTTGCTTTATTAGTTAAAAGATATGAGTTGACGTATGCATTTGTTCCAATTTGTATCAATTTATATCTACCTGCAGTTTAACTATGTGTACGTAGGACCTTGATGTATTTATTATGTGTATAAAATATAACTGTATGCGGCGTTATGTACGTACAAAAAAAGTATAAAATTGGACAAGATTTTGAAAAAGAAATCTACAAAATTGACCCATGAATTCATATGAATAATTTTTTTGATGTGGGACACACATATGCTGGTCTACCTCTTTGGTAATTATTTTTTTTAGGATTGTCCCAACAGGCAACTAGGCCGACAATTGGTTAATTTTCTCATATACCTCTTTTACGAATCCATTAATTAGGTTGTGTCAAAACCTACATCCTAGGCAAGCATTGTTTTTGTTTTGGGTTGGGGGGGGGGGGGGGGGGGGGGGGGGGGGGGGGGGGGGGTTTGGATATGCCCATGGATTCTACGTATTGATTGTGTGTGGAGGTGCGCGCGGAATCGGACATATCCTCTCTCTAAGTACCATAGTCACAATATTTGCGAATTATTCGATTGACCAAACTTTGACCGAATTATTCCTAAATAATTCGCGAATTTTATGAACTTTTTCCGAATTTTACGAATTATTCGCGAATTTTTCCCAAATTTTTCACAGAACATTTTTTTGTTTTTATTTTATTCCTTGTAGGACTGAGATCTCTGATCTGGATAATTCTGAATCATTCCCGAATTATATCCGAATTATTTCCGAAATCACGAATTTTTTACCTCGCCGAACCGAACCCGAATAATTCATTTGTCACTATGCTGAGTACAGACAAAGCTAGGAAATTGTGATATGGAGGACGAGATGAATAAGTATTATTTTATTTTATTTTACGAGAGGACTTGATAATAACATTTTTTATTAAAATTAAATTTTAAAGGTCAAAAGTACAAATTTTTCTTTTGATAGGGGGTGTTTAGCCTTCTTTCTCCACAACATAGTTATGCCCCTGCTTCTGAAGTAACATAGTATTTTTGTTTATATCTGAACCGTCCGATCAAAATTCAGATCAATTTGTCCTGAGGTGAAATGCACATGATCATTTATTATTTGTTCGGCTTCTGATCGAACGGTCCAGATAATATTATTTTGTGTGCGTGTGCAGAGATAATTCTGCCAAACTATTTATCATTTGTATGTATGTTCTTGAAACATTAATTGCTTCAGTTTTTGTGAAGTTTTCAGATAAGAGGGAGGTAAGATTTTTGTACCTTGCTATTGTGGATTCATAAATTATGATGCTTTCTCTGGAAATAGTGCATAGATACTCTGTTTAGCTTTACAAATAACTTGCTAAGAAAATTTAAAGAAAACAAAAAAAAAAATGCTAACAAATTAAGAGTATCGAAAAGTTGCAGTACGTTTGATTTTCTTTTTATGTAATCTTTATTATAAATAGCAGTACTTTCAGATAAGAGGGTCAGCGACTTCTTGTGGTACCCGAATGCGGAGCATCGGATTTTAAAGGCTGCCACTGGGGTAAGTTATAAATTTGTCATATTTATAAAAATACTAATAACTTAATTTTTTTTATGAATGAACTTGATCTGATTTTTTAATTAAATGCAGGGTTTGGATGCGGTTACGGTTCGTCACAACCGCACTCATCTACGGTACCAGCCGGCGTATGGGGGGGTATTACGCTCGATGGGATTGTACCAGCTATCTCAGATGGTCGAGGAGAATGCTGACGAGGGTTTATCTTCCAGCCTCGTTGAGCGATGGCGTCCCGAGACGCACACCTTTCATCTCCCCCATGCTGAGATGACAGTCACCCTACAGGACGTCAGTTGCCTGTGGGGTATGACTATTATCGGGGAGCCGGTGACGGGCGTCGAGTACGGAGACTTCCGGGCATTGTGCTTGGAGCTGTTGGGTATCTCACACGAGGAGCTCCAGAAAGAGAAGAAGAGAGGTGAGAAGACCGTGGTCTCGCCCAGCAACATCATCTTGGCAAAGTTGCGGGTGAAATTCAAGGATTTTCCAGATCGAGCAGATCAGGTATTTAATTGTACAATATTTAATTTAAATAATATTAGATTTATTTTCTTGTAAATAATGTTCTAATTTAAATCTATAACAGGTGGTTGTTGACCGATACCTGCGCGCCTATATTTTGGAGATGATCACCTGTCGGTTGTTTCCGGATTCACATGGAGATCAGGTGCGGCTGTGCTACCTCGAGCTTCTGCGTGACCTGTCCACTGCGGGCAGGTTCAACTGGGGAGGTGCCACGCTGGCATGCTTATATAGGTAAGAAACACATTCTTATAATTTTTTTCAAATATTATACATCGTAGTGTAGTAACACTGACTTTGTACATTGTAAAGGGGTCTTAACACAGCCTGCTTGAAGAAGAACAAGACCTTTATTGGACCGTGCATGTTACTACAGCATTGGTCCTACGCACATCTGATTGTTGGTCGTCCAGTCCTGGCCAACAAGACAGATGTGCCGGAGTGGGGCAAGCCCGAGCCAGACAACTGCCCTGCATACGGCGCCAGGTACTGCTATCCCAAGATTTGGGTGGGTGCAGGGCATGGCTCATCTCTCGGCATCACATTATGGAGACAGGAGATCGAGCATCTCAGAGATGATCCAGAGTTTGTGACTTGGGAGCCCTACAGAGATTATGTAAGTTTACTTTTATTTTTAATAAGTAATTAAATTTTTTTCATATTTTTTCAGTTCGAATTGAATATGATATTAAATCTATACTTCTAGGTCGCGGTGGATGAGCACATCGGTGCTATCTTGAGATATTGCCTGAGCGATGTCGTCAGCAGGAGCGTTTCTGACGTGCAGAGGTGCCGCTCATATGTTTTCAGGTACCGTAATTTCATTATGCAAGTTATCTACACAAGCAACTTAATTGAATAAAAATAGCCGAACGTATTAAAATATATAGATCATCGAGCACCACTACCCCAGACGGGTCATGAGACAGTTCGGGATGCGTCAGCTTGCTCCGCCCCCGGCACCGATCAGCGAGGCAGTCTGGCGAGGGTTGCATCATGCCAGAGACACCACTGCAGGCAAGAACTGGGGGATTGTGCGTGCCGATTACGTGTTCGAGGAAGGAGCTGCAGATACCCCATTGGCCGAGCCGGACCGTCCTATGGATGTCGCGCCAGTGTAAGAATTTTTTTTATTAATTCAAAACTTTTACTATAGCTTTCTGATTGGAATATCTAACATTTGTTGTAATTCGTACAGACCTTACAGAGATTGGTACTAGAATCACGGCGCGTACACCATATTTCTGGAGGGGTACATCGCCGACAACCCCCATGAGCGGGTACCGAAGCCGAGGGATCGGAGAGGACGGATCCATGATATTATCCCCGCCGACACACCTCTCGCAGCCACGGTATTTTTAATTTGAAGTTTCAAATTAAAAACTAACAATATTTACAATTGTACAACTTTTTCATAATTTTTTTAATTTTCAGGCATTATATCTTGTCAAGAGTTGCGTCATAGGGGCTACGATGGCCGTGACCAGGGGATGGAAGAGGCTCGGGAAGGTCATCCTCAAGCACAACGTACCCGCGGTGTGCCAGTGTGGGTACAGGGCGCGTCTCGACTCTCTACTGAGGTGCGCTGGCTTGGGCGGTGTTGATGCGGTCGACGACATATCTGACGAGCCCGATGTCTACGTCCCGTACACTGGTGATGAGGATGTGTTTGCATCCGTTCATGACGCTGAGACGGTCGGTCAGGCGTTCGACCGAGGTGCCGAGTTGATGCGCCGAGCCGCACATGAGGCCATGGGATCCCAGACTAGGATGGATGCCGAGGTATAATTGTAATTAAAATACATAACTGTGATTTTTTTTCTTATTCAAAACATTATCTAATTTGTAAGTTACTACAGGGTGAGGACGAGGAGGAGGAGCTGGGCTTCAATATCTCCACTGAGTTTGGCACAGAGGGAGATGGACTGTATTCCCCGGGTTACAGTCCCACTCAGACAGCACCTCCTGCCTATCAGCTAGGGTATGTTCAGACAGAGTCCATCCCGCAGTTCCCTGGACAGTCCTCACAGCAGGTACCTCACCCTTCCCTCCACGATGACCCCATTGCCAGACAGGCGTTTCTATTCACGCAGGCTGAGTCTGGACATACCACGGTTTTTGGTCCTGGGGTCCAGCAGACATCCGAGTTTGAGGATGTTCATGACGAGCCGGTTCAGTCTACGGATGTCCAGGCTGATGACTCTACATCCTCAGCAGATACTGACGAGACGCCACTCTGCAGGCGGGGGCGAGGGTATAGGAAGAAGAAGCTAAGGACGGTGTTTAGTCCTGAGCCGTAGACTTTCATTTGTTGTACTGTTAGATGTTTTGTTAGATTCTTATTTGTAGTATTGGTAGATGTTTTGTCAGATACTTATTTATTTCGTTGATTAGTTTCTTGTTTGTTTGATTTTGTTGTTATTTATTTATTTTGTTGATTTCATTATCTCATCGTACACAAAAGAATTTCAAAGAAACCACATATCTAAAATATTTACGAACGACATATCTAAAATACGATACGACCAAAAATCAATTTAAACAACATTTGAAACTAAAATAAATAACACTCTTAACAAATTACATATTTCGTTTTTTTTAAATAAAAAATAATGGGTCCGCACTATGCCGGTGCGGATCCATATGAGGGTCCGCTTCGGCATTCTGCGGCCTCCCAAAAATGGATCCGCAGAATGCCGGTGCGGCCGTGCTAGATTTAAAATTGCTCCAAAACAATGGTTATTTGGTTTATTATTTTTTTCAAAATGTTATAAATATAGATTTCGGCTTATATTGACTTGACCATACGGGAGGCCTTACTAAAACAAAAATATCGCCATATTATATAATCTTAAATAAAGCATGAAATTATTTGTGCAAAGCAATATAATTAAGATTTAGAAGTTCACTTTTGAAATGACTTGGGCATGATTACAAACAAAAACTACTTATGCATCAGTTCGTACTATATAGTTGACATACATATATGGTTGCTTTATTAGTTCAAATTAGACATGATCGTTGACGGATGCATTTATATCTACGTGCAGCTTAAATATGTGTATGTAGGGCCTTGTGTATTTATTATGTGTATAAAATATAACTCATATGCGGCGTTATGTACGTACAATAAAAATTATAAAACTGGGTATGTTTTCGGAAAAAACAAATGTACAAAATTGACCCATGAATTCAAATGAATAAATTTTTGATGTGGGACACATATATTGGGTCTACCTCTTTGGTAATTAATTTTTGAGGATTGTCCCAACAGGCAACTAGGCCGACAATTGGTTAATTTTTTCATATACCTCTTTTACGAATCCATTAACAATGGTTGAATTTTAAATTCATTAGGTTGTGTCAAAACCTACATCCTAGGCAAGTGGATATGCCTATGGATTCTACGTATTGATTGTGTGGAGGTGTGTGCGCGGAATCGGACATATCCTCTAAGTACCATAGTTACAAGATTCGCGAATTATTTACGAATAATTCGTTTTTTTTGTGACGACGAACTGAACGCTGAACTATTCGGTTGACCGAATTATTCCCAAATAATTCGCGAATTTTACGAACTTTTTCCGAATTTTACGAATTATTCGCGAATTTTTCCCAAAACATTTTTTTTTTGGTTTCTTTTTTTTTATTTCTTGTAGGACTGAGATCTCTGATCTGGATAATTCTGAATAATTCCCGAATTATACCCAAATTATTCCCGAATCACGAATATTTTATGAGAGGACTTGATAATAACATTTTTTTATTAAAATTAAAACTTTAAAGGTCAAAAGTACAAATTTTTCTTTTGATAGGGGGTGCTTAGCCTTCTTTCTCCACAACATAGTTATGCCCCTGCTTCTGAAGTAACATAGTATTTTTGTTTATATCTGAACCGTCCGATCAAAATTCAGATCAATTAGGCCTGAGGTGAAATGCACATGATCCTTTATTATTTGTTCGGCTTCCGATCGAACGGTCCAGATAATATTATTTTGTGTGTGTGTGTGTGCAGAGATCATTCTGCCAAACTATTTATCATTTGTATGTATGTTCTTGAAACATTAATTGCTTCAGTTTTTGTGAAGTTTTCAGATAAGAGGGAGGTAAGATTTTTGTACCTTGCTATTGTGGATTCATAAATCACGATGCTTTCTCTGGAAATAGTGCATAGATACTCTGTTTAGCTTTACAAATAACTTGCTAAGAAAATTTAAAGAAAACAAAAAGAAAATGCTAACAAAGAGTATCGAAAAGTTGCAGTACATTTGATTTTCTTTTTATGTAATCTTTATTATAAATAGCAGTACTTCCGATACAAGTGCACAATTTCTACACAAATTCTATGTATCGTTCACATTTGCAAGTAGCCCTGTTTTGGGCCTCTATTATATTAACTGGTGGATTTCTTGATGGTTTTTTTTTTTTTTTTTTTCTGTTCTGTCTGTACCAAGTCGAATAGCCCAATTTAGTATATGATCATGTGGTTTAGTTGTGAATGAAATTGTGAAAGTCTTACTAATAAAGGACCCCTCGCTGGGAAACTTTGTATTAGCAGAACATGCAAGCAATCAAGATGAAATAGTTTTAGTCTAAGCTTAGTAAAACAATACTTCTAACATACGCTTATATTTTTGAGAGATGCTTCTATGCACCTAAGGACCTATTTGTAAAATGAACGTATTTTCATTTTCAAAGTTCAAACAGTCGATCCGACCGTTCAACATTATCTCCATATTAAAATGTACTTGGAGGTCAAATTTTACATTTTTTTGATTTTTTTTTACTATTTATTAAGTATTTTACAAAACTAGTCAAATTCAGACCATTGAATTTTGTACCCATCTTAATAAATAGTAAAAAAATTCAAAAAAATGTAAAATTTGACCTCCAAGTACATTTTAATATGGAGATAATGTTGAACGGTCGGATCGACTGTTTGAACTTTGAAAATGAAAATATGTTCATTTTACAAATAGGTCCTTAGGTGCATAGAAGAATTTGCCTATATTTTCATATACATCTATTTGATATTTTTTTACAAAAATATTTATCAAATTTAAAACTAAAATTACAAATGTATTTATCTTTTCTTGCATAGTATATTAAGTTTGGGTCTATTTGAAAGAATAGATTTTTATCAAGCAATTTAAAAATTTTAAAGAGTGAATTTTAATGATTTTATAAAGAATGTCCAATCAAATTCTATATTGATTTAAATTTGATACACACGTTATAAATAATTAAAAACACATCTATAATTTTTATTTATTTAATTTATACTATATTTTCAAGATATCAAATGAGGTACTATTAAAACTACCCTACAAAAAATTGAAGCACATTTGAATTGATTGTTAATAATGATTACAAAATTAAGAATCAGATTTTGATCAAGTAAGATAATTATTTTCGTGTGAAATTTTATAAGTTTAAAATTCAGATAAGAAATTTTTAATAAATATTTAAATTTAGATGGCTTGACTTATATAGCAAAAAGTACGATCGTAAAAGTGTAAGTTTGACTGTGTTTATTTAGAACGGAGTAGGTCTGATGCCCATCGGACCTACTTTTAAGTTCAACGGGCATTATGACCGTCCGATCTAATTTAAGATTTGTGCACACGAAAATTGAAACAAACATGCACGATGTTTAAAGCATTCTGCACGAATCTTAAAACAAATCAACGGTGATTAAACCCATCGAACCAGAGTAGGTCCGATGCCCATCTGACCTACTCTCAAGTGGTGTTTATTTAGGTTGGCTATCCGCAGAGCAACCTGAACAAACTGTCTGTTGTTACTTTTCTTAACTTAAAGTTTAGTCTTTCGAAATCTAATTAATTTTAATCTTAAAAAAAAAAAAATGGTCGTACCAACAATACTAACTAGACGGGAAAGTTTGATATTATGAATAATGAGAAGCAATTACTTTTTAGATTAAAAATTCTAACAATCTAATATTTTGCAAAAAAAAAAAAATAGAAAACTTTCTTTTAATAACTAGCGTGATTTTACGTTTTATGATATATTTGCTTTTCTTTAAATTAATTTTTTTTAGCATGAAATAAGGGTAAAAAAAATTAACTCACAATCGGTGTGAGTATTCCCGGGTCAAAAATGGTAATTTACTTTTTTTTTTTTTTTTAAGGTGAAATAAAGGTCGCTCGGATCTAAATCAAGTCCAATAAAAAAATAAAGAAAAGCCTGAGTAAGAAAGAATATTTGACGATGACTTCCGTTTCATACACAATTGCACATCAACAATTAATACTAGATAAAGAAAAGCCTGAGTAAGAAAGAATATTTGACGATGACTTCCGTTTCATACACAATTGCACATCAACAATTAATACTAGATAATTATTGATTATTAAAACTACAATAAGCTCGTTAATAGTAGTTTAAAACCAAACTCATTGCTTACCCCAACAAGTAAAAAAGGTGAGCAGAGACTTAGCCTAAATTCTCTACAGACACAAGCAACCACCACATGGTTTCATGTGCACGCAGATGCATTGCTGCAATCCCCTTCCACATTCTACGGTTTGAGTTCAAACAGTCTAAATTGAGTCTCTAGTTGAAAACAATATTTGTGTTGTGTTTAATTTGTTCTTCAATTTTCTATTTATCTTTTATTTTGATAACGTAGTGCTATGTTCTAATGTGTATTATGTAACGAGTCACTGACAATGAAGTGTATGGTTAAGATTCATGTCTCGGTCATAGTCACAAGATTCGCAAATTATTCTCAAATAATTCATTTTTTGGTGATGATGAACCGAACGCCGAATTTTGACCGAATTATTCCTGAATAATTTGCGAATTTTACGAACTTTTCCCGAATTTTACGAATTATTCATGAATTTTTCCCAAAACATTTTTTTTTGGTTCTTTGTAGGACTGAGATTTGTGGTCCGGATAATTCCGAATCATTCCCGAATTATACCCGAATTATTTCCGAATCACAATTTTTTGACCTCGCCAAACCGAATCCGAATAATTCATTTGTCACTATGGTCTCGCCGTCTTGGTCTATGGACCTAAATTTTGAGGCGCTTGTACGGTTGTCTATATATAAATTGCCACAGAGAACTCAAGACTAGTAACTGCTATGAATTAATAATCTATTAGCCGCTAAGCTATGGTTTTAGCTTTATGGAGCAAAAGAGATCTATATAATTATTTATGCCCTAACGGTAACTTAGTAGGCCACAAGACTAGCCTGCTAGGAGCACATTCCAACGACTAAAGACTAAAGAACCATGCATCACTGCTAACATCCTGCTCTATGGAATAATTTAATCCTTGCCTAATTATTTTCTCGGATGACATGAAAGAAAATACCTAAGATTAAAACACAAATTTGATTTTTGAAAAATCAACTATCATTTTTTTTTCTGATAGAGATGAAAGTCAAACTCTTCAACTTTAAATATTCGTGAAAATTTCACATGAATTTCGAGTCTGTGACCGTGAAATTAACAAACGTTTTAGATAGACTTGAGACACTTGATCACTTAAAAAAATTCATATATTTCTTTCTGTAAATAGCAAAGGTTTAAATAGCGTTTATCGCGTCATAGCGGAACGGCCGAAAAAACGACGCTATTGTCATATTGCGCCGCTATAACGCGCTATAGCTAGCGTGCTATAGCGACACTATAGCGGCACTATAGTAGCTCTATAGCGCGCTATTTAGAACCCTGATAAATAGAGTACTCATCAAGTAGGTAAACAAGTAAAAAATAAATAAAAAGAAGCTCTCAACCTAAAATTTCCAACACAAATTCATAATCATATATAATCAATAATTCGTACACTGTTAAAATTAGTATCAGTAATAATTTGTATTGATTAAAGTTATTAATTTGATATAAAATCTCGAATGGGAGGCCTCTAGACATTTCTATTAATATAAGTGGAGCATGTCCATTAGTTACTAAGTTAGAATTTGTGCTATAGTTGGTACCAAATGACTGGTACGATCAAAAGATAATGTTACAGTAACAATTAGAGTGCAAAAACGTGCCGTGCCGTAACTAACACGTTTTGACTTTGGTCTCGTACTGTGACCAAGTTAATTTTTTAACGGCATGTCAAGGGGTGGTCACGGTACGTGAATGGTCACGTCACGTGAGTCACGCCGCATCCAAATGTGTCATAACCAAACGTGACTCGCGTGACCATTTTTATCATAATTTAAGTTAGTTTATTCAAGATTTACCATTTGATCAAGATCTAACGATCCTAATTACACGTGACTCGCGTGACCACGTGTCGTGCCGTGCCGTGCCGTGTTGTGACTAGATCTTTCGCGTGACGTGACGTGCCGTGCTAAATTTTTAAAAGATGGTCATGACACGCGAATGATCACAGCACGGGACACGCGAGTCATGACACGCGTACCATACCGTAACCGTGCCGTTCCGTAAAAGAACCAGCTCCGCCGTGCCATTTTTCCCAATCTAGTGACAATTACTCAATTTACCTAACCTTATAACGACCAAAAGCACAAATATAGTAGCAACCAAAATAACAAACTACACAAGCATAACATCATACAGACCATCCAAAAAAATTGTAACAAAATATGGTATACACTTCCATTAAAATCATGACCAACATAATTCTTCTGTTAGTAAAAGTTTTCCACATCATATATCAATTTGCATCATCTTTAATTTTACACCAAAAACTATAATAAATTAATTACTCACATCTCTAAATTACTTAAAAATATACATTTAACCTTAAGAAAATCTATATATTTCTCTCTAGGCACAATTGGTCCTCTGAGTTCAATACCAATAGATTTTCTTTTACATAATATTGACTTGTGAAATTACTTCAATTATCACGGGGAAACAATAACAAACTTCTACATGCAGTAATTCTCGGTGCGGTATGGCAATTAATGATACTTGGTCGGTGGTCTCCTCCCCTTTCAAAGGAAAAATAAATAGAGTACTTATTTCTACTGTTAACAACTCATTTATGATTAAAATAGATTCAAATTTATTTTCAAGACTAGATGCCTTCCAAGTACAAAATTAGGCAACTATTAGATTTTAGGGTGGATCCCATGCACCTACACCGTCCTACAAAGGCTAAGTATTCAAGACTACTATCTCTGAATCAGGTTCTGCTTCCCTATCGAGTAATCAACTACCTCTGGTAGTGACTTGTTAGTGCGTTGGTAGAAGGAATTAACATTTTAGAACCTCTTTTCCAAAAGCACATAAACCCTCTATCAGTTTCTGTCTTGTCCCAAACATTTTTTATGTTGTTTGAGAGAAATCGATTGATTTTTTTAATGGATGAGTGGAGAATTCAGCTGGAATTAAATTTTGTTTGGAGGTTGGAAGATTCAGTTCAGTCAAGTGAAGCCTAATAATTAGCATGCACAATTTTTTGAGGCTATCATAATATGCATATTACATCTCAATTCGTGCTATGGATTCCTATCTCTATTTTAAAGATTCAACAGTCAATTTGAACCGTTAAACATGAACTCCATATGAAAATATATTTGCATATCAATTTATATATTTTTTTTAAAAGTTTTTTCTATTTTTTTAGATAAGTAGAAAACCACAATTTTTGGATGGTTCAGAATTCTCAAATCAAGTGATTTTTTATCCATCTAAAAAATGTAAAATTTAGTTTTCAAGTAATTTTCATATGAATATCATGTTCGACGGTTCAAATCGATTGCTTGGACCTTAAAAATGAAGATATTAATCCATAACATGGATTCTTGTATAATATGCGTCACTATAATTTATTTGAGCAGAATTCCTTTCTGACCTTCATTAGTTCAGTTTTGTTTCTTTAGTAAGAGAAATATCTTGAAAGTCTAAACTACAAGCTAAAACATTCTTACTTTCCAGCAAGATTGAATAAGTTCTAGCTCATCTAGACTCATGAGGAATATAAAATATTCTTCTTCACCTGAGCTTGATTTCATGTTGGATCAGTGGAATATTTTTGGTTCTTTTCCTTGTCAATAATGTTCTCTGTTGAAGGATAAGTTTGCAGGGAATCATTGTTATGATTTGTTGATCATTCAATAGTTATCTCAGTAATATATCAATGAATTCTAAAACAAAATGTGTTGTTTCATTGGAGGTCAGAAAAAGGCCACAATTTTTCAAAAAAAAAAACATTATTAATTCAACAAGAACACAATTTATCTTTCACATAAAAAATAGAATTTCAATATAATTATGTTGTTGAAAATCAAATTTAGACTAGAAAAGAAACCCACTTATAATCATAGAGTCAAGGTAGATAGGAATAAAATAATAGTAAAAAATAGTAATAGTAATAGTAGTAATTCTAATACTAATACTAATTATATTATGTCTAAACTATAGATCGTAGCGGTCAAAGTCCTAAGCTCTACGTCCTTGACTCCGAATAGCTAGTTTTATAACCTAAAGCCTATGATACTACCCCTAAACAATCTCCAAACAATATTTCGTAGGTCATGGTTATGGTACGTGGATTGTTGACTTCCATGCGCTCCTGTCCGAAACCAACTCCTTGTTGGATACATTTTATTCCTTCAAGTCCCTTTTCACTGCTTCGTCCCATGTCAACCGTGGTCGACCACTGTCTCTCCTTGTGTTTTTGGCATGACTTATAATTTCAGTACGCACCGGTGCCTCAGGAGGCCTTGTTGGAGATGCCCAAACCACTAAAAAGTTGGCTTTTTTTTACTTTTTAGGATTGTTAAAAAAGACCCTTGTTCATTTGCCACTATATTCGAGCATCAATGTAGCGCGCCACTAACAGGGTGACGATCCGGCCCTCGCACATTTAACACCATACCCAGGTCCCGATATGGCGTGTCACTAATGAGGTGACGACCCGATCCTTGCTCATTTAACACCACACCCGGGTTCCGATATGACGCGATTACGCATCAACGAAATATCTATGGGTTCCATTTCATGAAAGAATGGTTGTTTTTCAGCTATTGGTCTATCGTTGGCTCACCACGCCTATCACGACCCTCCTCCTTTAATTTTGATTATTATTTTAATTTTAATTATAATTATTCATATTCCGAATTTTTACCCCATATATGTCACCGGAAAATTACTTACTTGAAGGAAAGTAGACATTGAAATTTGTCACTACTTATTGTTATTTATTATGGGTAACATCATGTATCTACTATCAAACCTAAGAGCTTCTAATTAACCAGGCAATGGCCAGGTGTGTATACCCTGATTTAAATGATAACAAGTCAAAATTATACATCAGATTCAAAAGTCATTGCGGCCACCGCCAATGGATGCTTACTGTCAAGTCTCACTCGTAGAGGGGTCTGTTCTATTGACATGGTCCCTTGCCAATTTCCCCATGGAAATCTCGCGTTGGACTCTCTAATTGGTACAATTTTCTATCTTTTTCTCCTTTTTTTTTTCTCTCTCTCATTTGAATCCTGCTCTGCCCCAATCCCACGTGGCCCGAACAGGGATCCAACGCATCACCTGAGGCCATGTGTGTATTTACCTGATAATGCAACATAAAACAAGAAGAGCTCTCAGAGTCAGAGTCATGTGAAATAATAAAAACATGGCACGCATGGTTTTTTTTTTTTTCACTTGTCCTGATGATGTATTTATCTGGGTGATCCCTTTTTTTTTCTCCTACTATTTGACATTTTTCTAGATTTTTTTGTTTTATTATTATTTTTAATGTTTTTATTCAGATTTAAAAAGACAAAAATAAACAAAAACTTCCAGAGTGTATGGACGTGTCGTGTACTTACAAGTGTTGTGATCGATTTCCGGATTGTTGCGCTCAATTTTTTTTTTTAACACTGCACAGTAATTGTAATTTACTGGCCGACTGGCTCCCATCTCTCTATCTTTGTTTCTTGCTCGGAGATGGAGCGAACAAATCCTGATCTGTTGGTTTCATTAGGCAGGGATTGAAGGTGATTAATTGGCTCTATGCTGGTGTCATTATCTTGTTTCAGACCTTTCTTTGCAGATGGTTCTTGGATCGTTGCAATTGTTACCAAATGCGGGTTTACTGGAGATCCCATGTAACAGATTATGAATAGTACTCTGCTGAGATAATGGAGAAAAGTTTTGACATTTTTTAATTTGCTTGGTTTAAATATTAAATGAATAATTGAATATGCATTTTAAAAAATAAGGTGACCAAATAAAGGAGAAACTAAGTTGATTAAAACATAATATATAGAAATATTGTTTTTGTTCGTTTCGACTCTAAATTAAAAAAAAAAAAACTTGGTAATCGAGAGCTCCATATTGAACTACTTGATAAAAATCTAAAAATATATCGTTAATCGAATAAAATATATTTATTATTTTACTTTCACAAGAAATTGTCCTTATATGCTAAAGCTAATTATGTCACGCTCATAAGCGAAAATATATATCAATTGTCAAAAAAATAAAACATTTGGTACATTTGTAGAAACAAAAAACAAAAATAAAGTACAAAATATTGTTGAGTGTTTTAGCCAAAGTAGATTCCAATAAACAGAGAAAATTCAACATCAACTTCTGATCCTCTTGTACTCTGGATGAATTCTTGGAGTCGATATATTTATGACACTGAAAAGAGTGAGCCTATGGTGCTATGCATAGCAAGGATGGGGTCCGTGCTACGGCTCAAAATTTGACTTTTCAAAATCCTAACGGTCGATCCAACCGTTCAATGTGATAACCATATGAATATGTACTTGCAAACTAAATTTTATATTTTTTCGAATTTTTTTACTATTTTTTTAGATAGGTAGAAAAATCAGTGTTTTCTGAAAATTCTGGACCATCAAAATTCTACCTATCTAAAAAAATAGTAAAAAAATTCGAAAAAATATAAAATTTAGTTTGCAAGTACATATTCATATGATTATCACATTGAACGGTTGGATCGACCGTTAGAATTTTGAAAAGTCAAATTTTGAGCCGTAGCACGGACCCCATCCGTGCTATGCATAGCACCATAGCCTCACTCCACTGAAAATGAATCGAAAATGACAAAAATTAATCCTCTATACACTATTGTCTTCTTTGTCATTACTCAATTTCATTGTCCATGCTGTAGTATTTAAGAACAAACAAACAAAATCATTTAGATACATACCTGCAATTATTTGCTTGGTTGATTGTTTCTTATTTATTATGAAAGAAAAATAATCAAAATATATTTTTAGATTTCGCGCAAAAAAATTGAGCAAAGTTGTCTATAATTTACTGAGTACTCGGTATAACTAAATTAATTCTATATGAATAAAAATGACAGCATATTAACTCAAATGCAACAACAAATTGGCTAATTCGACTACACACAATTCTACAGCAAAGGAATCCACAAACCACCAGCTCCCACTCCTCCAGTTAAACAGGGGGACAAGTAGATTAAAAATACCACGAGTCGAGCAGCCCCACCCGCATGGCCAGCTCTCCCCACTCGACCCCACATGTTTTCTCCTTTCCCCTTCCGCCCCATATAAATTCTCCTCCCCTCCTCCTTTCTACTCCTCACTCCACCCAAATAATCTTCTCCCTTTCTCCCCGCTTCCAACCAAAGAGCCAACAGAAACAAAATCACAAACCGACTTATCAACTAAACACGGACCTACACTGTCCGATCATCATGGTCGACGTCGATCGCCGAACCACCACCTCCTCCATGGGGCTCCGGCGGCTCTCCAACCGTGCTGCCTCCCTCAACTCCCCTTCCGCCTCCTCCGCTCGACACTCCTTCACCTCCCTCGCCTCCAACATTCTCTCTCACCTCGTCTCCTCCTCTGTTCCAATCAGCCCCGGCCTCACTGACCGTGAGCTTGATCACCTGGAGGCATCACTGGGCTTCACCTTCCCTCCTGACCTTCGCACACTCCTCTCTCTTGGCGTCCCTTCCGGCCCTGGATTCCCCGACTGGCACTGCCGGGAATCCATTCGTGCAGCCTTTGATTTCCCCTTGGCTGCAGCATCCCTCCAGGTTGCCAAGTCTTCCCTCTGGCCTAGGTCCTGGGGCCCGCGACCATCTGACCCTGATCGTGCGCTCAAGGCTGCGCGATCAGCCATACGCCGGTCGCCACTATTGATCCCTCTCTTCGACTGCTGCTATGTCCCTTGCCGGCCTTGCCTCGCAGGGAACCCTGTCTTCTATGTGACAGAAGAAAGAGTGCTCTGTTGCGGCCTTGACTTGCTGGATTTTTTCAAAAGGGACCCGGCTTTTGTTTCTACTCCTGAGCCTGTGCAACGGTTTCAGGAGGCTTCTACACCAGCTAACATGAGGAGAAGCCTCGACATAGTTGCAGGGAGATCGCCACGTTGGATCGAGTTCTGGTCCGACGCGGCGTCAGACCGCCGGAGGCGCGATTCCTCTTCATCAGACTCCTCAACTGCTTCCACCTCTTCTTGTTCCTCCTCTGATTTATCAGATCCATCGGGCCAGGTGGGACCGCGTCAGTCTCCGGTCTGGGTCGACTGTTACCTTGATCAGATTGGGTCTGTTCTAAAAGAGGCCGGGTGGGAGGAATCCGACGTCAGCGATATGGTCCACGTGTCAGCGTCGGACACATTTAACGGCGAGGATGTGGTCGTGGTTGACAGTGAATCAGCACTTGATGTATTGCTTGTGAAAGCGGGTCGGTGTTCTGACTCGCTACGGCGAGCCGGATGGAGCTCTGATGAAGTGACAGACGCGTTAGGGTTTGGTCTCCGGCGAGAGAATAAAGAAAAGAAACCCGCGGTGAGGATACCTCGGGAGATTGTGCACAAGATGGAGAAGCTCGCACACTCTGTTGCTCTATCTTGATTAATAGTGGGCGCTAAAATGTGAATTGGATAACAGTGGTACAGGGTAAACGGACAGTCGGACATACGTGTTCTTTTTTTTTTTTGGATTTACTTTATTAACTGAAAGCCCTTGATCTTCTGATGTATTAAGATATATTTAGTTTTTTAATATAGTAAAACAGAGCAGAAACTTAAATTTACACTCTTTGCATTTTCTCTCTTTTTTTTAGCAGTTTTGCTTAATTGTCCGAGGTGAAGATCGATTCTCATTTGATAACAATTTTGAATGAATATAAAGTTTGTCATTTCTGAATTGAAAATTTTATATTATGATTGGGACTGGTATCATATTTTAACCACAATATTAAAAATGTATTAAGCAACTTTAAGGTTGTTTTATCATAAAGTCGATTGAAATTTACACAAGGTTTTATATAAAGATCTTGAAATAAGTCAATAGTTGACTTGTGATTTGTGTGAAATCTGATAGAGAAGCAATCTACATATTCGACAATCCGTCTATAAACTTAAATTTTATTTTTATAGTTTGTTTGACTTGATTTTAGAAATACTACCAATATTGGCAAATTGAGGGCTTAAGACATTTAATGCTTTTGTTAATTTGATGATGCAGTCATGCATAAAATTGAAAAGTCCTATGTTTATATTGAGAAAAAGATGTAATATTCGTTCTTCAAATTGGCTATGCGGTATTGATGTTTTATCTATTAAGGACCACTTTATCCCATTTTATTAAACTCAAATTGCATATCAAAAGAGGGTTTCTAAGCATAAGATAAGCTCGTCTCTGCGTCTCATCCATGCACACACAGTCATATTCTTTGAAATTAATTACAGCAAATATTGCCCAGAATATTCTTTGAAAAATTTAACATCGGTGCATCAAATTGGCTATTCGGTATTTGTATCCCAATTTTAAATTCAAATTAGTTATACTGATTATTGTACAGAATATAATTTACCTACTACAATATTCTGCATTTCCAATATAAAATTTCAACATACTTGAACTCAATTTCAATCTTTTCAGGTTCAGCTTCAAGTGTTTTTAAAATTAAAGTTGGTCATGACTTGAATAGCTGTTTGGGTCCCAGGGTGCTGAACCTGGCTTTTAATCGATGGAACTCATTTACTTTACCTCAGAAAAAGCAAAGCAAAGCTGTGTTTTGTTTAAACTTTGGAGAATTGTAGCACGCACACGCGCGGGTGTAGCATAATTAATTGTGTCGCCAGTCGCCTTGGTTTGGCTGACAGGAAAGAAAAAGGAAGCGTACCGTTTTTCTTTTCCGGGACCGTCTTTTTGTGGAAACGTGAAAGTTCTTAAAATCCCATGTACCGGTTTCGGTTCTGTTCTCGTCTTCTTGTTGGGTAGCGGTGACAGCATCGGGACTTGGTGGTGTGATTCAATGCAATGGCGAAGGCATTTAGACATGAGAGATCTGCAACGGTTTGGGTCACAGGAAAAGTGTTTGAGGATGTTTCATTGTTTCCTATGAGTTTGATGTTGGATTGATCTCTTGAATTTTCATTGTGTCTGTAATTAATTCGGTGTATTTATTTCAAATTAAAACTAGTGTTCAGTAGCCGGGAGTTCAAAATCTACATGAAGTGTGTATGAGTGAGAGTGTTTACAAAATTCATATCCAAAAAATATTGTTGGATTTAAAAATTAAGGCCCTTAATTATGATTTTAGTTTACTGAAATTATCCTATGAACAAAAGCAGAATTATTGTGTATGTCTCTCACCTCATCATATATTTTCATCAGATTTGATTTAGCATGATGTTAGAAATAGTAGGTCATATTTGACAGGCTATATTAAGGAGGAAGAATTTAGTATTTTAGTATAAGATATTTTAGGACGTGTCATTTATAGAGTTATCTTTTTAGAGATTTATGTCATGAAATTATGTCTCTTGTTCTAGCCTCTTCTTTAGAAACCCTAACAAATAATTTGTTGATACCAATTTGTTGAGGGTTTCAGATTCGTCTCTATATCGTGGAAGAAGCATTCAGGCGCTAGGTGTTTCCTCCGCGCACTCGTGCTCCGTGTAAAGACCAAGCAAGAAGATGTTACATTCTTTCAAGATGATAGAAGGTACATCCGTTAAGGTTCATATTTCAGACTATACCACATTTCTCAATGACATTGAGAGAATTGGTATCAAGGTGGACGATGAGGATGGGAGACAAAAGGGGAAGAACTTGACTTCATCATCGACCCATTCGAGCTCTAAGCACAATAATCTAATTGACAACTATTGCAGGAAGAAATGTCACATCAAGGCCGACTGTTTTAAGCTCAAAAATAAACAGAAGGCATACTTAATTTTATTATGATTTAAATTTTTTAATTATACATATTAAAAATTAATTAATTTTATTTTTTTTAAACATTGTATATAATTTTTTTTCTCGTAAAATATTAAATGTTTACTTGTAATCTAGAAGTTAGCAGGGGCGGATCTAAGACATAACCAAAGGTGGCTAAGCCACCCCTATAATTTTAAAATTTTAATTATGCATATAGAAATTTAATTGAATTTTATCTGTTTTAAACTTTGTAAATAATCCAACCACCTTCAATAAATAACATATATTTAGTTATAGTTTAGTAATTAAAGCTCTATTTTGTAGTTAAGAGATATTGAGTTCAAATTTCACTCATAATAATTATGCATTTTAATTTTAGCTAGTTCTATCAAAAAAATTTAGTTCCATTCTTGAAAGTTAGAGTTTCATTTTGTGTGAAAACCTGAGTTCAAATTTTCTAGTTTCGCCGACTGTATCCTTAAATGACACTGACTAGTTATGACAAAGTTACCTTTATCTGAGCAGTTGTTCCTCCTCTGCCATAATAGGAAGCGCACTCAGAAGATGGGATCGGTGCACCGCTTTGTTGGGTGTGATTTGAACATTGTTAATTATCGTGGGACCGGCATCAATGATATGAATAGCCATGGTTTTTTTTTTTTTTTTTGATTTCAGATATGAATAGCCATGTTGATGTGAAATATAAGACTTTGTACTCCACGGGAAGTCCGCAGGTCTAAGTACATTACAAACTTGCAATCATAAATAGATACTCTTTCGTAGTAAGCGAATATTTAGATTTATGGGTGTTTGACTTTCGTGAACAGTTGTTTTGTAAGTTAGTAGCGAGTCCACAGTCGGCCAATTTTATACGAATTTAGAGCAATCACAATCATAGACGTTGAGGTCAGATTCAGGTCTAAAACAAAGATTTTTTTTATAAACAATAATTAAATTTTTTTTTTTTTTTACGAAACCAACATGATTATTTTTTTTCGGCAAAAATTATAAGAACCGAAATGTCATTTTGGTCCCTTTTTGGATTTTCTGTGGTACTGGTTTCACAAATTTTCATATGAACCGCCACAGAAAATCTAAAAAGGGACCGGACCAAAATGACATTTCGGTCCGGAATAAAAAAAAATAGCGGACCAAAATGCTATTTCGGTTCTTATGGTTTTTGTAAAAAAAAAAAATAATCATGTTAGTTTCGTAAAAGAAATTTTTTTAATTATGATTTATAAAAAAAATTCTAAAAGAAATGGTAATTTAATTTGAAGGTCAATCCATCTCGTGAGGTTGATACGACCAAACAACTAAAATAGGACATTAACGAATCTTCTTTGAAACATACGAGGTAGAAAATTTCACCAAAATTATAATAGAGGAAAGCACAAATGTCTTATTTTTTTTTTTTTGCCTTCATCATGCTTTCTTTTAAGATATAAATAATTTAAAATTTAAAACTTAAATATCAAAATAAAATCATTAAATATAATTTATATCATTTTCTTTATCACATGAAAAAAAAATAATGACATTTTAACTTTATTTTTATTGATTTTAAGAGTTTGTAAAAATATACTAACGTGAATAGTTTTTTAACATTAATTTTTAACTTATTAATTTACTTAAAAAATAAAAAATAATAATTTTTATGTACATGTAGTATAGATCGCATCTAACGATTTTAATTTGATATTTAAAATTTTTATTAATAGAAAATTAAAAAATTAAAGCAAAATAAAAAATAAAAAAATAAAAGACATTTATATCGTCCTCATTACAAAATATCAACAAATATTTTATCTTCAAAATTGTATATACTATTAATTAGACATTCTTCCACCTTTCAGTATACTTGTATCATGAACGTAATATTTTACTAATTTCTTTGTATTTGTCAACAATCCTAATTAAGTAATATAATAAATTGGATGCCTAGTCATCTAATTTTTTTTTTTTCCTTCTATCAACAAAAATATCGTGTTTTTTTATTATTTTTCTCGATTAAGTCTCTCGTCGTACTTTTTTAAAAATTACAAGTCTTTCAATACAATTTGCTCCGAGTGCTGCAAATACAAATCATTGAAATGCTTTAACTTATGCTTTAATATAGTAATTTATTTTTTATTTATCTTTCTTAGTATTCACGGGTCAAAATTTGTCAAAATTTAATTTATCTCTCTATAAATACATTTGAATCAATTGAGGTAATTTTATTTAAGATCACTCAACTATATTTTATGCTTTAATATTGCCATGAGTTTCGATTTATCTCCATAATAATCAGATTCAAGTTTTTTAAAAATGCAATTAAAATTGTGTAAATCGATTAAACGATTTTTTGGAACTCCTTTGCGTGAAGTTAATTAACAAATTTAAAAAAACAGATTTAATGGATATTGGATGATCAATGGGATTAAACATGGAAAAAAGGGTTACAACCATTTCTCTATTACGGCTTTTAACGGTTATTTAACGCCGTATATTCTAATTTATTGAAATTGTCATTATTAATTGTCATTTATTGTATTGTAATTGTATTAGCTAAATACTGTTTAAGCATTATATTGCCATAATTAATATTGTATTAGGTTATGACTTATGAGTGAGGCTATGGTACTATGCATAGTGCATATTGGTTCGTACTATGGATCAATATTTTCATTTGTAAAATCCAAACAATTAGTTTGAAACGTTCAACATGATTTCATATGAGAATACATTTGTAGATCAAAGTTTACGTTTTAATTAAAATAATTACTATTTTTATAGATGGGTAAAAAATCACTTGATCTAAGTATTCTAGATCATTCAAAAGTAGTGTTTTAATTTCTACCTATCTAAAAGATAGTAAAAAATTCTAAAGAATTGTATAATTTAGTCTGCAAGTAATATGAATATGAAAATTACGTTCAGTGGTTTAGATTGAATATATGAACTTTGAAAACAAAAATATTAACCTGTAGTACGGACCAATCTGCGTTATAATTGCCATTATTTATTGTTAAGTATATAGATGGTTTATTTTTGAACTTTCTAAAGCTAGAAAAATAGACCTTAAAAAATTACTCGGACCAAGATTTAATGACGCTATATCTCATTTAGCCGTTAAACCATTAAATAACCACCCCGTCATCAAATGTCAAATATTTTTGAAAATTTCTTTATATCTCAACAATTTATCCAAATTGATATTAACATATTCATTTAAAATGCAATTGATCAAATATCAATCCGTATAGAGCACATATTTAATTAAGTTGCATATACTTAAAACCATCTTGAATGCTGATCAAAACTAAAAATTTTGAAACCCTCCTGACAAAATGAACATTTTTCCCCTTAAATTGTTATTAAAATCCAAGTTATATAAGGTGGTTAGACGGCAATAGTTTGAGAAATCAATTCAAAACTGTGCCTAACAAAATTAATTAAAGTTCAATCATCGTAGAAGAACAAAACAAAGGCACGGTGACAAATTTAAAAGAAGAGCAATTAACGGTATCGGGACCTCTATTTAAATTAACCTAAAAGCTGTCCAATCCTTCAATTTGAGTTTAAATTTCCTTAAATCCTATCATTATCAGTCTCTTAAAAAGTATTTTCCTAATGGTTGTTTCAAACGACTGCATTGTTAAGCTCGCATTATGTACAACTCAAAATTTCGAAGATATACTAGGATTTTTATTTTATTTTATGAAATTAAGATTTAAATTTTCACCAAAGAAATTGATTATTTTTTTCTTCAAAAAATAAATGGAACCCCATCAATAATGGTACGGGTCCAACAGGTTCAGGTTTCTGAAACTGCACTGCGGTTTCAGTATTTTTCAGACATTAAACACCATCTTAATCATAAATTTGCTCGAAAACTGTTGGAACCGTACTATTAGTGTGGTTCCATCAGCTTGTCCATGGTGAAACTGCAAAAGTCAATCAATTCGTTTCTCGAAAATTTGATTTTTTTATTTTCTAAAATAAAAGGTCCCAAATACTTGGTGAGAACCATACCATTGGTGTGGTTCCATCAGCCTGTCTTTGATGGAAGAACCGCATAAGCCAATCAATCCTTTTCTCGAAAATTTAATTTTTATTTTCTAAATAAAAAGAATCCGAAATACTAGGTAATTCTCATCCCAAAAAAATTATACTGTCATAATTCATTTAATTAAAAGGAAAAATTATCCCAAAAAGGAAATACCCTTATTTATGATTCCCTCGTGGGATGTTTCTCAGCCAGCCTAACCAACCAGGACCGCTCAAACAGCTATTAGGTGTAAAGCAGGATCAAGTTTGGCGCATTTGCTCCTATAGCAAGCATCATGTGATGTACCATAAATCAATTCTCGTATCTATAATTGAATTGCCGGGTGATATCCAAGCAAAGTTGTTATTAATGGCATTTCGACACTTGTCATCATGAAAATATCGTGTCTCTGATCTGTATCTTCTATCTTGTCTACCAGTTCTATAAAGCATAAATATTTTTTTTTGTTAAATTTGGCCCAATTAGCTTGGTTCATGGAATTCAGAAGATACTTTCAAAAGTACTAGCTGTGCGTTTGCAAAAGAAAATTGATTAAATTGTAACTCAGGTGCTGACTGGCTTCATGAAGGGACGACACATCACAAAGGCATTTGTGTACGCACAAGAGCTGGAATTCGGATCCAGTGAAGTAACTCAATCTTTGGGTTTTGGATCGAGACCGTCTGATTTGAATCCGCGAAAATCCATTTCTGAAGTGAGCGCACACATTCCGACGACGAATTCAAATTCCGAGACAATCTCGAGCGACAAATTCGAATTGGACGGTCTCAATCCAAAACCCAAAGATTGGGTTACTTTAGGGGATCCAGACCCGAAGAGCTGCTACACTATGCTAAAAAGACAAACACGAAGTTGGGTGTGTTCAAAACCAATGTTCACAAAGCTTTCAATACTCTCGATTGGAATTTCCTGTCTAAAGCACTGGAGGCAATTGGGTTTTCCAACACTTGGATAGAATGGATTAACAACTTAGTGTTGCAAGGGACTTCTCAAATTCTAATTAATGTATTGCTCGGAAGGAAAGTCACACTAAAGAGAGTACTCCGTTAAGGGGATCCACTATCTCCCTCTTCATTATAATGCCAATTATATTTGTGCCTAGATGGATGTCTAAATTGGTCCAGAGCAACGCACTTTGAATGCCAATCCCTAACATGCAGCCTTGTCTCCTCTACGCTGATGATGCAATCTTTTTTGTCAAGCCAGAACAACAACAACAACTTCAGATTCTAAAGACGGTACTAATTAGTTTCCAACAGATATCGGGTCTCGCAGTTAGTCTTGACAAATCGGAACTACTGGTAACAGCCACAACAGAAGCAGAATTGCTCTGCACTTTGCAGATCATGGAGTGTAAGATGGGAACCTTTCCGTCAAAGCACTTAGGTTAGCCACTTTCTGATTCAACATTACCAAAGTCAGCCTTCGTGCCACTAATTCAGAGGATCAACAAGCGTCTTACGGGATGGTCAGCGGAGTTTTTATCTATGGCAAGCAGAATTCTCCTAATCAACACGGTACTGTCTTCAATACCAGTGTATTTCATGTCCGCTATGCTTCTGCCTCAGTGGGTGTTAGAGGAGATAGATCAAACGCAGAGAAATTTTCTGTGGCATGGGGCCAACATAGAAACACGGAAAATTCACTTAGAAAACTGGTCCATTACCTGCACGCCAAGGAAACTGGGTGGTTCGGGAGTAATAGATATCAGAACTTTCAACCTAGCACTTCTAACAAAGTGGAGATGGCAATGGCACGAACCAAAACAAAATTCATGGAAGCAGCTCATGGAAACGCTTTACTGTGAAGAAGGAGAACAGTATATTACAAACTTTTTCCTTTTTGACAAGCACCTCAAAGCCACAGAAAATTTCTTCAACACATTTTCTCAATGGGAACCGGTAGTGGGGGACTAAATTCTGCTTTGGGAAAACAATTGGGGACAAGGGATTTTGAAGCATCAGTATCCGACACTATACACCTTCGTTCAGAGAACAGACACCACATTGCAACAATTTGCCCAAGTGCAAGACATCTCATCTTTCTTCAAACCGATACTATCTGAACAAGCCTCAGAAGAGCTCCAGGATCTGAACCGGATCATCACTGTTTTTCGTCAGCAAAGGAATCAACAATATTGGCAACAACACATGATGACATTAAATGGAAGCTGACCAAGGATGAGATTTTCACAGTAAAATCAGCTTATCAAGCATTGAAGAATGGTCCCCTGATCCACTCTGACGTACATCGCCTGTGGAAAATCAAGGCTCCTCCTAGGTACAAAGTGTGCGAATGGCTGCTTCAAACCAATAGAATTCTGACGACATACAACCTTAAAAGAAGAGGATACAGCATGCCGGGCCTATGCTATATATGCCGAAGAAGTGACGAGTCAATTGTGCACTTGTTCAGTCAATGTTGCATCATTACTGATATCTACAGTGCTATACTAGAAGGTGCCACAGCAACAGTTCGAGCAAAGTCCATGGAAAATGCAATCAACGCAATTACAAACAAAGAAGTGCCTAAGAGCATTAGATCAATGCTGGTAAAAGCACACTTCGCAATCTGGTGTGAGAGGTGCCACAAAATCTTCACAGGACAGTCCAGAGATACTCGGGTTCTCATACAGGAAATACTGGAAGAATGGAGGCTGTCTCAAGGGAGCCAGAACAATAGACGAAATAATAGCTTGAGAGAATTTTGATTAATTAAACTATTTATGTAGGTCAATTTTTCTTTTTTCTTTCTTTGTTTTTCTTCTTTTTTCCTTATCGATTTTACTTTACTTTTGTAATTCGAGTTTCCTATCGGAAACTCAACTTATGTGATCAATTGCGGTTAATGAAATAGAGGCTCAACCCCTGTTGTTTCCTAAAAAAAAAAAATTGGAACTGGCGAATAATTAATCATGTAGATTTAAATTATTTGTCCTTCCCAAAGGAGAAAAAAAAATGTATATTTTATATATTGTTTTATTGTACATAACCTTTCTTAAAAGTATTCGATACATTAAATTTTTTGTCTAAGATTCACAACGTCTTTTTTTACAGATAAAAATCGCCAAGATTCAGTTACTTATTATTTTGGTAATTAGAAACTAAAAACACCAAAAAGATCAAATAAAAAAATATGAATAATTAGTGTGTTAGAATTATAATATATAAATATGATTATATATCAAATTTTTAATTATTCTATTGGTAATAACTAGAATATTTTCGTACTAATGTATTTAACTGAATTAACCGAAGAAAAATCTGGTCAGGTTGATTCGGTTTCTAATTTGGTTGATTTGTTTATTTAATTGGTTTGGTCTTTTTTTGTTTGAAAGCTTCGCAGACGCTGCGAGTGTAATTAGTTTGGTCTTATTTGTGCAAATCGAAAAAATATTAATTCAAGCTGAATCTGAATCAAACTGATGAATAAACTTTGAGCAGAACTCGCCAATAAATACATTCTTATTTCGAGACGTTGATTTGAAACTGTACTCATAATTATTTTTACATGCCCGCAATTAGAACAATAATAAAAGATATATCTAGACCCATCTATGATTGAAGAGCGAATGGACAGAAATGAAAATAACAAAAAGTTGAGGGGCATTGAAGAGCTTAATAAATAAATAAATATTGGATGCCAAATTGCCAACCCAGACGCTGAAGTCCAAGCTGTTCTCATTAAAAGGTCGGATCCATTTGTAACATGAAAGTGCAACCGCATTTTACAATGCCAGCGCTTGATACGTGGTACGAAACTTTATCCTGTTTAAGTTCCGACATATATGATCAAAATATTTATGAAGATACAATCATACAAAGTAGAACTATAGAAGCCTGTTAAGGTGGTAAGTACGGACAAAGGTACCACCTACCAACTAGGAACCTCAAATGATTCACCAAATGCCACAGCTCAACCCACACGAGGCCTCATTTTTTTTTAATGGAGACACTCTCTGGCAAGTAGTGATTGCATGCATGATTTATATCTTGTGTTTCAAAACAACCGGATGTACCAACAGACAGAGTATAATTATTCAACAGATAAAGTATATCTAATTAATCTTGAAAAGTTTATATATATATAAAATAAAGATGTACATTGCAAAATAAAAGTGTACTAATATATGAGATGAATTAAAAAGGCAATACTAAAACAATATAAAATTTAAAATGCCAGCATGAAGTATCGTGTTAGATTTAAATAAAAAAGAAAAAAAAGACACCCACACAAGTCACTCTTATACCATTATTAAGGAGAATATATAATGAAATATTCATGTCCGCAATACAAAAAACACGAGAGATTTATTAGTCAAAATATGGATTGCGCAATCATTCTTCGTCAAAAGTAACCGATAGAATCACATCTTCCGACTCCAATCAGTAGGATCCCTTCTCGTCCTCGTGTCAATGATGTTGGTGTCAAATATTGTGTGTTTCATAAATGTGTCGTACGGTGTCAGTACGTATAAAATAAGAAATATTACAGTAAATTTCAAAAATTATAATATTAAGGGTAAATGATTTGTAGATATTTTCTTCCCCATTTTTTCAATCTTTACCTCTTTTTCTCTTTATTCAGAATTATTTCACCAAAAATAATACATAATAAAATTGTACTAAAATTCAGCAGGAGACATTTGTCTATCCTGATTTATTTATTTATTTCAAAATATATTTTCATTTTATAATGTTTTATTCTAAAAAAAAAGTTACAAAAATATGTGTTGTGTTACTAATTATACATTTATGTCTTATTATAAAAAAAATATTATCCACCTTATTCTATTTTTTGGCTCTGTCCCAGCGGACAACATAGCAAACCTAAATCTCAAATCTATAACGTGTTTAAATCTGGATAAGTTGCTAGTTGCACTTGCAAGTTAAAACTGATAAAAATAAATTGCAATTTGCAACCACTTTTACTAGTTAACTGTGCCAATGTGTACTGCTTGAGAAATACGACGTCCCGCTTCCCAATGTCAACAAATAATTTATTTATTCTATAATTAAATGCCACTGGGCAAGAGGAGACGGAGAAAACCATCTATATATCCAATTAATTATTAAGTTGCTTCTTTCGAGATTTTGCATTTGGAAATAGAATCTTTTTAAGTTTCCGTCATTAGTCTACGACGGCAGTATCACGTTTTTGACGGTGAAAATTCGGTTTAAATTTTTTACAGATGCCGAAATTGAAAATTTTAACAGAGAACATAATTATTAGAAATGAAATTTAGTCTACGAATTTGCACTAAAATAATCTTAAGTTGATATGTTAAATATATCATGCAGTACGTCATTTTGTCTGAAAGAACTTATAAATTCATAAAAGAAGTTGAGCTTTTAAGACTATTAATCATATAATATTGTATCACATTTGCTGTTATCCGTCTTATCTTTTATTTTATTTTTATTATTATGATCGGACAGTTGTGTAATTTTATCTTCTTACTTACAAATATGCAGTATTTGTTAATGATATATATAAATAAGTTTAATTTTTAAGTGATGCAACTTTTATTTATTTCTGTGTAGAAATTTTCACACTGATTTATCATATCAATTATTTTCCATATGGACTCCGTTTTTCATCTTATTAATTCACAATAAAAACTACAAAAACTGTTGGTTATAAAAAGAAGCTGATGGTCAGAATTTTTCTCAGAAGAGTTGCCGAAATTTTTTTAGTTACCACCTCAATATTTAAAAATTCTTACTTTATTAATGATTTCTGCAAAATTAAAATGTTACCAAGTGCACAATACCAAGCTCGCACGAGTTTCCTTCTGTTTCAATTTAATATGAGCGAATTTGAGCTAGAAACTCATGCACAACTTGGTGTTGCACATGACTCCTTGGTCATGCGCAACTTGGTCTTGCATGCGCACATAGTAACTTTTAAATTTTGCATAAAAGAAAACTAAAGTCTGAATTTTGAAGTATTGAGGTGGTAACTAAAAAATATCGGAAAGAGTTGAAACTTTTTTGTACAACTTTAATTCATATTAGTTAATTCTATGAAAATGATACATCAATTGTCTTACTTTTATATGAAGATGAATCTAATGAAAATGGTCATAAATACATATTTTCTTTAGTTTGGCGAAGGTGCTAAGGATGGCATAAGATATTTTGTGTTATTGTCTTGAAAATCTATTAAGTTGACTTAAAACGACGACTTCAATCTGTTAAAACCGATCTACTTCGTCATTGATGCGTTTACAAGCAAAAAATTAAAATTTTTTATTTCATTTAGTATAAAGTCAAGCGTTCAAATATTGATAAAAAATAAATGTATTAAAATGAACTTAAAATTTTTTTTTTTTTATCGCTTGATTCTATACTAAATGAATTCGAAAATTTATATGTAAACACATTAATGACGAAGTAGATCGGTTTTAACGGATTAAATTAGTCGTTTGAAGTCAATCCGATAAACTTTTAAGACAATAGCACGGGATGTCTTATGCAATCTCCACCTCAGTCAATCTTTTTTTTTTAACTCTAATAAGTTTTGAAATAAAAATAAGAATAAGAATTTAAATATTCTAACTTTATATATTTATAAAGAATCTTTTTATTAGATATCTGGAGCCTCCGACCTCCTAAATAAAAAGAGAGAAAATTTCTTGGCCAACTCAACATATATATTGTGTAAGAAATATCTTTTAATTAGTCTTGCATTATTTTCCGGACAATTAGAATTTTTGGAATATGCCGTGTAGAGATTGCAATTTCTGAATATTCATTGCTATCGATCAATGCAATAAAGACACTGCTTCTTTGCACGCTACACGAGAGATACCACACGGCCACGCTCTTTCTCGTAAGAATCCAATGATGACTTGTGCAAAACTTCATTACAATTTTAAACTCAACGATAGTACAAAGTTAAATATTTGATTAAAAGTTCGGTAACATGTCATTGCACGTGACAGTATCCTATGAAATTATTTCTAGGAATATGTGCGGACTTCAAGCTGTTTTAGGTTTCTGTTTATTTTATGAACTGTAGTAGGGTTGAAATAATTACCATTCGTGCAGGGGAAATATTTTCAAAACATGATACTAGAATAACCAGTACCTCACGTGCATAACAAATTAAGAATGAGCAATTTGCATTATTCGAAGACAATTCCTAAACGGTAATTAGGTAATTTAGACAAAGATGAAAAGTTATATATTTCACATGCTCTTAATCTGGTAATTCAATTGGTTATATACTTATATAAGTGTGAGTATTATTATCTAAAATAGAGATATATTTGGAATTTTTCAATTTGTCATAACCGAATGTTATCATTAATATTGCCACCTTTGTTGCACACAAAAAAGATGTATTAAAAAAGTACAATGCATGCATGGTTATGGTTTTCAATACCCAAAATTAATAAAATCAGAATATTGGAAATTGATTATATGTTAGAAGATTACAACATAGGTAAAAGCTAAGAACGGACTTTAATTTTGTTAATTATTACTTTTTAAAAACACAAACTCATTCAAAAAAAATCCACTGTGTGCGTATATATACCCGTCTAATCTTGTAAATTGAGATGATCATTTATTAGAGAGAAAAAAAGGCCTTTTTTGTGATGAAATGAAGGCCTTTTTTTTTTCTTTTTTTTATAAACTTCAACCAATACTATAGCTAGGTTTGCTATATTTGTTTGCTTTGGAGGTGCTTAAACCAGCTTGCTGGGAAAAACTGATGTATGTATTTAAAATTTCAGCAATGAAATGGGCTTTTGCCTCTTTTAAAAAAAAAAAATAAACTTCAACCAAAAGCTGATTTTTAAATTTATATTTCCAAACGAAAAAAAATATTTAAGACCAACTATGTTATTGATATTCTCTGTAAATTGAGATTTGTTATAGAAAAATATTATTATTGTTTTTTTAAGTTAGTGGCTTTAAATGCCTACTAATAATTTATAAAAAAATATTTATAATAAAACAAATGACCGTAATTTCTAAATCTACTTTTCTATTTTCATTAAATCTTCTAAACTACTCTAATACCTTAATTCCCATCTCGCTCCACGACCGGATCGGCTTCTTCGACCGTCTTCGCGCTCTGACGACGACAATATTTACACACCGTCACGCTCCAATCGAGATGTAAATCACCCTACTACTTTAATCGCCATCTCACTCCACGATCGGATCTGCTTCTTCGATCGCCGCCGCACTCAGATCTACTCACCGTCGCGCTCCAATCAAAATAATGACTCAACGCTCCGAACTCCGATGATACCGCACTCTCGGCTCCGGTCCCTCCTCTCTCCCTCATTATTGTTGTTATACTGCAAATTAAATTCACATCCACTGCTATACGAGCATTTCCATCGGTGCAATTAACTTACAATTTCAACCAGCTGTCAGATATAAAGAGAAATTTCACTTCAATCTTAATTGCATAACCGCTACATCCGTGAAATGAGTTTTAATTTCATTTATGGCCACGCTAGCGTATTTTTTATTTATTTTTCTTCTTCTCAACAATATTCACCGCCTTTCTCCTTTTCTCTTCCTAGCCATGACATCTCTTCTTTATCTCTCCTCTTTTCTTCTCTCAACAGTGGGTGTCCATGTCTTCTCCCTTCCATCTTTATCTATGTCTCTCTTCCTCTCTCCTCTCTCTCTCACCCCTCTCTGAATTGGGGTTTCAACTTTTTTTTTGGCTTTGAAGCTCGTAGTCACGTATTGCATATGGAAATAATATTACAGTGTTTTCTTGATACGCTCTATGTCGAAACACAGAAGCAAAATATAACTAACATAGTTCATTCAACATAGCAAAACAATTATCATCATCATAAACTCACTCATATAAGTACCAAGTGCTTCTTTACCTAAAACATAAAACCATTAAAATTCCATGAAACAAAACCAAAATTGCAATGAGAAAGAAAGAAAGAAAAGCTTGATCAAAGAGATATAATCCCATGTCGTCATCACTCTCCTCTTTCTCTTTCTCCTTTTTATCTTCTTTCTTTTCCTCTGCAGCAGCAGATCCACCGCCAGATGCAGTTATGTACTGGTATTAGGCTCATTAAAAGTTTGGAAGGGAGCACATGCCCATCTAGATGGATATACTTAACGAACATAGGTTTTTATAGAATCCATATACTTAACGAACCAGCAGCACATGCCCATCTAGATGGATCTTGTTTGGAAGGGAGAATTGCTTCCCATATTTCTGTAATCTTCATTTCGCGAGTCCATCTAAATCGTCAAAAATCAAAGTCAGAGAGAACGAAAGACAACCTTTTCTCTTTCTCATGTATTTTTTCTGGGAACGTGTAGAGTAAAGTGAATAGAAAGTAATATCTCTGAAAACGTGTACAGTACAGTGAAGAGAAAGTCATTTCTATTTTGGAAAGAAGAGAGAAAAGAACAGTTGGACAACCAATATAAATTAAAGACTTTGTCTGTGGATTTTTTGAAAGCGATTTGCAAGCTTTCATAATATGAAAGCGATTTGCAAGCTTTCATAATATGAAAGCTTTCAAATTATGGAAGACCTCTGCAGCGCTGAAAACAAAAATAAAATTACCAGCACGGATTTTGTGATTGCCATATCAGACTTTGCAATTACATTTGAAAGCCGATGAAGATTCTCTACAAGTACTATAACACACGATCTCAGTCGTTTGTTAAGAATTTTGCACGATTTAGAGCATCTTTATCGACTTTCAAATGGAATTGCAAAGTCTGATGTGACAATCACAGAATCCGTGCTGGTAATTTCATTTTCGTTTTCAGCACTGCAGAGGCCTTCCATAATTTGAAAGCTTCCATATTATGAAAGCTTGCAAATCGCTTTCAAAAAATCCACAGACAAAGTCTTTTATTTCTATTGGTTGTCCAACTGTGCTTTTCTCTCTTCTTTCCAAAATAGAAATGACTTTGTCTTCACTGTACTGTACACATTTTCAGAGATATTACTTTCTCTTCACTTTACTCTGCACGTTCCCAGAAAAATACAAGAAAAAGAGAAAAGGTTCTCTTTCGTTCTCTCCGACTTCGATTTTTGACGATCTAGATGGACTTGCGAAATGAAGATTATAGAAATATGAAAAACAATTCTCCCTTCCAAACAAGATCCATCTAGATGGGCATGTGCTACTGGTTCGTTAGGTATATGGATTCTATAAAAACCTCTGTTCGTTAAGTATATCCATCTAGATGGGGATGTGCTCCCTTCCAAACTTTTAATGAGCCTAATACCAATACATAATTGCATCTGGCGGTGGATCTGCTGCTGCAGAGGAAAAGAAAGAAGATAAAAAGGAGAAAGAGAAAGAGGAGAGTGATGACGACATGGGATTATATCTCTTTGATCAAGCTTTTCTTTCTTTCTTTCTCATTGCGGTTTTGGTTTTGTTTCATGGAATTTTAATGGTTTTATGTTTTAGGTAAAGAAGCACTTGGTACTTATGTGAGTGAGTTTATGATGATGAGAATTGTTTTGCTATGTTGAATGAACTATGTTAGTTATATTTTGCTTCTGTGTTTTGACATAGAGTGTATCAAGAAAACACTGTAATACTATTTTCATATGCAATACGTGACTACGAGCTTCAAAGCAAAAAAAAAAAAAAAAATTGAAATCCCAATTCAGAGAGGGGTGAGAGAGAGAGAGGAAGAGAGATAGATAGAGATGGAAGAGAGAAGACATGGACACCCACTATTGAGAGAAGAAAAGATGAGAGATAAAGAAGAGATGCCATGGCTGGGAAGAGAAAAGGAGAAAGGCGGTGAATATTGCTGAGAAGAAGAAAAATAAATAAAAAATATGCTGACGTGGCCATAAATGAAATTAAAACTCATTTCACGAATGTAGAGGTTATGCAATTAAGATTAAAGTGAAATTTCTCTTTATATCTAACAGTTAGGTTGAAATTGCAAGTTAATTACACCGATGAAAATGCTCTTACAAAATTCTATCAAAATAATCACAATGCATCATATTCATTCCAATCCGAATATATATATATATATATATATATATATATTAGGAGAGGCCGTAGGCACATTCAATTCGAATCGAATTGACCGATAGAAATAACATATCATAGTTGCTCTGTCATTATAATTATGGCACTGAATACGGACTCCTTGGAACCTGCTACTATTGAACGAGCTTGACAGATTTTCTCTCTAGAATCTAGACCTATAGATCTGAACCAAAATATGAAAAGACTCTTACATTCGATACCACGCTTTCTCTTTAATGATTCGACATTATATATCAGGGGCAGACGTTTACAGTTTGCCTGCAACGCAGGATTCTTCGAACAGTCTCACCTCTTGATTCTTGAGTCTTACTCTTGCTGTCCTGACAATTATTACTTGCCATTATTTTTGTTTCATGACAGTACAATAGAAAAGCTGCTTCCACGAGTGACGAGTCGACCGTTGAAGTCATCTCTATCACTCAACTAGCTATCATCACGCGACCCCAGTCACCGACGAGGTGACCACTCTTCCGTTTCACACATGGATTGTTGATTTGATATTGTTTTGATACAATTACTTGGGTACATTTAATTGATAATTTTGTAGCTATATATTTTACATTTAGATAGATAAAATTATTTTATACAATTGTGTATAATTAAGTAACAATTTCAATTTAGTAAACACTATTTCTTATAGATTTATACACAAAAATTTGAAGAATAAAATGTAATTTTTTTGTAATGAAACAAAATAAATGAACAACATTCATTAAAGGTATTTTATGGAAGACAGCCATCATATGTAAATCACATTCTATAAAAGAAAATAAAAAAATACTTTTTTTTTTCTAAATCGATCAGTCAATATTGAATAGCTAGAAGTGTGTGTTTGTGTCATTTCTATATTAAATCTAACACCAATATTACCTCTTGGGAACTTAATTTGCCAAAAAAAAAAAAAGGGCTACGGTTAAAATGGTGACAAAATATATTTAATATTGAACTAATTTTATTCACTAAAATGAGACGAGCATTTTGGACAAAGATCATCTCAAACAGACGTACAGATAGAGAGATATACAAGTCCAAAATATAAAATTATTAATTTGTCACGATACTTTTCAATTTAAAAAATTTTAAGGGCTACAATGTAAAGCACTTCTCAAGCTGTTTTTTTTTAATATCTTCAAGTATCTTAAAGTATTTAATTGACCCTTTTAAACATGACTAAATGCCCAATAAATTTTAATTTTTTTTGACAAAGAAATGTGAAGGTCCAATCTTCAAATTTCATTAAAAGAACACAAGATGTGTCAGAGTTTTACATAACCAAAGGAAAGAAAAAAAATAAAGCAAATGAAACAACAAATTACATAAGGACATACATACAGGAACTTAAAAACTTTTAGAACTTAAGTTAACAAAAAGGGACTCATCCTCATAATGTCGTCACAAAATGATTCTTGATATCAGTCAGGATTGCGCAAACCAGCTTTTGTATTCTTCCTTTATCTCTTCCACAAGTATCTGCACCGGTCTATCCTTATCTGTGAAGATCCTTCTACATCTCTCCCTCCAAATAACAAAACAGATTACCATTTGCAGCGCCCTTTCGTTTTTATGTGGTGATTTCAGCAGATTCCAGTCATATCTTTTTATTGTGAGATTTGCACTGTGTCTGAACTCCCTCATTGACTCCCTTATTCCTCTCTGAATCTCCTTCGTAATCCTACAGCGGTGAAACAAATGCTGAGTTGTTTTTGTCTCTCTTTTGCACATAACACATCTACTGACCAGTGTCCATCCTTTTTGCATCAGGATTTCTACTGTCAGTATCCTGTTCTGCAACATCAGCAATGTGAATATCTGCACTCTTTGTGGTCCTTTCACCTGCCATACTCTGGAGAGATATGTACTGATATGAGGGCTGCTTTCCAGTACATCATAGTAAGATTTTACTGTGAAAATTCCAGTTGTTGTCCATCTCCATGTAATTTCATCTTTAGCATGTTGTTCCCCAACAGTTTGCTGTGTGAGCTCTGCCAGTAGAGTCTGATATTGTTCTATTGCCTGCTGTGTTAGACCTTGCGCTACCTGTATATTCCACTGACCTTCCTGTCTTGCTTGTTGGACACTCATGTTCTTTTGACTTGCAAAGAAGAAGAGATCTGGATACGTTTCACACAGTGGTCGCGTCAACCATCTGTCTTTCCAGAACCTGATATGTGTACCCTGTTCCCAACTGTGATAACATGAAACTTCCATCAAAGGTATTGTACATGCTATGTCTGACCAGAATAGTGTTTTTGTTTCCAATTCCCATGGCCTGGTTGTAGGTTGCAGTTTGAGCATCTGCATCCATAGGGGCTTCTCTACATGTAACCATTTCCATACAATCTTTTCCAGCAAGGCCTTATTCATTGTATATAGGTTATTGACCCCTAATCCTCCTATGTGCTTCGATTTTGTGACAATGTCCCATGATATGAGGCCTATGTACCTTTTCTTTGGTCCTTTGTGTCCATGCCAGATGAAACCCCTTCTGATCTGTTAATTTTTTTGATAACCCATTTTGGTAACAAGAAGGTCAGCATCATGTAGATTGGTAGTGTTGTTAGGGTCGAATTGAGCAAAGTCAGTCTACCTCCTATTGATAGCATAGATGCCTTCCATGTTGTTAATCTGCTTTCTACTTTGTTAATCAATGGTTGGTAGCTCTCCCTCTTTAGCCTCTTATTTGAGAGTGGCATACCTAGGTAAGTGATTGGGAATTGTGCCACCTTGCAACCCATTATTTGTGTCATGCTCTGAATGCACTCGTGTGGCTGTTGTGATTATGAATTCTGATTTTTGAAGATTAATCTTCAGACCATATAGCTCTCCAAAGATGTGTATTATTATCAGTGTTCTAAATAGCGCGCTATAGAGTTTTTGGACCCTAAACGCTAAGCTATGGCATGAAAATACGCTAATTGCGCTACGGCCGCTATAGCGGTAATAGCGGTCCGCTATAGCGCATAGTGTGTAGCGCGCTATTTGCGTGCTATGCATATTGAGTTTTTTTAGACAATTTATATGGGCTTAAATAAAGATCCATAAAATTTATTTTGTATAGAAAAAAAAATAGAATGAATCATGATGCTTAAGATATTTTGAACCATGGACTTTTGTACTAGTTCAATATGAATATTATAATTTCTTAATTAATTTGGTGTTATTTATTGTTCTATGAAACTTTAGATAATGTTAATATATAGTACAAATATATAATATAATTTTTGTAAAAAAAAAAACGCTATTTAGAATAGCTTCCGCTATAGCTTTTTTTGTAGCCTTCCCGCTATGATGCTATAAACGCTATTTAAAACATTGATTATTATTCTAATGAAATTGAATTTGATTTTGTTATCAATATTTGTAGTTCTTAATTAAAAATTCTTATTTGTTAAATTAATTCTACAATTTATAAATTTCCTAATTGGTTTAAAAATAAATTTATATAAGTTAATTTATTCGTTTAATTAATTAACATTTATTTTTCTTGATTTTTTAATTAAAATTTTAATTAGTTGTAAATTTTAATTATTAGACTAATTAATTACATTTAAAATTACAGATTATAACAGAAAATAACATAGATCATATCTAACGGTTTTATTTTGACTTTTTAAGTTTTAAATTTTGAGTTATTAAAGTTTTTAAAAATGGAGACATGATGGAGGCACAAAAAGATGGAGGCATTTGATCCTCATCTTCTAAATAACTGTTAACTACTTTTTATAAATTAAGGTATCTAAAGTTTCTAACTCTTACATCCTTAAAATTAATTTTAGAATTTGTATTAAACCACATCAGCAATAAATTAAAAAGGAGAAATAATTTTAGCCAATCATTTGGCCAGCATGTAGTTTATAAACAGTTTATTAATTAATAAGAAACTTTCCTGCATGATTTCTAAATAAGAAACATCTTACATCTCTGAAACCGAATTAGAAATTATCACATCAGATTAAAAACTCTCATAATACCAGATATATAGATGCTCTTACTTACTTTTCTTCTCACGCTTAAACAAAAAAAAAAATATAAACATAAGGAGACTCCATATGTGCCACTGCGGACATCGCGTGGCATGCCTGTACCGAATTTTATTGGGTTTCAATTTAGCCCAACCCATTTAATCAAAATGTGCTGATAACTGCATGTCTGCATCGATCATTCCATTCTAAGCAAACTGGAGATTGAAAATTCTAACTCATAATTAATACTTCAAAAAGAGTCTTCAACTGAACATTGCACTTAACATCTGAAATAAAGAAGTACAAATCAAGCAAACTTGATTGAGCCAAACTGTTCAGATAGCATGGGTCCTCCCACCGTGTAAGATATCAAATGGTGAGGAGCCCAATTCTTGATTGAGATTAGGGAAGGAGAGACCCAGCTAAAGAAGATAACATGGGGCCTTAATCAATTATGTACCGTACAGGTATATACGAACTACTCAAGCCAGCTAATATTAGATGGTAATATGGTATATTGGTATGGGCAACATATATCATCATAGATAGCATGCTCCGTGCGTGGGAACCTTAATTATAGTCCTATCCCCATCACTCCGTGTCATGTGCATGCACACAGCGCACGGGTGTGTGCTAATTCAATCATGCTAAACCTAATCTTAATCACGTTAATATGCTCTCCGGTTGTTGTTGTATATTTTGGAAGGATTTCAACCAACATGATTTTTTTATTGGTTTTAGGAGTTCTAATGGACTTCTCTATAAAAAAAAGATTTGTAAATGATTTGTGAATTATTTATTTTCAGGATCTTTAAAGATTAAAGAATGAATAGATGAATTATAAGTATGTAATGATTTATATACTACAAAAATTTGTCACTATCCGCAAGGATAAAAGTGTTTTTTGTCGACGATATCTTCGCGGATACTCTTGTCGGTAATGCTGATATGTTCGGAAATAACAATTTATGTCGGTATATCCTCGGCATATTTTGTAGTATAGTAAAATTTACAGATTATTCATCATTATTTTTGAAATATTTTTCAAATTATATATACCCCCACTATATCCGTATCATGAATTTTAGACCTGGATTGTTTTTCAATTATGAACATTTTTTTAAGTAAAGGTTGGAGGTCAAGACACTCAACTATTTAATATCCACAAAAGATTGTCTTTTTCGGATCTCAAACCTACGCGAACTCCCACACGGAGAGTATTGCCTTTGCCACTAGATCAAAAGTTGGTTTCTCATTTTAATTATGAACTTATCAATATCGTTGTGATGATAGTGCAACTGTGACATGCAATTTGTGTTATATAAATCATGTGTTGGATATGATTTTAAAAGGAGAGTTTTGCGATACGAGCAATTCAAATCGAACGGCTATAATCACCTGATATAGTTTTGCAGACATTACATCTGTAGCAACGAATTAATGTGAGCTTCGGTTTTACATTTTAGAATGATATTTGTTAATTGCCATGTGAACTTTTTTTATTTTTCGGTTCTTGGCATTTTTATTCTAAAAGTACGAGGTATTTCTTTTAAAAATACATTAATAAACTATATTTAATTAGCACATATTTTCAATAGTACATCACGCAAAATCAGTTTTTTTTTCCCTACAATATTTCTGTAAGGAACTCATCTTCCTTATCATTTCGATTTTTGTTGAATGCTGCATGGAACTATTGTGGAAGAAATTTTGAGACCAAATCATCTATAATCCGTTTTATAAAATTAGATTGTCAGCATTTAAAAATTAAAAATTCATACTCGTATCATGAAAGCAAGTCTTTCTCAAAACTAAAATTTTCTCGAATCCATTACGCATATTTAGATAAATATGTTCTCCGAGTGAGAAAAAGTGGAATATCAAGAAGTCACATACGAAAGAAGAAATAACACATTTGTTGCGGGCCTTGTGCATAATTCTCTAATTTGGTGCATTTGGGTTGAGAGTTGAGAGTAGAGTTAAAAGAGGTTAGTAGCTAACTTAACAGTTCGGAACAGCTGCTAATCATATTGAAACGTTATTTTGAACACTCAAAATTTCCAATATATTTGCTTAAAATCTCAATTTGTAATATTTACAAACTTGAAGGGCTTGACTAAAAAAAATCTCATATTTAATTGATTTTAAAGGTGCAACTGAAGCAACCTTCAGTTCTCTCTGTTCCGTACCGGAAAAGAAATTAAACAAAAATAATGACTTGGTCCAAAGTGGGGCTGCAAACGAATCAAACTAAATCAAACTTACTCTAGTTTGAGTTTGAGTTTGAATAAGATTCGAACCGAACTGGTTTGATTTGTTTCAGAACGAATTTTAATCGAACGAGTTAATTGTGAATTTTTTTTTTATTGAAGTCAATCAAATCACGAACTACAAGCTTTTTTGGCAGCCCTACCGCTCTTAGTTATTTTTTTGAAAATTAGATAGCTTAAACTAAGCATTGCATTGGATTGGCAATTTTTTGCGAGTTGAATGGCTTTGTATTTTTAGGGATTTTGATGTTTTTATAATTTGATTTTATAAATAACCTTTTATTAGTATCAATATATTTGTTGGCGGCATTTCGCCGCCAACCATTAAAAAAAAAAAGCATTGCATTGGATCTTATCTGATCATATCATGTACCTATTTGTACCTATTTGAAATGAAACATTGATTTTGCACTGAGCCACAGGCGTTGCTCTAATTTGAACGGTACATGTTAATTTGAGATTTGAACCTAAATAGTTCGCGAACCAATTTCGAATGAACTATACCCAGTTTGAGTTTGAGTTTGAATAAGATTTGAACCGAACTGGTTTGATTTGTTTCAAAACGAACTTCAATCGAACGAGTTAATTGCGATTTTTTTTCGAATCGAAGTCAATCGAATCAAGAACTACGAGTTTTTTTTGCAGCCCTAGCCCAAAGGGTACATGATAACTGAAATGATTTAATTAACAATCAATCTTTCTCTCTTTTTGAATTCGGATGCACCCCTAGGGGTGGCAACGAGCTGGGCCTAGCTTGAACTCGTCACGAGCTGGCTCGTCCGAGTCACGAATGAGTTGATTTTAGGAGTCCGAGCTGAAATCAAAGCTTGAAATTGTCACGAGCTGGACCGAGCTAGCTGGCGAGCAAGCTCGTTGAGTTTGGCTGGATCTTGTTTTAAGTAGAAAATAAAATTTACAAACTTTTTGCAAAGAGCCGGACCGAGCTGGTTTTATAAATTTTACAAATTGTACAAATAAGTTTTAAAAAGAATTATTAAGTTTCAATATACATATACAGTATAAAATGCACACAAATTCATACAAATTCACAAATTGATGCCTAGCCGAGCTAGCTCGCGAACTGGCGAGCGAGCTAGGTCCCAGCTTGAACTCGTTAATTCTAGACCGAGCTAGTGGCGAGCGAGCTAGGTCCAACTCAGTCCTGTAACGAGCGAGTCACAATCAAGCTATAAGCTACGAGCTTTTTTGCCAGCCTTACAGCACCCTAATTTACTCTCTCTTCAAGATAAAAGAAAGAAGAGTACTGCAGCAATTCAAGACTTCATCTTTGTTTAGGATCCGAGAAAGAAATACTATATAATCTTTCCTTGATATGCTTCCCCAGAATATGAATCTCTTTGATTTATTCTCCTATTCCAATTTCAATTTGATTAAATTCTGATCAAATGCTGGATATTGTGGAGTTCTCGTTAGTCGTTAGTCGTGCCTAAGGAGCAACAACTCCGGATTATCTTGGTTGTAGTTCCATTTGTACGATGAGTCGAAATACACTTAAAATTGTTGGAGTAAATTTTTAGAACAATTCGGATAATAAACAAATAAAATAAATCATGTTGAAAGAATTAGCAGCTATTTTGAACAACTACTCACCCATTCAAACATAGAATGAAGTTCGGAATAGTTCGCTTATGTGGGTTAGCACTATCCTCTATAAATTCAAATGCACATGCATCTGCTAATCTGCTATCATTATTGTAATGATGTCTTACCATCTGATCTAATTCTATTGCAATCTTTTTTTATCCGATTTCAATTGATAAATTAATTTGGACGGCTCTGATTTAATACGAGACACCATGCCATCCCATCGATAGAAATTGGTGCAAAGTCTCTATTTAGAAGAGTTTTTATTTAAATATTTATTAGAGCTCTTCCAATATTTACTAAAAAAACAGAGAGTGGCTGAACTCAGAATTTGCTGTTAAGTTTCCTGACCAATTAAATAAACCGGGCACAAAAAAAACAGGACAAAAATATGAACAGCTAACATCTGTCCTTCTCTTTGTTCTTCCGGATATAGAAGATACCTTGCATATAATTAAATGTGAGAACAACAAGCTAGTGGGCTCCTTATGTCTGGAAGGTGGCCTCTCCTGAAGCGACATGGGCCTACACCATCACTTGTATTGGTTTAAACTTTAAATGAATCCTGTAAAGATCATTTATGTTGAATTTTTAATTTTGGTTTGGCTGACAACAAGTAACAGTCTGGAATAGACCTATAATGAATTAATGGTCATTTCTAGGAAATTTCATTTTGGTTTTGTCATTTTAAGGAAAATTCATTTTAGTGGGAACAAGAAAATTGTATCAAAATTTAAAGTACAGTCTTGAGTGCAAGTGTGCTGTGCAAGTTTCCGGATTCGATCGTAAGTACCATTCTTGTTGATTTCTTTATTACCATTTTTAGTTAAATTGGCTGAAAACAGGATTGACCCAAATACTGGTACCATTCGAGTTTCCGGCACTAGAGAAAAGGGCCCAGATGAAGAACTTTCTACAACATCTAGTGAGCAATGGTGCCAGGTAAGCACTTACGAGAGCGTATGCTCTTAAATAAAGGAGGTAGAAGAGTGTATGCTCTTAAATATTTGCTGAATCAGTATGCAATTAAAACACTGTTTACACCATCTTTAAAATTTACTGATTGTTTTTGGTGAAAGGTTGACAACGTAAGCACTTACGAGAGCACCATCCCAATCCAACAAAATAAGCTGCAAGTGGAGTGTGCTTAGATGTAGTGATGAGGGGAACTTAGCTTTTATAATCTGTATTCCATATAAGATTGTCTAAAATTAATTCGTTCAAATGTATCATACTTTTGAAGAATTAATTTGTTTCTTGGGTTGTTAATTTACTGTTCTAGAGTAATTGTGACCGGGTTCTGATATAGTTGTTGAGCTGATTTGTAGGGTCCATATTCACGTGTGTGCCATCACTATCTGAATTGGAGAGGTTTGATGCATCACTTTCCATTCAATTGTAGCTACATGACATCTTACCGGGTGATCTATAGCAATAATAAAAGATAGAGGAATCAATCTGATTTGGTGGCAAGTTCTTTTTCAAGAAAATTAGACCTATTTACAACTTAGAGAAAGCTATTGTTCCTCTAGGCCTGACCCGACAGTGTAATCGCAAGTCACAGTCGGTTAAATCATTAGCCTTGAGATTTGCAAACAAGTTCAAGTAAATGAAAGGTGAGTTGTTGCCTTGCTGATAGATTGAAGATTGAACCTGATGATATATAGGGGAAGTTTGAGAGGGATTGGTATAGCGTTCTTATCTTGCTTGTTTAATGGTCTTCTCTCTTTATTAAGAGCTAACATTTGGTATCTGATAATGATGTTTGGAAGTTCAAATTATGTAGCAGTATGTACAGTGGATTTCAGAGTTTTTTTATAGGGAGATCTCATATTTGCCAAGAAAAAATGCACCTTATTTTGTGATATTTGGTGTATGACCGGCAAAATTATGTGATGGACAAGCAATGACTGCATATGTTTAATCCAAAACACAATGCCATCTAAAATTGGCAATACATAGTCTTTTGATATTACTGGAAGGAGTTTTCAATATCATTTTTATATATTTGTTCTTTATGTTACCAGACCATTATACAGAGGGTCCAGTAAGATTATTACATATACGTTTGTAAATATTTATATATCCTGTCCGAGGACCACTTAGGTATATGTAAATACTTTTTTATCAATGAAAATCCGTAAGATGGCAAGTTGCCACCTTACCCTCAAAAAGATTATTACATATACAAAAGCCATCTGAAAAAAACATGCAATGAAGGGCTGAGAAGTTGTGCTCGGCATAAGCCCAATATTAAAATTCTAAGAACATTAAACAACAAAAAGAATATTGGGCCTACAAATTACAACGACTGGGCTCTTCATAGACCGAGAGTATTAATAATAACACCATAATCAATCTCTCCTAAGAGTGCTTTTAATCTACTTGTCCTTCATAGGCATGTTTACATATGGCCCAATGCAGTAAACGAATTTTTACTCGTACGATCATTTCTTTCTTTTCTTAAAAATGATTAAAGTAGAGTAGGTCCGACGAACTACTTTAGATTGATGGGCTTCATGACTATCCGATCCGATTTAATATTCGTGTGCGCAGCTGCTTAAATTTTTAATTGTACGGATCTTAAAACAAATCAGACTGTTTAAAGTTCATCAAACTCAGAAGTCTATCTGACCTACTTCGCTCTTCGAAAAGACATCTTACTGTCTCGAACAGAGTTTTACTCAAGAGTAAGGGTGGCAATGAGCTGGCTCGTTCGAGTCACGAGCGAGCTGACTTTAGGGGTCCGAGCTGAAATCAAAGCATGGAATCATCACGAGCTGGACCGAACTACCTTGCGAGCTGGCTCGCTGGATTTGGCTGGATCTTGTTTTAAGTAGAAAATAAAATTTACAAACTTTTTGGACTGAGCTGGACCGAGTTGTTTTTATAAGTTTAACAAATTTTACCAATAAGTTTTAAAAAGAATTATTAAGTTTCAATATACAGTATAAAATGGCACAAATTCATACAGATTCATAAATTGATGCCTAGCCGAGATAGCTTGCGAACTGGCCAGCGAGCTAAGTTCCAGCTCGGTCCAGTAATGAGCGAGCTGTTAACGAACGAGTCAGTTGCGAATCACAATCAAGCCACGGACTACGAGCACTATATTGCAAAAGTCGGAGCCAATAGCAGCTTTTTTTTGTTTTTGGTAACCCCAATTTTTTTTTTGGAAGTGGTATGATTGTTTAAATTTTGGTCAAATTATATACATATCTATCAAAACTTCTCCATTTTATTTTTCACGTGCAAAGTGCAAACATTAGAATTATACATTTGCCGATTATATTTTATTCTCTTAAATATATGTCCTTATTTAATTATTAAAATCGGAATAACCATTGTTATTTTCGAACTAGCATTCAATTAGAAATAAAAAGATTTGCCTATCTAGTCAAAATCTTGCATTATCTTCTATTAAGACTCAATAACATTTAACATTTAATTTGTTCTGAAGATTGAAGGGGATTCTTGATAATTGAATAATTTGAGAAAATGCAAGAAAAGGCAAGAATTTGCAAAATGTGATCAGTCCATATGTTCTATGCAAAATGTGATAAAAATATCCTCAGCCTAAAGCATCCATTTCCTTTGAAATCAATCTTCTTCTGATTTGCATTCATTCATGACTTTCTGGATGAGCTATTACTATAAGAATATGTGATTATCGGCGAGACTAAAAGAAAGAAATATGAGTAGCACAATCTTCAGACCCCTACTGACAACACAGGCAACACAAGAATTGATAACTCTTCAACAACAGTTGTCTCAGATTAGACTGGTACCGGACCAGAAAGATGAGGTACAACGGAGATGGTCAAAGACTGGCCTCTACAGAGCAAAAGTAGCTGACAGGATTGACATAGCGCAAGACTATCATTCAATAATGAACAAGAAAATGTCCAAATTAATGAAGATGGTATGGTTTAATTACATTTACAAGCAATGAAACAACATGGATTTTGAGACAGTTTTACAGAAGGGTAAAATTTCCATTTTATTATTCAATCAATTTATAATCCAAATTAATTAAAGTATTTTAATGAAGGAGGAAAAGCTAAAAGAATGGAATACTGCTGGATTAATATCTAGCTTCAAAATTTGAATGGAAAAAGTTCTAATGGCATGTATCCAATTTTGTCTAAAGCTTTTGTGAGAGGAATTAATCATGACAATAATGCAATTCTTTGATTTTACCACACATTCACACATACATAATTTAGGACAACAAAACAATTAAGAAACCATAATATTCCACGTTTCGTGATGTTTTTGAGAGATAATATGTATATTTTTGGGATTATTTGTTAAAATACAAATTCTACAAAACCTTTTAGTTTTCTTATTTTTTCTTTTCAATTTTTTTGTGACACGTAGTAGTGGATACGAATATCAACAAACGGAACTAGAAAAACATCACAATTTCTTTCTATACTATTAAAATATAAAACGATTTTGCCTTTTTTTAGTTGTGAAAACTTAAAAAGAAGCTGAAGGGACTAGGTATTTCTAGAGGTGCTATCGGGTCGGGTATGGTCCAGATACTATTATATTTGGACCCGTACCATAAAAGTGCTTGAGTCTGAATTTCGATCTATATACTTATTTGTTTTAAATTGGGTCGGGTCCGGATCCGGATACTTATCTACTCGTAGATATTTCGAGTCCAGTCTTTCGGTTCCGGTAGATATATACCCATAACTTGTTTATGGATTATCGGCTCCGGTTCGGATCCGGGGCGGGTCCGGATCCGGAGCGGGTACATTTCGCAACTCACAAGCATTTGAGAAACACTTTATGTTTAAATATAATTATAATTTCTTAAATATCTCACATAATATATAATTATAATATAAATTAAAATATGCTCCAAAATATTGGAGGTGAGATAATTTTAGAAAGTAAAATATTGGAGATGGTGATTTCATTATATGGATTCACAATCCAAGAATAGAATATTAATATCAATTTGTTTCAATCAGCGAAGAGAGCAATAAATTTCAATAATCCGTGCAGAAAGATAGATACATAGTAGAAAAAGAGATCAAGAAAAGAATTAATTAGTTTCGAAAATTTATAGGCAAAAGGTGAACATGACATTTGATTTTAATAATTTCTTTTCTGCGAGCAGGCCGGCCTACAAGGCCAAGGGTGGAGCAAGAGTCTGCAACTTCAACAATGATGAGGGGCACACGAGGACTTTCTATGCCGGGTTCTTCTTTCCAAGGCTGGCTGCTATTTGTAGGACAACCTTTGGACACTTTCTTTTTGTTGGGTGTCAACACTTTGGATTTATGTAGACTATGCTTCTGGCTGGCCCCTATAGGTGGACTGGTGCGAAAAGAGCAATAAATGTCATTCAAGAAATTAAAAAATATTACAAATGATTGTCTTTTCATAGTTATTAATATATGTGTTTATATTAAATAATTATAAAGAAATAATATTATCATTTTATTGGGTATTTATACGGATATCGGGTCGAGTTTGGTTATGGGTCGGATAACTAAATCAAACACATATCCTATGCATTACAGTATCGGTTCCGGTTCGAATCCAGGTCGGATTAAATTATTAATTTTGTAACTGTACCCATAATTTAACTAGTTATATTTTTTAAACCATATCCTATCCAAATTAATCGGATCCGCGTTAGTTCTGGTTCAGATCCGGTTCAGTTCCGGATCAGATCCAGGTAATCGGATAAAAGTAGCAACTCTAGTTATTTCTTAATTTTTTTCCCTTTTGTTATAAAAACACCTGGTATTTTTATTAATACCCAAAAAAAAAAAATTATCAAATCTGCCCTCACCTGAGAATTTTTACTAAAAATGCCCTAACCGCCCCACTGGGGAAGCGGTCCACTTTTTATAGCAGACCGCCCCACAGTGGGGCGGTCCACTATTTTTTTTTTAGAGAGACAATATTAATATCAAGATGCTGAATTCTAACGCTAAAAATTCGGATTTTTTTTTAATATTTGTTAGATTACTTTTTTTAAGCATATTTATACTAAAATACACTAAATTACTTGAAATTATGTTAAATTATGTTGAATTACACTAAATTACATTAAATTATGCTAAATAATAATAACTTCGCTAATTATGCTGAAATACGGTAAATTACGCTAAAGTAGACTGATTTTGTGCCATCTTTCATGAATCATAAAAAATAGTAAAAAAATTCCAAAAATAGTAAAAATTGGTATTCTACAAGTTCATTATGTAACTAAATTTACTGAGCTACTTATTGAATAATAGAAATGAAAATCTTAATCAAAAACTTCAACTCAAGTTTTGAGGCTCTTCCCTTAGTTTTTTGGCAATTCTGAATCTTAAAATCTGGCATAGCGGGCACGGACGCATGCGTATTTTTGCAAGCTTTCCGAAAAGTGGTAATTTGCTGAAATCAGACACTCATGCGCCGTTTTATGGCAGTTTGAAGTTTCATCTCATTTTTCGCCTTTTCAATGAAGATATCATCCCTATTCATATGTAATTTAGAGTAATTTACTGTATTTTAGCGTAATTTAATGTAATTTAGCGTAATTTAACGTAAATTAGTGTTATTCAGCGTAATTTAACATAATTTCAAGTAATTTAGCGTATTTTTAGTATAAATATGATAATTATACTCAAAAGAAGTAATCTAACAAATTTTTAAAAAAATCTGAATTTTTAGCGCTAGAATTTAGCATCTTGATATTCATATTGTCTCTAAAAAACAAAAAAAAATTACTGTTCATAGCAAAACTGCCCCACCGTGGAGCGGTTCGGTATGAACAGTAAAAAAAAAGTTAGTGAACCACCTCACTAGAGGGAGGTCTGCTTATGAACAGTAGACCGTTCCACGGGAGACGGTTAGGACATTTTTAATAAGAATTATGAAGTGAAGACAGATTTGATAATTTTGCTTTTTTTGGATATTAATAAAAATGCCGGTAAAAACACGTCATTGACTATAAATTTTCGGAGAAGACCAATTTGTGGCAGAAAAACACCCACGCGTCCAGTTCTAGGCAGTTCTGATTTGTGTTTATCTTAACAGGATTTGTCTTAGTGGCACACGATAACATACCTAAGAGTCAAAGATTAATTGATAAAACAAAAAAGATGGCCATAGACAGCTAGATTCAACTTTTACTGGAACAAAAACAAAAATAAAAAACTCATATATAGATACGCATCGATATCATTATCAATATCATATTGCTTTGATCCGTTTAACCATCATTCAGCACTCTCGCCGCGTGATTCAACTTTAGTTACGATTTTTTCATCAAATTTCGTATTTACAACCTTTTGTACAGAAAATATTGTCTTAATCACTGAATTTGAAAATATTTTATGCTATCCAACACTGTTAAACTGAAAAATAAAACTATGAACATAAATAACAATTTAAAAGAACTTGTCTTTGATCTAGTGGTAAAGACATATTGCTCTCACGTGAAAGATTATGAGTTTGAAAGCCACAAAGTAAAAAATCTTCTGTAATATATATAAAAATTTAAAAGTTTGTTAGATAGTTTTACCTCCAACTATTTCAAAAAAGACAATTCAAACAATTTGAATAATAAACCATCCAACATAAACAATAAAATAAAACAATCAAAAGATAAAATATGGATTAAAGAATAAAATATACATCAATCATATATGCACTCAACGACAAATATATCTCCATACCAAACTGGCACTTAGTCACAAAAGACATCTAAACTTGTTTCTTTATCAATTTAGTGTACTTACTTTAAAAAATGTATATCTGTCAGATATTATAAGCAAAGTTACCTGCGGTATGGACGAGTACAAAGAGGAATGAAATTTCAACTTGATCAAGGTTTAAAATCAACAATAGAACCGATTTAGTGATTGTTTGCAGAGATTGAATAACAAGAATTTGGAAAATAAACAATGTCAATATTGTGAAAATACCAATGAAGAGTTAATGAGAATAACACCCAACACGAATAATAAAATAAAGCAATCAATGTGAATAATAACGTCAATAAGCTGAATAACAAAATAATCAATGTGAAAGAAATAAGCCGACATTTTTATTAATATCCAAAGTTAATTACAAATTAATAATTATACCTAGAACCGCTGGATTTTGCCAAAAATATCCAAACCGGTCACAAAATGGCCGGTTTCTTATATTTTGTTTTTTTACTTCATATTAAAATAGAAACTTTCATATTAAAATAATCTATTCAACCTTTCAAATACGAATTTTCCGATAAAAAAACAAAATGTCATGATAAAATTTTATATTACAATATTAATTCAACATCTCAAACCATAAACTTTCTATTATTTTAATATAAAAAGCAAAAAGGTCAAACGAAATTGTTGAATTGCTGAATCGTTTTCTAATATTTTAACATTTTTATATTAAAATAATCTATTCAATCTTTCAAATAAGAACTCTTCTTGTAAAAAACAAAATGTCATGATGAAATTTTATATTAAAATATTTATTCAACATCTCAAACCATAAATTTTATATTATTTTAATATAAAAAACAGAAAGGTCAAACGAAATTGTTGAATTGCTGAATCGTTTTCTAATATTTTAACATTTATTATATTAAAATAATATATTCAACCTTTCAAATAAGAACTCTTCTTGTAAAAAACAAAATGTCATGATGAAATTTTATGTTAAAATATTAATTCAACATCTCAAACCATAAACTTTATATTATTTTAATATAAAAAACAGAAAGGTCAAACGAAATTGTTGAATTGCTGAATCGTTTTCTAATATTTTAACATTTATTATATTAAAATAATATATTCAACCTTTCAAATAAGAACTCTTATTGTAAAAAACAAAATGTCATGATGAAATTTTATGTTAAAATATTAATTCAACATCTCAAACCATAAACTTTCTATCCACAGGATTAATTACGGGTAAAAAAAAAATAGAAAACCGGCCACAAAATGGCCGGCTTCTAGGGAAGAGGAAATCGGCCATTTTGTGGCCGATTTGGACATTTTTGGCAAAACTCAGCGGTTCTGGGTATAATTATTAATTTGTAATTAACTTTGGATATTAATAAAAATGTCGGGAAATGAGAGATGCTAGAGCATTTGAGAAATGAAAGAAGTGAGAGAATGAAATAAATTGAGAGAAGCAACAATGTGGTAAAAACTCAAAATAAAGAATAAAGTAGGTTTGCATAACAATTCGATTTAGTAATATCGATAATGATATCTATATTAGTATCCGCATAATATTTCTCATAAAATTATTTGTTCATTTTTTTTCCCTCACTCCTCTGGCATGATAGCTACACTATTATATGTTCATATGTCGCCACTTTTGCTCTTTCATTCTCAATACATATATGTCATATGTGCTAGTCAAGACATTGTTTAGGGATCTATCATATCTTCCAGAACTGTTTTAGCAGATTCAAACAAAAGAAATAAAAATAATCATCTGAGAGAGAGGGAGAAAAAAGTGAAGTACAATAGTCTGCAATAAATTTTTACAATTTTTTTTTGGTAAAAAGTTTATAGGCATATTATTAAACGTGAAAGTACTATATGAGAGTTACAATATCAGTAGCAGCATATATGCACATAAACAAACTTATACAATTTACGAACTACTATCCGTAAAATTTTAGTTTAGATAATTATCTTTAAATCGATAATAATCTCACTGAAGATACCCCTCAAAGTTTTTACGCCTTATAAGAAAAAATCAACAAAAAAAGAAAGTAAAACAAAGTCCATAAAACAAGAACATTTTGGCAGACTTCACTAAATAATTCGTTCATGAGAAAAAAGTCAAGAAATATAAAGTTTGAAACTAAATTCAAATTATATAAGTATCCTTCATTATTTAAATTGTGTGTATCAAAATATAATTTACGTAGATGATATGCGTAATATATTTTTTCTGGTTTCAAAGTTCTCAATTTATTGGTTAATTAATTTGTTATTTGTTCGTTACTTTTAATATAACTTACAAGTAATGTTAGTGCTAAACGGAGAAACGTCGGAGTACACATAAGAATAACCGATTTTTTTATTAATCCCTAAAAAAAATTTACTGGATCTGCCTTCGGTTTTCAAAAATTTCGGAAAATACCTGACCGCTCCACAGTGAGGCGGTCCACCACAAGACCTAGCCACCCGAAATTTATTTATAACATTTTTCCAAAAAAAAATAAACCAAAACACTCATGTTTCTAGGGAATTCGAATTCTACCCAGGCTGCACCGGCATTCTGCGGCCCCAAAGATTGGGGTCCGCACAATGCCCCTGTGGCCCCAGTCAGGGGGGCGCAGAATGCCGGTGTGGCCCCATATATATATTTTTTATGTCTACTGAGATGTCTCAACTTTTACGTGACCAACGTGTACGATGTCTATTTGGGGATAGCACAGGGACCAGTATTATATGTGCCTTGAGATTCGTGCATAATGTAATTTAAACGGTTGGATTTCTCAAACTTTGAGATATCTCAAAGGATGCGAATTCCAAGCAAAAAGGAATTTAAATTGTAATGAGTATGTGGACCCCACCAATGTGGCATTTGGTTTTACGGAGTATGAGGACCCCACTCAAACTTTGAGATATCCCATTATGTTTCTGTTAGACCAAAAAAAAGGAAAAAGTTGGGGCCACACTGGTATTTTGCTGCCCCATGACAGGGGCCGCACCGGTATTCTGCGATCCCTTGACAAGGGCCGCAGAATACTTGTGCGACCTGGGTAGCATCCGAAAAACCCAGAAACAGTGGTGTTTTGGTTTTTTTTTTTTTTGAATAAATGTTATATATAAAAATTTCGGCCTAGCCACCCCACTATGGAGCGGTTTGCTTCCTGACCCAGCCGCCTAACAGTGGGGCCCTCCGGTATGAATTTTGTTTTTTTTAAATGTTGTTATATTTGTGTTACAATTTTTGTTATTAAATTTTATTTTGTTATAAGTTGTTGTATAATATGTTATTTTATAAATTTGTTGTAATGTCAAACGATGTGTTATAATTTGTTGTGTAATGTTTTATAATTTTATAGTAATGTTTATAATTTGTTGTAATGTTATAATTTTGTTTTGTTTGACTAAGAAAACAACAAACAAGAAAAATAAAATGCTAAAACTACAACATAAAATATAATAATTCAAACATAAAACAGTACAATTCAAATATAAAATACTACAATCAAGTCAACTAAAACTAAAATATAACTTAAAAACCTAACAACAGCGGCAACGGCCAGAGAGATCTAATCTATCAGGTGGACGGTGCTGCTTGGGCGACAACTGATACCATATCTGAACAGCCTCTTCCTCCTCCTCATCATCATCCACATCCATCTCCTACTCTCAGATCCCCGCACTTTATGGGTAGCTGATGGGTGTAATTGTGATCAGGCTAATAAAATTTATAACCCGGTTTGCTATCGAGTCAGACTACAAGCGCATAATCCTATCGAGTAGTATAAACGAGTGTCGATCCACAGGGAATAAGATTTAAGGTCTTGAGCGATTAAATCACAATCTTTTGAAAGGCTAGACAAAATCTGAAATCAAAGAGTTATTGTTTTTTATCAATGTATTTGGCGAAAATTAAAAGTAAGTAAAATAAAGATAGAGATGTGAATTTTTAGGATTTTGGCACACCGTTGTTACTTCAATCTGCTTTGATTCTTACCTTATTTGTTGTTGGTTTTCTGTTGTTATATGAGGGTTTCTAATCCAATTTAGTGATTACCGCTTTCGCCTAGCAACCACCCTACTAATCAAGAGATCCCGTTAAGGCTTGTCTTGATTAGTGCAAGGAAATATGTGACTAGTCCAAAAAAATTCAGACTTCACTTATTGGGTACGTCGCCCTACTATCTTGGTCATGTTGGGTGTCCCCATGGTAAGGCTAAATGACAAATAACATTTCTTAAATGACATCACATATAATTAACATTTCTTAAATGATATATTAAATGTCATATATTTTGTTGATCTTTTTAACATATTTTCTAAAAAAGAATCTCAAACAAAATGTCATATTAAATGACAAATAACATTCCTTAAATGATATAAAAAAAATAGAAAGAAATGAAGACATGACCAATCAATTATCAATCAATTCAAAAATTTCTTAAATGACATTTAAAAAATAGAAAGAAATAATATATTACCAATCAAAAAGATGATATGAAGAGTACGTGTGGCGAGTACGTATTTAAATAAATTTATACTTCTACACGTAAAAATAAATAAAAAAGATGTATAAAATCAGAATATTTGATCAGATGACTGATATTCAATTCAAAATTCCATCTTTTAATCAAAGTCGTTAGCAGATCAGAATATAAGAATGGAGATATACGCGGTCTATACCTGACACTCATGTATACGACCTAAGTGAAAGAATAATAACATAGTATTTGGATAGGGATTATTTATATACGCTGCCTCGTACTCAACTCATGTCACTAATATTGTCGATATTTTTATGGCCGGTTTATGGGGAGAGTAAACCGGCAATAAAATGACCGGCTTGAATATTTTTGGCAAAACTTCAGAATTCTGAGCATAAATATTAATTTCTAATTAACTTTGGATATTAATAAAAATGTCGGCTAATATTGGGCCTGACACAAAAGTGAGTCTCACTCAATATCAAATAGATAAAATAAGATCTCTAAAAAAATAATAGATAGATAAAATAAGGGAGTAAGTACGGGCTGCATATATCTTTTTAGGGAGTGAGGCTATGGTGCTATGCATAGCACGGATGGGATCCGTGCTACGGCTTAAAATTTGACTTTTCAAAATTGTAACGGTCGATCCGAACTGTTCAACATGATTATAAAATGAATATGTACTTGCAAACCAAATTTTACATTTTTCCGATTTTTTTTACTATTTTTCCGAAAATCACTTGATTTGAACATTGTGGACCATCCAAAAACAGCATATCTAAAAAATTCGGAAAAATATAAAATTTGATTTGCAAGTACATATTCATTTTATAATCATGTTGAACGGTTCGGATCGATCGTTACAATTTTGAAAAATCAAATTTTGAACCGTAGCACGGACCTCATCCGTGCTATGCATAGCACCATAGCCTCACTCATCTTGTTATTTAGATATATACTTCCAAACACTTCCTTCACGTGGTCAGGCCTTGTAAAACCCACTTTATAATGGATGCCTTGTTTTTGTGGGCCCACGTGTGGTTGAAAAGTACACTGATATTTTTTCTTCTTTCAATTCTTCATCTATCCCCATTTTTTATTTAAAAATATTATTAATATTTCGATTTTAAATATTTAGTAATTGTATGTTTAATTTGTAAATGTGTATCTTCACAATAATATTGAAACATATAAATTCAGTCTTAACATGGAATATTTTCGTTTATGTAAGTTTAAAACTAAATTTTCTGAATGCATGAGTTAAAAAATATAAAATAAAGTTTTCTGAAAGGAAAAAAGAACATGATTTTGGATCCTTTCCGTGTATTTGCAGATTGTGTGTAAAGGCATGCGTATAATATAATATAATGGGTGAACCCACATGCAAGTACGGAGTGGTTTGGTGCAAAATAATATATTTTCATTTTCTAATATGTCCGGTGCATGTGAGATTGTGAGGTATATATCTTAGGCACAAACATTAGTTATCCAAAAATGTTTTTTTTTCCTTGATTTATTTAATTTCTTACAAACACACATACAAATAAAAAATTGCCAAGTGAAAATCTGAAAAAAAAAATTGTTCGAAAAAAATAGAAGTGGTAATGACATAGTAGCATGATTTATTTTATACCAAATTTTATCACAAATTCAGTAAATAGTTTATTTAAAATTAATTCTATATCAAATTATGTTATTAAGATACACTTAATATTATGAAGCCATTACATAACTTAAATGATTTATCCGCACGAAAAAGTCATAACACAAATGCAGAAAGAAAAAAATTATAACCCTGCGTCATTGGTCCCTCATTAATATTTTTAGCTCTATCTCTATGCAGCCAGGGTCAAAATCGTTTTCACAAGCATTTTATTTGTAAAGTATGCATTTCAATTTTCCATGTTAAGCAAAGATATGGAAATTTCATAGATAAAAAAGGATAATACATAAGTTTAGATATTACTGTGAATGTATACATTTAAAAAATAAATTATAATTATCTAACATTTTTAAATGGGAGATATTATCGTCGTAAATTAAAAAAAAAAAAAAGTTGACGATTGGACGGAATTCGGATCCCCCGCACTACAGCAGAAGCACCTTTCTGCGACCGGTCGAATCGGTCGCAGAAGACCCGGTCGCAGTTGCTCCGTCGCTGATGACCACCCACTGACGTAACCGGTCGCAGATGACCCTATAGTGACCAATGAAATATGTCGCTGATGCTGTATGCTGACATGGCGGGAAGACCATCAGAGACCGATTGGCCGGTCTCTGATGGGCCCAGAATCGGTCGCAGAAGGTTGTTTTTTTTTATATTTTTTTGTTATTTTTCTTTTCCCCAATTGGTACGAAACGTACCAAGCACCAAGCAATTTAAAAGGAATTCACAAGCAAATATACAATTCACTGTCGTCGTTCTCGACAAATATACAATTCACAAGCAATTCACAAACAATTCACAAGCAATTCAACAATATAAAATACTGGTATGAAACGTACCAAGCACCAAGCAATTTAAAAGGAATTCAAAAACAATTTCAATTGGTACGTACGAAGCAGTTCACAAAACGACATAAACAAGAAATATGTAAAGTACTACATAAACATCAAATATCAAATATCTAAAGTACGACATAAAAATAAAATATCTAAAGTACGACATACAAATCAAAACATCCTAAAACTAGTCATCTCCTAAATCATCCCCGCTGTCATCCTGAGCATCGGGATGGTGCGAGCTAGAACCTCCCTGTGATAATATAACTAAAAATTTTAGGGTTTACTATTTAGGGTTTACAATTTTTAGGAGTTTACTGTTCTGTTAATTGATTTGCCATACTTGGCGTTCTTATTGGATTGAAATATACCCAAAAATTGGATTTCATACCTGATGAGACGAAAAACGTCCCACGCTACGCCTCATCTCCTCCATATATTGGTTGAGCTGTGGTTGAAGCACTCCCAACACCTGACTTGAAATCGCATTTGTCTTCTTGCCTGAGAGGAGGCGGCGCCGAAGAATATGATTGCGCTTGCGATTGCGATTGCGAAGAAGACGTCTGCGACCCACCTGGACGATACATCGATCTCGTCTTGCCTGAAATATTAAATCGAAGATAATTAATATTACGTTACACAATTTAAATACAAATTTACAATTTCAAGTATGTGTATTTTACCTAGAGCACCGAGACCATAGTTATCGCCGTGAGCATTATTGTCTGTGTTGGCGTACCAGATGTCTGCGTCAAAAGCGGGCCAAAGGGCTCGATCAGGCCCATATTTTGCGCTCATATCCCGATCGTAGTCTTCCTGCAAAATTTATAAAATAAAACAAAAATAAAATACAACAAAAAAATGAATATTAGTAAATGATTGTTATGTTCTATTACCTGTGCCTTTTTCGCCCTCGCGGATATGAATTGCCCCGTCTTCTTGCTGGTATGCGTCGGCGTGAACAGCTCGTCAGACCACCTAGGCTCGCGCTGGTTTTCATTCTCCTATTATGAATAAACATTTCAACACAAATAAAATTATCAAAGTTAGTTCGAGTAAATTGAAATTGAAATTAATTGTTTTGATGAAATAAAACATCTTACGAATCTTTGTTTGTGAACCAGCATGTTCACTGAGCCCGTGGTTGCAAAAGAACCCTCTCTAGATGAGGCCCTATTTTGTTGATTCTGCTCGCTCCGCCTAGCAAACTCTTCGGTGCACCAATAGTCGCACAATTTGGGCCAGTTACCCGCTGTTATCCAATCATATGTGCTTGGCATCATCCATGCAACAGGACTTGTATACAGCCATACAAGCGGCATCTACATAAGCTATGAATTTAAACGTACATACCAGAGAAAGAGAGAGAGATGACGTTTCCCTTGCCTTGCCTTGCCTTGCCTTGATTAGTTCTAAATAAAATAAAATGCACATGAGGTCAAAACTAAACTTAAAGTTATGCCTTACTTAACCAATCAATTAATCAACCCAATTAATCAATCAATCATAACTATTTCAAGTGTATATGTGGCAACAACATTCAAATGTTATTCATTTTGTTCATTACAACTTACAACATATATGGTTCCAAGCAGCAATAAATGTAAATAAAGTCAATATTAGACTAACCATATATAGTTCCAAGCAGCAATAAATGTACCTCAAGGTATTAAAAGACAAATGGTTTGTTACAAAAATGTAAATAAAGTCAATATTAGACGAGATGACATGCAATTGGCGTAAGTGTTAATCTACAATTCCAAATTGATTTCAAGAATCAGGGGAGATTAGAAATTTATCAATCTGTTACTCTCCAAGGATGGAAACATATCAAATACAAATCACAAATGGGTGCTAGATTGGAATATGTTTCTTCAATGGGTGATGTTTATGTCATTCTCACCTCATCTTAATTTGCAACTCTTAATTAATTAATTTGTTGACTCTGCTACTTTTCTTTCCATTCTCTGGTTGCTTGTTAGATTAATATGAAGAATGAATATTCTTACAGCAGAGCAAGTAGTTGTGAAGTTGTAATCAAATAATATCTAGCTACTCTACAAGCCTATAATACTGATTTGATTGCATCCATTAACTGATTATTTATTCAGAGCTAGTTTTTGCATGAACCTTCTCTGATCATAATTGTCGATTGGTCAAATGTTTCTTTATCATCCGGTCATTAATTCCCCAAGATGGTCATGGAATTCTTTTGATACTGATGGTACGACATCGTACCAGTACATGAAAGAAAGAAAAGGGTTTTATTAAGTTTTAAGAGAGAAATAAGTACATTATGTTCCCAAAATCAAATCAACTAAACAGATAGATTTCTATTCTTCAAATCGCACTAGTACATGATTGGACTGGTACCGAACTGGTGAGTGCCCAAAAGCTTCAAATCTTGCTCAATACAAAATGTATATCAATTGTTCTTCCAAAATAAGCAAATTACGAGCTAGCATTCATATATAAACTCTCCAAAAGAAGTAGATTACTTATACTAAAAATAGGTTTAAGAAATTGGTACCGTACCAGTGGCAGTAAGGGTCAGAGAGCGGTGTTGGGGTCGAGGATCGGGGTCTTCTAGCGGGGGTTCGGGCGGCGCGGGTTCGCGCGCGATTTTTTTTTTTTTTGGCTAACCTAAACCGCGGGAGAGGAGACAAAGAGAAAAAGAATATTGGCGCGGGGTTTTTTACTTGAGACCCTTCAGCGACCGGGACAAATCGGTCTCTGAAGGATATTAGCGCCGGTCGCAGAAGGGGTCGTCGCCGAAAACAATTTACTTTTTTTTCTTATTGCCTGAGAGGGGAGTCTTCAGCGACCGGCGACTAAACCGGTCGCTGATGTCGGTCGCTGAAGACCTGTTTTGTTGTAGTGCCGGTACCCAGGAGCGGAACTAGAAAATAGAGATTGGGAGGCTGAAGAATTAAATATAGTGTAATTTCATTTTATAAAGGGGGCTAAAATATATTAATGCATATAAAAGTTACAAAATTTAATGGACCAAATTACAAATTTTCAAACTACAGGGGGTGCTTAGCACCCTTTCCCCACCACTATGTTCCGCCTCCGCCGGTACCTGAGGTTCAATAAGAAATCCGGACCATACTTTTAACTTTGCACAAATCTCAAAGCAATTCGTCCTACAGTTTTTATAGGCGCTAGATTATGAATTTGATATGGCTGATTAATTTGGACCGTCCGTTTATTTATATTGCACCTCAGGTACCTGTCAGGATACGGACTCCGACTGGACGAGGAACCGGAAGGTAAAATCGGGTTCTACATATTTTTTTCTTCTTTCTTGTAGATCAACTTTACTGAAACGAAGCTCACGGATATACAACAACCCGCAACTTTTACATCTGTCTTTTCAAAAATCGAAGAGACGCCTTCCAAATATTTCTTTCCTCTCTCAACTCTTCCCTTCCACCACCTCCAGCCAGAGAGAGAACGAAATTCCAAACAGTTGCCTTAGGAACATTCTATTATTATTCCATGTACAGAGAGGTGCGTCAAAGGAAGTAGGATACGGAAGTGAAGAAAGGAAATCAAATCAGAGATGGAGTCCGGGACCACTGACTTCAAATAAAAAAAAAACATAACTTACCAACCGTTCATTTATTGCCTTCTCCAGGAAAGAGATCCCTCGCCACGCGGCCCACGCTCCAACTTCCAAGCGGCGAACGTATTGTGGTGCTGGGCCCCACCACATGTTTTCTGAAGAGATAGGGCGCCGTTTCTTTTGTGGCGCTTTCTTCCGTGCAAATTGTTGCAGTTCGATTATCAGTTTTGTTTTTTTTAAAAGCAGCTCGCTACACGATAGTATTTGAAATTGGAGCAGCTGATATTTCTATCATCAATTATTAGGACGATCTGAGCCGTTCAACTAGGATAAGGAGCCAATCTGCCGAACGGCTGCGATGTTCATGCTCTCCCTTTAAAGATTGTAATTTATAAATAATATTTACAAATTACGCAATGAATTGCCACATTATCCCCTTCTTTACCCTCTGTAACCCACAGTACCTCAGTATTGAAGTCAACGTCAGTCCTGAGCTTTCATAATTATAAAGATACTTTATTTTGAAAATCACATCATCTAATTTAGTAGCTAAAATATATTATCGTTCGTATAGAATATTATAGAATAGACTATTAATATTCATATTGATACTGATTTGAGACTTGGACTATAATCTTAAATTAATAATAAAAAAATATAACGCCTTCCTTTTTTTTTTGTGAGGAATTGCATGATTGTAAAGCCTCTTATTTAGGTTCTGCTTCTAGTATTGAATGTGTGTAATTGCATGAATCGTACATAACTTTAAGTTTCAGTCGAATCTATAGAATTCGCATATGATTTATGCCACCAAGGATATTCATGCTTTGCACATGAGAAAGATATTCTCCATTTTTATTTTATAAAACAAATGAAAGCAGTTGTCAAAAGGACAAACCGTTTCTCACTCAACATGAAGTCGTACAATAGAAACAACACTCTGGACCCACAGAAAAATATTGGAAAACACACAGTGGAGAACAAAGCGCATTCTTTTTTTAAGAAAAACAACTAGAAGCTAATTGATGTAAACATATTTTAAAGAATTTGCATAAGAGAAGCTAGCAGTTGTTGAACTAGAGCTTTACTATGCAGGTAATTACTCAAGGTGAGGTAGAGGAATGAAAGAGTTCAATTCTTAATGAAATATCCTGTAAAAACTGAAAAGTTCAAGAGAGGTTAACAATAATTTCAACATCTTTTTAGGCACAGATTTTTAACATCTTGTAAAATGGTTGAGAATGAGCATATCAGTACCAGTTTCATTTGTAATGGAAGCTGTATAGATATTGGCATATGTAGTGATCAATGATCGTGAACCAAACGCATCCAAGCGAATCCTACTGTCACGTGTCAGCATATACCATGAGTGCACCTCCAGATCGTCTTCCACTATAATGTACGATTATCATATGCAAGCTTTCATGCAATTTCACATGGAAAGGTTCCTCTGCACATAATCAATTTAGCATTCTTCTCTAATTTCAGTACAAAATACGGTTACCCAATTAAAATTAACCGCCAGTCAACTATTTCAAAATACGATTAGAAACATGAAATGCTGAATGCACAACTCCAGAACCTATCACTCTCGACAAAGACAAGGATTTAACAATATTATAATTAGACAAATAATAACATAAAAAACAAAATAAGTTATTAGCTTAACTCTGCTGATTATAAATGTACAGCAGAGGACAAGTTTCTTTTCCTCCCTATTGCATCTCAATATATACAACTGCCATAAGAGTCGATATCTCTATTTCCTCACTATTTGTTTCTCAATTACCAGGGGCCTGTTTGTGTCCTTCTCAAGCACAGCTTCTTGGGTCCATGTTGATGGTTTAGGATCTCCACAACCTGCTTAAAATGCCGAAGTCAGCTTTCATTTTTTTCAAATTACTCTTGTGACTTGATTCATTAGATAAACTAAGAACCTTTTATCTCTGAATGAAAAGAAACAGTAGTTACCAAATTGCTACAACTATAAATTTTGAAAGTCCAAAATGGGAACTTGCAAGTTCAAAGGACCAAATCTTTTAGAGATACTCTCCAGACCATGAACCAAAGGAGCAATTTTTTGCAAATTTAAAAACTATGTGAATATAATTGACTATTATTTGCCAAACAAATTTCAAGAGTTCAAAGAACAAGACTTGGAAGTTGGGACAAAGGTCTTCTACTCAAACAAACAGCACAAATAAGACCTTTGCTAAAACAATTACCAGAAACATTGCAAAACCCATTCGAAAGAGATACCTGACTGGATTGCTGACTAACTGCCTCAAATTTCTGGAGAATGAATAATTCACCTAATGACATGATAGGGCATTTAGCCCAAATACAAGCTGAAATAAGATTTATACTGAATTATGGAAATACCTCATTCTTTTGCAGCTTCAACATCTCATCCTGTAAATTACAAGGTGTTATTAGCAAACAATGGACTACAGTAGAAAAATAATAATTTAGTTGTAGAAGAATGCCACCAGAGCCTGCATTTGATAATGACTTCTGTAATAAAATGCATTCTAGACCAAAATTATCAAAAAGACCGAGACCTAAAGAATCAACTGTAGTAGCAGTCCAAAAAAAAAAACTTTTGTGTCGTGCATTACCTGTTTGTCCTGCAATTCTTTATTCTGCTCCTTGAGCTTTGCAACTTCAGCTTCCAGCTCCATAGTGTAAGCCTGTTCATGACAAAAGCACAGGTAAACAAGATAGATCGTGCATTTGTAGGATCATTGTTTAAATTTTCCATAACGACAACATATATATGAAGTTATGCTCCCAATAAATAACAATTTTCTAACAGAAATGGCTCATGCAAGTAGAGTAGTAAAATGATAAATTGCTTAATTGAATGGCGAATTTTTTTTTGTTTCTCTACAAGCTTAATTCTACAAATGTTTTTTCTTGCCTTGCACCCAATTATATCAGCATGCAATGATTCACTGAGAAAATAAATAATATCAGCATTATGAAATTTCTTGATTATGGGCTTTCCTCCAGAAGAAATATTAAATAATGAGTTACTGATAAATCAAACTAGAATGAAATATTATTTGGCTGAATTACTATTGCAATGCACTTTTTTGGTTTGCCTTATGTACTTGATCCCTATTACAGGCACTAGGATTAAAGCCACCAACAAACTAAAAAAAATGGAAATTATAAAACCTAACCACTACCAATTATCCTAAATAAAAAACCAAAGGTTGCATTGAGAAACAGAATCATTGACCTGTTTACGAGCTCGTGACCTCGCTGCTGACTCTCTATTTTTTATCATCCTCCTTTGCCTTCTCTCGACCACCTTCTCAACTGGCCCACGCTTCTTCACACTTCTCATCTCCCCACCAAACTCATATGGCACCACCGGAGAAAATGACCCCACATCCCCATTTTTTACTTTCCCCAGTGCCCCATCTGGCGAACCAACCGGCCCAACCACAACTCCACCTGGCCCCATAACCATGTTGCTGATACTGACAACAGGATCCCCCATCCCCACCATCCCTCCTGCTGCATAAGACCTCAATGGCATTGGCATCCCTGCTGCACTATTGTTACCGGCGGCAGTATTACTACCGTTACCCATCAAATTGTTATAGAACAAATTGTTACCATTACTACTAGGATCATTAATATTATTATTACCATTTCCAGTAACAATATTACTTTGAGGGATTGTATCTTCCCTGACAACCCCAGCCCGAACTAAGAACTCCTCTAAAGTCATCTCTCCTAGCTTCTGTTGCTGGTGTGGTTGACACTCTGCCTCTGCTGAGGCAGCAGCAGCGGCGGCAGCAGCAGCAGCAGCAGCAGCACCAGAGGTGGAAGCAGAATTCTCCCTTAGTAGGTCACGCCAGACCTCATCAACAGTTTTCTGGCTGAGAGTGCGAGGAAGAGTGAGAGATCCCTGCCGTTGAATTCCACCACCTGGCGGAGCAGCCCCTCCAGAGTTGCCACCGGTCATGGCTGTGGCCATTGCCTGACTCTCCTCGGCAGTCCAGATACTCTTCAATAGCTCATCCATGTTCAACGACCCGAAATCCTTCCCCAGAGTGTTTTGAAATTCGTCGATAGTTAGTGAATAAATTGATCCCTGACGTGGCAGCTGCCGGTCAGTCGATCTTGATCCAGATGCGATTTCCTTGTTGAAATCCATATTGATCTGCAATTTAGGAGTGAATTTCTCGTTTCAACCGATCATGCACGTTGTCTTCCCTGGGGAGGAATTGGAGAGTTTTTAGTGCGATTTCTTTCTGGATTTGGCAAATCTTAGGTAGGTTGAGGTTGAATTAAACCTACTAAAATCTTCCTTCCTAGAATGGAAGTACCTAAATCCCCAATAAGAAAACTAATTAGAATGGGAAAGTCTTATCCAGATCGAACGGAGACGTGCCTAACCTGCTTAAGTAAAAAAAAATAGATAATTATACAAGAAATTTCTTTTTGCTAAAATAATTAGGCAGAATTTTAATGGTAAAATTGGGAGGGAGAAGTGAGGACCTGTGAAGGAGTGTAGCCTTGTCAGTTGTCGATGAGCCCCGATCACGCTGAGAGAGAAGGCCAGGTGTCGGCTCGATGCGCTACGGCCACGAGGGGTATTTATGGGCTAAGAAACTGCCGGAGAAAATGAAAATTATCTTTGGCTACACAGCTTTTACCCAATAGGAGCTTGAGCACTTTTACTCCGTTTATCACAAGTTACACGAATCTCGAGGCAATGATTTAACGGAAGAGGTTGTTTTGGTTATTTGTGTGGATATAGAGAAGGGATCGTAGCAGCTTGAACTGGATAATAAATAATGGAGCAGAAAGGGAAGGGTGCTACGTGGCGAGGCTAGAGAATCCGGTACTTTTTTTTTTTTTTTTTTGAAAGAAATGAATCCGGTACTGGAGGCGTGAATGTGCAGCCAATGAGGTTGTGAAATGTGGAGAGATCTACCCCGTCGTTTCGGGTCACGACAAAGCTCTTGGGGAGTACTACCACGAGTGGCCCGACATTTTTATTAATATCCAAAGTTTAATAGTAATTAATTATTACGCTCAGTTGCCAAAAATGTTCAAATCGGTCATAAAATAGCTGGTTTTTTTTTTAGAAAGACACTATAAAAATCAAGATAATGAAATCTAACACTGAAAATTTGAATTTTTTGTTTAAATTATTTGTTAGATTACTTCTTTTGATATATAATTAGCATATTTATACTAAAATACGCTAAATTACTTAAAATTATGTTGAATTACACTATATTACGTTAAATTACGCTAAATTACATTACATTACGCTAAATTACATATGAATAGGGACGATATCTTCACTAAAAAGGCGAAAAACGACAACAAAACTTCAAACAGTCATAAAACGGCGCTCGAGTGTCCGATTTCAGCAAATGACTACTTTTCGGAAAGCTTGCGAAAAGACGCATGCGTCCGTGCCCGCTACAATGGATTTCAAAATTCAGAATTGTCAAAAAAACTAAGGGAAGAGCCTTAAAACTTGAGTTGAAGTTTCCGATTAAGATTTTTTATTTCTATTATTCAATCTAAGTAGCTCAGTAAATTAGTTACATAATGAATTTGTAGAATACCAATTTTACTATTTTCGGAATTTTTTTATTATTTTTTAAGATTCATGAAAGATGGCACAAAATCAGTCTACTTTAGCGTAATTTTGCGTAGTTTAGCGTAATTTACCGTATTTCAGCATAATTAGCAAAGTTATTGTAATTTAGTGTAATTTAACGTAATTTAGTGTAATTCAACATAATTTATTGTAATATAGTGTAATTAAACATAATTTCAAGTAATCTAGTGTATTTTAGTCTACTTTATGGCCGATTTGGATATTTTTGGAGAAACTCGGAAATTCTGGATATAATAATTAATTTCTATTAAACTTCGGATATTAATAAAAATGTCGGACGAGTGGCTTTTGAGGGGGAGACCGGGAAAGGATTAGAGTCACCAGACCGTATCCCCAGTATATCTCCAGAAAACAACCTACCTAAATAAATTTATTTGATGTCGCCACAATCTTTATGTCATTAATTGATCAATAAATCAAATCAAGTTCGAATACTTTCCAACTGGATCTATCAATTGGAAAGTATTTTCAACCTTTTCAGTTTGAAGTTTTAACCACATAAACAGTTCTAATTTGGACGGTCGGGTTGAGAAAGCAAAATATATAAGGATTTTTTTTGTTTCGAATCATCGAATGGCACCACCATTCATTTATCATCCCGTTTATTTGTATAGCTAATTTAAGAGCTATAATCAGTGTTGTAAAAAATGTCTGTTTAGATTTATTAATTAGCCGATTAGTCAGTAATTAAATCATTACTAATTTTTCCAAATAATCAGCTGATTATTTCCGATTATTTCTAATTAATTACTTGACAATGCCTTATCCATCCAACCATACACAACAGTAGTTATAATGCACCAAGCAGTACAATTACTCACATTAAATAGTTATAACGTATCAAGCTACACGAGCACACTAAAGGTCTTTTTTTTTTTTTTTTCCTTTTTTTGTCTATTAATTTCTTGATCTTATCATTACATAGACAAATATCAAGAAATTTATATAATAAAGTTCCATCATTACATCATCACGTTGTAAACTAAAAGTTCCAATAACAATAATCTTTCAGATTAAAGTTTGTCTCCATAAATAAGAGTTGATGGTGCAAATATCAACCTGTCCCTAAACGCACTTATTCTCACACACAGTTAATTTTTTTTTTTTACAAAAGATCCTCCTTTAAGAAAAGCAAATACATATTGCCCCCCTTTAATGGTGATATGCTGGAAATTGGAAAACAAAAAAAGTTTAAAATAACTTGCATCGTAAACTAGCAGTATATATAATTTTGTTGACCCAACCCATTTATAAGCAAAAATTTCCAACTGTAATAAAAAGGAGCCATTAGATATATCAGAAATTGAAAGAAGTTCTAAATTTTTGGAAGATAAAATTCCAATGTTGTTTGATCCTTAATTTTTTCAATGGAAAATAAATTGATGGGATCGTTAATTTTTTTCATTTGCTTAAGCATAAGTAATAATCAATTTTCTAAGTTAATTTTAATTTATTTTTTGGTGACTAAATAACAAGTTTATGAGCAAAAGTTTTGTAATGAAACACTAATTGATAAATATTGTTATATTATTATTTACTCCACTTTATTTAATTATATTAATAATTATTAAAATAAATGTATTGACATCATATATTTTAGAAAGAAAAATTGAATTTCTCACAACTATATAGTACACTTGAACATTTATTTCAGCACATTTTCATAATCATTTTCGCGCATACCATGAATATATTTTCGCACAAATTAATTTGAAAAACTCCATACTCATAAAATCTTATTCCGCATAATCCCGTGACAATGGATTATTCTTTAAAGAATTGCATCAAATTGCCTTCGAGATTGGACCGATGCAAATCATGTACAACTTTAATTTAATAATATTAAGGTCATTCGAAAACGACATATAAAATATGGAGTAGAACTAGAGTGTTCTTAAGCTTACAACTAATCTACTTGGCGGATGATATGTTCACATATCAAATTTATTAAATTTTGAATTAATTTAGTATAAAGTTAAGCGGTAAAAAAATAATAAAAATAAATATATTAAAAGTAATTTATAATCCATATTTTTTTAACTGCTTAACTTTATACTAAATTAATTCAAAAAATTAAAAATTTAATATGCAAAACATATTACTCGCGAAGCTGATTATTAAAACTGGTTTGAATTCATCATTTGAAGTCAATATGATAAATTTTGAAATCAAATTCACAAAAAAAAACTGGTGAGGTTAAGAGCACTACTCTAAAATATGATAATTGATATTGATGAATGACCGTCTAATTTTTAACGAACGGGTCAAATTTTACTGAAAGTCTAGAATCCATTCCATTCAAGAGAGAACCCATTCCGTTCGTTTACTCTTATCTGTTTTGTTTTCTGTGCTCCTTTCTCTCTCCTCTAGCTGTCTCTTTCTTTTTCACACTCTTCGCGGCCTCACCTCCTTCTGAAATTTTTATTAATATTAATAAAAAATAAATAAAAAAATATCGATAATGAGGAAGCATTTCGTGAAAATTCGATTTGTAGGAAAAACGTGATAGTTCATAACCTCTAGAGGACGTTATAGACTATCACGACCAGCTTAACGAAATCAAGTTACCTCTAATTAACCGAAATAAAATCTAGAGCTGGCCGTTGTTGCTATCACGGCCAGAGAAATTTTGAAAAAAAAAAATTCTGACCATTGTTGTATATCACGACGAGAGAAATATTAAACTAGCACAAAAAAAACAGTAAAACGCAACTCCTCCGCAACTGCCAATCCTGAAGTACTGCAATAAAGAATTCTCTAGCAGCAATGTCAAAATCTCATTCAAGAGAGTAAAATAGACCACATAGCTATTGCCATATGACCTTGCCATCAATTTGGATGTATGATTGGATCCAAGCCCGACGGGCACAATTACATAGTTCTCCCAATAGAGGACAAAGGAGGAGCGAATGAATGAGTGAATTCCATCAGCAATTTGGTTCTGTAAAAGGGCAGAGCAGCAACTTTGATTCTACAAGAAATTATTAGGCATAATGTCCGTTGACAATTTTAATTATCAGGTTTACTTCCAAATTATTAGACAGAATGTCTGCGGAGGAGTTGCGTTCCAATGTTTTTTTGGGTGCTAGTTTAATATTTTTCTAGCCATGATAGACAACAATAACTATATTTTTTTTTTTCAAAATTTCTCTGGTTGTGATAAACAACAACGGCCAACTCCAGATTTGATTTAGCGGTAACTTGATTTCGTTAAGCTAGCCGTGATAGTCTATAACGTCCTCCTACTATCGCGTTTTTCTTACAATTCGAATTTTCACGAAATGCTTCCTCATTATAGGTTTTTTTTATTTTTATTTTTTATTAATAAAAATTTCGGCACCTCCTTCCTACCGTAGCGCTTCAGTGCTTGCAACCTCTCATTTCGTCTTACTCGCACTCGCTCTCTTCGCCATCCTCCCAACCAGCTCTGCATTAATCTCGAACCATCTGTTAGGAGTGTTGCTCAATTGGAGGTAAATCTCTTCAAACTCTTCAATTTTTTTAATGTTTCAACTTTTTTTTGAAATTTGTAGAAAAAAAAACAATTTTGGTCCTCAGCCCTAATTCTTCATTATGTCAACTTTATCTTTTGCTATTTGGAGTTTCAATATCAGCATGGGGTTACTTAATTGTTCTTTTTGGGGTTTCAACACCAGCATTATAGTGATTTTAGTTTTTTTTAACGTTTCTTATTTCTGAGAGAGATTTTTTTATATAACTTATTTTGGGTCTTGCACATTGAACTGTCATTCTAACCATATTCTAGAACATCATAAAACAATTTTCTAGATTTCAGATTGTTCTACATCAAACAACTGAACATAAACTTAAATCACAAGAAATTTTGATGCTAGGATGGTGGTATTTGCATTCTTCAGGGAATCCAAACCAAACTGGTCCAAAGAGGAACTTGGTGAAACAGTGAACGAGACCAGATATCTCCAGTACATATCAATTGGAGAGGATACAGCTGAATGCACCCCCCTCCCCCGAAACCCCATCCCCTTCTCCTGCTGTGCTCCTATCCGACCATCCATTTTAACTCGTGTGGCCACACAGTCTCGCCCATCGATCGCCGTCTCACCTCTTCCTCATCCCTCCAAACCTCCTCAAGAGAAAAAGGCACTTCAAAATTTTTGTTATATCTACTTTCCGTAGCCTCATTTCCTGTAATTATGACACTAAAATAAGCTTCTTCTTTCTTTGATGAAGGTGCTGATTCCAATTGGAATGGGAACAGAGGAGATAAGACATAAGAGGCAGAGATACTGGTAAATGTGCTGCGCCAGGCTGGTGCAGATGCGACTCTGGATTCAGTTGAAAAGGAATTGGAGGTTCCCTGTTATTCTGGTACCAGTCTTGTTGCTGGTGCATGCATCAGCAAATGTGCAGATCAGATGTTTGATCTGGTCGCTCTACCAGTAAGCTTTTGTGTCAACTCATGTATGGACTGGCTCATGTCTCATCTTACTGGATAGAGGGTGTATCTACTTTTTAAGATACAAATGACCCTAACACCAGTACTACTAGGATTAAGGTACGGTGGTAACCATTACATACTGACAGGGGCGGACCCATAAAGGTTGCCTACCCCTGGATTTAAAATAAAAATTAGGCCCAGTATAAATTTACCCAAGTGCCTACTCCTGATACATTATTGGGCCTACTCCTGGGCCAGAAAAATTTAAATAGCAAGGCCCATACTCCATTAAAATATTCCTGGGTCAAGAATTTTTTTTTTATTAGTATTGTGCCTACTCCTGATCAAATTCCTGGGTCCACCCCTGCATACTGATATGAGTACCTTACTACCCTGTACATATACCAGCCCTAATTGGTACCCTCAAGGTGAAGAATTGCAGTACCTGTTTGAAACCAACCAAATTCTACCCTATATTTTCCATCGTTAGTCCTACAGAATAGCAACTCTTCCTGACAACAATTACTAAATCTGATGGAAGTTGATAAGATTCCAGAACAAACTCAGTTTTATCAATAGGACCTTCAGCTTAGATCAGTGCCCTCCAATTCTAGAAGCAGTCTTTGATGGTGCGCGTGCTATACTTTTATGCTGAGGCATGTGGTTCCCCTGCTTCGGTAGTTCTTTTATTGAGAGCATTTTCACACATCGCTGCCTTTTAGCTGGATTTATACAATTTTCTAACACGTATTACAAAACCAATTTGATCATAAACCCACTAGCATTGAACTTCCATAACAGCACATTCACGGCCAAGTTAGGCTGTTATGATATGATTAAGGATTCTTGTTGCTTATTTTGGTATTAGTGTCATACAATTACTGGTTTCCAGGTAGTTCATTTGTTGGTCTATAATCAAACTGAATGGCTAGCAACAAATTTATTTTGGTACTAATTACCAAGCATTACCAGTCAGCCATGGTACCAATATAAGTTGAACAGTATACTACTCATAAAGAGATTGGTTGGAAATCCTAAGGCACTCACCACACGCAGCCATCTCATAGTTTTCTCGAAGTTTTCTTTTTGTATCTTCAAATCTCTTTTCAGTGAAGTCTTCTTTTTTTGGTACAGCTTTCTATAGAGAGAATAGATTGTATTAGTGAGTAGTACATAAATAATTGGCATATCATAACTTAAATATAAATTGTGAACGGCCATATTTTGTACTTGTTATTTATGATTCTGGTATATAATTAATGTAGGACCCAACCAATAAGATATGTATATAATAGTCCAGTGTTTACTGTTAAGTCATGAACTCATGATATTCAGTCTTAAGTATATCACACTTTGTAAAAGACTTCTCAAGGAACTGCATGCAAAAAATATATAACCTGGACTTTGCTCATCTCACTGTTCTTGGTTTCTGTTGCCTTCGTCACATGGCTATTAGACTTTGGTCTTTCTGTTGCCTCCACTGACAGGTTCTGTTACATATCAAAGCAATAAACAATTAATGGCCCTTACAAAGGATGGATCGTCTAAGATTTGACTAGTCAAGGTAAGTTTTGCTAATTTCTCTGCATAATGTAAAATGACTGATCAGCCTGCTCTGGGAATGTAGAAACTAGAAAACTATCTAACTGACATGCTTCCCATTCCGGATTCTAGAAATGGATCTTTTTCATTTATTTCATGTCCTCCATTTTCTTGTATTCATTCATGACTTGTGGCGTATGTAGATCTGTTGCCTTTTAGGGACTTATCAATGCTCGGGACCAGACAAAAAAGGGAAAATATTAAACTAAAATTAAAAGAAAAGTATAACGGGTTGAATGAAAACCTTATTATTTTTCAGGCGGATGACAACTCGAAGGGGGCGTCGTCTTTCCGGTAGCTGTTCCTATAAGAGTTTTATTGAATAAACAGATCAAATTTGAATAATGTAATACATTTACAATATAGCTAATAAGACAAATCAACAGAAAAGGAATAGAAAGGGAGATTAAAAACCTGATTGGAGTTCCCCTTCACAACCACCTCACACGGGTCTGAGAATTTGGACTTGCCCTGATCCATATTCCAAGTCTGAGTTTCCATGTCTGATACAGGAGCCTCTGTACTGGCGAGCTGATCTCTCCCCATGTCAGTGCACTCTAAGCATTGAACACCGCCATACAAACCCTGCATGATGTGGTCACGACGCCTCACCAGCTCAGAGGGGTACTCTCGGCGTGCAATATCAATGGTTGCAGCAAGAAGATCTAGCACACTCAACCCTGTCTCCTCCATAACATTTTTCATAATATCTTCTGTCATTGTTTAGTCTCTAGGGTTTTGCATAACAGAGATAGATGGTTATTTGATTCTAGGGTTTGAGGGTTCGGACTTTGGAAAGATGAGAAATAAAGTTTATGGTGGCAAGGGGAGAAACAAGATCAAAGATTGGAAACGGTCGAGAGAGCTTAACGGCTACCAACCGCCTTGGCACTCTTTTTTACGTCCTAATCGTGTATATTGGTTTCCTTTAATAACTTTCTAAGATGCCTACGGGCTTGTATTAAAAAAATAACTTTTTAATTAGTCACATGTCTATATTTTTAGGAACTCAGAAAACATTATAGAAAATTATAAAATTTTCTCTCATTTATAATTTTTATCCAATCATTTTTAAAAGGTATAAATTATTAATTAAATAAAATTATAAAATATTGTATAAATCAATTTTGTCATAAATTACTAATTCAAAAATAATAAAGTGCTGGATAAATCAATTTTATCATAAATTATTAAATAAAAAATTATATGAAATATAATATAGATCAATCTCCTTAGAGTAGAACTAGCTTGTTCTTAAGTTCACCGAGCCCCATTTGTGAACTCAATTCTAAAATCTATCGGATTGGCTTTAAACAGCGAATTCAAACTGTTGAAACTTATCTCGTTACGAGTAATGCGTCAATATGCAAAAAATTTAAACTTTTGAATTAATTTAATATAAAGCCAAGTGGTCAAAATTAGAAGGTTTATAAATTAATTTTAATGCATTCATTTTTAAATATTTTTTACCACTTGATTCTATACAAAATTAATAAAAAAAATCAAATTTTTTGCATGTAGATGCATCACTCTTGTAAGGTAGATGGGTTTCAATGGTTTAGATTCGACGTTTGAAGTCAATCCAATAGATTTTAGAGTTGAGTTCACAAATAGACTTGGTAAACTTAAGAACACCCTAGTTCTACTCTCAATCTTATCATAATAATAAATTTATATACTTATATGTATAAATAAAAAATATCATATATAATTTTATATTTATTAATTATCCTATAGGATAATGGATACAAAATAACTCTTATCCATATTCTTACTCAATAAACTAATGAAAAAAATTCTTAGCCATACTCATACTCATACTCAATAAATTAACGAAAAAAAACTTTACTCATACATAATAAGACAGGTATGGATAAGTTTTTTCCGTTAATTTTGAAATGAAAATTGATCTGACTAGTTTCAGTTCACTTTTCTCTTTTATATAATGGGGTGAATAAATTTATTACGATATTGGCCTGTATCAGATTGTAAAATAATATATTTTTTAATTTTAAACGATAAATATATATGTAGGTAATGCATATCTATTAGTGTAGCAAAATATTTACTCTAAATACTTTTGAGTAAACTTTAATGTGTTTAAAACTTGACATTGAGTAGTTGAAGCCTTGTCTTTTGTTTGGATGAAATTGTAGAATCATTGACATAAATGAATTAAGTAAGCTAACATTATGCTGAGCATGCTTAACTCTTTCTTCCCTGTACGCGCATTATCCCTAAACTAACGCCATAGTAACCAAACAGACGTGTACATATATACAACAAACTAACAAGTATTGTATAGAGCAATACAACATCAACACCTATGCAGACTTCTTTTCCTTTGGAGCTGAACTCTTAGATCCAATAGCCCAATTCCCCTGTAAATTTTCTGGATAGTCCCTAGATTTTCAAAAATTCACTCCTCCCACGGATAAGTAAAATTCCAGCGCATTACCAGCCAGGTATCAAATTCGACCCTCTTATAATTTTTTCCATTATTAATCCTACACAATAGAAACTCTCTCCGACAACAATTACTAAATCTGATGGAAGTCGATAAGACTCCAGAGTAAACTCATTTTTATGAATAGGACCTTCAGCTTAGAAATAATTATAATTCCACCTACTAAAAAAGCTCTGAAACAATGAAACTTATACGAGATCTGATGCATCTTATACTGAACAAAATAACAGTAGCGACTCTTCCATCTATATCACTACTTAAGTATCAGTGAACATTTTCCTAAAAGTATCAGTGAACATCAAGATTCCTAAAAGTATCAGTGAACATTTTCCTATATCACTACTAAAGCGTCTCTCTGGAAAATCAAGGCCCCAATGAAAATAAAAATATTTCTCTGGCTAATGCTGGACAACAAGATTCTCTCGCAGGAGGTACTGCTCAATCGGGGATGTACGGTACAACCCGGATGCAAATTGTGCAACTCAACGGCAATTGAGACGACACAGCACATTATGTGGTCCTGTCCATATGCAAGGAGCTTTTGGAGGGGGATAAGACTACACTATAATCTCCCTCACGGGTCGGATACAAATCTCAGACGCAGTTGGGACATGTCCCAACGGGGAGCATCGAAGCACGAGCGCATACACCGAAACCGAGTTTGGGCGGCCGGATTCTGGGCACTCTGGAGAGAAAGGAACAGAAGAGTGTTTGCCGCAGAACAAAAACCGAGTTATCTCCTGATTAATGATACAACAACAGATGTTTTATTTTGGTCTCAAGATGGGTGATAAGAGAGGAACATGGTGGCATAACTGTGCGGGACAATACTGCGCATTGCTAGTGGCAATATCGAATAGCTGAAAATTTAAATTTTAACATTAAGGGGGATTCGCCACCACTTGGTGGGAAAAACCTTGTAATTATAACGTTTTCTTAATATCAATATATCTGTTGGTGGCAAATTTTGCCACCAACCATCAAAAAAAAAGAACATCAATAATCTTGTATTATTTAACAAAAATGTTAGCACTGTGTGTTATCTCCCGAATACCTCCAATCTCCCCAGGTTTGTAAATTGTAATATTTGTAGGGAATTCCGGTAAGTTATTATGCAACAATTCGATTCAGTTTATGATTTGTTCACTATCCGAAAACCAGAATCTATGTATAAAACTAATTCCAAGATAAGCAGATTTTACCACTAGACGCGCAGTGGATATCTCGTCTAGTCGTAGGAGCAATCACCCTCTTCTGTTCCTTCTCCGTATCTATAGTTGTCCTCTTATGTTCCTTCTTTGTGTTAGATATACGCACTTGTCACAGCAATTGCATCTTTTTTATTAATTTTGTATAGAGTCAAGTGATAAAAAATATTTAAAAAATAAATGTATTAAAATTTAACTTATAAACCTTCTAATTTTGACCACTTGGCTTTATACTAAATTAATTCAAAATTTAAAATTTTTGCATATTGATGCATTACTCGTAACGTAGTAAGTTTCAACGGTTTGAATTCGTCGTTTAAAGACAATCCGATAAATTTTACAGTTGAGCTCACAAATGGGGCTTGGTGAACTTAAGAACAACCTAGTTCTACTCTAAGGAGATTGATCTATATTATATTTCATATAATTTTTTATTTAATAATTTATGATAAAATTGATTTATCCAGCACTTTATTATTTTTTAATTAGTAATTTATGACAAAATTGATTTATACAATATTTTATAATTTTATTTAATTAATAATTTATACCTTTTAAAAATGATTGGATAAAAATTATAAATGAGAGAAAATTTTATAATTTTCTATAATGTTTTCTGAGTTCCTAAAAATATAGACATGTGACTAATTAAAAAGTTATTTTTTTTAATACAAGCCCGTAGGCATATTAGAAAGTTATTAAAGGAAACCAATATACACGATTAGGACGTAAAAAAGAGTGCCAAGGCGGTTGGTAGCCGTTAAGCTCTCTCGACCGTTTCCAATCTTTGATCTTGTTTCTCCCCTTGCCACCATAAACTTTATTTCTCATCTTTCCGAAGTCCAAACCCTCAAAACCCTAGAATCAAATAAAACTCTGTTCCATCTATCTCTGTTTCGCAAAACCCTAGAGACTATACAATGACAGAAGATATTATGAAAAATGTTATGGAGGAGACAGGGATGAGCGTGCTAGATCTCTTGGCTACAACCATTGATATTGCACGTCAAGATTACACCTCTGAGCTGGTGACGCGTCGTGACCACATCATGCAGGGTTTGTATGGCGGTATTCAATGCTTAAACTGCACTGACATGGGGAGAGATCAGCTCGCCAGTACAGAGGCTCCTGTATCAGACATGGAAACCCAGATTTGTACCATGGATCAGGGCAAGTCCAAATTACCAGGTCCACCTGAGGTGGTTTTGACGGGGAACTCCAATCAGGTTTTCTAATCTCCCTTTCTATTCCTTTTTTGTTGATTTGTCTTCTTACGCTATTTTGTAAATTTTTTACATTATTCAAATTTGATATGTTTATTTGATAAAATTACTATAGGAACAGCTACCAAAAAAAAGAAGCCCCCTTAAAGTTGTCATCCGCCTGAGAAAAAATAAGGTTTCCATTCAATCCCTTATACTTTCTTTAATTTTAGTTTAATATTTTCCCATTTTTGCCTGGTCCCGAGCATCGATAAGTCCCTAAAAGGCAACAGATCTACATACGCCACAAGTCATGAATGAATACAAGAAAATGGAGGACATGAAATAAATGAAAAAGATACATTTCTAGAATTCGTAATGGCAAGCGTCAGTTAGACAGTTTTCCAGTTTGTACATTCCCAGAGCAGGCTGATCAGTCATTTTACATTATGCAGAGAAATTAGCAAAACTTACCTTGACTAGTCAATTATGATACCAAATCTTAGACGATCCATCCTTTGTAAGGGCCATTAATTGTTTATCGCTTTGATATGTAACAGAACCTGTCAGTGGAGGCAACAGAAAGACCAAAGTCTAATAGCCATGTGACGAAGGCAACAGAAACCAAGAACAGTGAGATGAGCAAACTCCAGGTTATATATTTTTTGCATGCAGTTCCTTGAGAAGTCTTTTACAAAGTGTGATATACTTAAGACTGAATATCATGAGTTCATGACTTAAGAGTAAACACTGGACTATTATATACATATCTTATTGGTTGGGTCATACATTAATTATATACCAGAATCATAAATAACAAGTCCAAAATTCAGCCATTAACAATTTGTATTTATTTTACAATATGCCAATTATTTATGTATTACTGACTAACACATTCTATTCTCTCTATAGGTACAAAAAGATTTCTCTGAGAAGATATTTGAAAATACAAAAAGAAGACTTCGAGAAAATTATGAGATAGCTATGTGTGGTGAGTGCCTTAGGATTTCCAACCAATCTCTTTATGAGTAGTATATTGTTCAACTTATATTGGTACCATGGCTGACTGGTAATACTTGGTAATTAATACCAAAATTAATTTGCTGCTAGCCAGGTCAGTTTGATTATAGACCAACAAATGAACTATTTGGAAACCAGTAATGGTATGACACTAATACCAAAATAAAAACATGAATCCTTAATCATATCATAACAGCCTGACTTGGCCGTCACTGTGCTGATATGGAAGTTCAATGCTAGTGGGTTTATGATCAATTGGTTTCCTAATACGTGTTAGAAAATTGTATAAATCCAGCTAAAAGGCAGAGATCTGTGAAAATGCTCTCAATAAATGAACTGCCGAAGCAGGGGAACCCCATGCCTCTGCATAAAAGTGCACGTGCACCATCAAGGGCTGCTTCCAGAATTGGAGGGCACTGATCTAAGCTGAAGGTCCTATTGATAAAACTGAGTTTGTTCTGGAATCTTATCAGCTTCCATCAGATTTAGTAATTGTTGTCAGGAAGAGTTGCTATTCTGTAGGACTAACGATGGAAAAAATAGGGTAGAATTCGGTACTTGGCTGGTAATGCACTGGAATTTTACTTAACCGTGGGAGGAGTGAATTTTTTAAAATCTAGGGACTATCCAGAAAATTTACAGAGCAATTGGGCTATTGGATCTAGGAGCTCAGCTCCGAAGGAACAAAAAGTCTGCATAGAGGCATTTTATTTTGTTAATGTTGTATTGCTCTGTATGATACTTGTTAGTTTGTTGCATGTATATGTCTGTTTGGCTACTTGTTAGTTTGTTGCATATATACATACTATTGCACAATGTTCAGCATGCTCAGCCTAACTTGAACCCATTAACTCATTCTTTTTTTTTCTTTCCTTGAAGATGCACAATTTCATTAATGGCGACATCACCCAAAAAGAACAGATAAAAGTAAAAACAGGAAATAACAATAAACACTAATTAATTAATGAATATTACAACAAGGACGTGCATAAAAACAACTTACAAATTTCCATAGATCATCTACACATGCACATTTCTACTGAGAATTAAACCATCACGCTAACCCTTCATGTTGAAAAAGAGCCTATCTTGCAAACCCTGTAGTATTTATGATGAAACATTATAAACATCAGAAATACTTGCAGCTAAAACCAAGAACATCAAATTAAACCTTGTGTTTTGCATATACAATATAGTAAGCTGATATTGACTAATATATATCAACATTTCTGGTACCAGTACAGTTTAAAAATTGGATGAGGGTTAGATTGGTAGTTTTACCCAGATGTACCACAGTTACCACAAAATCTACTAGAAGTTTGTAACTGCCAGTAACATGAAGTCCCAATCTGATTATGACAGTGACCATGATGCTATCTGACAATCAACTATATGAAACCTCTATTTGAAACCCATTAAAATTGAATTATGAGAAAATTCATTAACTAATATATAATATGTTTGCATTTCAAGTTTTGTTTTAACTCCTTAATTTTAGATATACACTCAATGCATTGATGTCAGAGATTCTACAATTTCATCCAAACGAAAGACTAAAAGGCTTCAATTACTCAAATCTCATGTTTTAAACCCATTAAAATTTCAAAAGTATTTAGAGTTATATAATTTGCTAGACTAATAAATATGCATTATCTACTCATCGTCTAAGGTTAAAAAATCCCAGGGGCTTAGATAATTTACTAGAGTAGTAGATATGCATTATATAAGTTGAATGAGGTTTAGATTGGTAGTTTTATCCAGGTGTACCACAATTACCACAAAATCCGAGGGGCGGACCTAGTAAGGCCCAGGGGTAGACAGTGGATTTTGAAAAATAATTTCAGCCGATGTATTTTTGGGCTATTGCCTACCCCTCGTCAAATTCATTTTCTTCCAAGCCCAACTCAGTTTTTTGCTCACCCATGGCCCATTTCCTGGGTTCGCCCCTGCAAAATCCACTAAAAGTTTGTAACTACCAGAAGTCCCAATTTGATTTTGACAGTGACCATGCTATCTGACAATCAACTATACGAAACTTCTATTTGATCTTTAGTCCCTACATAAGATCCACCATAAAAAAGAACACCCCCCACCCAACACACAAACACACAAGAGAACATATAGTTATAAAATAAATAATGAGATGGAGGGAGAAAAAAAAAACAGTACAAGTTTGACATGAGCTAGAAGGCATGGCAAGTGAAGCATCCGCTGAGTGAAGCCATCTGGCCATTTCTGTGGAAATGTGGGACCTGTTTAGAACCTCTCGAGAGCTTTTGGGTTTGGTTGGAAGAAGTCTGTGTTTGTGTGCGCATTTCCTGTGCTCTCTTCTGTGCAAATTTGAGCTTATTCAAAATCTTGTCCATTGATGACGATCTCTTCCTTTCTAATTTCATCTGGCCATTTAATAAAGAGTTCCTATAAGAGTTATTACCGCTGAACTTCTTCGTTTATGGCAGTTGAAAGCTTAGTTGATTCTAAAGCATTAACTACAAATCGACACTCCAAAAAATAAGCACAGCACCATACCAGAGTATTGGTATTCAATACTGTTTGTAGAATATCAGTACTCAAAATAAAATTTTACAGATACTATTTTAACAACCATCAGTCAGTTGAGTTGTTGTTGCCCAAAACTCATATTGCTTCTACCTGGACCAGTAGACAATTGTTTCTGTACTGGTGGCTTCTCTGTATTGCGGATGAAACTTGGGCATAATGGGAAAATTGCAGCTTTAGGTTCTACTAACAGTGGCAATGTAAATAAAAAAGAGAGAGGAGGAGAGACCACTAATTTCTCTATAGCTGCTTCTGCTTTGACCTTTTGCATGCTTTCCCATGCTGCAATCTTGGCTTCCTCTGTCTCAAACCTTACAAGTAATAAAAAGAAGAAATACTAATTTGAATCGGACATATTCTTTTATAATATGAGGCATCTTTAGTACAGCAGTAAATTCAGAAAATTAAAATATAAAAAATAATGGAAATTCTAATATACTTTGTGAGTTATGGTCAGAAAGTTTGTGTCTTCATGTGTTTCAAATCAAATACAATTATTTGGTGGTTCAGCAAAAGTAGATTTTAGTGGTGAAAAACATTTTCAATAAGAGATATACATTGAGGAAATTCATGTTCTGTAAGCATGTATATGATATTTGCCCGTTTTGTAAGGGTATTCGTGATATTAATTATTAACTGGAAGGGTATTCATATCGTTTGACATTATGCCAAGTACATGTAAAGAAAAAAAAAATAATAACATACTTTGAGATGCAATTGGCATTTTTGGTGACCTGCCAAGGGGAGGCCTTGGCCTCGACAGTTCGCCTCTTCCACTCTATAATATTTGTCAAACATTTGTCGGGCCCTTGAACAACATGCTTCTTAGACCAACGGGTCAAAGTGACCCGGTTATCAGCTTGAAAGCTGTTCTCTATCTGGAGCTCAGTGAAGTGGCTCTCCAGCTCCTCTTCAATCTGATTGGCCATGGTTGATTTGGAGCTGGAGATAAATAAGGGTGTAGCTTTTGGAGATGAGTTGGTACTCTCACATGGGCTTGTTTGTGTAGCAACGTCTTTTCTAGTATTTTCAATTCTGTCATCTGCAAGTCAAAACAATGTATGATTTGGTTATTTTATTGGTTCCCTAGGCTTATTTGGTGGGTAGTTCAAATTGTACAAGGATTTAAATCTAAGTTAAAACTATTTAAGCATCTTGTTCATGGTACAAAATAAATATTCAATACAACTGTTAGGTTACATGTTACTGTTACAAACTTAACAGTTGTTAGCCATTATGACGCATCACTACCCAAATAAGGACCAAAAATAAAGCAAGAAAGAGTAAAACTTGAATAAATGATCCCGGTATTGTATAGTAGTACCCAACTAGCATCAGGTTGGTCTTTACCACTACTGCAATATCAAATTATCAACTTCACTACAGTCTCAATGCCTAGTACCAAAATAATTTACTTCGGCTTCTGGTTAAAAAAGGACTAACTAACAATGGGTACCGAAAAAAAATTAAGAGGTGATTCTAAAATTAACCTTGAACACTGCCTCTTGAGCTCGGAAAAGAGCATGAGGACTCGAGTGGCGTATCGATCCAGTGACCTACACTTGCACAGTTGGGAAATGACGCACGGGCTGTGCAATTTCTACCACTGGGCCCGCCTTCTGGGATCAGAACCCCAGCCCAAAGCGGTGAGCTTTTCACAAAATTCCCTACCCTGCTATTGTTGAATACTTGAGTGGATGGGGAGGACATCAAACCTGCCTCATCAGACCCGAGGGGACCACTTTTCGACTGGGGTCGTCTCCTGTTAAACTGGGGCACGTGGGTCCTACGAACTAGCTCACCAGAAACTGGACTAAAGATCCATCTCTCGGCATCTTCCCATTTAGATGGCAAGTTTCTCCCTTTGTTGAAAGGAGGTGTTGCACGGTTATAATTCTGACGGCCGAGTGGAACCCGTTCAGAGTGGCATCCAGGCCGGTGCTGGTAGACAGGTGTGCCTGGGCTGTGGAAGTTAACTGAGCCCTTATTGTTCATTACTCCTAAGCCAACAAAAGGGGATAGTGCTGCCACGTCACCACTGATGTGGCCGTTGAGGTCTAGTGAAGCAGGTCGTTGCCGTGACAACTTTCTAGTCATAGGTGGGATCGATTCCTGTGGATATCTCCGGTTCTGGCATTCTAACAAGCAGTTGATGGAAAGTGAAAATCAGGGTAAATAATAGTTGGAGCAAAATGCCAAAAAAAAGTGGGATTTAAGATTTTTTACCTTTGACTTTGTCAGATAAGATATTTTGTGATGGGTCTTGGTTTTCTTGTTGAAAAGCTGGATCTCTCGCCTCTGGAAAAAAAGATACAGCAAGAAAGTTAAAATTGGAAAACGAGGACAAATAATGCACATTTCTGAGTTTTAGACGAAACTGGAAAAGGTGTTAAGGGGTCAGAATACCAATAATTTGTTTCTCCTTTTCTTGAGCTGGATCTGGTACTGGTACTGGGCCATTGGTGCACTCGCCTCGCGCCAAACTCTGTAACGGGTGGAGACAAGTGGGTCAGCGCTTTGAGAAAAAAGAAACCCCAAAAAGACACTTAGATAAAGATCAGTGTTTCTAATTCAAGTAGAAACAAAAAACACAAGCTACCAAAACCCACAACAAAAGTAAACCAAAAGATAAGGTTTAAACTACCCCTAATTGAGCCCAATTTAATTATCCATTTATTTCGTTTTCCATAGATTAATCTTGTATTTCATAAAGCTAACCAAATGTATCAACAGAGTTGCGCAAAAAACAGAGCTGTCTCAATTTTTCTTTCTATATAACTAAAACTAACACCCAATAAAAACTGAGAATGAGAACGAACCAATAGTTCATCGTCTTGATCAAACGCGGAGCCAGACGTTTCATCAGAAGATTGTAGAAATGTATCGGAGCTGCTCTCTTTTTCTCTCTTTCTTCTCCTCCTCCTCCCATCTCCCAATCTCGAGCGCCTCTTCTCCAGCGTTAACTCTGCCCCTGGCATTCTATTGTTTTCTTTTACAGAGAGTTGCTGTCGTCTGGACTAGGAGAGAGATCTGTACGGCAGTACGAGACAGAGAAAGGTTGCTAGAGAGAGTCTCGTTTAGTAATGGCGGGTGTGAAGCTTTGTACGAGCTTTCCGTTACTAAATAGTAATAACTTAGGACAATATTTCATATTCACCCCCAGGAATATTATTATTTCAAAGTTGTATATTTTTTTCTTTAATAAAACCAGCTTTTATTGTTTCAGCAAGCATTTAAGATAAAAAAGAAGAAGGAATGTCTTGATACACTTAGGGGTGATAGAACCATATTTATATTCTTTTTTTTATTTTCCGGATACGGATACGGATCGATATCAGTCAGATACAGATACGATACGGATACATATCAGATTAGATATTTATTAAAATAATATTAAAACATATCAAAATTTATAATATTTATCTAATTTTAATAGTGAATACAATATTTTTTCATAATATATATCTACTATTTGGATACGAATAATTGATAAGTAAAACCATATCAGTATCCATATCCACACGAATATTCAGATATCAAATATCCACATCTAATTTTTCGAATACAGATTGAATATGGATAGGATATTATCCATACCGTTTCCACCTCTAGATACACTACATTTCATAAGAGAAAGTTTTCCGATTAATTTTGATCATCTGATCAAGATAAATATAATGCTTTACTTTTAAGACTAGTTTTAAATTTTTAATGAGTAAAATATATTCATTAATAAATTTACTTCTGTATCTTTCTTAATTTTTCTAACACTTAATAATAAAACATTACCAACTGATTAAATGAATATAAACTGTCTGACAAAAACTTGATGTATTGGAGCTTGATGCAGATCTCAGTAAAATCTAATTGATGTATGGATATAGGCATTGCATAGAAACAAAAAAAAAAATTGTGGTTGATCACTGAAGTACTATTGAATTTAGCTTAATATCTATCAATTCTTAATACTTCAATAATTATCGTCTTTTGTTCCACACTACATTCAGAATATCATACCATTTGTTAATATTTTAATGATATAATATTTATTACTAAACATGAAATATATAACGTAACATATTACACAAGCTATAACAAAAATCCCTCTAATCCATACAAAAATGAACAAAATCACATGAGGTCTGAAGATCTGTCCTTTTATATGGGGAGAAATTTCCCTTCTTTAAGATAATAATAACTACAACTAAAGGGGCATACAAGCAAACATTTACCGCTAATAAAATGCTGCTAACATTGAAGCACATAAATGACGAAAATGACACTGAAAACATTTGAAGTAAATCAGAAAACGTGGTCAACTGAGAAAGCTATCTGAGGGCATTTTTGTCAGGAAATATTGGTCGGATTTCGGTGTGGACTTTTTTGACAATGATTGTCTTGTTTTAGGGGTTACGTGGCATCTTGATGGCTCATCTTGTCGTCTTGTCCTGTCACAACTACGGGAATATTATATTTTTTTTAATTAATAATTACTATTACGAATTGAAAATGATTTAAATGATAGGAGAAAACGACAAAAATGATCAGCAGCCGTCCGGTTGTTGCTATTTAATTAAGGGTTGTTTAGGGAGGACACAAAAATCAATTGCTGAGATTCTTTGTTGATGTGTACTAAATACTTTTGGTTGGAGTTCGGTAAAAGCAACTTAAAAATTCCAATCCATTAGTAGTAGCAGTAAAAGTGGGAAAATTGAGTTAATTGAAGCAATTTGAAAATTATAGCTATTATTCGTAACAAAAAATTTTTTTTTTTCTAGGAAACTGATAACAGTACTTGCGCTACAGTATCCGCATTGTATCTGCATCATAACTACCATAACTACCATAACTATTTTGGGGACCGCAAAAACTCCAACACAATTTTTTTTTTCTAAAGTATTAATACATATGCAATGAAGTATTTATACTTATGCACGGAAAAATTTATACCTATGAGGTGAACAATTTTTACGTAAATAATTATTTCCACAACCAAATCTCTCCAACGTACCCGCACCATAAATACCTGTGGGAGACCACTCAAACTATAAGGGGGACCATACACGTTTTTGGAGGTGGATTTTTTCTCTCCGTTCAATCTCGTCCATTTCTGACGATCTGTGAGGAATTTTGCGAATCTAAAACCACAAACGACTTCTACGCAATTTTCTCTTTCAAATGAGATCCTGATGACGTACTTTCGGACTCATCGTCACACAAGTATTTATACCTCGGCGTGCAAGTATTTATTCCTATACTTGCAAGTACTTTACATATGACACTAGATGACGTCTGAAAGTAGTAATATCAAGTACTGCAAATATTTATACTTCTGCACTGAAATATTTATACCTATGTGGTCAACTATTTTTGTTAGATGAAGGTTGACGCGGGGACGATTGGATAAGGTTAATGCGGTGATACGAAGTCCCCACTACTTCATTAGAGGAAGGTTGACATGGGGACAATTGGGGTACTGGAAAAGGGATGAGCATAACAAGTTACGCATCAAAGTATTAATATTTTTCAAGTGTTAATATCTTATATTCCAAGTATTTATATCTATGAAAGTTGACGCGGGAATGAGTGCAGAGACTGAGAAAGAGGACCATATAATTAATGAAGATCATAGAGGAAGAGTGTTGCAGGGATTTTAGAATAATAATTAGTGGGGACCATATAATATCTTTTAGAATAATAATTAGTGAGGACCATATAATATATTTTTAGAATAATAATTAGTGGGACCATATAATTAGCGACCATAGTACATAATTTCTCTAAATGGGGTGCGGAGATTTTGAGATTACAGGAGTGAGGGTACTCAAATAATTATTCTTTTTTCTAACAAACTCAAAATATGAGTATAATTAGGATGATATGAAACTCATCAAATATTTCGCGGGCTTAAATCCAAAACTATTATATTGGTTTCAAATGATGAATTTAAATTATTGAAATTGATCTACTTAACGAGTGATGTGCGGACATGCAAGATTTATAATTTTTAAAATAATTTACTATAAAGGCAAGTTGGTGAAAAAAAAAAGATTTATGTTAATTTTAATAAATTCATTTTTCATTATTTTTTTACCACTTGACTTTATACAAAATTAATTCAAAAAATATATAAAATTTAAATTTTGGTATGATTTTCAAAATTAATATGATAGGTATAAAGACTTAGATTTGATTTGTATTATAACTTGCTTTAGTTTAAAGAGAATCCCATTCAATATTCTTGGAGGATTTTAATGAGAAATTGAGGTTCAAGGACTATTATTTTTCTCTCATATTTTGTTAGCAACTTTCTTGTCTCTATGAATATTTAATGTTAGCTGACTCCTAAATGAACTTTTTAATTCTCTCAGTATTTATGGTAATCATCTACATTGAAAAAGATTAACTATATTCCCTAACAAAACAAAAAAAAATAATGTCCACAAATGATAGTTCTTAAATACGTAACTCGGACTAATAAAATAAGTAATAATTGTGAATCTTTGGTCAATAGAAAATCAACATTGACCTTGCTTGTAAATAATTTATTCAATTTTTTCATTTTGATACAATCAATGTTTTACAAGATTTTACAATACTTAGACATGTTGTAGTATAAATCATACATATTACAAAGTGCTATAATACTAATACAATTTTTCATTATTATTTTTAATCATATATACTATTTTTTCTTAAACTTTGTAATGATATATTTATCAACACTAATAAAGCTGAGAATATTTTCCTACTAAATTCAAGATTTACAGACAATACTTATCCCTAGAACCATAGTGGCAAATTCGGAATCATAAAATAATTTGATGAGGTAAAAAAAATTCGTGATTCAGATATAACACAAACATAATTAGAAAATATTGATTTTCTAAAGTACATATAAATATATTAAATTTACGATGTTTTAAGAAAGGAAACACATTTTGTAAATAGTTTAGGAATAATATAAATCGGGAAAAAATTGAAACCTATTTAATTCGTCTGAAGAGACCTAAAATTTATAAATTAAACTTCGCGAATAACTCGAGAAAATTTTAAAATCAGTTTAATATGTTTATTCTCCGGAAAATCGTTTAATCTGTATAAATTAAAAATCATATAATTCATGAATAAATCATAAAAATATTTACCAAAAAGTAAAAATTTATTTAATTCGTCCATCCATTAAAAAAAATATTGAAATTGAATAATACATATACGAATTATTCGTGTATCTTCTTAATATAGTGACAAATGAATTATTCGGGCTCGGTTCGGAAAGGTCAAAAATTCGAATCTGTGATTCAGGATTAATTCGTGTATATTTCAGAAATGATTTGGTACCACAAGGAAGCCAAAAAAAACCCCAAAAAAAATAAATTAAAAAAATCGCATTTTTCGCGAATAAAACATATAATACGTTTGTTCGTATTTTATTCGGTTTTCAGTTCAAAAAAGTAAAAAAAAAATGTTTTACTCGCAAATTATTCGCGAATAAAACCCGTACCTTCTTGTTACTATGCTTCTTAGAAGCCGGGAAAAAAAAAACAAGCACATAAAGATAAACAACAATCATGGGCACAGAAGAATCAAGCATGGCCCCTTGCACTCTGTATTGTCTGAGGTGTGAGTTGGAACATTGGCAACCCATATTCTCATCTTAAAAAAAATTGGATGTGGTACCAAATTCCACCTCCCGCTCGTGAATAATTAAATTGTTGGAAATAAATGAATAGTACAAATAGAACAGGATCATGAAATATGAATACTATTTTTATTTTCTGAAAATGATACTGAATAATGAATTTATTTGGTAGCACCGTAATCACAGATTCCTCTGTACTGAGTGGGGATAACCTGAATACCTCTGTTACTCGTAGTGATTGTCAGAAGGTATGGCGAATTACTGACATAAAAATCGAACACCTTTCTTCTCAAATCAGAACACGCCACAGTTTGTAATGAGTACATCTTGTCACAGAGAATCTGGATTCCCTTCGGATGGACCTGCCACAATTTTAGATGATTGTATTGCTATTTACGCTAAAGAAGGAGAATCCTAGGCTGGATTTCCCGAGATTTTTATTAATATCCAAAGTTTAATAGGAATATACAGATCTGCCCATAACTTCTGGGTATTTCGAAAAATGTTCATACCGGCCAGAATCTGGCCGGTTTTTTTTTTTTTTTTTTTTAGAACACTATGAAGAGCAAGATAATGAAATCTAACACTGGAAATTCGATCTTTGTGTAAATTATGTGTTAGATTACTTCTTTTGATGTATAATTAGCATATTTATACTAAAATACATTAAATTACTTGAAATTATGTTGAATTACACTATATTACAATAAATTACGCTAAATTATGTTAAATTACTCTAAATTATGTTAAATTATGCTAAAATATGGTAAATTACGGTAAATTACATATGAATATGGATGATATCTTTACTGAGAAGACGAAAAACGATGACGAATCTTCAAACGGCCATAAAATGGCGGTCGAGTGTCCGATTTTAGCAAATGACCACTTTTCAGAAAGCTTGCGAAAATACGCATGCGTTAGTTCCCGCGATGCTGGTTTTCAAAATTCAGAATTGCCAAAAAACAAAGAGAAGAGCCTCAAAACTTGAGTTGAAGTTTCCGATTAAGATTTTCATTTCTATTATTCAATCTAAGTAGCTCAGTAAATTAGTTATATAATTAACTTGTAGAATACCAATTTTTACTATTTTTGTAATTTTTTTACTATTTTTTATGATTTATGAAAGATGGCACAAAATCGGCCTAATTTAGCGTAATTTACCGTATTTCATTATAATTAGCGAAATTAATGTAATTTAGCGTAATTTAATGTAATTTAGTGTAATTCAACATAAATTTCAAGTAATTTAGCGTAATTTAATGTAATTCAACATAATTTCAAGTAATTTAGTGTATTTTAGTATAAATATGCTAATTAAACATCAAAACAAGTAATATAACAAAAAATTTAAACAAAAAATTTGAATTTTCAGTGTTAGATTTCATTATCTTGCTCTTCATAGTGTCTCTCTAAAAAAAAAAAAGAAACTAGCCAGTTTTTGGGAGAGGAGAAAACCGGCCAGATTCTGACTGGTATGGGCATTTTTCGAAATACCCAGCGGTTATGACAGATCTGTGTATTCCTATTAAACTTTGGATATTAATAAAATTCTCGGCTTGATTTCCAACCTATCTGGTCTTAACCAATGGTCCTACGCTCTACGGGACTGTTTAAAATAAAAAAGTTAACCAGTGATCATAAGCTTACTCAGTTAGTCAGTTGGCAACTGTTAAAAGTATAGCAATGATTAAGTAATTGGAATAATTTAAGTTGAAAATACACCAGAAATTTCGGAATTAGAAATGTAACTTCAATAACTTTTGTATTTGTAATTTAGTCTAAATCTCAATAAAAATTTATTTATGCATCTCATATTATATATTTTTTATTAGCATGAGAAAATGTTTACACTAAACATACAATATATATAGAGGTTGGCTAATATCAAAACGTTTGTTCCGGAGCCGTGGTGCAACCAATTGGTTTTTCAATTTTCAAAGTCCAAATGGTCGATCCAAACCGTTAGATGTGATCTTTATATTAAAATGTGTTTGGAGACCAAATTTTACATTTTTTGGAATTTGTTTAATATTTATTAAGCCAGTTTTAAAATCGCTGATTTTAATAAACAGTGAAAAATTTCTGGATCATTGAAAACAACGATTTTAAAACTATCTTAATAAATAGTAAAAAAATTTCAAAAAATATAAAATTTGGTCTCCAAGCACATTTTAATATAGATTGAATGTTGAACGGTTTGGATCAACTGTTTAGACTTTGAAAATGTAAAAACCAAATCGTTTGTTCCAAAGCGTTTGTGATGTGCTCATCAAGAGAGTTTGGTGAGCACAACTCTAAAAATATAGCGGATTGGCTTCAAACGACAAATTCAAACCGTTGAAACCTATATACTTCACGAGTAATGCGTCATGCGTGTACATGCAAAAATTTAAAATTTTCGAATTCATTTAGTACAAAATCAAGCAGTCAAAAAAATAATGTAAAATAACTTATAAAACTTCTTATATTGATAAGCTATTTGAATCTGATTTATGTCCTATCATCAGAAATCATGAATCTACTCCTAAATAAAGATGTGTATAGTTACCCGTCTCCAACTTAAATATGTTAGGATATTTAGTTATTATAAAAGCCTCGAGCTTTGACCACAGTTATAAATTGTTAGATTTCTTAGCGCATAAATGTTAGGCTCAAGTAGTCATTTGATTCAATTTTTTTTTACTTTTTAGAAGAATTGAATAGTTCAAAAGAATCGCTGTATCACGTAATCAAATGAAAATTTGTTCTCTTTAACTTTTGTGGGTTTTTCGGCACACATGTGAGATAAATTTTAAGTTAAACTAAGAGTATTGTTCTAGAGTTGGATTAAAAAAGGTGTTAAGGAGGTAACACAAAAATATTAAAGAGGCTTAATTTAATAAATTGATGTTTTAAGAATTCGGATAAAATAAACTAATTAATGAGGCTTAATCCGAGTAATAGGAACAGAAATTTTTCCAAATCAAGATAATATTGCTCGATAAAATTAAGGGACTAAGAAGTCTAAAAATCTTTAAGTGGAGCTTGTTGAACACCACAGTGTTCATGGTATGTTTCTCTCTAAAATCAAGAAAATCCATCAAACACGAGTTTAATTTATCTGCAATGTCCAAGTTCATGAAATTAAGGGACTAAGAAGTCTAAAAAATCTTTAAGTGGAGCTTGTTAAACACCACAGTGTTCATGGTATGTTTCTCTCTAAAATCAAGAAGGTCCATCAAACACGAGTTTAATTTATCTGCAATATCCAAGTTCCTTCGATGACGGTACACATTTCTTAGGTTAATGGATAAAGAAAGTTTTGTTGACCGAAATTGAGTCATATATGCGACATTAAATTAGAGGTGTCAATGAGTACAATACAGGTAGAGTGAAATCATTTTCATACCCATACTCACTAAGAATTGAGCTTACTCATACCCTACCTTTACACATTAAGAATTGACCTTATCATACCCTATCCTATAATTATGGGTAACGAAACGGTAGCGGGTGAATAACGAATAATACTAATATAATAATTAATTTTATTATATTTTACGAATAGAACATCAGAATTTATTCATTTCACACATATGCAATCACATTACTAATAAAAAAAAATATGCAATCAATTCCAACTAAATAACAAAACATGTAAATAAAAGTAATATGATTAACATTTTTCTTATAGCAAAAATCATATATTTAATAATAAAAGTACATAAAAATTATTGCTCAAACATTATCATATGAAATATCACGCAAATAAATATTAACATCACTAATTAATTATTACTCAAATATTATAACATAATTTTATTTTATATAATTACCCTATAAAGTAACAGGTACGAAATAGCCTTTACCTGTACCCTTACCCGTTTAGCTAATGAAAAAAATCATTACCCATACTCATACTCAATTAACTAATGAAAACAAAAATATTATTCATAACCGTCTTATCGAATACGGTATGGGTAGAGTACACGGGTAAAAGGGTGTCATTGACACCCCTTACCCCTACCTCAAATAGTAAAATCTCCAAGTAATTTTTTTTCGCTAGGTTTGTGCTTCCCAGCAGTACGGTTCTGGAATTGAATGCATCCCTCTATATCAGGTTGCATCTATAAAGTTCATGAAAGCATCATTAACACACTCACCTAAAAATATCCGCACGCATCCATAATAATTATGGAGTTCATTTGATTCCCTGGATCCATGTTTCCATGTCAGCAAAAATAAAGCGATCTGAACCAAGCTAACTCAGACACTGATTTTGGCACTGAAACCAATTGAAATATGAGTTCATAATTGAATCGTCTAAATCTCGTGCTTTCTGATTTTTTTACTATTACTAGCTTCATAGCTTGCTATTATTATACCCACATTTAAGACAGGTTCACAATACCGAATTTTTTTATTAATATCCTCAAATAAATAGAAAATTACAAAATTAACCACTGTTTTTTTTTTTTGAAATACCCAGACCGCCAGCAATCTTGGTGGTCCATTTCTTTTTCAGGACCTCCAGGAATCTAGACGGTTAAGAGTTTTTTTTTTTTTTAAATTCTCAAAATAAAAATACTAAACTAAGTTCTCAAAATGATATGTTTATAACTTTATTTTATAACATACCCTAGATATGAATATAAAAAAACACTAAACTAGGGTATTATTTGGGGAATTATGGTGGAAATGAAGGGAAAGAAAAAGAGCGAACAAACGGGTTTGAGTTAAATTGATAGATTCTGCTCAAAACCCATCAATTTCCATCAAATTATAAGGTGTCCGAATAGGCACTGAATTTATGGTGAAGGCCCAGTGCTCCACATAAATTTTTATATTTTTGTCGTTATTAAAAAAATTAATTATAGTAAAATAAAGCTGATTATTTTATTTTAGTACTTTTTACAAAAACATAAGAATCAAATAAAATATTCAGTATCTCCTTGGTAATTAAAAAGAGGTACTGAAACTTTGATTCGATACCTTTATTTTCACGCAAAAACAAAATAAAATATAAATCTTACCACAAAAAAATTTCAAAAGGGAGTGTGCCGAAACTTTGATTCAGTCAACCCATTTTTCTTTTAAAAAAGGGTTGACTGAATTATAGTTTCGGTACATTTTTTTTTTCAAACTATATAGTCTTGTACAAATGAAAGATAATCAACCTCTTTTTCCGATTTTTTTTATGTTACAAAAAACAAAACAAAAAATATGCTCCACATGCTATAATAGGTATAGAAAATATTGATTGTGGTGCAGGCGTCTATGTTAGACCGCTTATTTACATACATACCACACAGCCTACTAAAGTTGGTGAATGATGCAATATATGTCGGACTGCAACTGTTGGGTCCGTGCTTTCTGTGATGAAAACAAGGACGGTACAAGTATTGCTCGTGCCAGCATATCTATCTGGTACGATTTGAAGGGGATGCCAATGTCAGCCGGATTTTGTCCTTCAAAATCTTATTAACTCTTCCACCAGAAGTAGTTCCCCAGTTCACCTTTACCATCCAATCATCCATGATCCATCCCATTAGATTCCCGTTTATTTTTGGGTTCAGTCCACTCAAATTCTATTACCCACCGTCCACCTCCCAACATGGCAACATTTTTATTTTAAAATTTTATCTAGTTAAATAATTAGAATGAGTAGGGCTACGATAATATATAATATGTATATTACATATTGATTTATCTGTTTTATACATCCATATCTTTATTTTTAAAGTTTGATATTAACCGTTAAATATAATCTTTATTTGAAAATGTAATTGATACGTGGTTTATAATTTTTTTACTATTTTTTAAATAGATAGGAAAGATACATATGGTTTTAAATTTTTAGATCAGGTGATATTCTACATCTAAAAAATATAAAAAAATTCTAAAAATGTAAAATTCACATTTAACGGTTTCTGATCGACTATTTGAACTTTGAACATAGAAATATGAGTCCATAACACAAGTCGATCTGTAATATGCATATCACCATAGCCTCACTCAATTATAATATATAGTTAATCTTGAAAACAAATAGCTTATTATTAATTAGACAAATATATTTATTAATCATATATTGTGCACATTTTATAATTATATTGATTTTTGTGGTACGAACCTTACATACTCTTAGATGATCATGATGGAAAATAAGTCAAGTATGTTATCTATTAGATATGTCCAAATCAATTGTTTAGATATGTCAAAATCATTTTTCATGATATTAATAAATATGACATGTTAACCAACATATAACTTAGATTAACAAATATGTAATACTTATAAAAAAAAAAATAGGTATTTGATGTTGACAACATAATTTTCTTATTTAATATAATTTTAATATCATAAATTTGAAGTTTTTGTATTATTGACGTATTTATTGTTCCAATTAATAATTAGTACAATATCTAGTGAGCATTTAATCAACTAAAATATCCATAATTAATCGATGAGTAGACAAATTAGTTATGGACGGCATAAAAATTCAAAGTCTTTACGGCTTCAAATATTATTATCATAATTTTGGTAGCCAATGGAAAATGAGCCGACATTTTTATTAATATCCAAAATTAATTACAAATTATTAATTATACTCAGCTTAGCTGGGTATTTTTAAAAATACCCAAACCGGCCAAAAAATGACCGGCAGGGATTAAAATAAGAACCGGCCAAAAAATGGCCGGTTGGAAATATTTTTTTTTTCTATTTCAGAACCTATAAATCTCTCTCTTTCTCTCTCCTCCCTCTCAAAACTCACTCAAAATAACAGAATAGAAAGAGAGAGAAGACGATTTCTGAAACAAAAAGGGCAATTTCGAATAAAATGACAAATGGGAATGATTTGGATCCAATTTGGCAACCCAATTAGACCCATTTGAATCAAACCCTAAGTCAACCCAATTTCTTCTCAGTACACCCAACCCTGAAAGAGAGAAGACGATTTCTGAGGTGAAAAGAGCAATTTCGGAGGCAATTTTTCGGGTGACAAAAGGATTAACAGTAGCAACTGAGGTATATTGTCCCATTGTGGCGTATCGAGAGGAGGGTCAATCAGTGGTCGAGGTAAAAATGAAGGGAAAAAAACTGTCAAATATGCTGTGATAAAAAGAACTGTCAAGTATGTCTCATAGAAAAATTTCTTAGACGGCTTATTCAGTATGAAATTTCAGACGATAACTTTGTGGAAAACCCGTATGGCAACGACTAAACCATAATAGGATCAAATGAAAGGGTATATTTGTTAATTTAGTTTTTACAATAATTAAATAAAAAGATATATTGGATAAAATATTAAGTTTGTGTAGGGTATATTATGAAGTTTTCACGGGGAAATTGGTTATTTAGAAGTTTACATGGACACACTAGAAATTCTCCCTATAAGAAAAACATACCTGACTTCATAAACTTACCTCTCAAATACATAAGCGGGACGCGTCCAATGGATATCGAACCCATATCAGTCCAATGTCATATCATGTCCACTCCCTTCTGCCTGATTCACTTCATGATGCATGCGCATTTGATCTGCACAAATGCTGAAGTGGTGTGCAAACATCATGAAACAAATCACAAATTGGACAGAAGGAAGCATGCACCGAACCGATTTGGGTCCAATGGCCATCGGACATGCCCTGATCCCCTCAAATATATCCAATACAAATTTTCACCAACGACAAAATATACACTTACCTATAAAAACACACTAATTTATTACAGAATACTGAATACACACCTAATTATTCTGAGTTAACACAACTAATAGCATCCATCTCACATTTTGACAAAAAGCAAAACACGTTTTGATGACTATAAATAGCTTACCTACAAATCCAAACTTATTTTGTAAAATCCTTCAAAAAGCATAATTATTGCAGAATACGCGGATTTCCATATTTATTGTTGAGACAACTCTTATACATATTTGACCATAATAGCACGTCTGAATATTATAAAAATTTTACTATTACAGATTGCTCACATGACTATTTTTTTTTTTTAAAAGTAGACCAAAAATAATCTGAAAACATTTGAAAATTGAGGTCCTAAGAAATTGACTATAATAATTTCTACAACATTTACTTGACAAACAGAAGGAAGAGGGTGCAAAAATTTATGATGCCTAGCTACTTCCATTTTTTATTTCCAGTACCATGAACCTTACTAATGGTTTAAGAATTATTTTACATAATTTTTTTTGCTAATGCTCTCTCAATAAGGAGTAAAAAACAATCCAAAGGAGTAGAGCACAAGAAGATGGAGTAAAAAAGCAACCCGAAGGAGTAGCAGGCGGTCATTATTCTAATTACCAAGCTATCTTAACAGCAATGTAGAGAGTAATGTGGGTTCTCTTCCAACTATATGAAGCCATGACTCTTAAACAAGCTTTCCTGGCTGATTGAGGTTAAAACATGTGGTTGGTGGAAGTTCTGGTTAAAGCATCAACATCATATCTATTCTGCATGACACAATGCTGGAAAGCAATGCAATTACTAAAATGTAACAAGTAGGAGACAAGATGCACCTCACAACTGGGTACTTGCTCAATAAAATTACAAAATGGATGATAAATACTATCTTGCTTACCTATGCCTTAACCAAACTAGATAGAGAAAATTCTGGCAGTATGAAGTACAATAAGACATCTTCAAGCACACACTGAAAATTTTTCAGGCAGACACTTAGTCTGTACATCAGTACTGAATTTCCATGAAGATTACAAATAGTAGCACAAAGCATATGGAACAACTGAACCCTGCACCAAAATAATTATTAATTACATTTCTCGAGAAGAAAAGACTCCTAATACTATCATGATAGTTGTAGAGGACATGGATAAGATTTGGATCCTCAGTTAAACTTAGAAAAAGTTTCAACAAATTAAAGTGTCCAACATATATCACCTGTATACAGATTAGGCAATACAATCAACCGATGGAGAGGATATAACCAACATATTACAAAAGCCAGCAAATGCCAGCCCTTGTAATTATTTCCATAATATAGACAATTTATTGGAACAACTTATTCCAACTAAATTGTTAACAAGTTTTCCTATGGTTACTAACAACCAGTAAAAATGCATTACTTAAGAGAATACTGAAGTATAAGAAATCACAATTCAAGATGCTAAATCATTCAAATTATCATGCGAAGTGAAGGTCAAAGCTAGTAATAATTTAGTAATTCTTAATAAACATCTGGGTCATATATAAGAAAAATGAGTATAAATGGGTGTTTCAGTATTATATAATACTACCAATGCTTGGGTTGCTTAATCTAAGGTTAGGCTGAAGAATCTATAATAAAGATAGCACGGGATCCATTAACAATAGATAAAGTTGACAACCTTGACAACAATTCTCAAATAGAAATAAATAAATTTTTAAATAGAATTTTTTTTAAAAAGTTGTTAGCCTAACAGATTGGTTATATGTATCAAATTTCATGCAATTTTAATATCATTTTTTTTTTATCAAAACTTTTAATATCATTTGATATTCCATTAAAGAGCCGCTTAATATGAACATTGCATATCAAGTTATTTGATTAACAATAGAACTTGCATCAAATTCAATTACTTTTTCTGTGTATGATAAGCAATTAAGCATAAAGTATAGATCACACTCCAACTGCCGGATTTCAAATATATTAGAAATGTTTGGCAGTTACCAAAAGTATCAAGTTAATATGTTATGGGGGTGCAAGTGCCTCCACACAATGTTCTATAATAAAATGAAAATCTAAGTAAACAATTAGATATGATGCATTTCACTTTCTCTACATGTGTAAAAACTGGAAGTAAAGCCAAAATGTTGCAATACTGTACATGCATGTAGGGAAGTGATGTAGACCACATCAAATGGTTTTAGTTCATATTTGAGTACTTGATTTTAAAATAGAGGGCTTAAATTCCTCTATTTTTGAGACTTCCACTATGCCCTCCATTCGTTAAACATTAGTAACTCAAAAGCTATAACTTTGATATATCGAATTATATATTTATTTTATTTTGATTAGCATCGAAAGCATGTAAAAATATAATGATATTTAAATTTCTATACATCAATAAATCAAGTTTTTAGAACCCATAAAAATGGCCAAAATGTCATAAAATTCTATGAACATGTGGAGGAACTAATGTAGATCACATCTAGCAGTTTGTTTTGTCAATTTCAGTTCAAAACTTATGTATTTAAGAGTTTAAAAGGTGGAGGGATGAAAAATGGAGGCACTTCAACCTTCTATTATTATTTGATTTTTGAAAAATAGAGGCAATTGAAACCCCTCATGCTATATTTGTAATTTTGTATTGCTATACATTCTCAAAACATATTAGATCAGATGAATTTAAAGTAAACTGCTGCAGGCAAATATAGTCAAGTGCGATTTCTCCAGCGGGGGGGGGGTTATTTAGTTCAAAAACGACCAACAATTACTCATGTATTATGCAAAAAGAAGATCAACCCGCCCCTTTTTTTTCTTGCTTTCTCACTCGGGGTTTAAGGCCTTCAATAGGAACTGCATTGTGTAGCCTCATCATCACCCGGCACCAGACCGTGACATCATCCTGTGAGGTCCCACATCACATAGCAGTAATGTATAAGGCGCATGTAACGTGACCTCACAGTTCCACACTTCCTCTCTCCTTGGGCTACTTCGAATGGAGAGCCAAAATGCCCGGAACAGCATACATGAGAAAGCAAGAAAAAAAAAAACAGTGGCGGAAAAGTGCGTCCCAGACATGAGTGGGGTTAGCAATTTTAATTTAATACCAACTTAATGGACCAAATTAATTCTTTTGATAACTCACTCACTGAGTTAAAATTGCTAACCCACTCATGTCCCACCCTAATGGACCAAATTGATTCTTTTGACAACCCACTGATGAGTTAAAATTGCTAATCCAATTTCAATGTGAGACCAATTTAAGACCAACTTAATGGACCAAATTGAATCAAACTTAAGGACAAATTTGATCCAAACAAATTCCATGTACCAAATTGATTCTTTTGATAGAGTTCAGGTAATTTTTCCATTCTACTACAATAACACCATGACTAAGCTATCAATCTAAACTATCATTACAAGCTCCTATATCACAATCATATAAACAATCAACACCCATCTTAGCACTGAATATAACCACCTGACAGAAACATAAAACATAAAATTGTGCTATAATACAAAACACCATAAGCCATCAACATTAAAAGACATAAATAGGTACCTTTCACAAACAATAAAGCTAATAGGTACTACACCAGTAAAAAAACCAAAAGAGAAATATACCTTATAGCAATCAGCAGGCAGTCCACTATTTTTCTTTACCTCGCTGCATGCTCAAACATCAGCATCATCAGACTTGGTGCCAAATGGGTCATGCGCGGTATCAGTATCCTGTCCAATATGCCTCTGCACCAGCCTATGCAAATCAGCCATGACCGTGTGCTCCCTCTTTGACTTCTCTTCATAATTGAACATAGCCAGGGCCCTCTTATCCTCTGCACTATACACCTGGTTTTCTTTTCTAATACGAATTGCATTCATTCTTTGATGCCGACTCCCACTCATCACATACCCCAAGTCCTCAAATTTTGAAATTTCATCAGCTGAGAGACCAACTTCTCCTCTTCGAGGGATACGCTTACCCTGTTGTACATACTGTGCGATGGCATCACCTTCTCCAGGTCTCAGGGCCCCACCATAGCTGATATGCCCCTCAGCACGTGGCAGAGGTGTTGGACCCACCATTGGCTCGTCATCTAAGACAGGCTTCTTTTGGGCCTCAATTAACTCCTTGAATTTCAGTGCCTCTGGGTCGACAGCTTCGGGTTTCTTCAATTCTCCTTTTGTGGCATCTGGTTCTGACTCAGATTTGTCAGATTTTGTATCTGTTTTACTATGTTTGGTTGTTTTTGGTTTCTTATGCGAACCCCTATTTTTCTTATTTCCACAAGCAGAATTGTCAGATTCATTCGATTCATACTCACTATCCTCATCTGAGCTATATAGTGTCTTACTCTTACTGCCCTTTTTCCTGCTACTCCTGGACTTTTTGTGGCTACTTCCCCGCCTAGACCTTGCAGTTTTTCTCTTTCTCTTTCCATCATCCTCAGAACTGTAAGAACTCTGATCTGATTCTCCACTCGAATCTTCATCTGCAGAACTCTCTGATGCATCCTCGCTAGAATCAGAGTATCTCTTCCTTCTCCTGCTTCTCTCTCTTCTACTCCATTTTCTTCTCCTATCCTTCCTTGAATCCTCAGACTCAGACTCTGACCCTTCAGATTCTGACTTTGACTTCTTAGATACCTTCTCTTTTTCTTTCTCTTTCTGCTCCTTTACTGGTATATCAGAAAACCCGTTCTCATCATCATACTGCTCAGTTCCACCCCTCCCACCTCGAGGTGGGCTGGGGGTAGCATTCCATATGCAATTCTTCAGCTGCTTCCGCAATTTCTGTCTCTTGAGCCTCCTAAACTCGAAATAAGTCAATCCCTTCAACTCTTCATCGGATTCAGACCCCGACCCGTTTCTGTCGACCTGGTCGAGCTCACGGAACGATGGCTTACCATTGCGAGAGGATTTCTCGTGGTATGGAGACCAGTCCCGGCGCGAGTCACGGTAGTACGGGCTTCGGGAGCGGCGTCGAGGGGACGGGCTGTCCGATCTAGGGTTCCAGCGCGGTGAAGGCGTATCCCGTCTAGAGTTGCGGCGAGGGGATGGGGACCTTGTTCTAGGTTTCCGGCGAGGGGAAGGGCTTTCCGACCTAGGGTCCCGGCGAGGTGAGCGGGAAACCCTAGATCTTGGTTTTGACACCTCCACGACAGAAGAGAGTCTTGAGGTGTGCCTCCGCGCGTCTTCTCTGTCTCTACCCATTGTGATAGACTCGGTACACTGGTTGGGTCCATTTAGCAGAATACATCTTCGAATCAAGAGGGACTAACAATAGAATAGAGTACCCCCGGAGTATACGTTCAAATAAGGCTCTCCATGAAAAGTTAGCGCGAGGCCCTGAAAAAGCCGTAATATTAAAGGACGATCTTTGCATTAAATTTTGCTCGGAGATCATCTAGAGATTATTCACCGTATCACCTCCAAAGGTCCATTTCTCATGGGCAAGAGCCAACCGTCATAGCTAAAATCCGGCGTCATCGAGGTCCATGAATCGACCATTACCAGGCCTGCAATTTTTTTTAAAAGGTTTTTTTCTCTGTGCTGGCCCAACAGAATGACCGCCTGTATAAAAATGGCTGTTGGGCCAGGCGTATTTAAAACGATGTGCATGTTTACAGCAAACTGGGTCCTAATTTGCCTAGAATCCAATGCGGGCCATTGAAATTTACCGTCTCACTAATATTTTATGTATACCATCATAACTAAGAAAGGAATGGGATGAACTATAACAATTCTTGGATGCCACAACTTGTTACACTAGTTATTCTCAAAAATCAAAAGTAATTCATAACCGCGTTATTCTTCTGGAGAGATGCGTTCATGAGAAATTATATAATTGTTTAAGGGAAGGGGATATTGAATTTGGTGCAATTTTTAAATTATTTGGTCAATGATCAATTAAGTGTCAATAAACAAAATTGTTCATTTTTCAAACTATTTGATGGATGATTGATTTTTTTTTTCCAACAATGCATATGATACATTACTATCTAAATTATACATAATATCTCTATAATTACTCTTTGAATTTTATAATACTTTAGTTAATTATTATATTTGTCAAATAAATCAATTTTAACATAACATATTTCTTTTTTAATTGTGCCGAATACGATACACGATTTATCTAAACTATAGGAAGATATGTATAATTTTGTCTCTTCGAACTAAGTTTGTAATTAGTATAATTAATATCAGTCTTTTTTAATCCGTTCTATATATGCCCTCTTGATTATATACAAAAGAAAGTGGTAATGTCATAAAATTCTGTAAGGATGCTCCCTCGTTAAAAACAATAAGATCTAATAATTGCCACGACTTATATATCTAAAATTTATGATAACTGGAACTTTCTTCATTAAAATACATAAACAGATATGTACCAAACATAAGTTAGTAGGAGAAAGATTTGACAAGAGAATACCATATCGTTTCAGAACTTGGATAGCCGTTCCTTCCCCAAAAGATTGTCAAAATACATAGAGTGAGGCTATGGTGCTATGCATAGCACGGATGGGGTCCGTGCTACGGCTCAAAATTTGACTTTTCAAAATCCTAACGGTCGATCCAACCGTTCAATGTGATAACCATATGAATATGTACTTGCAAACTAAATTTTATATTTTTTCGAATTTTTTTACTATTTTTTTAGATAGATAGAAAAATCAGTGTTTTCTGAAAATTCTGGACCATCAAAATTCTACCTATCTAAAAAAATAGTAAACAAATTCGCAAAAATATAAAATTTAGTTTGCAAGTACATATTCATATGGTTATCACATTGAACGGTTGGATCGACTATTAGAATTTCGAAAAGTCAAATTTTGAGCCGTAGCACGGACCCCATCCGTGCTATGCATAGCACCATAGGCTCACTCAAATACATTTGCATGCGCTGGATTTAATAATACAGTTGGATAGCATGGTAAATATTAAATGCAAGTCAGATTGGAGGCATTTTAAATCTGCCCCGGCCCAAGTATGGACCTGGGTTATGGGCAATTATATATCAAATTAATTAAGCATGAACTTCTGAAACCTTATATTCTTTCTGTGGTATTATTACTTGTCGCGCACTTCCACCACGTGTGAAGGTGGCACAGATGAGACCAAATCTACTACTGAGTAGCGCATGGTGTCCGGATCTTTGTTGAAAAGTACCATTGCTTGCATTGAAATATAAAAAGAGATGCTTCTCAAAAAAAATAAAAAAAATAAAAAGAGATACTACAAACTATAATATATTTATTTAGAATGAGGTTATGGTAACATGCATAGCGTGGATTGATATGACGGTCGATCCAAACGGTTCAACATGATTTTTATATAAATATGTACTTGTAAATTAAATTTATTATTTTTAAAATTTTTTTTTAGATGGATAGAAAATCACTGATTTTTGATGGTCCAGAGTTTTCAGATCAAGTGATTTTCTACTCATTTAAAAAAATAGTAAAATAATTCTTAAAAATGTAAAGTTTAGTTTACAAGTATATATTCAAATGAAAACCATGTAGTATGGTTCGGATCGATCGTTAGGACTTTTAAATAATAAATTTGAGTCTGTAGCCCGGGCCAATATACACTATGCATAGTACCATAAAAAGCGTATATGAGAAACAGATTGAATAAAAATTCAAAGGAGAGAACACGTACAAATTAATGACAAATCTATGCCAATCATTCCTTATCAACTCTGCTTATTCTCCTATCTCCATTGACTTCAATTTACTCGGTTTCGTCTAATTCCACTCATTGAAAAATTGAACTGATGGCAGCATCTGCCAAGGAATTTAAAAAGAAAAGAAAAATTGAACTGATGCAATGCTCCTTCCAATTAAGGCACAAAACTGGATTTGCTCATCACCCAAATTTGAGGTTTTCCAGGCCACAAGCCGCCCCAGGCAACTTGCTGAGTTGTTTAATAAAATGAAACCTACCAATTGGTGAGCCAATTTGGTAATTAGTAAGTGGAAACAAAGAAGATTGAGAAATTACTATTAGCATTTTGGTATGAGCAGTGAATTTGCAAAATATTTGGCATCTCAACAATGAATGCTTAGTTTCTTAATTAGTCCAGATTTAAGTTTTAATTTTTTCGGATGGAGATGGAGAGGAAACGTGATAAAATCCGATTGATTGAGAATAGAGTTCATGGATTCATTTTTTTTTCTCTCAATCTAGATCGTCAATGATGACCCGACGGTTTGAATTAAAACCAAAACAAATGCTTGTAATCACGTACAAACACACCGTAGCGACACGTATTGTGTCGGGATTCCGCATTTTTTAACACAACATTGTGCGCGCGGCACGTCCGACAGGTACTTAGATGTCCAGCACGTATTGACAAACAATGCACGCTATGTATGAGTTTGGTTGGTGGGGCCAATGAAGCGCATCCCCACCAATGATAAAAGGAACTGCGGCGAGGCAATAGATTGAAGAAATAATAATAGGAGGTGGGGATTGAGAAATGAAGAGGGTAGACGGAGTCCGAATCTGCTGCGATTCCGAGGTGGATCGCAGGATTCTAAAATTCCGAGATCAACGGTTCAAATTTTTCTGAATGCGGATCTCGGAAACGTTCTTAAAAAGTAAATTTTCACACACGCATCTCGAGAAATACCAACAGTTGAGATGGGATCGCAGAGTCCTGCGATCCACCTCGGAATCGCAGCAGATTTATTTTCGGGTAGACGACATGGGCAGAGATACGAGATGAGGTTAGTTGAGCAGCTTGGGCCGACACCAATAATTCTTTTTTTCCCGTGTTGTAATTGGCACTTTTCTCATGCATTTTGTCAATCTCCTTCAAGGCTAGTGACAATGCATGTCAATTCGCTACTTAAATGAAAAACAAAATTAATGTATGATGTCAGGTCAATGTATCTCGGACATTTAATTTTACTTAATGGTGCAAGATAAGAAGCAGCAATGATTGATGTACTGGTTAAGATTTGTGAGCCAATCAATTCTTAAAATTCTGAGATAATGTCAATGTTTTTATTTTTCTGTAGGTAAAAAAAATTAGATTATCAACTTTGAATCTTTGATTTGTTTTGAGCCTTAATCCGAAACAATACATTTCAGAGAAGAAAATTATTAAATTAGTTATAAATTTATAATAATCTGATAACTCCGAAAGAATAATACAAAGCTAAACAAAATTAATCAGTTACAGATTTTTAAACATTTTATGCTTGAATCAAAGAACCATGAGTACTATTTATACATTTTTGTATAAAAAAGCAAATGAATGTTATGGCAGCCACATAAATTTTCATTATTTATCGGAATTGAATTTAAGCAGGTCAGGTTTCATATAAATTTAAATCTAAAATACGATTTTTGATATTTCATTACCAAACTGAACTATTAAAGTAAATTATGGAATTATCTACTGCTTCAAAAAAATGATGAATAAAATAGTGTTGGGTAAATTGTTTGCGCTTAATTTACGAATTTTCCTGCATCATGTGTTGTAAATCGCTAAGGTACATTTGAATGTTTAAAAAATAATAACATAATTCTAAGTTTGAATGTGATTCAATAATTTTTCACTATTCGGAATACTTCAAGTTAGCAACTTCCTTGTTAATACAACCAAACTTTGAGATAATAAGATTAGCATTCTTTTATGTTAGTTGGTGCTAGTTCGAATCATACAAATTAACAATATTTTTATTATTCCGAATAATAAAAAATTAACATACTTCTCACATAATTTAAGTTAGTATTTTTCTTACACTATTACTTTGAGGATCAAAATCCATTCTAAATCAGCAAAGATACTTCTTTATGTACACATGATTTTCACAATTGTCACAAAAAGTGATAACTAGCACATAATGGGCCAACAATAATAGAATTGAATTCATGCATTGGTAGATGGGCCAAATCCTACGAGAAAATAGAGTGGTCAAGGGACACAAGTCGTTATCCTCTCTAATTTTACGGATTTTCTTGAAAGATTCTTAGATAATTAAATCCTTCATTTTATATCATATTAGTACAAATCTATCTTAACATTAAGTTGTTTTTTCTTTTGAAAAATTCTTGGCAGAGACTGCCCAAGATAACATTTTGTTGTAACATATTCGTATTCATGATTTAAACTTGATATGAGCCCTTTCATTCATAATATATAGTCCAAATTCATTTTCACCATCTAATTATTTCCATATTACAAGATAAGCAAAATCCGAAATATAGAGAAATATTAAGACTGTGCTCCACAAACTAAAAAGGAAGGGGAAGAAAGGAGAGAGAAAGATGACCAGATTGTCTAATCAAGTTTACTTACTTCACTAATTAAAATTTTGAGGGGAATGACGAAGAAAAGAAAAAGTAAGAGAAGATGAACCAAGACTCAAAAATAAATTCAATTTCTCTCCAATCTTTACTATTTTTTTTAGCACAGTATAAGAGGAGAGAAATTAATAGTGGTCCTATTTTGAAGTTTGTTGGTATCTATTAATTAAAACAGAGAAGTAGATTTGGAGGACCACAATTTGTTTACTTCTTGTGCATGCACATGGTTCCTGGCTGCATTGACGGTCACATGGATCCTCTGGATAGAATGCAGCTTCAGGATATGTTAATTTTCATTCCCATTTGATTTTTCTATGGGTATTCATTGATCTTGCTGTTGTTCTTAGAACTTGTTTGCGATTTGGTCCGTGCATTGAATTGATCAGTTCTTTGACATCTTTTAGTTATCTCAGTTTTTATAAAAAAATAAATTTGTGACCATCATGTACTGTGCTGTGCAACATGATTACCTGGAAGTTTAGAAAAGAGAATTCTCTTCTGACGCAAAAGGCAGCATCAGAAAATGAAAGTGACATCACAGTTCCATTCTTTCTTCATAATTTGCTCGCCTGGTTCAATTTTGTCTTTTCCCCATAGTTTTTCTTTTGTTTAATGCCCATAGTCTTTTTTCCCCATGACATTGATCAACTAGAACGGTAAATCAAATGCTTATCTTTCTGTGTTCTTCTCTATTCTGTAAAAATATTCTCATTTGAATTTCGAATCAGCAAACTTTTAGTACGAAAAATGTTGTCTTTTATCACTAAATCAAATCAAAGACTTATTTTTAAATTAGATTTGTTGTTATAAGCATCTTAACGAAGTTGTACGCGAGTCCTTCATTCCAAAATGATCACATAGCTCACATCGGTCTCAATCTCATCTGTTACGAACAGTTCTTAGTCTACCATGTTTTTTTTTTTTCTAAAAAACAAACAGTTCTTAATTAGTATAATTATGAATTCAATCCATTTTATAATGTGTTTCTCAAAAATGAAATCCATTTTGATGCGAAAGTCGAAAATACCGTGATTTGCCTAATGCTTCTTAAATTCATCACTCAAGAGCTACACTGGCCTAGAAATTGAAAAATTCTCTTTAATGAAGATGTTAAAGAAGCAAGGGCAGACCCGCATTTTTAGCGGAGTGACAAAATTTTAAAATGACACATTACTTTTATAATTATTTTGGAGTGAGTCTATGGTAATATGTATATTATGGATCGACTTGCACTATGAATTTATCTCTCTATTTTTAAAGTTCAAACTGTTAATTTGAATTGTTAAACATCTTCAAATGAAATTGTACTTGGAGGCCCAATTTTACAATTTTTACAATTTTTTTAATCTTTTTTAAATAGATAAAAAATCACTTGATCTAAAAATTCTAGACCATCCGAAAGCAATGATTTTCTATCTATTTAAAAAAATAGCAAAAGAAATTATTCTAGTAAAATGTAATTTGAGTGGAACTATAAATTTAAGTGGAACTATTAATGAAATGAAATTTTTAATAATTTATATTTCTGGAAGCTAGAAAAACTTGAAAATATCGGAGTAGAAAAAATGTTCCTTATGTTCCGTTGCGTAATTATTCATACTTTTGTTATGAGTTCTACAAATTAATAACACGCTTATTAGAATATTTACTGTTCAATTAACAATATTGATGATATCGTTCTTCTTAAATGAACCCTATGAAAATTTCTACTATCTATTTTTAGCGGGGACATTCAAAATTATAGTGAAATTAGTACAGAAGCAAAAAAAAAAAAAACCCTAATACAATCCAAAATTACAGTAAACTGAAGCTCAAACACACGCTTTTTGGCGGATGTCTTCTGATCTGTACCTGTACTTCGATACGGGGACTAGCTAAGATATTTATCAACAAAATATTACAATTTGATCACATGAATACACATGATATAACACACTATAAAAGAAAGCTACTTTATGCTACTATAAATATATTTAAAAAATATATCTATTTGTGAATATCACAGTAGAATTCATTGAATAATTAATTTTATTCATCCAATGTTAAAAAATGTATCAAAACAAATAATTTTTTTTCTGCCATATATCTCCATTCTTATATTAAGCACGTAGATGTCATGATTCGTCGACGGCTGTTATTGAAAAATGAAATTTCAGATTGAATATCAGCCCTCCAATCAAGTAATCTGCCTTATTCTGATTGTATGCATCTTTTTGATGTTGTTTTACGTGTAAAAGTCCAAATTTAGTTAGACATACTCACCACATGTAAATTGTAGTAGCTTTCTGATTGATCCTTATTCTTTTTAATTTTTTAAATATCATTTAAGGAACATTTTAATTAATTGATCATATCTTCATTTCTTTCTATTTTTATATTATTTAAAGAATATTATTTGTCATTTAATATGTCATTTTGTTTTGTATGAGACTTTTTTTTTATGAAAATATATTGAAAAGATAAAATATATGTCATTTAAGGCCGAAATTTTTATTTATACCATGATAAAAAAAAATAAACCAAAGCACTCCAGTTTTAGGAGAATTCGAAAATTACCCAGGCTGCCAAATACCTCTGCAGCCTCAAAGACTGGGGGCCGCCAATTGACCCTGCGGTCCCAGTCTAGGAGCCTCCAAATAGTTTAGCAGCCCCATTTTTTTTTACAAATTTTTTATTAAATCGTATCAGCGGTGTGATGCCCAGACAAATTGATTGTACAAATCTGTTTTTTACCCTCGTTCTCTGTGCCCAAACAAGGAGTACAAATCTGTTTTCTTGCAGAAAAAAAAATTGGATTTTGGTGCCCACTAAAAAAAAAGGCCGCTAATTCTTTTGGAGGCCCCTAAACAGGGCCGCAGGGCTAATTGGCGGCCCCTAATCTTTGGGACCACTAAACGGTTTAGCGATTTGGGTGAATTTCGAATTCTCTCAAAACTGGAGTGTTTTGATTTTTTTTTTTTATTATGGTACAAATAAAAATTTTGGCATTTAAGGAACGTTATTTACATGTAAATGTCATTTAATATGTCATTTAAGGAATGTCATTTGTTATTTAGTCTATTTTTTTTATGAAAATATGTCATTTTGGTATAAATTTTTTTTATTCTCTTATAATATGTTTCTGTTACAACGCACATACACGATACTAATATCTATATTAGACTGCAAATAATTAATATATATTTTGTCTTTACCTGTTGAAATTTTTTGTGTCTTAAGAACTGTGAATTTTCTTTTGAAAAATTAGAGTCGATCGAGCCTTTCATCTTTAATGTAAAGATTTGCGAATAACCACCTAATTATTTTTTAATATAATGATGGAAAACAAGCTTCTTACCCTTAATTAAAATTGATAAATAACTTCGCATCTGAGTTTTAAACTTGCGATTTCTCATTTATCACTACTAGAATTTCCGCATTTTCCATGGGGAGAAAAATGGCTTTTTCCATGGGCTTACGCATGGAAAAAGCCCAAAAATGACTTTTTCCATGCGATACCCATGGAAAAACTCCCGTTGCTAATACCCTCGTTGGAAATAGTCAGTATTTCCAAGGGCGCCGTTGGAAATACCTTATTCTGGCTTTTTCCATGAGGCTGCTCATGGAAAAAGGGCGCATGGAAAAACTTTCAAACTTGGCCACCGTCTGGATTATTTCCATGGGGAGCATCCGTGGGGCCCACCTTAGTTTTTCCATGGGGATCAAACGAGGGACCCACCGAGTATTTCCAAGGGGAGGGAGCGTAGGTCCCACCTGTCTATTTCCAAGGAAGAGGCCCGAGTATTTCCAAGGCAATCTACGTGGGACCCACTCGAGTATTTCCATGGGCAGTTTACGTGGGACCCACTCCAGCATTTCCATGGCCAGTGAAAGTGGGCCCACCTGGTCAGATCTGGGCGCTACTACTTCCTTGGACATACCCACGGAAATACTGACCTCCTTTTTTTGTTACCATCCTGGTACCGACCCACGGATGAACAATCCTCCCTGTACCGACCTGGTACCGACCCAGTAATCCTTTACAATCCCCACTTCTCATTGAAACTGATAAACATAAATACATCTTACAAATAGATAGAAAAGACAATTGAGAAAATACAACATAAAGCATTTAATAGGCATAAATCATTAACATAGCATAATCAACATACATTGTACCAACAAAATGTGAAAATCCCATTAATACACTATCCCTGTGTAATTGCACATTGCTAATACACCCAAAATATACCCCCTATGAGTTAACAAAAATTCACATAATTAAGTTACCACCTAGTTTGCTGATGTTAGAGCTTGTAAATTCACAAAAATGTGCACTTTCCAACACTAAAAGGTCCGGTTCATGTTGAAGGTAGATTGTCCCACCATTCGTCCCCCCTTGCAATTGCATCATTTCCAAGTGGAGCTTGATTCAAGAGTGCTTGGAAAGCCCCTCCCTGACTTGGTTGCATAGGAAAAGGAAGACCCTATGTATACCACATATATAGAGACAACATGTCATATTTATGAGGGTTTTTGCATGTACACCCTCAAAATAATAAATTTAGCAATTTAAGCATTGGAATATCTAATTTATCTTAAAAATAAAGGATTTCATCAAATTTTTCACCATACAATTAATTCTTGTGATTGCATTGGGTGGTTGTTAAATGGGTTTTTGTTAAAAGTTATTTTTAAAGTTAAATGTGATTGTACTTCACCTTTTATATTTAAATCTTAAAAGGTACCAATATTAACTTGACATACTTGTACCAGTAGGAATATGAACCCTTCATTTGGGTGGTTGTTTTGGTAATGATTTAAATGCGGAGAAAAAAACATTATATAACCACTTACATGGGAGATGGGCATATTCATATCTGAAGCTCCATCTTCAGAGTGTTGAAAGGGAGGCCCTTGACCCTAAAAATAGAATACAAAAATCACAATGTTATTATTCATAACAACCCAATATTTGGTCAGATTTATGAAATTTACATCATTCAGTTCACAAGTCAATAGTTGTACCTGAAAAGTAGGCAAATTCCCAACACCTTGCTCAGTTCCAGAACCGTTTGCTTGAGCCTAAGTTTAACAATGCACAATGTGTATTGTTAGTGTACCTCTATTATCTAAACTCCTGAGACAACCACAACAGGATCGAATAAAGAACTACAATTTATTGCAGAAATGCTCCTGTTCTGCGCTTAATCCTTTATTTTACATTTTGGCACCTGTCAGTTCAAGGGCTGGTAAGAACACACAACCAATTCGAAGCCAATACCATTATCACACATTGATCACACAGCCAACACAGAGCACTAGCACAAGCAATCACTCAATCAAGCAACAAATAAAGAGGGTTTGGTTACAATAACAGATACAACAATATTTTGTCAATTATCGTATATGTTGAAATTTCCTAAACAGAAACCTAATTCAATAAACCTAATATAAATCACGTCCTTACACCCCTTCTCCTTTTCTCCTTTATACCCAAAGATAAACAACCTGAAACTTAGTGATGGTCAGGTATACGCTATTCAGATCGACACAGCGGGAGTTATGTAATAAAAGGTTTCTACACAAATTGGAATTACGTACCTGCAAAGTAGGCTTTTGAGCACCACAAATTGAGAATAATCGGTTCAAGTACAAGTCAAAAGTTGCCATTTTTCTGTCCCTCTCGGCCTTCTCCTCCTCATGACGACGGTCACGGTCAGCCAAGAGCATTGCTACGTCTGCGTGAGAGAACATTGTCTGCACTCCATTGTTTGTCACACCAGAAATAGAAGATGCTGTGTGGCTGGTCCTGGCTCGGGTGGCTGTTGTTTGCCCCTCTTTTTGAAGCATGCTTCCCAATCCTCGGACCCTACCGTGGCTTGATCCGCCAACAGCTGAGAGAAACATGGCGCGTTCGTCGAGGTCAGCATTGGCCTGATCAGCCATCATGTCCCTCACCTTGTGCTATGATTTGTTCCAAATTTAAAATATGAGAAATTTAGATATATGCCCATCATAACGTCATCAATTAGAAACACTTAGATAAATTGTAGGATCTAAACTTTTTTGCTCTCTGAATGTGAAAAGAGAGTAGGGTATGTTTGTCAATTTTGTTTTTAAAATAATTAAATTAAAGATTAAATAAATGAATGGGGATAAAAGAAAGGATGTTGAGTTTTTATGGGGATTTTGGATATTATGGTGTTCTTATTGCATGGAGATTGGCTATTTCAAAAATTTGCATGGGTATAATAGAAATTTTCCCTATTATTAATATCCCCATTTTTTCCTTTATTCACTTACACAGTGGTTATTTACCCATCTAAATTGTACTCCTGTTCTCCTAACAAAAATCAAGTCTCGCATAAGTAAAAAAAATGAATACAATGTATTGTACGTAATGCAACTTACATAAACCGCCTCTGATTCTGTGTTGCAAAATTTTAAGGTGTTGATATCCAAATCCGGAATGTGTGTGGAAACTTCCTCGGTACTTGCATCCATTAGCCCGTTGCCATCACTGTTTGCATTGTTTTCCTCCGGTCCAGACACAGCCTTCATGGCAGCTTCAATTTGGGCGACAACCGGTGATTTGCCATTTACTTTACGACAATGAATATGTGCATAAAGTTGTACTTTAGAAGGCTCTTTGCCGTTGCGCAAGTTTGTCTCCACAATAAAATGAATAAACAAGCAGTGGTAAAGGTCAGATTAATCCGTAAAGAGCAAGTACTATAATTTGGTAGCATAAGTGGTCATGCAGCTTACCAGCATTCGATGGTGCTGGTGTGAGCTTGCTGATCCACCGTGGTGTGACGTGCGTCCGCGAGTCGTGCGGTTAGCATAGTTTTGTCTACTGACCCCTTGCCAATCCTCTGTGAAAAACATATCACACAAGCCATGCCAGTTGGGGTGGTCAAGGCACCAATGCGGAATCGCGGCCTTCCATGCTTGTAAGTTTCTGCCAAATTTTTTGATGCAGCTATCCCTCGCCTCGTGAAGCTCCTCGCTGTACCTTTTGCTCGCTATGGCCTCCAGAACATCCCGACAATGGTCAGTGTCTTCCCCGTCACGGTACCTGAATTTCTTCTGCAAAACATATATATGCACTGTCTTAATAGTGGTCCTTGACCCTAAAATTTAAATAATTGCAACTGATCTTGAATGTATTTGATGAAGTTCACTTATATGTTGTTCAGATTGACCTTAGTTAAAAAATTACATTTTCATAAATTATCCAATCAATTTGTTTTGGGATCTCAAAGTGAATCGTAATTACTGTTGACTAGTTTGGGACCTCAAAGGCTTAAGTGATTAACTTTTCATCACTTATCCAATCAATTCATGATGGTGAATCCATGATATACTCTAATTAAAATAAAGGGTACCAAAAAGAGAAACTCGATATTATTCTTTGTGGCATCATCAAAGGCAAGGAAGCTTCTCAATGGTCCCGGCATATTCTGTAGGGCAAGCCTATTGATAGCAACATGAGTTAAAATATGTACCACAAGACGTAACGTTACCGGTTTATAAGTAAGCTCAAATTGAAAGAATTAAGCAACTGCTTTGGGGGTGTAACTTAACTTTTTTTTCACATTCAGTAAGCAAAAAAGCTAGAGGTTACAATTTATCTAATAACCATTAATCGATGAGGTTATGATGGGTATTTTGAACTGCTTTGCCTACTACCCCCAGTAGTAACATTCAGTAAGCAAAAAAACAAGCAGTATTTAGAACTGCTTTGCCTACTACCCCCAGTAGTACCATTTATGTATGAATACATTGGAGGTTTTCCTTTCCAAAAGAAAATTTGAGTAATCAATTATGGCTATGCTAAAAATCTTTCCCTTTCAACTTTGGTAAGATGTTCAACCCTTGTATTTGGTAAGAAAATTTTGGTAAGATGTTCAGCTCAAACTAGACTGTTTCGGGGCTGGTATCGTATCAGAAATGTACTGAAGCCTAAGTCTAATGTAACTGTAGCTTATGGGTTTAGAAAAGACTAACAAAAGAGTATTGAGAGGGGAAAGGACATGTTACCTAGTGATTGCTGCCTTTATCTGATTTGGATTGTCGTCGCATGTGAACTCGCGAGGCCCAACGGGCCAGATTATTGGGCGGTCTTCTGGTACATCCGTCGATTTTCTGATAATTCCAGGACCTCGTCCCTTCTTCATTGGGGGTTCCGGTGGTGCAAGTTCACGGCCTGGGCTGGCATTCGAACACTGACCATCATCAGGTACTGCCTGTGAACTCCGCTTTCTCTTTGAGTATTTTTTGCAATTTGCCCTTCGTAGACCAGATTTTCTGGGGGCCATTTGTGCTGGTACAGAAGATTAGAAGATTAGACACTTATAATTATGTTTACAAGAGTGATATTTCTTCTTATTCAGTTGTTGTATAAGTCAATCATATTCAAGCCTCGACAATTGTATTTTAAACTCTTTCTACTATATCAGTGGTATTCACCCGATGCATTCTTAGATCAATCATATTTTATTCTACTATATAATGAATTGTTTTTTAAACTCTTTCTACTATATAATGGATTGTTTTTTAATTGTAAAAATGTCTCTTGCTAGTCAATTTTTTTTTTATTAATTCTTGTTGAATTGGTGTTCATTGGCGCAGAAAACATGTCCAGTGACGATGATGCCTCTCAGTTCATGGTCGTACCTCGCCGTAAATCTCCGAGACTCAATTCGAGCGCCACGAGTACGATGTCAGCTGGCCCCCCGCCAGAGGAGTCTCACAACCCGCAACCACCGATTCATCCAGAGGAGTCCCAACTCCCGCAACCTCCGAATCAGCCAGATCCTCGTGCACATACTACGAAAAAATCAAACAAAGACAAGTTGAGCACCATGCCAAACCCTAGGAGATCTGCGAGGCTCAATCCCTGTGTTTCCGTGTCCCATACACCGGAGCAGGTCAAGACATTCAATAAATCCGGTGGGTCAAAGGTATTTTTTGGCCCAAATCCATCTTGGCCACCAGGTAAACCAGGATTCAAGAGGGAGTCGGTGCCCAGTCCATGCCAACGGATTCGGCCACTATTGTAAAAGGTTTGGACTCGTCACCGACTCGTGCTGAGGCATCGGGTCCTGCCATGTCACCAACTCCCTCTGAGGCAGCACCTCCTGCTTCATCACCGACTCGTGCTGAGGAGTCGGGTCCCGCTATGTCACCAACTCGTGCAGAGGCATCGGGTGCCGCCATGTCACCGACTCGTGCTGAGCCAGCACCTCTTGCTTCGTCACCGATTCGTGCAGAGGAGTCGGGTCCCGCCATGTCACCGACTCTTGCAGAGGAGTCGGGTCCTGCTATGTCACCGACTCGTATCGAGGCATCCTCTCCTGCTATGTCACCGACTCGTGCAGAGGCATCGGGTCTCGCTATGTCACCGACTTCGACTAACACCGGTTCAGCTGAACAAGAACTCCCCTGGCCTCCGTGGGAAGATATTGACATCAGCTATTCAGAGTGGGATGCATGGGAGGATGCGGGCCAGACAGCCACACCAGATCCGAAAGATGCACGTGGTGGTGATGGCACTGAGTCTGGTCAGTCGAGCGCGCAACATTCGCTATTGGACGACGATGGCAGCAGGAGGTGTCGCCTCCGTCGGCCCCTTCGCTGTTGTCCCGAAGCTTTTACAGCACACGGGCAAGAGTTGGAACAGTCGGCAGCTGCTGGCAAGGGAAAGAGAAAGCGAAAGAGGGGTAAATCTGACGTGAGGGCAACGCGGGGTCTTGGGAAGCCTCGTGATCCAATGCGTCCGGAAGACAGACCAGAACTCCGAGTGGTCGGTGACGGGGTGTTCGCAACCTCGCCCGATGACACAAAAGTTATAACCACTATCCGGATCCTGACATTGGAGAACATGCCGGGACCTTATAGGTCTTACAACTTCTTTCCAAGTAAGACAAGGTTGTTAATTTTAAAACAATTCCTGCAGAGGTATTCGTGGGCTCCAAGTGAAGACATCGGGCGTTGTCTCGATGTTTATGAGAACATCGCGGCGGAAGCTTACAATCGGGAGTTGGCAGAAATACGGGCTTGGTATACGAGGAAATACGGGCCCGATAAGGCGGCATGGAAAGAAATCCCTCCCAAATGGTGCAAAAATGTAGAAGCCTGGAAGGGGTTGTGTGACATTTGCTCCACTACCAAATGGGACCAGCAATCGGTGACCAACCGTAATAACAGAACAAAAGGAGGTACCCCGGTTCGGCATGTCACTGGTTCTAGGAACATGTATCGACATGATTGTGCTTAACAATGAATTAACATGAATTAGTACATTAACATGAATTAGTGTGCTTAACAATGATTTAATTTTAATAGTGTCATCTACATGATTGTTTGAATTTGCAGTCTAGGGAGAAGGGTACACCAGTGGGATTGAGGGAGGTTTTTGATCGAACTCACATGCTAGATACAGCGGAAGGGAAGAAATACGTGTCCGATAGAGCGGAAAAGGCAGCGGTGAGTGCCTCATCCCTCCACTTTACATTTTTGTCCACTTATAGTTGAGGATAAGATATCTATAAAATTGATGGTTACCTTAGTAATATAACCATAGCAAAAATAGATTGGGCTTTGTATCTATTCTAAAAGGCTATAAATTGTAATTCAGTTATCAAAGTCAAACCTTCAACTTTGCTGTGAAATACCTTACGGAAAACCTATTTATAGTTGTAACATATATAAATTAACTTATAGTTGTAACACAGGTAAATAAAATTTCTCTACAGAAAACATATTTGCTACATATTTGCTACACTTATAGTTGACAACTATTTGACACACTTATAGTTGAGGAATTGACAACTATTTGCTACAACTACAGAAAACATATTCCGATCTTAAGCTTCACTACGCGGGTCAAAAGACAGATGAGGAATTATGGGAGCTAGCTGTCGAAGGAGTGGACCGAGGGAGGCTTTTCGGATTTGGCAAAAAATCCGTTACCAGCAAAGCCACCCGTGTCTTGGAGACATTGGAGGCAGACATTTCTAATCCAACAAAGAGCACCGCCACCTCTGCTAATGATGCAAAGAGGAAATACTCAAAGGACGAGGTGGCAGATTTACTAGCAGCTGAACGTTCTCGGTTTGCTGCGGAGATAGTTGCCCAAGAGAAGCGGCACAAAGTTGAGATGGAGGAGGTTCAAAAAAACCAAGAGTACTCAAGGGAATGTTTTGCAAGGCTCTTCGCAGCAAACGGCCTACCATTACCACCTTTTAAAGTAAGCACCGTTCCTATGATGAAGTCAAACTACTAGCATCAAAAGGTTATATGTATTCTTAGATAATTAATTGAATGTTTTTGTCCTCACAGGGTTCGTCAACAGAGACCAACACTCCTGCGGGCCATTGCCGCGGAAGGGCGGATGACACTATACCATCGAAGGGGAATTTTGAAGGGGGAGGAGATGTCTAAATAAATTGTTTTGTAATAACCATTTAATTAAATTTAATGTGATGTATGTTTATGTTTTAAATGCTATGGTTGGAACTGGAAAGTAGGATGTGATGCTATGATTCTTTTTTAATAACCCTAATCTAATTAAGTAGGATGTGATGTAGGATCAAACATGGGTACATTGTTTGCTTACATAGGATGTGTTTTATTTACATAGGCAATTTCAAAGATTTTTGTGTTTGCAACATGGGTTTATGTGGGATCAAACATGGGCACTGTGATTAGATGGAGAATTACAACTATTTAAGCGTACACTGGGTACGTAATAAAAATATAAATTGTATTCAAACAATATATGTCACTATTTCCCTGGGAGTACCGTCAGAAATACCTTCAGTATGTCTTAATCCCATCGTCTCGCCAGTTTTCTAGTCTAGTCTATTGTCGTGTCTCCCGTTTGTACCTCCTTCTCACCAGTGGTCTCTCCAGCTGTTGGCTTCTAAGCTATTGCCGTTCTCAGACCCAGCGGGGGCTCTGTAGATCTCCACATTTTCAGCCAGTGGTCTCGCCAGTGGGCTCCCTCTCACATTTTCGGCCGGTGGTCTCAGCTAGGTAACTCTCACTTGATCTCGACTCTCAATCTTTGGACCAGGCGTTTAGAACACTTAATTTGCTGCTAGTGAGCTGCTGGTGAGCCAAATTTATGTAAGCATTACTAATGGTTACCCACTGTCTTGTGAAATTGTTCAAAACAGCCCCTGTTGTTATTAGCTCAACTTTAAGCCTGCAGTTATTAACTCAACTTTAATTTGTATAGATCGCTCATTAGATGGCCACTGATAGGGGATGGATGTACAACAGTCGATCAAATACGGGAGGAACTCTTGAACCCGACTTCATTGCAGGTGTTACCGAATTCATCGCTTCAGCCGTATCTAAGCCATCGGTTGTGAGTGTCGACACTAATGGAAATCAATGTATCCCCTGTCCGTGTGCAAGATGTGACAACCTATACAACAAAGAGTTGGAAACCGTCGAACTACATCTTTATCAACATGGTTTTTGTAGCTTATATGATGTTTGGTACAAACACGGGGAGCCACATCCGAATTTCGATATCAACCAACCTCTAAGTCCAACCACGAACGATGCCAATGATCAAATGGGTGAAATGGTGAGGGATGCCGCTGGTCAACAATTCAATTGGAATGAGGAGGCACCGGCCGGTGCGGCAAAAAAATTCTTCGACATGATGGAAGCGTCAAAACAACCCCTATGGAAATTGAACTCGACGGGTGAAATTAAATGCGAAGCACACACCGTATTGTCGGCTGTGTCACGTGCCATAGCTTTGAAGTCTAAACACCAATTGAGCCAAAAATGTTTTAATGACATGTTGGGACTCATGAAAAGCACGCTTCCGCCGAATGAAGAAATGCCGGAAAATTGGTACCAAGCTAGACAATTGATTGATGGATTGGGCATGGAGGCTAAGAAAATAGATGTATGTCCTAACTTTTGTATGCTATATTATAGTGAGGTGAACAAGAAGAAGACACGGTGTGATGTATGTGGCATTTCAAGATATAAGCCATCCGGAACTAATAAGAAGGCTAAACCCATTCCACAAAAGATACTTCGTTATCTACCTATCACACCACGATTGCAAAGGATGTACATGACCGCAACATCTGCGAAGAATATGAGATGGCACAAGGAAGGTGTGCGTCATAAAGCCCCGATGATGGTGCATCCGGCTGATGCCGAGGCTTGGAAGCATTTTGCTCAGAAACATCCCACCTTCGCAGAAGAGCTTAGAAATGTTTGGTTGGGAATCACAACGGATGGGTTCATGCCATTCAACTCGAGTGCAGCTCCATATTCGTGTTGGCCGATATTTGTTTTTCCGTATAACCTACCACCTGGGATGATAATGAAAGAAGATAGCATGTTTCTCGCGCTAGTCATCCCTGGACCAAAGCATCCGGGTCGGGACATTGACATTCTTCTCGAACCTTTGATCGATGAATTGAAGCATTTGTGGTTAGATGGAGAAATGACATGGGATGGGTATAAGAAAGAGAATTTCAAGATGCATGCACAACTACTTTGGACGGTGAGTGATTACCCGGCTTATGAGATGCTATGTGGCTGGGGTACAAAAGGCCGGTTGGGGTGTTTTTATTGCATGGAGAAGACAAAGGCCTTTCAACTTCAGTTTGGTGGAAAAGCAAGTTGGTTCAATGGTACAAGGTGCTTCCTACCTCCAGATCACCCATTCCGTCGAGATAGGAAGAATTTCAAAAAAGGTAGAGTCGAGAATGATCCGCCACCATCGAGATTGACGGGAGAGTAGCTGCTCGATATAGTGAGTTTGATCCCAGATATTAAATGGGGTAAAGAGGGAGGATTACAACAGATTCCGGGTTATGGTGACACCCACCATTGGCAAAAGAAAAGTATCTTTTGGAGTTTACCCTATTGGAAAGACAATATGTTGCAACACAATTTAGATATGATGCATTTGGAGAAGAATTTCACCGAAAATTTGCTATACACGCTTCTAAGCATAGGTGGCAAAACAAAGGATAATGAAAAAGCAAGGAAAGATTTGGCTCTTTATTGTGATCGTCCCACCCAACACCTAATTCCGGCGGGTGACAACAACCCGGGAAAGATGAAAAAACCAAATGCCCCTTTCGCACTCTCTCCAGGTGATAAGAAGATTGTTTTAACATGGCTCAAGGATGTAGTAAGGTTTCCAGATGGCTACGCATCTAATTGGTCAAGGTTGGTTAACCTAACCACTAGCACCTTCATTGGACTTAAAAGTCATGATTTACATGTGTTCATGGAGCGTCTCCTCCCCGTCGCTTTCGAGACTTTGTCCCGGATTCCGTATGGGAGGTTTTATGTGAGATTTCAGCCTTCTTTAGAGAGATTTCAGCCTTCTTTAGAGAGATTTGTGCCAAGGAAATTGATCCAAATCGTATTGCGATATTAGAAAAGGATTTTGTTGTCACAATGTGTAAGGCAGAAATTTTTTTTCCTCCTGGTTTCTTCGATTCAATGGAGCATCTTGCGTTGCATGTAGCATGTGAGGCAAGAATGGGGGGGCCAGTAGGGTCCCGATGGATGTTTCCATGCGAAAGGTTTGTTGTGGTTTGAATTTATTTTTATTTTACATAAAGGAACACTAAGCTTAACTAGGTCTTCTATTTCTATACCATCATACAATTATTGTAACAACTAACACTTAACCATTGTTGCAATTACAGGCGTAACAAAGAACAGAGGATGAGAGTCACAAACAAGGAACGTGTTGAGGGTTCAATTGTAGATGCCACAATTGCCAAAGAAATCGGTACATTTTCCGCACACTACTTTGCCGAAAAATCTAACATTGGCCAAGGAGTTGAAACAAGTAATCGTTCGGTGGGGCAACTCTCGATATTCGATACTCCGACCCGTTGTATTGGCAGGAGAAGACGAAGGCCTCTCTCTGAAACAGATTTTGATGCTGCACACACCTATGTCATCCTTAATTGTCCAGAGATCTGTGAGAAGTACATGGGGTACAAACTTATAAATTTTACTTTGATGATCTCAAAATTATCTATTCTAGAACCTATCACAATCTAATATTTTGCCATATTATAAAATGCAGAGAGTTTGATACATGCATGCTCAACTCTGGAGTAGCCATAAGCCCACTAAATCTGCCAAAAATTCGTCAAGAGGGTTTCGCAACTTGGTTACGTAAAAAGGTAATAAATTCTCGGGATGAAGGCGATTACTACATACGAATGGCAGGAATCCAAAGAAGCGTACTTCTACGAAGGGTGCGAAGTCAACGGGTATAGATTTCACACACAAAAATATGGGCAAAACATGTCAACTAAAAGTAGCGGTGTTTGCATTAAAGGAGAGTGGGATGCAAACAACACACAAATCGACTACTATGGAATTCTCCAAGAGGTCATTGAGCTACAATATGATGCCCACAAGGTAATTCTCTTTAGGTGTGATTGGTTTGACATAATAAACGGTGTAAGGGTCGACCGCAAACATGGTATTGTTGAGGTTAAGCATACTTCTCGCCTTACAACTTACGAGCCGTTCGTATTAGCGGCTCAAGCAACTCAAGTATGCTACCTACCTTATGCATCGCAAAAGGCCGAAAGACGCCCATGGTGGGTGGCAATGAAAACGAGTCCGAAGTCGAGGTTTCGTGCCGAGGGCGACGATACAAACATCGAATTTTACCAAGAGGAAAGACCGGATAATCCAATTGAACCAACAATTGGACAAGACATTGATTGGGATGGTATGGTCCTTCGAGAAGACGAGTTCGAGCTAGTGATCGATACGACGAACCTTCCGCCGGCAATATCAAATGAACCATCAAGTTTGGTAAGGGACGAAAACAACATAGGCGAGGGTGAGAATGAGCATGACATGGAGCAAGATGGTGAAGAAGATTGCTTAGGCTCCGATGATTCCGATGAAGAGTATTAATTATTTGGTAAATCAACATACATGTGTTAGGTTTTTCATTTAAAATTGCTATACATTTTACTAATCCGGCATGCTTCATTTTTGACAAATCCCTTCTCTAACCTTGATATCTTTTTTTTGGTTTGTAACAGGTGTCTACACAAGACCTCAAATATTGTTCTCTTTTCTTGGTTTGTCATAAAATTTTGTATCTAAATTAAACTTAAATATGTCTTGTAATTGGCAAAGACCTCAAATTTATGTTTAAAGATGTTTTCATTTGTATGCTTCATTTGTATACTTCATTTTAAATATCACAATTGAATATTTGTATGCTGCTGTGATTTAATTTTGTTGAACATTCAAAGGGACATGTCAAATAAACAGAAAACGCTGCTGTCTCCAGGAACTTAACTTTTCCAACGGTAGGCTCATGGAAATAACAAGTCCAACTATAAAATAATATAAACTGAATCCATAAAACATTTCCAAGAGCATAGTGCTCCACTATTTCCATGAACCTCCACTATAATATAATATAAACAAACTAACCACAACATTTCCAAGGGCCGCTCATGGAAATAATAGGTCTCACAACTTCCATTTTATTTCCAAGGGTAGCTCATGAGGTATTTCCATGGGCTATCAATAAAATATAGTATTCGGACTGTTTGGCGGGTCATGGGTCATGCAAAAGTATTTTCAACGGTTGATAGGTAACATTTCCAAAGGCAGACATCAAGAATTTCCATGCGCTACTATTTCCATGGGACCCCCGTTGGAAATGGTTGAGTGTGTCAGAAAACTCGATTTCTTTTCCAAGGGCCCTTCCTCCCCATGGAAATAATATTGCTACGCATGGAAAAAACGGAAATTCTAGTAGTGTATAAAACATTGTCTTTATTCACTAAACCAATGACTGTTTGTCTAAAGCCTCATCCAAAGTGTCATGCTTAAACATCCAATTTGTATTGATATTCGTGCAAACATATTTAAAACTTAATAAATTTAAATGGCTCCTTGAATCTAAATGTTTATAAGAATTTTGATGCAGATCAGACGGTTTAGATCAGATTTTGGATGAAACTTTGTTCAAAGCCATTTGGACAAAACCCCCACCCTCGTCTAAAATCTAAAAAAAATATAGTAATAGAAAGTTGTACTATTATTTATATTTCTGCAGTATGCTTTTTTTTTTTTTTTTTTTCTATCTTAGAACTCGATCAATTAGATAGCTAGACTACATAACAAAATAATAATATATAAAATATTTTTATATCAAAGCAACATCCAGCAAATAGTTGCAGAACCTGCCAACAAAATTGTTATATTTTTTTTCTTCTAAAAAGTGCAGATCGTCTATATATAAATATCGTGTCTTGGGAAGTTTTTAGCCTAAAAAAAGATATTGAACACACGTTTAATTTGCAAAATTAAAACTATAGAAAATCCATCAAAGTCCATAGATGTACAACGACGAACATCAAATCCAACATAGACATGTTTTATAAGAATGTCAATAGGTATATATAGTACAGAATTTAATTGACACCTCTACTTGTTTAGGCAAGTTAATTTCAAGTCGCATCTGCATGCAACAGATCAAAAAATTGGTATGCTACAATCCATAAAAATTAAACAACACAGCAAGCAAAAGCAATTACCTAGTCAACCCAGCAGAGGACCCTTCGAAGTCCATTGCTTGTGCCATGCATGTTTGAGAAAAAGGAAATATAAGGAAATGATGAAATAAAATATTTATTGTTTGGTTATATATTTAATATGAGGGTAAGGTTGAAGGAGATATATTATTCGTTTAACCTCTTGTAATTAAGTGTAACCAAATGCCACGAAATTTACTACGATGATGAAAAATAAGATAATTTCTCCATCCGTTTCTTTCCATTTACTTCTTTTCCTTCTACTTTTCATCTCTCATTTCCTTCGATACATGTGAACTGAACAGGGATGGATGCTTTTTGTGGTTTTTCGCTTCTTAATTACAAGATGGGTTTTTATTTTTCTACCAAATTCGTTGTTAATTTTGACTTGATAGATAGTTATCTGTAGCTAAAATTTTCACCAAAAAAAGATGAAATAGCCATAAAATTGTGTTGATCAGATGATGGAGATTCGATGAAAGATATAATCTTAGACCCTCCATATTGTGAACTCTCAATCTCCCCCACCCTTACTAGAATTTGTAAAAATATTAAGATTTTGATTCTCAAACTTGTAATACTAGTCTTTTGATGCTTGGACTCTCATTTGCCCCATATTATTAGTTCTTCAACTTTGAAAAAAACCTAGTTAGTCTTTAAACTTTGAAACGAAGAAAAAAATGATCTCTCTAAACTTTCATGGCACCAAAAAGCCTTCTAGACATTGAAAAAACAAAACAAATTTGTGCGGAAACTTCTCGTAATGTAACCAGATCATTCCTTCAAAGACCAATTTAGTTAGAGATTTAAAAGTTCAAAAACTAATGTAGCTCAAATGGAAGTCTAAGACCATTTTTTTTTGGAAAAGTTTAGGGACTAATTTGATGGAAATCAAAATTTAGGCAGTAATTTTTTTTAAGAAAAACAAAACCTTCAATTATGGATTGTGGTCAACAAACGTTTATACTCTATAGATGTTATTATTTTATTCCAAAATCAAATTAATTATATTGTGCATTTCATTATGGTGCATTCATTAAATTATAAAATAAATGTGATTTTTGTCATTTAGATAGATGATGCATCAACTTTTTATGGAATTAGAAAGTATGTTTCGTCATATATCAAAAATGAATTCTCACTACTCTACCCAAAATAATTTAATCAGGTAAAAAAACTTGATGCTTCTCATAAAAAACAACAATATGTGCCATCATTGCTGTGCATACTGAAATCACGCATTATTACACTGGAACTGAAATTCATTCCAAAAAGCAGCATCGATACATGTTTCTTTGCAGTGCATACTGATACAAATCCTAGCTTGTTGCAGTGGATTTGAAATATTAAGGAGTATCTCTGGTTTCATCCTAAAATGCAACATTTTGGTTTTCAATTCTGAAATATCAAAGTTTGTTCTAGAAATACTAGTAAATATTAAGCAACCCTGCTAAGTAATAGACTAATATATATGTACGATCTAAGTAAACCATATTAGTGTTATACGTACACACACACAACACACACCTTAATTAATCTTGTGTAGTACTACAAATAAGCTAATCAAGGAGCAATGTCGAAATTGAACAGCTAATATCCGTCCGATGGATCTTCACATCAATCATACGATAGATCTGAGCAAATTCACAAAATTATGGAGATGACTAAAATCCCTTTCAGATCATATAGGTGCGTATACATACAAATTATATACTGTGATAAAGGTATTATTGGGCCGGATGGATTATAATGATAGCTAGATAGCACCATAATGATTACGTCAATGAGGAATACATTACAACTAGAAATAAACAAAAAAGTTCCCAGACATGATATATATGCAAACAAACTGAGTAATAATTTTGATCAGGATTCTGATATTTTAATGCAAATTCAAGAGCAGTGCTGTGCAGAGGGCGTCAAAGAAAAATTCAGAAGAGAGAGGCAGTAGTACTTTACCGACGTTTACGGACCTATTGCCCTATTTAAAACCACCTATCCGATCACCAACTACCATAACAGTATTAACTTTCCAGGTTCCATGCTAACTGTTTAACGACATGAAGATCCTCTCCAATTAGAACTATAACTGTCTTCACATTTAACTTGTACATGTTCAGAAATTAAGCAATAATACATATAGGCTATAACGCAAATAATTCTTATTGATCACACAAAGGTATTTTTGTAATATGTAATATTAACACAAAACTTTTGTAACAATCATTATCGATCAAATATATATGGGCATGCATGACCCCTATTTTCCCTCAAAAAGAGGTATATGTAATAATAGTTTTGAAAGCATATATATATTGGATGAGATTATATATATTATTACTTAATTTTTTTTGGCTAATTACACTATAGTACTATACCCAAGTAGGACTAAGAAAACCTCTACTTTTATCAAAAAGATAAATATAAATATAAATGCATTGTTATTTTCTCAAATTAATTAAGGGTGCCGAGTGTGAGTGCTAGCCACTTAGCCTTGCTTTTTAGAACAACAACTAATTATGTTTGGTAAAAAGATAATTATTTACTACAAGAGACGGCTCTCCTTACTTTGTGTAAGTCTTATATATGTAAAAAAAAAAATTGAAGCAAGGCGGTATTTACCATTTTATAATAATATATTTTTTTCTTGGAACTGCATACTGATTCAGTCTAGTATGATGTTTTTTGTCTACCAGCTGCACTGCATGTCGCCATGCTCATTAATTTATTTTATATAATGCTGCGGCCACCATTGGGAATTTCAGAATTTGCAATTTGGAGGTACAAGATGTCTCCAGTTTGGACATGGATGGAGAGCAGCCAAGTGTCTGCTCAACACTGTTCAAGGCAGTTAATCACATGGTCCTGTTCTTGGAATGCAGAGCTAAAAGTGGCACTGCTGCAAGGAATTGGCCGGCCATTTTGTACAATGACCGTTTACCACATGCACGTTTAAACATACATGAGACCAACCCCAATAAATGCTCATGGGGGTTTTGATATAGTACAATCTTTGCTAATTTAGTTTCTTTATGTAATGCACTTTCTCTATTATATATGGTCATGCGGAAAGTTTAATTTGGATTAATTAAACTTAATTTCATGACTATATTTGGATTATAATAAAGGTTGACATTTATATTTCTATTGTATACTTAAAAAAAGTGATAAAGTTTTATTCAAGTCCACCCTCCAATAAATGTTTATTTAAATAAATTTTATTTTTATATTGTGGTGGTGCTGTATAAAAACGGCACTTAATTTGTATTTAATACACAACCAATCTACAAGACTGAAATTTTTTATTAAGATTGCAAGTTATAAGTTATTCCATTAGTAGAAATTACGCAACGCACAGTTTTACGACCTATCACCATTCACCAAGCAGTAATAATAGCTTAGCATGAAAACCACACGCAATTAATTAATAAACTATATATGTATAAATGAGTACTTTTTTTTGTTGTAAATCAAATTTAATATGATTTATGTGGATGTTCAATTCATTGCCCCACTTCTCCACTACTCCACTACTCCACTACTATGGACATTTATTTTCTTCTTTATTATTGTAACATCTCTTTCTAGCCTATAAATAGAGGCTTTGCAAAAGCAAGAATGTATAAACAATCAGAAGAGAATAAAATTCTGCTCTTGCTCTCTCTTTCTCTCTTGTCATTTACTTTACTTTTGTTGCAACTTCATTTTAATTTTACAACACGTTATCAGCACGAATTGCTCGGAAGAAGTTGCAAAGTTATTATGTAAGTAATTTATATGATTGATTATTATATCTTTCATTAATTTAAATTTCATTTGAATTTTTTTTATTATGTTTGTTTTAGTTTATAAGAATCATTCCTTGAAGTGAATGATGGAATAATAACCTGAAGTTATTATCAAAACTGATTGTTTATCAAGAACCTGAAGTTCGTATTACTCGAATATAATAATAAGAATAATAACATGAAGTTATTATTATAATTGTTTAGAACCTGAAGTTCTATTTGAAATTTTAATATAAAATTAATATAATAATCAGCAGTTATTATAGGCCACTGGATGAATAATAACCTGAAGTTATTCCCAATTAAAACCTAAAGTTTTATTAGAAATTTTCATATAAAATCAATATAATAACTAGAAGTTATTATAGGTCATTGGATGAAAATATAACCCGAAGTTATTTCAAATTAAATTTTACATAGCGCAGTCAAGCAATTTAATAACCAGAAGTTATTAAATAAGTATTTTATTATAACCTGAAGTTATATAATATTAACCTGAAGTTATATAATATTAACCTGAAGTTATTAATACATTTAAATTTATTTATTTATTTATTTATGCAATTTACATATTCTTTTATTTATATTATTCATCTCCCTTTTCACAACCTTAAGTTATGATATTAATAACCTGAAGTTATGGCATTAATAACCTGAAGTTATGGCATTAATAACCTGAAGTTATGGCATTAATAATCTGAAATTATTAATACGTATCTATTTTGTAGTACATATGACAAATCTCACAAAGTTTGAATTTATCTCCTTTTTCATTTATCATAACTCGAAGTTATGGTATTAGTAACCTGAAGTTGTATTTTGTTATAAATACGTATTAATGAAAAATGAGAAAGGAAAACATCCTGAAGATGTTTGTTACAGATGTGGGATGACAAATCATTGATTGCGTACCTGTTGTACGCCCAAGCATTTTGTAGAGCTTTATCAAGCCTCAATTAAGAAAAAAAAATGTGGAAACTAAAATGACCCCGAATATGAATGCCATATAGATACACATTTTGATGTATCAGATTTCTTCCATAATGTGGATAAAGAAATAAACACTTTACTAAGGGAGAAAATATAATGTAGAAGTTTATGTTTATAAAAGTTTAGTTTACATTTTAATTTTTATATTGTATGCAAATAAAATTAATGAATAAAGGTAGTTTATTTTTATTTTAATTTATTCTTGCATTCTTTTATTTTAAAGGAAAATGACTGACGCAATGGTAAGTAAAGAAGATCCATGTTTAGTAGACAGCGGAACAACAAATACCATATTGAAAAGTAAGAAATATTTTTCACAATTGCATCTTGGTGAGACTAATATCCACACACTATATCTGGCACAACTAATTTAATTGAAGGCTCCGGAAGAGCTTGTATTTTGTTACCTAAAGGAATAAAATTAATAATAGATGATGCATTATATTCAAGTAGATCCCGAAGAAATCTACTAAGTTTTAAAGATATTCGAAAGAATGATTATCATATTGAAACTATGAATGAGAGAAATTGTGAATATCTTCATATCACATCTATTAAAAATGGCCAGAAAATTATAATGAAAAAGATGCAAGCATTGTCTTCTGGACTATATGGTACTTATATAAGTACAATAGAATCAAATATGGTTACTAACCAGAAGTTAGTTGTTACTAACCAGAAGTTAGTTGATCCAAAGTTATTTACTTTGTGGCATGACAGATTGGGTCATCCAGGAAATATAATGATGAGGAGAATAATTGAAAGTGCAAATGGGCATCCCCTAAAGGACTTGAAGATCCTATTATCAAAAGAATTGACATGCGAATCATGCTCTCTTGGAAAACTAATTACTATGCCATCTCCAAATAAAATTGGACCTGAAGCTCCTTCATTTTTAGAAAGAATTCAAGGAGATATATGTGGGCCTATTACACCTCCATGTGGACCATTTAGATATTTTATGGTGTTAATTGATGCATCAACACGCTGGTCACATGTGAGTTTGTTAGCAACAAGAAATGTTGCGTTTGCTACTATTAGCACAAATTATCCAATTGAGAGCTCATTTTCCGGATTATCAAATTAAAAGAATCCGGCTTGATAATGCAGGAGAGTTTACTTCTCAAACTTTTAATGATTATTGCATGTCTATTGGAATTACGGTAGAACATCCAGTGGCCCATGTTCATACACAAAACGGTCTAGCAGAATCGTTGATTAAAAGGTTGCAATTAATTGCTAGACCTTTACTTATGAAATCTAGTTTACCGTCTGCTACATGGGGACATGCCATATTACATGCTGCTGCACTAATTAGGTTAAGGCCAACTGCAGATCATAGGTATTCCCCGTTACAATTGGTCTCTGGAAGAGAACCAAATTTGTCTCATCTAAAGGTATTTGGTTGTGTAGTATATGTTCCAATTTCTCCTCCACAACGCACAAAAATGGGACCTCAAAGAAGGTTGGGAATTTATATTGGTTTTAACTCTCCTTCTATTATTAAATATTTAGAACCATTAACAGGAGATGTTTTTACAGCAAGATTTGCTGATTGTTATTTTAATGAATCAATATTCTCAAACTTAGGGAAAGAAAAACCAAAGCTGGATAAACAAGTAACTTGGAATTCATCGTTATCTTATCTTGACCCCCGAAGTGGTCAATGTGAACTCGAAGTTCAAAAGATTATAAATTTGCAAAGAATTGCAAATGAATTGCCTGATGCATTTACAGATACAAATAGAGTTACTAAATCGCATATTCCAGCTATAAACGCACCTGCTCGAATTGACATTACAAAAATATCTAATGAATCTAATGTGCGTAGGAAACGTGGAAGACCACTTGGTTCTAAGGATGTAAATCCACGTAAAAGGAAAGAGCAGAATAAAGCAGTTGGTCCAACCCCAGAAGAGGTTGATGGTAAAACTCCTGAAGAAGTCAATAAAACCCTAGAAGAGGTTGATAGTAGAACTCCTGAAGAAGTTGATAAAATCCCAGAAGAGATTAATGGTAAAACTTCTGAAGAAGTTGATAAAACTCTAGAAGAGGTTGATGAAGTTCCAGAAGAAACTCAGGTACCTAATGATTATGAGATCTCAATAAACTATGTACAGAATGGTACAATATGGAACCGAAATGAAACATGTGCTGATGAAATTTTTGCGTATGCTATAGCAATTGATGTGCTAAATGAGGAAGATTATGTGTCAAAAACTCCTGAAGAGTGTATGCACAGAAATGATTGGCCAAAATGAAAAGATGCCCTAAAGGCTGAATTAGATTCGCTTGAAAAGCGCAATGTTTTTGGACCTGTAGTCTTAACCCCTAAAGATGTTAACCCTGTAGGTTACAAATGGGTATTTGCAATAAAAATAAATGAGAAAAATGAGATTGTGAGATATAAAACAAGGCTAGTGGCACAAGGCTTTACACAAATACCTGAAGTCGATTATGAAGAGACGTATTCACCTGTAGTGGATGCGATAACTCTCAGGTTTCTAATAAGTCTCACAGTTACAAAAAATCTAAAAATGCGACTTATGGATGTCGTAACAGCATATTTATATGGTTCACTTGATAGTGACATATACATGAAAATTCCCGAAGGATTGAAAATGCCTGAAGCATATAAATCAATACCTAGAGAAATGTACTCTATAAAATTAAGAAGATCTTTATACGGACTAAAACAATCAGGCCGAATGTGGTACAATCGACTGAGTACCTTCTAAAAGAAGGATATAAAAATAATATAATTAGTCCGTGTGTTTTCATTAAAAGATCAAATCTAGGTTTTACAATCATTGCAGTGTATGTTGATGATTTGAACATTATTGGATCTCCTGAAGAGATTGAGAATACTGCAAAATTGTTGAGAAATGAGTTTGAAATGAAAGACCTTGGTGTAACTAAATTTTGTCTCGGCCTGCAGATCGAGCATGAAATATTTGTCCATCAATCAAATTATGTTGAAAAAGTACTAAAGAGATTCAATATGGATAAAGCTCATCCTTTGAGCACACCAATGGTCGTACGATCGCTAAATGCAGAAAATGATCCTTTTCGCCCGCAAGAAAATAATGAAAAAGTGGTTGGTCCTGAAGTACCATACTTAAGTGCAATCGGGGCATTATTATATCTTGCAAATAATACAAGACCCGATATCGCATTTGCAGTAAATGTGTTAGCAAGATATAGTTCCAAACCAACCAGAAGACATTGGAATGGAATTAAACACATATTTCGATATCTCTGCGGAACTAGAGATATGGGGTTATATTATCAAAAGGATACAAAGTCCAAATTAATTGGATATGCGGATGCGGGATATTTGTCGGATCCACATAAAGCACGATCCCAAACGGGATATGTATTCACTTATTGTGGAGCTGCAATTTCATGGCGATCAACAAAACAAACTCTTACGGCAACATCATCAAATTATGCCGAGCTAATCGCCTTATACGAGGCAGGTCGAGAATGCGTTTGGTTACGGTCAATGATTCAAAATATTCAAGAAGAATGCGGGCTTGAAAACATCAAGGAAAACCCTACTCCGCTGCATGAAGATAATGCAGCATGCATTGCACAAATCAAAGAATGATATATCAAAGGAGACCGGACTAAACATATTACGCCAAAGTTCTTTTCAACACATGACCTACAAAAGGAAGGCGTAATTAATATTTGCCAAGTCCGATCAATCGATAATTTGGCAGACCTATTCACAAAATCTTTGCCGACGAAGGTTTTTGAACAACTCAGAAAGAAGATAGGTCTCATCGATTGAAGAATATTCAATGATATCAAAATGAGGGGAAGCGTTATACGCACTGTACTATTTTTTCCTTAATCAAATTTTTAACCCAATGGGTTTTTCTTGATAAGGTTTTTAATGAGACAGTACACAGTCCTGAAGTATCGTGTTAATATTGATCCTGAAGTATCATGTTAATATTGATCATGAAGTATCATATTAATAGCGTATAATAAAAGATAAACATTTAAGGAGAAGTGTTATAAATAAAATTACATATGATTTATGTGGATGTTCAATTCATTGCCCCACTTCTCCACTACTCCACTACTCCACTACTATGGACATTTATTTTCTTCTTTATTATTGTAACATCTCTTTCTAGCCTATAAATAGAGGCTTTGCAAAAGCAAGAATGTATAAACAATCAGAAGAGAATAAAATTCTGCTCTTGCTCTCTCTTTCTCTCTTGTCATTTACTTTACTTTTGTTGCAACTTCATTTTAATTTTACAACATTTTTTTTTTTTTGCGAGTTTAAACGCCCGTAGGCTTTCTATTACCATCAAAGCGGATCTCTTACAAAAAGATGTATCCAGCGCTAAGATCCTATTACCAGTTCTCTATACTACCCTATACAAACACATTGCTGAACATCGGGTAAGTAAAACCTATTTACATCCCACCCCTGTAACCTACCTGCTTTTGCTAAACAATCTGCCAAATCATTTTGACACCTATCAACAAAACAACAGGTAAAGTCAGTTTGCTTCTTGTGTATCTCCCAAACTTTGTAAATTTCCGAGAACGCTGTCCAGTCCACATCCCAATCTATTTATATATTTAGAGTACTTCAAATATATAAATAGATTGGGAGAGGCATGGGACCAAACCCCATCAAATGTATGCAATAAAAAGGGAAGCAGAATATTGGAGATTCTGCCTCAATCCCAAGAGAAAATAAAATGACCCAACATGAGATGGCATGCAATTGATAACATCAATCTAGAATTATGCAATTCAGGAAACATGTACCTTTTCCATATTTATATAATAACTATACGGAAACACAATGTTGTGTGTTTAAGTTTAATTAAGGGTAAATTTCGCTATAGGTCACTAAATTTTGTTATTTGTCACAAATTGGTCACTCAAGTTTGATTTGTTTGTTTTTAGTCACTCAACTTTGTCATTTGTACCAATTAAGTCACTCTATACTTTTTCGTCCAAAATCTTAACGGAATATGCTCATTCCGTTAGTATTTTGGACAAAATATGCTTATTATGTTAGTATTTTGGACTAAATAAGTATATTCCGTTAATATTTTGAACGGAATGGAAATATTCCGTTAAGATTTTGGACGGAAATGTATAGAGTGACTTGATTGGGACAAATGACAAAGTTGAGTGACTAAAAAGGGTTAAATCAAAATTGAGTGACCAATTCGTGACAAATGACAAAATTTAGTGACCTCCAACGAAATTTACCCTTTAATTAATGTTGAGTCTTAAGCAACGCTCATATATAAGATAATTGTGGTCTTTGTAGCACTACACAAAATTAAGCGATATATTAATAAAGGCAAGCAACTTATGAATTTTAAAACCGCAAGGATAATTTTATGCAATCGACTTTAAATACATGTTTGCAAAGCCCGGAAATGTAACATGGGGTAGTATCAACTGTCAAGCGGTTTGAAAATGACCGTTATAGAATTAACACTAAATTTCACCATATGTGATTGTGAACAGGATACAAATTTAATCAAAGAATGATTCTAGAGAAAATGATTGCAAAGGAAAAAAAAATTTAAACAAATAATTAAAAGCATAGTTTATACACACGTTAATTAATGTTGACGGAAAAAAAAATGTATAGAATGCTTCCTTGCAAAAAATCAGGAAAACATGCTATATTTATTACTTGTCCATATCATTTTATCCGTAGCTCTTTTTCTTCTTTTTAGTAAAGGAATCCAATGGGCTTTGGACAAATTTTATCCAAAACGTTCAATATGTATTAAGATTTGTGTGAATGAATTTAGAATTAAATAAATTGAAACGATTTTTTGAAGGGTGACGCTATACTCAGGGCACACATTATAATTTTGAGTGCACAGACAAATCTTTTTATTTTATATCAAATTTGCCCTTCATTTAAAATTTCCATTTAAACAAGACAATACACCTTTTCAAGAAGGTATTTAATACAAAACTAATTTGTGTATCTTTATAGTAAGTACTAGTATCAAATAAAGTAATTTTCCATCGCTCTTCACATTTTAGCATTTGGTAAGATTAGTTTTTTTTTTGTTGTGAAATTTTCAAACTTAATTTTATTTTTAGAATGATTATCTTCTTTCAAAATATGTAGTATGGTATTGGAAATAAAATTGAGTGATTAAACAAGTTAGTCACAAAAAATGTTAGACTCCAAACTTCACTAATTTATTTTATCAAGTTTTTTATTTTTAAATTTCACAAGAAATGATCTCTTTTGTGTTTGCCTATTGATTTCAATAGCATTTTTACTGCTATTTTTTTCTCATTTTTTTGTTAAATTTAAAGGGCTTTGTAATCAAAACATTTGTTGATTTATCATCTCATACGAGTTTTATCAATTCAAATTATTTTTAACTGTCTCAATATATTTTTTATACTCCATCGTAAGATGAATTTTAATGAGCCAATCATTTCTCGTGAAATTTAAAAATAAAAAACTTGATAAATTAGTGAAGTTTGGAGCCTAACATTTTTTGTGACAACTTGTTTAATCACCCAATTTCATTTCAAAAATTTCATTTTTTACAATACCATACTACATATTTTGAACGCAATAATCATTCTAGAAATTAAGTTAAGTTTGAAAATTTCACAAAAAAAAAACTAATCTTACCAAATGCTAAAATGTGAAGAGCGATAGAAAATTACATGACTTATAGTACTTACCATAAAGATACACGAATTAGCTGTGTATTAAATACTTTCTTTAAAAGATGTATTGTCTTGTTTAGATGGAAATTTTAAATAAAGGACAAATTCGGTATAAATTAAAAAGATTTGTCAGTGCACTTAAAATTGTAATTTTTGCCCTGAGTATAGCGTCACCCTTTTTGAATCTAAATCGTCCGAGTAAATTTTGACTCGAATCAGATGATTTAAAAACGATTTTAGATAAGATTTTGTCCAAAGCCCTTTGACAAGAACCCCAGTACCCTTTAGTAAGCACAATCCCTTTCTCTTTTTATATACTAAAAGTCAGATGATAAATATAGAAATCACCAGAAGCACAATCTCTCTTTACTGTTGTCGGTATTTAATTACTTCTAGCTAGGAGATGTGGCTTGCCTCACAAATGAGGAGCATCAACGGAGACTTGAAGAGGACTGGGAAGACAAAACCTTGCTCTTGCTACAGCAACAAACAGACCAAGATTTTGGCCGGTGCGAGGTACCCCAATCACACAGCCATTTACGCTTTGCACTTTTGACTTCATTGAACTTTTCTTTTGTCATAAAGGGTCCATTTTTTTAAATCTGTAAATTAATGATTCAAAATGAACGCATTCGCTATTAATGATAAGTACTGTGTTTCTGTAAGACCCAGACACCATTTTTAGTCATTTTCTTTGGCTTTATTTATTTATTTATTTTAGAATGAGGTGTGAGTCAAAGTTTTCAAATTAATAACCCTATATGTTGGTTGGTACCGACGTCTTTTGAACTTGCAATTATCATACTATCAATAAATTTAAATTTATTATTATTATTGTTGTTGTTTTTATTATTATTATTAGGGATCAACTAACAGTCCCCCCCATTCAGTCCCTTAAACGTCCCCCTAACTATCAAAGTACAACTGTCAGTCCCCCATTCAACATACATTAATTCAGTCCCAAAATGGAAAGTATGAATACCTAAGATATGAAGTATGCATATCTAATTCATCAAGTATTCATACCTAACATATCAAGTATTAATTCACATACGGACTGTGGACCATTACTTTTCGAGGATGAAAATTGTCAGACTGCCTCGGGGACCACAACCAAAAAGTCACGTGGATCACACCACCAGTCCCCCATTAATTGATTAAATTAATTCACATACAAAATGGAAAGTATGAATACCTAAGATATGAAGTATGCATATCTAATTCATTAAGTATTCATACCTAAGATATCAAGTTCATACTCTAAAAACTGGACACAATACAACTCATCTTTTACACGTTTTTCAAGGCAGTTTTTTTTTCTCCATTCATTCTAACCAATTTTTGGGACGATTTATGAGGAATTTTGCAAATTTAAAAACACGAATGTTTTCTATTTTTTTTTTCTCTTTCAAATGAGATCCATGATGACATACTTTTACACGTTTTTCAAGGTATCAAATATTCAAATATGGAAAGTATTCATACCTAACATATCAAATATTTATATATAATTCATCAAGTATTCATACTTAAGATATCAAGTATTTAAATCCAAAAAACTGGACTCAAATATGGAAAGTATTCAGTTATAATGGAAAGTATGAATACCTAAGATATGAAGTATTCATATTTATGATAAGTATTTAAAGAAAAAAACTGGACTCAACTTTTACATGTTTTACACGGTTTTCAAGGTGGTTCAATGATTGAAAAAGTTAGTTATAATGGGGGGGACGTTTAGGGGACTGGAATGGGGGGACTACATCTTTACTCTTATTATTATTGTTGTTGTTGTTGTTGTTGTTGTTGTTGTTGTTGTTGTTGTTGTTTTTATTATTATTATTTGCAAAAAAGGACTGCCCTTTCTGTGCCCATATATGCATATCAAAACCGAGCACTTATTATTGAACTTAATTTTGTTTTGCTTCTCCATTTGGGTGCGCGGATATAACAGTGGCGCATTATTAACATATACAGTGTTTGATATATTTCTGTTGGCTGGAATGAAATCAATAATAAGAAGAAATTGCATGTTATATATAATGTAATATAAATAGTTACTGTGGCCACCAGTCGGTTAGACCAATAATTTCAGCAAATATGGTTGGAAGAACGCAGAAGATTCCCGCCGATCAGACAAGGTTATGGGACACTATCTGGGCGACGGACTCTTGGGCGCTATGGCGTGAGAGGAACAGGAGACACTTCTCAAAAAAGGCGAAGGTGCTACACATCTTAATTCATGACACGATACAGAAAATACAACTGTGGTCTGTACACTGCTAGAATTAGTGTATTTGTTTGTATCTAGAATAAGAATTACGTGAGGCTAAACCAGGTGCCCCTGGTCTGTAAATACTTTTTTTTTTACTTAATACAATAGTTAGTCGGTCTTTTGGCGCTAACCCTAAAAAAAATAGATAGGTCTGGAAAACATAGTCTGTCATAACAATTATTTTACTAACATGTGCTGTACAACTTGAGAGTATCTTTGTGATCAATAGTACCTAGAGTTCAACGGCGATCAAGTTTTAGTAGCTTAATTATGCATGAAATTATGGATATCGTAAGCTAGAACATGTATACTCACTCCCTAATTGACGCTAAACATAGGAATTAGCTTAATGAAAAATAGCCTCTACCTTCTTGTTAAGATAAATATATATTTTCCCGAAAAAATAACACAAAATTTTAATTTATGTAAACTAATGATAAGAAAAGCAAATGCACGACACCTAAAGACCGAGGTTTGAAATTGCAGCTGTTTTAGCACATGTACATCACTGTATCTTTTGGCACTAGACCTTCATAGCAAAGGGTACTTGGTTTATTCACACATACCGTAAAACACATTTTAGTTGGTTATCTGTTTTTTGGCTCATGGAGATTCTAATACTACAATGTAAATGTAGTACTTGCACAACAAGAACAGAACCTGAAATAATTCTTAATTCTGACATGCATCTAGAGCATTAACCACTGACATTCCAAATGATTCATCAAATAAATCCAAGAAGTTTATTCTTTTTCTAAAGAGCAGCATCACGTCAAGCACGAGGAGCAGGAGCTCTGTCATCAATGAAACAATTCAGCAACGAAAGATTAGAATATGAATTTTGAAAAACCCTACATATTTATCGTTATCTAAGAAGTAAGAACCATGACAAACAAGTACAACCGGCTGAGTACAACAGGAAATATACTCCAAGCCTCATAACATAAATGCAACATGAAACAGACACAACAATTCTCTAACTCTAGAACTCACACTAAGCAAATTAAAGCAACATCAGAAACCCATAAATCTATGATCTGGCTTCTGGTAACACGGATATACTGGTGCGTTAGTACCATACCCAAGAGAACCTGCTCCTTGGCTCTGATTCTGAGCAACAGCTACCCGTTCGAGTGACTGAATTTGACTCTTCAGGAACTTGACATAATTTATCGCCTCATCCAACATGGAAGCCGTATCCATCTTGGTACCGCCTGGAACGAGGTGTTGCAGTATCCTTATCCTCTCGCTTATCTTCTCTCTCCTCAGACGTGCAGCCACACTCTGTGGATCTTTTGAAATTTTCACATTCTTTCTCTTAGGTGGTTTCACTGACTCCGGGTCGATATGCACAGGTTGCATCGCCGCAATATGGTATATCATCTCACGCATGGCTGAGGTGCTTGACAGAGGTGCCTGGTTCATGAAGTAAGGTTGCATTGGTTGGTTTTGAGGAAAGAAATTTTGTGCTTGTGGGGTTGGAGAGAGACTACTGCTAGAATTACTAGAAAAGTCGGAGTTCTGGGTCAGTTGATCAAGCTGGAGCATGGTGTTCATCAGTTCAAGCTGTGTTTCAGGAGATGAATTTAAGAAATCGTAGTTATCCATTCTGAGTTTAAAGAGGGAAAAGAGGATTGGAGGAGGGATGGAGTAAGGAAGAGAAAGCTGGAGGTTAGAGCAGAAGGGATGGGTTTAGCTTTGGCTAGGCTATCTGATGGAGTGATGGAGGTAACTAGGGTCCAGTGGGGGACTATTTATAAGGGATAGATTGGGTATTTAATGATAGGGAATATAATATAAATTTTCTTCTTACCATTTTTAATATTAACTTTAACTGTATCTCGGTGGTAATGTCTCCTCTGATAAAAGTCGATCGTCGGACAATTTAATTTAATGGCGTTGGAGTCAGATTTATAAATGCTGTTGATTGTACATATTTTTACGTTTTCCCTTTTCAAGTGAAAATCATTTGTTAAATTTAATGCGAACTACCCAGTCCTTTCATTACAGTGCGGAATATCATTCCATGCATGGGACCAGCTCTGGAAATACATACAGAGTACAGAAGTCCTAAGCTACCTAAATTCATAATATTTAAATATTTTTATTTAGTGTTTCCATATATATATATATAGAGAGTTGGGCTACGGTGCTTCGCGAAGTAAAGCGAGTGTTTTACTTCACACTCATATTTTGCAATTTCAAAGTTTAAAATGTCGATCCGAACCGTTCAAATTGATCTCCATATTAAATTGTGCTTGGAGACCAAATTTTACATTTTTTGGAAATTTTTTACTATTTCTTTAGAATTTTTAAAAATTGTTGTTTTTGATGGTCCATGATTTTTTGAAAAACAGCGATTTTCAAAAATTCTAAAAAAATAATAAACAATTTCCAAAAAATGTAAAATTTGGTCTCCAAACACAATTTAATATGAATATCAACTTGAACCGTTCGGATTGGCATTTTGAACTTTGAAATTGAAGATATAGACGTGAAGTAAAACACTTGTTTTACTTCGCGAAGTACCGTAGCCCAACTCTATATATATATATGAGTAGAACTAGGGTGTGATTTGCTCATCAAACCCTTTAGTGGCCATAACTCCATAATCTATCGGATTGACTTCAAACGAGACGAATTCAAACTTTTGAAACCGATCTACTTCACGAGTGATGCACGTACATGCAAAATTTTCGAATTTATTTAGTCCAAAGTCAAGCGGTCAAAATTGATGAAAAATGAATGATCCAAAATGAAGTTTTAGAAGTCATTTTGGATCATTCATTTTTCATCAATTTTGACCGCTTCATGACTTTGGACTAGATGAATTTTAAAATTTTGCATGTACGTGCATCACTCGTGAAGTAGATCGGTTTCAACAGTTTGGATTCGTCTCGTTTGAAGTCAATCCGATAGATTATGGAGTTATGCTCACCAAAGAGTTTGGTGAGCATATCACACCCTAGTTATATATATATATATATATATATATATATATATATATAGAGAGAGAGAGAGAGAGAGAGTGGCTAATATCAAAACATGTGCACCAAGGCCCTCGTGCAACCAAGTCATTTTTTTATTTTCAAAGTCCAAACGGTCGATCTAAACAATTAGATGTGATCTCTATATTGAAATATGCTTGGAGACCAAATTTTATATTTTTTGGAATTTGTTTGCTATTTTTTAAGCCACTTTGAAAATTGCTGATCACATGGTCCAGAATTTGGTTGCACTGTTTTTACTGTTCACCCGGATAAGTAATTTTCAAAGTGGCTTAATACAAGTAAAAAAAAATTCCAAAAAATGTAAAATTTGGTCTCCAAGCAGATTTTAATATAGATTGAACATCTAACGGTTTGGATCGACTGATTGGACTTTGAAAATCCGAAAACGACTTGGTTGCACGAGGACCTTGGTGCAAACGTTTTGATATTAGCCTCTCTCTCTCTATATATATATATATATATAATATACATAAAAAATTTAATACAAAATAAAACCGTACATAGAATGTAGCTTATTATGACATCATTTGCATGCACATGATAATATGAAATTTTCATTTTTTTTTTTCTTGTAAGACATCAAGGGGCTTTAAACCGAAATTTTTATTTTTAACATTTTAAAAAAATTCATTAATAAATTAACCATCGTTTTTGGTCAATTCCAAATTTAACACGGCCGCAGAATGCCGGAGCGGACCCATATGGGGGGTACCGCAGAATGATGGAGCGGACCCCCATATGGGTCCGCACAATGCCGAAGCGGCCCCTGGGGCCGCACAATGCCGGAGCGGTCCCTTTATTTTTTATTTTAGAAATACGAAATTGATTTTTGAATGTAGTTTAAGTGTTATTTAGATTGATTTAGTTTCGAATGTAGTTTTTAAGTGTTATTTAGTGTTATTTTAGAAATACTATATATTTTAAGTGTTATTTAGTTTCGAATGTAGTTTAAATTGATTTTTGGTCGTATCGTATTTTTGGTCGTTCGTTTGAAATATTTTAGATATTTTAGATATGTGGTTTCTTTGAAATTCTTTTGTGTACTCTGAGATAATAAAATCAACAAAATAAATAAATAACAACAAAATCAAACAAACAAGAAACTAATCAACGAAATAAATAAGTATCTGACAAAACTTCTACCAATACTACAAATAAGAATCTACCAATCTAACAAAACATCTAACAATCTATGGCTCTGGACTAAACACCGTCCTCGCCTTCTTCTTCCTAAACCCCCGACCCCGCCTGCAGAGTGGCGTCTCGTCAGTATCGACGGAGGATGTAGAGTCGTCAGCCTGGACATCCGTAGACTGAACCGGCTCGTGGTGAACCTCCTCAATCTCGGATGTCTGCTGGACCCCAGGACCAAAAACTGTGGTCTGTCCAGACTCAGCCTGCGTGAATAAAAACGCCTGTCTGGCAATAGGGTCATCGAGGAGGGAAGGGTGAGGTACCTGCTGTGAGGACTGGCCAGGGAACGGCGGAATGGGATCTGTCTGAACATACCCTGGCTCATAGGCAGGAGGTACTGTCTGAGTGGGACTGTAACCTGGGGAATACAGTCCATCTCCCTCTGTGCCATAATCGCACCCAATATTGAAGTCCAGGTCCTCCCGTCTCCACCCTGTAGTAACTTACAAATTAGATAATGTATTGAATAAGAAAAAAATCACAGTTATGTATTTTAATTTAAATTATACCTCGGTAGGCATCCTAGCCTGGGATCCCATGGCGTCCTGTGCAGCCTGGCGCATCAACTCGGCACCTCGGTCGAACGCCTGACCGACCGTCTCAGCATCATGGACGCCTGCAAATACGTCCTCATCACCAGTGTAGGGGACATAGACATCGGGCTCGTCAGATATGTCGTCGACCGCATCAACACCGCCCAAGCCAGCGCACCTCAGTAGAGAGTCGAGGCGCGCCCTGTACCCATACAGGCACACTGCGGGTACATTGTGCTTGAGGATGACCTTCCCGAGCCTCTTCCATCCCTTGGTGACGGCCATCGTAGCCCCTATGACGCAACTCTTGACAAGATATAATGCCTGAAAATATGAAAAAATTATGAAGAAGTTGTACAATTGTAAATATTAATATTTTTGAATTTGAAACTTCAAATTAAAAATACCGTGGCTGCGAGAGGTGCGCCGGCGGGGATAATACCGTGGATCCGTCCTCTACGATCCCTCGGCTTCGGTACCCGCTCGTGCGGGTTGTCGGCGATGTAGCCCTCAATGAAGATGGTGTACGCGCCGTGATCCTGATACCACTCTCTGTAAGGTCTGTACGAATTACAACAAATGTTAGATATTCCAATCAATAAGCCATAGTTGAAGTAATGAATTAATAAAATTTCTTACACTGGCGCGACATCCATCTGACGGTCGGGCTCGGCCAATGGGGGATCTGCTTGTCCTGCCTCGAACACGTAATCGGCACGAGCAATCCCCCAGTCCTTGCCTGCAGTGGTCTCCCTGGCATGGTGCAGAGCTCGCCAGACATCCTCGCTGATCGGTGCCGGGGGCGGAGCAAGCTGGCGCATCCCGAACTGTCTCATGACCCGTCCGGGGTAATGGTGCTCGATGATCTATATATATTAATACGTTAGACTGTTTTTACTTCAAATTAAGTTGATTGTGTAAATAACTAGCATAAATAAATTACGGTACCTGAAAACATATGAGCGGCACCTCTGCACGCCAGAAACGCTCCTGCTGACGACATCGCTCCGGCAATATCTCAAGATATGAGCGATGTGCGCCATCCACCTCGACCTGGAAGTATAGATTTAATATCATATATCAATTCGAACTGGAAGTATAGATTTAAATAAAAATAAAAGTAAACTTACATAATCTCTGTAGGGCTCCCAAGTGACAAACTCGGCATCATCTCTGAGGTGCTCGAGCTCCTGTCTCCAAAATGTGATGCCGAGAGACGCGTCATGCCCTGCACCTACCCAAATCTTGGGATAGCAGTACTTGGCGGCAAATGCAGGACAGTTGTCCGGCTCGGGCTTGCCCCACTGCGGCACATCTGTCTTGCTAGCCAGGACTGGACGGCCAACAATCAGATGTGCATAGGACCAGTGCTGTAGTAACATGCACGGTCCTATGAAGGTCTTGTTCTTCTTCAGGCAGGCTGTGTTAAGACCCCTTTACAAGAAAACAAAGTCAGCTTTACTACACTACGATGTATACTATTTGAAAATATTTATAAGAAGGTGTTTCTTACCTATATAGGCATGCCAGCGTGGCACCTCCCCAGTTGAACCTGCCCGCAGTGGACAGGTCGCGCAGAAGCTCGAGGTAACACAGCCGCACCTGATCTCCATGCGAATCCGGAAACAACCGACAGGTGATCATCTCCAAAATATAGGCGCGCAGATATCGGTCAATAACCACCTGTTATAGATTTAAATTAGAATAATACTTACAAGAAAATATGATTGAATCTCGTACAAGCAAATACCTGATCTGGTCGCTCCGGAAAGACCTGAAATCTCGCCCGCAGCTTTACCAAGCTGATGCAGCTGGGCGAGACCACAGTCTTCTCACCTCTCTTCTTCGCTTTCTGGAGATCCTCGTGCGGGATACCCAATAGCTCTAAGCACAATGCACGAAAATCTCCGTACTCGACGCCCGTGACCGGCTCCCCAATAATAGTCATACCCCACAGGCAACTGACGTCCTGTAGGGTGACTGTCATCTCAGCATGGGGGAGATGAAAGCTGTGCGTCTCCGGACGCCATCGCTCAACGAGGCCAGAAGATAAGCCCTCGTCAGCATTCTCCTCGGCCATCTGGGATATCTGGTACAATCCCATCGAGCGTAAAACCCCCCCGTACGCCGACTGGTACCGTAGATGCTGGCGGTTGTGACGAACCGTAACCGCATCCAAACCCTGCATTTAAGTAAATAATCAGATCAAGTTCATTCATCAAAAATTCGAGATGACAAATTTATAAATATGACAAATTTACTTACCCCAGTGGCAGCCTCTAATATCCGATGCTCCGCATTCGGGTACCACAAGAAGTCGCTGACCCTGTCGGTGCGACTCCGGATACCCGGAACATCCGCCAACGCTGTCTCGATGTACTGAGACATCTCGTATGGCGTGGCTGTAGGAGCATGCTGTGTACCCCTACTGGAGGATGGTATATCTCTACTGGTACTCATGCTGTATTGGATAATATTTGGTCAAATATGAGAGTTTGGTAAAAGTCCGGTTTAACTTTGGGTACAATTCTAATTAAATTTGGGTACAATTCTAATTAAATTTGGTTACAATCGAATTAAATTTGGGTACAATCTAATTAAATTTGGGTACAATCTAATTAAATTTGGGTACAATCTAATTAAATTTGGGTACAATTCTAATTAAATTTGGTTACAATCGAATTAAATTTGGGTACAATCTAATTAAATTTAGGTACAATTCTAATTAAATTTGGGTACAATTCTAATTAAATTTGGGTACAATCTAATTAAATTTGGGTACAATTCTAATTAAATTTGGGTACAATCGAATTAAATTTAGGTACAATTCAATTTAAATTTGGGTACAATCGAATTAAATTTTGTTACAATTCTAATTCTAAATACTAAATCTAAACTCTAAACCTAAATCCTAATCCTAAACCCTAAACCTACACCTAATTACTACTCTACACTAAAAATTAAAACAAGAGAAGAAGAAGAAAACTTACCCGAGGTCGAAGGGATTCAAACTTCAAAAGAGATGTAATGAAATCGGAATTCTGCGGCCCTATATATAGGCCAGGGACCGCTCCGGCATTGTGCGGCCCCAGGGGCCGCTTCGGCATTGTGCGGACCCATATGGGGGTCCGCTCCGGCATTCTGCGGTACCCCCCATATGGGTCCGCTCCGGCATTCTGCGGCCGTGTTAAATTTGGAATTGACCAAAAACGATGGTTAATTTATTAATGAATTTTTTTAAAATGTTAAAAATAAAAATTTCGGGTTTTTAAATTTGAATGACGTGTACAGGGTACAGTAGTCCTAACCTACCTAAATTCATAATATTTAAATGTTTTTATTTAGTGTTTCCACATATATATACATAATATACATACAAATTTAATACAAAATAAAAGCGTACATAGAATGTTGCTAATTACGACATCCTTTGCATGCACATAATATAATATGAATTTTTCATTTTTTTTTTCTTGTAAGACATCAAGGGGCTTTAAATTTTAATGACGTACTGTATGGTCAATTTGTATAATATTTCTTATGCTTTTGATTTCCAGATTCCTGTAAAATAAAACTAAAATGACATTATTTTTTAACATGCAGCGCGCGCAGAGAAGTAAAATATTGGTAATTAGCTACACGCTGTTTTGTGTTTTGTCCCCGGCTTTTCCTACCGACATTTTTATTAATATCCAAAGTTTAATACAAATTATTAATTATACCCGGAATCGGACCAATTATCGAAATATACCCAAGCCGGCCATTTTATGGCCGACTATGTACCTTTTTTTTTTTTTTTTTTTTTAAAGAGAGACTATGAAAATCAAAATATTGAAATTTAACACTGAAAATTTGAAATTTTTTGTTTAATTATTTGTTATATTACTTCTTTTGATATAATTAGCATATTTATACTAAAATACGCTATATTAATTGAAATTATATTGAATAACACTATATTATGTTAAATTACGCTAAATTACATTACAATACGCTATATTATTTTTTATGTTGTGCTACTATTTTAATGTTGTAATATTTTCTATTTAGCATTATCATGATAATTTATTTTGATCTGTAAAATATAAAAATAGTACCATAAAAGCACACATACACAAGAACCGAAATATAGGATAATCCAAATATACCAAACATAAATAGTATATGAAATAAAATAGTACAAAACTAGTAAAAATACAACTAAAACGGAGAGGGGGAATATCGCTGAGGCGGTACTCCGGCGTTCGCCCGGCGCCAGCGCGGCCAGGCTCTCTCTCTCTCGGCCTCCCCACTAGCATCGGCAGACCTGAGTATCTGGTCGGCACTATCCCATCTGGCATCGCCCGTGGAGACTGTCGGTACTGGCGGAGGTGTAGCGAAGGTAGATGCGGAAAACCCAGTCCCAAAGTCAGGCTGAGTATGAGACCCGCTACCACTAGCCTTGATATCTCGCAAACTTATCTATATTTCGACCTTCAAATTGTACCAAACTTGTGTTTAAACTCATTAATTCAGTTGTAATTCATCGAATATCTTTAGAATGTGGTACTGCTGCAAGTTTATCTTATTTTGCAGGATTCGGGCGAAATCGAGGAGAAAATCTGGAATCAAGAAGTCTCTACACGGTCCGTGTCACATTCCACACGGGCCGTGTCAACCTCGACTCGACCACTGATCCGACCACAAGCAACTGCTGACTCGACCACTGAAAGAACACAAGTTAACACGGGCCGGACAGATTTGACACGGCCCGTGTCAAGCAATTCCGGAAACAGATCCAGAAATCTGGAAAGAAGGCTATTGAAGGAAGGTCGACCAATTAAGCATATAATCGGGATTTCTCTCCAGGAAAGGTCATTCTGGAACAGGAGAGCACGTTCTAGGGTTTGTCTTTGGCGGCTAAGCTTGGAGGCGAATTGGAGAAGCGAAATACGCGAGTTTTCGATTGATCTTCTTTGCACTTTGGGTTTTGTCATGATCAACTCTATCTTTATTTGTATTTGCTGTTTTAGAACTATGAGTGAGTAATTTACTTTGTTTCTAGGGTTTTGATGTAATCGAATGTTTTGTCTTGCATGCTAGTTATTGAATCTTTGTATTGAAATTTGTGTTTGATTGATTTAGTATTTTAATTGCTTAGATTGAAGTGTTTGACTTATATTGGTTTGCCACTAGATGAATGGCCACATCTAGAAGGCATTATAGCCCTTTAACGTCTCTCAACCAAACTAAGTACATGAGGTAGGATTTGTGATCCGAAAGGTGAAACCAAGTAGTAACCGAAAGGCGAAAATTACTATCTATCGACGGATAGGAGTTACCTTTAGTATACCAATCAAGCAACTAGGTAGTAGGGACCAACACACGAAAGTTGAGGTCTAGAACCCGACGAGGGCATATATTGCAGTTTCCGTACCAAGTTGATGAACCAACAAACGACAGTTGAGGTCCAGAAACATTAGGTCCGGTCAGTAGAACCCTACACAAAGGAACGATACAAAGAAACAGTAGCTGCTGCATTAACCCGAGGCTGACACGGACCGTGTAGCAAAATGACACGGCCCGTGTAAACTGATACGGCCCGTGTAGGAAATGACACGGCCCGGACAGGACAGCCAGAGGGCAAAACTGAGATGAAGTCTTAACCCTGGGAACGCTTTTATTTATCGATTAAAACCAGTTTAATCTTCTTTCTTGCACTTTATTACTACTCTTGAATCTGTAGGAATATTAAATAACCAAAATCAACCCTTTCCAACTTCTAGTTTTTAATTAACCTAAGTAGAGTCCGGATAACATTTGAACCGTCCCTGTGATCGATACCCGACGATATACTACGCGGTAGGATTGTATACTTGCAGTCTGAACCAGAAGTGTATTTAAGGTTAAAAGGTACAGCTCGCTGTACTGAAACTTTGTACTATACCTTTTTGGTGTAACAAGTTTTTGGCGCCGTTGCCGGGGACGGCATCATTTATTTTCTGGATTTTTGCTTATTTTAATTAATCTAGATTTTAATTTGTATCTTTTCTTTTATTTCTTTTCTCTCTTACAGGAACACGCTGGCTCACAATCCACCTCCTCCGGTCGATTACCAGCTGAGGAGCAGAGGGCCAGTACCTGACACGGGCCGCAAAGAATCTCACACGGCCCATACAGCCCTCCCAGGAACCACTATTCCTGTACAGCCACCACCTGACACGGCCCGTACAGAAGAGACACGGTCCGTGCACTCGGAGCCTGACAGGAACATGAGTCAGAATGGAGAAGAAAGAGAGGAGGGGCCGCATAATGACCGCGACTCTGATGATGACGCAGCCGACTTCATCCCGAGAACTCTGAAGGAGTTCAATGTACCGAGATCTGGGGATGTGAGAGGAGCGATCAGACTTCCAAGAATAGTGGGGCAACAACCGAACTTCAATCCGGGAGTTGTCAACATTGTTCAACAGAACACCTTTCATGGCTTGGATCACGAGGATCCACATGCCCATCTTCAAACTTTTCTTGAATGTTGCACCACCATTAAGACCAATGGGGCAACATCTGATTATATTAGACTTGCATTGTTTCCTTTCACACTTAGGGACAAGGCAAAGAAATGGTTAGGTTCATTACCAAGGGACTCTATTAACACTTGGAGGGAACTGTCCAAAATGTTTTTGACCAGATTTTTCCCCCACAAAAGAACTGCTAAGGTAAGAACCCAACTAACCAGCTTTAGGCAAAGGTCTGATGAACCCCTAAACGAGGCATGGGAAAGGTTTAGGGAGTTACAGTATTCTTGTCCACATCATGGTATACCTGACTGGTTATTGATTCAGACTTTTTATGATGGTTTGACAGAGAGTACTCGCACATCTGTTGATGCTGTTGCAGGTGGAGCCTTAATGGAGAGAGAGCCTCAAGAAGCAATGAACTTGATCGACAGCATGGCTCAAAACCAGCAGTGGTCCGGCCGCGACAATTCCAGACCTGGAGGAGGCGGCCGATTTGAAGTCGATCATATCACAGCTCTCACAGCCAAGATGGAAGCCATGCAGAAGACTATCGACAAGATGAGTGTCAAGTCTGTTGGAAACCATCAGTCACAGCCAGAATCTTGTGCCATGTGTGGTGAGGGGCACTCCTATGAGCACTGTCCATTGGCGCAAAGGGATGATGAGGAAACCGAGCAAGTCAACTCTCTCAACAGTGAGCCATCATACTTTCCAAAACCTCCTTTCAACCGAACCTATTCCAAAGATCCGGTTGAGCAACAGAATTGGAGGTGGAAACAGAACAACTCCGCGCCATACAACAATGCTTCCAACCCCTCTTTCAACAACAATTTCAACAACTCTTCGAGCAGCAACAACAACCGCAACTTCTACAACAATGCCAATTTCAACAACTCGAACAACCGCCCACCTCATTTCGTTCCACCCAAGCCGTATGTTCCTCCTTATGCGACCGATTTCACACACGAGCAGGGGAAGATGAACCAGATGGTGTGGGAACAGATGCAGAGCATGTCCACTCAAATGGCTGCTCAAAACAAGTTGTTGGAGCAGTTAAGCCACATTGTCACCTCAAGCCAATCTCAACCTGGTAAGCTTCCCAGCCAACCGGAAGTAAACCCGAGAGGGGAGGCTAAAGCAATCACCTTGCGAAGTGGGACCAACTACGAAGGTCCAGCCATGCCTACTGATCCACCAGCTAAAGCTGACACGGACCGTGTCAATCCCACACGGCCCGTACAGACCCCACAAACTGAGGAAAACCCGCCCCACACAGAACCACCAGTCTCTGAGACAACAGTGCACACGACCCGTGTCACCCCCTGAAGAAGGAAATCCTGGCTGTGTCGAATTGACTCGACCGGCAGTCAACACAGAAAACCCAGTGAACACGGACCGTGTCAATCCTACACGGGCCGTACAAAATGAAACTGAAGGTCAGAAAAAGAAAGAGACCTACAAACCGCCACCATACCGACCACCTGTCTCATTTCCACAGAGACTAGCTAAGACCAAATTGAACGAGCAATTCGCTAAATTCATCGATGTTCTCAAGCAATTGCACATCACTATCCCATTCACCGAGGCCTTGACCCAATTGCCCACCTATGCTAAGTTCTTGAAAGACATCCTATCCAACAAACGAAGCTTGGGGGGGCACGAGACGGTGAAGCTGACTGAACAGTGTAGTGCCATTCTGAGAAGCGAATTACCACCCAAACTGGAAGACCCTGGTAAGTTCTCTATTCCTTGCACTATAGGGAGAGCCACAATCAAGAAAGCTCTATGCGACTTGGGAGCTAGTGTGAGTCTCATGCCACGCACCATCTATGAGCGAATAGGGGTAGGTGAGCTCAAACCTACACGAATGACTCTTCAGCTAGCAGACTCATCGGTAAGACTACCACTTGGCATAGTGGAAGATGTACCGGTTCAGGTTGGTAAGTTTTATGTTCCTGCTGACTTTGTTGTAATGGAAATGGAGGAAGATAAGGAAGTCCCCATTATTCTGGGACGACCTTTTCTAAGAACTGCAGGTGCCATAATTGATGTGAAGGATGGAACGCTGACCTTGAACATTGGAAAAGAGAAGGTGCGATTCCAGATTGACCGTGCCATGAAGTACCCATCAAGAGATGAATCTTGCTTCAGAATCGATGTGATCGAAGAATGTCTGACAGATTTGAGCGAGGACTACTTTCTTGAGCAAGTCAACAACTCGCTAAGGTATTATTCTGACTTTTTATCTGAGTTGCAGGTCGAAACAAGTGAGTTAGAATCAGCATGTGCAGCAGAGGCGAAAACAGATCTGCCAGAGAACCTTGGACAAGGCCCGGATGGATCCGACACGGCCCGTACAGAGGAGTTCAAGGAGCTGGAGACTAGGCCACACGGGCCGGACAAAATCGACACGGACCGTGTCAATGCCCCAACAGAGCAGCAAACACTTGAGCTCAAGCCTCTACCAACTAATCTCAGGTATGAATTCCTTGGCCCAGATAAGTCTTGTCCTGTTATTGTGAATGCAGGTCTGAACCCCGATCAAACCGCCCAACTCTTGGAGAAGCTGAAAGTCCACAAGGGCGCAATCGGGTATTCAATCAAGGACTTGAAGGGGATCAGCCCATCTGTCTGCTCGCACAGGATCTTACTGGAAGATGACCACAAACCATCTGTTGAACATCAGCGACGGCTCAACCCGAATCTGAGAGAGGTAGTAAAGAAAGAAATTTTAAAACTTCTTGATGCAGGTATTATCTACCCTATTTCTGACAGCCAGTGGGTGAGTCCTGTCCATGTGGTCCCAAAGAAGGGGGGAACAACAGTGGTAAAGAATGAGAAGAACGAATTGGTCCAAACACGTGTTGTGAGTGGCTATAGGATGTGCATAGACTACAGAAAGCTCAATGCCGCCACACGCAAAGATCACTTTCCATTGCCATTTGTTGACCAACTCCTTGAAAGGCTTGCTAATCATTCTTATTTCTGTTATCTTGATGGTTATTCTGGTTTCTTTCAAATACCCATCCACCCACAAGACCAAGAAAAGACCACTTTTACCTGTCCATATGGTACATATGCATATCGTAGGATGCCTTTTGGTCTTTGTAATGCACCAGCAACCTTTCAACGGGCCATGATGGCCATCTTTTCTGACTTCATTGAGAATGAAGTTGAGATTTTTATGGATGATTTTTCTGTATATGGTGTTTGTTTTGATTCTTGTTTGTCTAACCTTTGTAAGATTTTGCAGAGGTGTGAAGAAGTGAATTTGATTTTGAATTGGGAGAAGTGTCACTTCATGGTCCAAGAAGGCGTTGTTCTAGGACATGTTGTGACTTCCAAAGGCATTGAGGTTGACAAGGCCAAAATTGAGGTGATTGAGAAGCTCGAAATCCCAACGAATGTCAAAGGGGTTCGAAGTTTCTTGGGACACGCGGGATTTTATCGCCGCTTCATTAAAGATTTCTCTAAAATTGCTAAGCCTCTAACCAATTTACTTGTTAAGGATTCTGACTTTGATTTCACTGATGATTGTGTTAGATCTTTTTGCAGTTTAAAAGAAGCTCTCATTTCTGCACCCATCTTGCAACCACCTGACTGGTCCTTGCCATTCGAGTTGATGTGTGATGCGAGCGATTATGCCGTAGGGGCTGTTCTTGGGCAAAGGAAAGACAAGAAGCCATGTGCTATCTACTATGCTAGCAAAGTGCTAGACCCAGCCCAAATGAACTACACAACAACTGAGAAGGAGCTTCTCGCCATTGTGTTCGCCCTTGATAAATTCAGATCATACTTGGTCGGCTCAAAGATCATTGTCTACACGGACCACGCCGCACTCAGGTATTTGCTAAGTAAACAAGATGCAAAACCTCGTTTGATTAGGTGGATTCTTCTCTTGCAGGAATTTGATATTGAAATCAGGGACAAGAAGGGAGTCGAAAACACCGTGGCTGACCATCTATCCCGGCTTCGTTGGGAAGGTGAGGGCTCTGCCAACTTGCCAATCAATGACTCGTTCCCCGATGAGCAACTTCTTTCAGTTTCGGCCAACATTGACACGGCCCGTACCACTTTTGACACAGCCCGTATCAGCACCCAGTCAGTGCCTTGGTATGCAGATATCGCCAACTTTCTTGCTTCTGGAGTCTTCCCAGCCTCCATGACTTACCAACAGAAGAAGAAACTTCGATCCGACGCCAGGTATTACTTTTGGGATGAACCCTTTCTTTTCAAAGTAGGTATTGAGGGTATCTTCCGGCGTTGCGTACCACACGAGGAGACACGCTCCATTCTCGAGCACTGCCACTCATCCGCCTATGGAGGGCATGCATCATTCTCCAAGACAGCCGCAAAGGTATTGCAATCTGGTTTCTTTTGGCCTTCTATTTTCAGGGATGCAAAGACCTTTGTCTTGGCTTGTGACAAGTGTCAACGGACCGGGAACATCACCAAGCGCAATGAGATGCCTCTCAACTCCATTCTTGAGGTAGAAATCTTTGATGTATGGGGGATTGATTTCATGGGACCATTCCCATCATCATGTGGGAATGAGTACATCCTGGTTGCAGTGGACTACGTGTCCAAATGGGTAGAAGCAGTGGCATGTCGAAAGGCAGACTCAAATGCAGTGAAGAAGCTTTTCACTCACATCATCTTTCCTCGCTTTGGAGTGCCAAGAGCGGTTATCAGTGACGGAGGCAAGTACTTCATCAACCGCCAGTTCGACAATCTTTTGAGCCGTCATAGAGTGACACACAAGGTAACAACTTCCTATCACCCTCAATCTAATGGACAAGCTGAAATTTCTAACAGGGAAATAAAGTCCATCTTGGAGAAAACTGTGGCAAGGACACGAAAGGATTGGTCGCTCAAGCTCGATGATGCACTCTGGGCGTACCGAACTGCTTTCAAAACACCGATTGGGATGAGCCCTTTCAAGCTGGTGTACGGAAAACCTTGCCATTTGCCTGTAGAGATTGAGCACAAAGCATTTTGGGCCATGCGCACCATCAACATGGACATGCTTGCAGCTGGAGAAAAGCGCATCCTCGACTTACATGAGTTGGAGGAAATGCGCCTCAATGCTTACGAGAATGCAAGAATTTACAAGGAGAGAACCAAGCGAGCTCATGACAAGCGCATTGCACCTCGCGAATTCAAGGTAGGTGATCTCGTACTCTTGTTTAATTCTAGACTAAGACTTTTTCCAGGTAAGCTAAAATCTAGATGGTCTGGCCCGTTTCAAGTAAAGAGAGTTTACCCTTTTGGGGTGATTGAACTTTGGAATAATGAGAGAGGAACTTTTCAAGTCAATGGTCAGCGTCTCAAGCACTACATAGCTGACCATTCCCAGAATGAGGACTTCACTCAGGATCTCTCAAATCCTCCTCCAGTTGAGACTTGAAGAAGGAAGGTCAAGCTCGAGACCTAAAACAAGCGCTTTTTGGGAGGCAACCCAAACCCCTTTTTAATTTTCTTGCATTTTAGATTAGGTTTATATACTGCTTTTGCATATTTTTGTTTTTCATTAGTGACGAATTTAGGAGATCCGACAGTGCAGTACCCAAGTCCGACGCTTCACACGGCCCGTACAACAATCGACACGGCCCGTGTCACTCCGAACCGACGCCTGTGTAAAATCGCGTAAGTCCAGTCCCTTCTCTTTAAAACGACCGACTCATCTCACCCGGGCGGATCTCTCTCTCTCTCTCTCTCCCTTACTTCTACAGTGCACCCGACCGCCGATCCGACCGTCCAAGCCATCGTGTAGCCGCCGCCGCTCATTTCTGTCTCGGCCGTCGCATCTCTCTCTCATCTCTCTCTCCCTCTCGAGACCGCCACTCCCTCTGCCTCGCGCCGCCGCCGCCACTTCGCGTTTTCTCTCTCGGCCGTCGCATCTCAGGTAAGTGTTTCTCTCCTTCTTCTCGTCTCTCTTTCATCACCATCACCACGGCACCGTCTTTTTCTTTTCCGATCGGTCTTCTCAGTTCCGCCGAAACCCTAACCTGACACGGCCCGTGTCAATCTTACACGCCCCGTGTCAAATCTGTCCGACCCGAGTCCAAAACCACTCGACCCGTGTCAATCATAACCTGAGCCACACAATGAACCGTGAACGCCGATCCAAACATGCCCAGGACCGTAGGCAGCTGCGTCCTCGTCCACCACCACCACCCGCACGCACTCTTTCCCCAACTGAGTCCAACCCTACCTCTTCTCATCACTCCTCCACACACTCCGGGTCTAGCTCGCATCACTCTGAGCGCTATGACTCCGATGACTCCCACCACCTCTCTGGGGACTACACTGATCGGGCGGACGACTACCAGACAGAGTCCTTTCGCATTCCCACCCGCCGCATGTTCGAGTACTACGAGAACTTGAGCCGCAAGGGGTTTGAGAACACACGCAAGGTTGACTTCTCCACCCTTCATGCATTCGGAATTGAGGAGGATTTCAACCTTTTGACTGGTAGGGTTGGCTTCACACACGCTTTCTGGGCCATCGACCACCCTGCCTACCAGAGACTCACACTTGAGTTTCTCTCCTCACTCGAGCTCAAGGAGGACAACCAGGGCGGCCACACCCGCATCTACATCAAGTTCCTCCTCCAAGGCCAGCCCCACCGTGTCCCGCTTATCCAGCTCCGCGAGTGGTTTGGTTTCCACCCAGAACCCCAGACTGCTTCCTTTGAGTTCCGTGCAGGTCTGGACAGGGACCGTTTCTGGAATTTGATCTCAGGCTTGACAGTCGGCTCCGTTCACAACAAAGAATTCAAAGGCCTCAACATTCCTCACCCTGTTCTTCGCATCACCCAGCGCATCCTTGCTGTCACTTTCTTCGCACGTGGCGAGACAGTCGCCCGTGCCAACGTTAAGGATTTCAAGCTTATGGATTACATGCTCCGACCAGATGGCGAGCTCGAGCGGCCAGACCTGATGCTCATCATGATCCACCATTGGCTTGGCCTTCAGCGCTCCACGAGGCTATGTCACTCACATTGCTGAGCAGCTAGGCGTACAGGTCAAAGGTGATACGCTCTGCAAAGGCCCTCGTCCCATGGATCCCGAGGCCTTCCGTTTAGGGGATTTTATCAAGATCGACACGCACTGGGGTCGCCGCAAGGGCTACCGTTGGCGCATGCCAGACGACATTACTGAGTACAAGCTGCCTGTCCACGCTCCTCTCTTCAGTGTCAGCTGACGGACTACCACGACCGACTCGGCGAGTTTCAGGATGAGCTTCGTGATTGGCGCTACTATGATGAGTATGGGTACTACCCCGATCCACCCCCACCACAGGACTGATCAGGTTCGTTTTCTTTTCCCCTCGCTCTACATTCTATTTCTATCTGTCTTGAAGCATTGAGGGCAATGCTCGGATTTAGCTTGGGGGGGAGCACTTTGCACTTAGGATTTTTACTTTTCACTTTTAGTGCATGTTTACATTTTCTTGCATTTTAGGAGAAAAATTTGCGTGAATTGCTAGAATTAAGAGCCCTTGTGAAAATTTTTGAGTTGGAATTAGGATGACCTTGAGAAATTGGAAATAACCCCTCAATTGACGAGAAAATTGAATAGGATGAGATATTTTGACCATTTGAAAGAATTAAAGCCGAAGTGTATCGAAAAACTATTTTGAAACTAAACTGTGCCTTTTTAATAAGGAAATGGGATTTTAAATTAAAGAAAGATTGGGATATCCATTGGTATGAAAGAATACCATTGGATGTGTGTATTCATGGTGTATGCGAAAACAATATATGTGATGAATTAAAATGAAAAGATGGAGAATATAAGAGTACTGACAATAAGTCATGTTGGGCGCCTTTGAGCTCGTCTCCCAAACTTAGAAAAAAAAAAGAAACTTTTGCATACATCAACACACGAAGCCCGCGACTTTCTAACCTAAGATTGTTCCAAGCTTGGGGGGTAAAAAGAAAAAAAATCACCACAAATGAGGGCATAGTTTTAGTATAAGAATGAAAGATTGATCGATTTGAGCAATTAGTTCTGGCAAATGTTGAAGCATCTCAAAATATGAAATTTGATTAGTCAATTTGTGGGGTGAATCAAAGTTTAATATGGGGTGCATGCACATGATAATATGAAATTTTCATTTTTTTTTTCTTGTAAGACATCAAGGGGCTTTAAATTTGAATGACGTGTACAGGGTACAGTCGCCCTAACCTACCTAAATTCATAATATTTAAATGTTTTTATTTAGTGTTTCCACATATATATACATAATATACATAAAAAATTTAATACAAAATAAAAGCGTACATAGAATGTAGCTAATTACGACATCCTTTGCATGCACATAATATAATATGAATTTTTCATTTTTTTTTTCTTGTAAGACATCAAGGGGCTTTAAATTTTAATGACGTACTGTATGGTCAATTTGTATAATATTTCTTATGCTTTTGATTTCCAGATTCCTGTAAAATAAAACTAAAATGACATTCTTTTTTAAAATGCAGCGCGCGCAGAGAAGTAAAATATTGGTAATTAGCTACACGCTGTTTTGTGTTTTGTCCCCGGCTTTTCCTACCGACATTTTTATTAATATCCAAAGTTTAATACAAATTATTAATTATACCCGGAATCGGACCAATTATCGAAATATACCCAAGCCGGCCATTTTATGGCCGGCTATGTACCTTTTTTTTTTTTTTTTTTTAAAGAGAGACACTATGAAGATCAAAATATTGAAATTTAACACTGAAAATTTGAAATTTTTTGTTTAAATTATTTGTTATATTACTTCTTTTGATATAATTAGCATATTTATACTAAAATACGCTATATTAATTGAAATTATATTGAATAACACTATATTATGTTAAATTACGCTAAATTACATTACATTACAATACGCTATATTAATTGAAATACGCTATATTATTTTTTATGTTGTGCTACTATTTTAATGTTGTAATATTTTCTGTTTAGCATTATCATGATAATTTATTTTGATCTGTAAAATATAAAAATAGTACCATAAAAGCACACATACACAAGAACCGAAATATAGGATAATCCAAATATACCAAACATAAATAGTATATGAAATAAAATAGTACAAAACTAGTAAAAATACAACTAAAACGGAGAGGGGGAATATCGCTGAGGCGGTACTCCGGCGTTCGCCCGGCGCCAGCGCGGCCAGGCTCTCTCTCTCTCGGCCTCCCCACTAGCATCGGCAGACCTGAGTATCTGGTCGGCACTATCCCATCTGGCATCGCCCGTGGAGACTGTCGGTACTGGCGGAGGTGTAGCGAAGGTAGATGCGGCAAACCCAGTCCCAAAGTCAGGCTGAGTATGAGACCCGCTACCACTAGCCTTGATATCTCGCAAACTTATCTATATTTCGACCTTCAAATTGTACCAAACTTGTGTTTAAACTCATTAATTCAGTTGTAATTCATCGAATATCTTTAGAATGTGGTACTGCTGCAAGTTTATCTTATTTTGCAGGATTCGGGCGAAATCGAGGAGAAAATCTGGAATCAAGAAGTCTCTACACGGTCCGTGTCACATTCCACACGGGCCGTGTCAACCTCGACTCGACCACTGATCCGACCACAAGCAACTGCTGACTCGACCACTGAAAGAACACAAGTTAACACGGGCCGGACAAATTTGACACGGCCCGTGTCAAGCAATTCCGGAAACAGATCCAGAAATCTGGAAAGAAGGCTATTGAAGGAAGGTCGACCAATCAAGCATATAATCGGGATTTCTCTCCAGGAAAGGTCATTCTGGAACAGGAGAGCACGTTCTAGGGTTTGTCTTTGGCGGCTAAGCTTGGAGGCGAATTGGAGAAGCGAAATACGCGAGTTTTCGATTGATCTTCTTTGCACTTTGGGTTTTGTCATGATCAACTCTATCTTTATTTGTATTTGCTGTTTTAGAACTATGAGTGAGTAATTTACTTTGTTTCTAGGGTTTTGATGTAATCGAATATTTTGTCTTGCATGCTAGTTATTGAATCTTTGTATTGAAATTTGTGTTTGATTGATTGAGTAGTATTTTAATTGCTTAGATTGAAGTGTTTGACTTATATTGGTTTGCCACTAGATGAATGGCCACATCTAGAAGGCATTATAGCCCTTCAACGTCTCTCAACCAAACTAAGTACATGAGGTAGGATTTGTGACCCGAAAGGTGAAACCAAGTAGTAACCGAAAGGCGAAAATTACTATCTATCGACGGATAGGAGTTACCTTTAGTATACCAATCAAGCAACTAGGTAGTAGGGACCAACACACGAAAGTTGAGGTCTAGAACCCGACGAGGGCATATATTACAGTTTCCGTACCAAGTTGATGAACCAACAAACGACAGTTGAGGTCCAGAAACATTAGGTCCGGTCAGTAGAACCCTACACAAAGGAACGATACAAAGAAACAGTAGCTGCTGCATTAACCCGAGGCTGACACGGATCGTGTAGCAAAATGACACGGCCCGTGTAAACTGATACGGCCCGTGTAGGAAATGACACGGCCCGGACAGGACAGCCAGAGGGCAAAACTGAGATGAAGTCTTAACCCTGGGAACGCTTTTATTTATCGATTAAAACCAGTTTAATCTTCTTTCTTGCACTTTATTACTACTCTTGAATCTGTAGGAATATTAAATAACCAAAATCAACCCTTTTCAACTTCTAGTTTTTAATTAACCTAAGTAGAGTCCGGATAACATTTGAACCGTCCCTGTGATCGATACCTGACGATATACTATGCGGTAGGATTGTATACTTGCAGTCTGAACCAGAAGTGTATTTAAGGTTAAAAGGTACAGCTCGCTGTACTGAAACTTTGTACTATACCTTTTTGGTGTAACAAGCCTCTCCATCATGCGGCATCTCTATGCCATATCGGGGCCATGCCGGTGCCGACATGAAACTTTCATCGAATACCCCGAAGTCCTGGAGACTGCACGAGAGGGACTCGTACTCAGAAGTATCGGTCTCCGCAGGTGGTGGCTGTGGTGGCATCTCTGCTGGACCCTGCAATCATACACATAAATTATTAAATTTGATCTGAATGAAGAAATTTATTAAAACCTGACAGATACTGAAGTATGACATACATGAGGCTGCACCGGACGTCCATGCTCGTCGTACCATGCCGTCCACCCAATGTCGGACAATACCCAACGATGGTAGTCCCACTCTAGATGTGAATCGGGGGAAGATGGCATATCATCAAGCAGAACCGGGGTCAGATCGGGCTCCTGCGGATCTATCTCACGCCAGTTGATGTTCTCTCTGGCGTCTCGCAGCATACCGATGATCTTTCCACCGTGCCCGGCATCCTCAACCACATTCGCATTCTTCTTGAGTGTGCGGTACCCAAGCCGTCTCCAGTTTTTCCTACCTAGCATGCGGATCCCATGCCCGCACTCCTTGATCGCGGCCAAAAGCTGAAAAAAATTTGGCATGTCAGATCAAACCTTGATATACTACTACGTTAGACCAAAACTATGTGGTTTTAGGTGCTTTACCTGGCGAGCCCATGCACGACCGTTGGGATGGTAACCATCATCCGTTTTGATCCTGTCGCGAAGATGGGCACCGTAATCACCCTGCAGATAGACACTCGCCATGCAGACCTGCGTGTACCATACATAGTACCTCAACTGGGGATCCCCCTGGGTCTGCTGATACACATCTGGCTCGTGATAGAAGCTTATATACTGAGGATCCTGGGCCTTCTTGTAGTATGGATCGAAATGAGTGCTCCAGTCCTTATCCAGTCGCCCTCGGTGGGTAACGCTGTAAGGAAGACGTTAGTTGCAATAAAAAGCTATCAAGTAATATGATGTATTTAACAATAAATACAATAGACTACGACTTACCTGTGCAGGTCTCTATGCGTGGAACTCGGCAAAGATGGGTATATGGGAATCAACACCGCTCGACCAAACTGGCGGAGCACCCGATCTGGAAAGTGGTGCTCCACTGTCCAGAAATGTATGAGTGGACCTCGATAGAACCACATCTCCCGCTCCTGCTCGTCAGTCACACTGCCCGGCAAGAGGAACTCCTCGTACAACTGATCGTACGGCGTCCACTCAACAAGAGGCTCAGGCAAACTCTGAAGCTCTGACCGGACTGGCCTGATCCCAACGGTAGCACCGTGGGTCCGATCCTGGTAGTGGTGGAAACCGTACCACTTCTTGGTGTATGCCGGGCAGTGAAACACATCTGGCTCTCCCCAATCCGGTGCCTCATTGGGGATAGGACGGTCCACCGGTAGCCGTGACCACGACCAGTGCTGAAGCAGGAGTACCGGCCCGTACATCTGCTTCGCCGTCGGCTTCATTTTCAAGAACATTACACGTCAGTTTATTTTGATGGATTGATTGATTAAATAATTTACACTAAAATAAGAGTTGGTGACTTACCTCACTACTACGACACAGGTGGTAGTACAGATACGCCAGGACAGCTCCACCCCAGTTGTACGACGACGGCCGCTCAATGTTCATCAGCAACGGGAGATACATCATCAGCATCTGATCACCGCTGGAATCAGGAAACATGACAGAACCAAAAAGGTCCATCACGTAGCCCCGTGTATATCTGCAATACAAAACATATAAAAATTCTAATAGAATCATCGTATTATAAATTAATTAGTAGATATTAATAAAAATTTACCTCTGAATCTCCAGCTCGGTGAAATCTGCCGAGAGACCCGCGATGAAGTGCTGCCGTAACCTCGTCATCCGCAAATGGAACTTCGACCTCCCATGTTCCCCAATGATATAGGAAGGATCAGCTTCCAATAACTCCTCGACATAACCTGCGAATCTGGTGCTGTCAGAGACGCCGCCGACGGGTGTGCCACGGATAGACAAATCCTAGAGAGCACTCACATCCTGCGGAGACCGATACTTCTGAGTACGAGTCCCTCTCGTGCAGTCTCCAGGACTTCGGGGTATTCGATGACAGTTTCATGTCGGCACCGGCATGGCCCCGATATGGCACAGAGATGCCGCATGATGGAGAGGCTAGTGGTAGCGGGTCTCATACTCAGCCTGACTTTGGGACTGGGTTTGCCGCATCTACCTTCGCGACACCTCTGCCAGTACCGACAGTCTCCACGGGCGATGCCAGATGGGATAGTGCCGACCAGATACTCAGGTCTGCCGATGCTAGTGGGGAGGCCGAGAGAGAGAGAGCCTGGCCGCGCTGGCGCCGGGCGAACGCCGGAGTACCGCCTCAGCGATATTCCCCCTCTCCGTTTTAGTTGTATTTTTACTAGTTTTGTACTATTTTATTTCATATACTATTTATGTTTGGTATATTTGGATTATCCTATATTTCGGTTCTTGTGTATGTGTGCTTTTATGGTACTATTTTTATATTTTACAGATCAAAATAAATTATCATGATAATGCTAAACAGAAAATATTACAACATTAAAATAGTAGCACAACATAAAAAATAATATAGCGTATTTCAATTAATATAGCGTATTGTAATGTAATGTAATGTAATTTAGCGTAATTTAACATAATATAGTATTATTCAATATAATTTCAATTAATATAGCGTATTTTAGTATAAATATGCTAATTATATCAAAAAAAGTAATAAAAAAAAAAATTAAAAAAAAAATTTCAAATTTTCAGTGTTAAATTTCAATATTTTGATTTTCATAGTGTCTCTCTTTAAAAAAAAAAAAAAAAAAAAAAAAGGTACATAGCCGGCCATAAAATGGCCGGCTTAGGGAGGGAACATAGCCGACCAGAAAATGGCCGGCTTGGGTATATTTCGATAATTGGTCCGATTCCGGGTATAATTAATAATTTGTATTAAACTTTGGATATTAATAAAAATGTCGGCTTTTCCTAGAGACATTAGAGTTGTATATACCTATTTCTAATTATTTTATTATGCTTCTGTAAAAATGGAGCTATAATATCTAAGTCTAAAATATTAATAGAGTTATTTGAAACTTATATCATTATTCAAGTGAATGTAAATTAAAGTAAAGGATAATAATGTATTGCGAAACAAATATTTTTTGGACTCTGTGGCCGGCCATTCAGTTTTAATTTGGTATTTTTAGTGCTTTAGTTACTTCATAATTTTTTTTTCTTCCATGTAATTTTTAAATTATTGATGACGCTATTCAGTTAGAAAAATGACTCATATATACCAACAACAAGTACAGTTATTAGCGAATCCAACTAGTCAATTAAATGGTAAGCGCCTTGAGAAATAAAGATTAGGTCTGAGAAAATCATAATTTATTATTTAGGAAGGGCATTTAGATAACATCTGTTAGGGCTTAATTTAGTATCTAGCATAAAGTCCTTGTAATTAATTAAGCAAATCTAGCATATAGCAATATAGGAAATAACTTAATGGCTAGAATTAATAGAATTGGATTATAAATACTCATGTATAGCAAGCACATGATTCATCATATATAGTAAGCTAGCTAGTAGCTAGCTAGACTACGTCATAATTAACCCGCATGCTAAGCTAACTTATTGAAATATTTTATTTATTATTTAATCTTATTTTTATTGTAATTTAAAATAAATTTGTGTGCTTATAAGAGATTAATTCAATGATCAACCTAAATTCTTGTCAAGAAGATTATCAAGCGGTAGAACATAATAAGCTAATTATCTAGGCCAGCTAGACGAGTCCGCACATCCTATGCTAGGGGTGAGTAAATTGCTCATAACTCGCTCGCTAAATGCTCATTATCAACTCGCTATAACTCGCTCATTATCAACTCGTTATAATTCGCTCATTATCAACTCGCTCATTAACTTAATGAGCCGAGCATGAGCATACCCCAACTCGCTCATAACTCGCTCATTAAGAACTGAGTTACATAAATCCTGCCACATCTAATCTCTTGAATATTATTTGGTTTTGTAGCTGAAAATTTTGGAAATATTTGGGTGCAGCAGCAAAATCTAAAGTCACAGACCAAAACTTTAGAGCTAAAACCTAAAGTCACAGACCAAAACCTAGTCTCAAAATATAACCCAAAATTTGATCACAAAAAATTTGATCATTAATACACCGTTCTGGATTTGTACAGTTCTGAATTTGTATATTTCTAAATTCTACATTTTTATTATTGTTTTGATAATGCAAATTTGTAGGTACGTGACAAGGAGATAGCTTTGAGTATGTGACATGTAGGGCCGTGAGAACGACAAGAAGATAGTTGTTTGATTTTGTTAAATTTGCTTATGGACAATTTTTTGTTAAATTATGTACTGTTTAATTATGTTGGATTATGACAATTTGTTAAATTCTATAAATGAAAATTAGTTTTTGAATGATGTATTTTAAACAACTCGGCAACTCGCTCATTAACAACTCGCTCTTTCATTAAGCTAATGAGCCGAGCATGAGCATACCCCAACTTGCTCATGCTAGCTTATTAATCACCCCTATCCTATGCATTAATACAGCGTTTGAATTTAGCTCCAGATCGTCCGATGAGAATCCGAACCAATCCGGCACAAGCCTGTAATGTACGGAGTTTGTGTGAATTTAAATAGGATAATCTAGATCTAAACTCAAATTTTGAGTTTACTCAAGAGGATACAAATTTCAGCTAGATAAGGTCTAAGGTGGTGTTTGATTGTGGCTTTAAAATTAATGAGCCAAAGTTATTTATGTTTGATTGAGATCTATAGTTAAGTCATAACTTAAGTTATTTTTAGTTTGATTAGAGTTTGTGATTTAAGTTATGGCTAGTCAAAGTTATTCATATTGCATTTCATATAATTTTTTTTTTTTTTTTTGTCACGACCCCGCCGCTGGGCCGGAATTGCAACAAGAGAGGCACCCTCGCATCCATCCTTTGTTCCGTCAACCTGTCGCACAAAGTCAAAGCTCAGTAACTGGTTATTTAACGACGCACTTATCTATAATTGGCTTATTTAAACAACCATTGAAACATACTGGATTAATCCACACAAATTCACATCAAATTATGTCTGCATATTTAATGGTGATAACACCTGGGTCTAGGTTATCAGTAAAACAAGTCACACAGTATTCACACATTTGGAATGTCTGCCACAGACAATTCCCACATTCTCAGAACACACAATCTCATCATTTCCCAATCAAATTCGAACCTCAGACCCGTTATCCCGTTAAATATGCCCTCATAATCCAACTCTCAATTCAAAATCCAATTCAACCAAACAAAACGAAAACACATATTATAGAGAAGTCCGGTTACCGATAGCGATCAATTCAGAAATCCAAATTATATTGCAATCAATAGTTCGAAATCAACGCAACGTAGTCAGAATTCTAATCGGACATGAAATCGAATATTAATCAATATCAAAATATTTTATCAAACTATTTCTTTTCATTTTCTCTCATTTTTTTCTCTTTCATTTTTTTTCCGTTTCTTTCTTTTTTAGGTTTTCTTTTGTTTTCTCTTCTTGAGTTGAATTAGGAGGAAGCTTTTAATTAGAGGAGTTAATACGGTGGGGGCAGCATGCATGGCAACGTGGCAAGTGTGCCACGTTGGCCTTTTTATTTTATATATTTTAAAGGTTGTTATTTTCCACAATGCACCTTAAATTTTATAAATATCATATTTAAATCCGAAATAAATTTCAAAAGTAATATAAAAATTTACCGGATGTTACATTTTTAATTAGTGATTTTTGATAAATTGATTTATACAATATTTTATCATTTCATTTAGTTAATAATTTATATATTTTTTAAATAATTTAAAAGGATATTAAAAATTATAAATAGGATAATTTTATTATTTTGTATATTTAATGATATTAGGTACGTGATGTATTTAATGTATATATTTATTTGTGATATTTGGATTAAATTATAAGCTATTAATTTATTCGTTAATTACCGTTATTTGTTTTGGTTGGAGCTTAATACATGTGTAGTGATCGTGGAAATTTGATTCACGTTGACATGATATAGATTAGATTAAATTTGATGTGAAATATTACTAAAATAATAAAATATACTTAGTTAAACCGAACCGTTTAATGAACAAATTTCATTCTACAAAATTAATGTTAGGAACGAGTTCCTTAGACAAATGTATAAAATTATTGTAATTCAAGAATCATATAATTAAAAAATTTGATAAACAATTTGTAGATATTTAAATTATATTATATACTTGATTTTTTACAAGTTTATATTTCGAATATCAATTCATGTCCAAATTTACCGAATTTTGATTGGGCTAGATCTTCTGGTATCCTCTACAAATTTCATATCAAGTTCACCAAAAAAACTTCGATCCCATTTTACCCTTTATTAAAAGCATAAAATATTTGTGCGCATCGCATTAAGTGTGCGCGTCGCTTGAATATCCGTGCGTGTTCGTTTCAATATCGTGCTGATCTAGCGCGCATTGATCTTAAAGCAGTTCGGATAGTAGAGGAACCTTTCAGATTCAAATTTGAGTCTGATGGGCGTTTTATGCTTTTAATAAAGGGTAAAATAGGTATTTTATAAATTTAGAATGAGTTTTAATATAAAAGACAATAAAATGGGTAAATTTGTGAGTTTTTGAAGTTTAAAGGGGGGAATACGTAATTTTGAAGCTTTTGAGGGATATACGTGAAATTCCCCCTATTTTTAATTAGTAATTTATGGAAAAATTGATTTTTACAATTTTATCATTCCACTTAATTAATAATTTATCGCTTTTAAAACAATGGCATAAAAAATTATAATTTTTAATATTTTATGATATTAGATACATGGTGTGTGTATTTATTTATTTGTTATATTTTTTATTAAATTATATATGCTTTCAATTCATGCGAAATTTTTTTTGTTACCATCAAAAAAAATCCAAATTAAATCGTTACCACTCTGTTGGGACCCTTATCAATTCTACCACCCTCGCTAACCCAGTTCGCGCACCAAATAGGCTGGTGCGCGGACTGGATTGGCGCACAAGGTGGTGCGCTGACTGGGTTGGCGCACCAACCTCTTCTGCCTATTATGACACCAACTCAGTATTATTTTTATGTTGCGTATTTTAGATCGTTATTTCGATTAGTTTTATGTTGCGTATTTAGATATTATTTTCATATTACTTCTTATGTTGCGTATTTTAGATCTCATATCCCGCAATACATAATACATTAAAACATAAGAACACACCATAGATAAAACATAACACACAACGATACATATTCCGCAGTCATAGTATATTAAAACATAACACACAATACATAAAACATTACCGAAAGCCTTAACCTTAATACAAAACCGAAAGTTTGTACCATAATACATAACTGAAAACCCTAACCTTAATACATAAACAGAAAGCCCTAACCATGACATTATTGGGTACGGTTCCTAGCATCCCTTCTCCTTCTCGCATTCCTTTCGAGCATAGCTCTGTTGGTCTCGTGACTCCTTCTCCTTCCTTCCAGTATGTCCATCCACATTGGGATCCTGTTGTGTCTTCTCTGACCCAACTTCACTAACCGGTGCTCTGGCGTTAAGATATCCCCTTCGTGCGGCGGCCAATCACCTTGATTGTCATACACGTGGAATTCTCCACTCCATGTGTCGATAAGCATTTGAATGTTGTAATTGTAATTTACGAAGACATTTGGATCGTAGTTCCTACATTTTTCACACATTTGTAAGTTTCATCGTCCAAGATTATTATGAAATTTTAACACACATTCGTACCTTATTTTACACACTGCCATCACATGAACACATGGTATTCCGGTGAGCTGAGGCTTTTGGCAAGAGCATTGCACCTCATGGTCGTTCTGCACAATGACCTTGTACCTACAGTCTCGGGACGTGTACATCCATTTGCCTTCCTCTATGTCAAATGAGATTTTCTCGCCATGTGATGTCACCATGAATTCCCTGGATCTATTGAATGCAACCGCAGTCATTTTGTTAGTCTTCTGGATGTGCTTGTTCAGCTTCAAGTGCGTACGAGTGGAGAAAAGTTGACCCTCTTGTTGGCATTCCACGGCCTTCTCTCTTCTTTGAACGAACCATGTGACACACTTGTAAAACGTCTCCTCAATAATTGCAGCAACCGGTAACCTACAAGAATTACAATTTATAGTTAAAATAAAGATAACCTAAAATATTTCATTAATAGTAAAATATGGGAATTGTGAATAACAAACCTGCGAGAAGTTTTGAAGACATTGTTCAGCGATTCAGAACCATTGCTGGTCATTATTTCCCAACAACTCCCGTCGTCCATAGCTTGATAAACCTTCCATGGCTTAGCTGGTTCTTCCTCGTTATTTTTTATATGTCTATATTTGATATGTTGTTTCGACCTATTTTCAGACCAGACCTTATGTTTTTGACCACTAAAGTGCATAGTTTACATTGAATATCAGTAGAATATGGTACTGCTGCAGTTTGTGGTTGATTTGCAGGAAATAGGCGAAAACAGGCAGAGTTCTGACTTCCCCCACGCGAGTCGCGTCCCATCTGACGCGGGTCGTATCGCAGCCTAGACGCGACCTCGGACGCGACCCTCATCGCTCACATCAGTGCTACCTGACGCGGGTCGCATGACAACTCATGCGGGTCGCGTCGACTTAAATGCGCCAGGCCCAGTTGAGGCCCGTTAAGAAAGCTATATATACAGAGGGCTTGGCACAGGAAAGAGGATCCACGAAATCCACGATTTTATCCAGAAAACAGATCCGATCCGACTTTGAAGAGAGGGCTTGACGCCAGGGAAGAAGAGAGGCGATCTGGAGCTGATCTGGAGCTACGACTTGGAGAAGAAGATTCCAGAAGCCTCGATCCTCTTCACTCCTCCTTCTCTCACCATGATTTGCATCCTTTCTCTCTCTTTTATTTTGATTTTGCTCATGTCTGAGTAGTCTTGTAGTTTCGAGGGTTTGGATTTAGTCTGATACTTTGTTTGATTATGCACATGGATTGATTCTGATTGATATTTCGTGTTTCTTTGATTCTTGTATTATTTGTGATTGCTTGATCTGAATTGTTTGATTCTTGATTGTCTACTGTTGAATGCATTTGGCATTTCTTCTTGTAACAAGGCTCGATGTTTCTTGCAAATTAGGTTAAGTACTTGAGGTAGGTCTGAGAACCGAAAGGTGAGGTCAATAGTAGCCGAGAGGTGAAATTTCCACTTGCACTTGCTCAGCTTGTGGATACCTTTAGTAAACAGAACTGAGAACTTAGGTTTAGATCAAACAACTTGATTAAATTTAAGAAGGTGAAATTGCATTTCCAAACCAGGTCTGCTAAGCCAACACACGAGAGTTGAGGTTTAGTGACACTAGGTACGGTCAATCTAGCCTTACACGACTTAAACAACCAGTTTCTGACATGTGCAGACTCAGCTCAAGGGGCCATGTGGGTCGCGTGAGTTAGCACGCGGGTCGCATCACAAGGGTCGCAAGCCACAGCTTGCGAGTCGCGTGAAAGGTCCAGAGCAGCAAAGTTGAAGATGAAATCTGAAACCCTTGAAACGCCCTTTTATACAATAGTACAAAACACAAACATTTAATTGATTTCATTTCTGTTCATACATTGTTCATACATTCGTTTACCTGTTCATACATTCGTTACAAAAATTTAGGAATAGACAAACATCCAATTTTCACACTTCTAGTACCTAACTAGGAAAAGTAGAGATTAAGAAAGTGAATCGTCCCTGTGGATCGATACCCGACTAAACTTCACGACAAGACCGTGCACTTGCGGTCTGAGTCGAGGGTTTACAAGGTTTAAACTCTACAGCTTGCTGTAGTGAAACTTTGTTCACCACTTTTGGCACGAACAAGTTTTTGGCGCCGTTGCCGGGGACGCCAATCATTTTCTGAATTTTTGCTTTTCCTAGTTAATCTAGATTTTAATCTGTATCTTTTATTTTACTTTTCTTTAACTGAAAGCTGGCTTTTGAACAACCTCCTGCAGGTAAATTCAGACTGAAATACCAACTGAGAAGCAGAGGGCCACTTTTTGACGAAACTCCTCCAGACGAGACTGTTCCTGCTTAGCCATCTCTTGACGCGACCCGCATAACTTCGCAAGCGACCCGAGTTGAAGAGATGTCAGAACATCCGAGCAGAGAAGACAGGGAGGAAAGAGAAAGAGAAAGAGACAAGGAGGAAGTCCTGACCGACCCTGAGGATGAAGAGACAGATGTCTTCATGCCGAGAACACTTTGAGAATTCAACGTGCCACGAGCTGGAGATGTCAGAGGCGCAATCAGGTTGCCAAGAATTCCTGGACAACAACCAAACTTCAATCCAGGAGTGGTCAACATGGTTCAGCAGAACACCTTCCATGGCATGGACCATGAGGATCCTCATGCTCACCTCCAAACCTTTCTCGAATGCATCACGACCATAAAGACCAATGGAGCAACCGCTGATTACACCAAACTTGCTCTCTTTCCTTTTACTCTTAGGGACAAAGCTAAGAAATGGTTAGGGTCGTTACCAAGGGATTCGATCACCAACTGGAGGGAATTGTCTAAGTTTTTTTTGACTAGGTTTTTCCCTCACAAAAGAACTGCCAAGGTGAGGAACGAACTGACCAGCTTTAGGCAATTGTTAGATGAGCCCCTCAATGAGTCTTGGGAAAGGTTTAGAGAGTTGCAATATTCTTGTCCACACCATGGTTTACCTGATTGGTTGTTGATCCAAACATTTTATGATGGTTTGACAGAGAGCACTCGTTCTTCTGTAGATGCAGTTGCAGGTGGAGCACTGATGTCTCGAGAGCCTCTTGAAGCCATGAACCTGATCGACCACATGGCACAGAACCAACAGTGATCCGGCCGCGACAATGCCCGACCAAGAGGTGGTGGCAAGTTCGAAGTCGATCAATTCACTGCCATGAACGCCAAGATGGAGGCCATGCAGAGGGCGATGGACAAGCTGAGTGTGAAGGCAGTCGAGCAACAACCGCAGAGTTGTGTCATGTGTGAAGACGAGAGTCACAGCTACGAGCAATGTCCATTGGCGGAGGTCGAAGAGAGCAACATGCAGGTAAATTCTTTGAACAACGAACCTTCATTTTTTCCAAAGCCTCCTTTCAACCGATCCTACTCCAAGGATCCAATTGAGCAACAAAACTGGAGGTGGAATCAGAATAACGTTGCACCAAACAATCGTGCTCCTAGACCCCCTTTCAACAACTCGTTTCACAATCCGTCTTCCAGTGACAACAATAATTCTTTCGATCGTCCGTCTTCCAGTCACAACAATTGGAACAATCCCTCTTCCAACAACAACTCCAACAAGAACTTCTATCAGAACACTTCCTTTCCCAATAAGAACAATCGAGCACCTCAAGCCGGTCCTTCCAAACCGTACGTGCCTCCCTATGCGACTGATTTCACACACGAGCAAGGGAAGATGAATCAGATGATGTGGGAACAGATGCAGAGCATGTCCACTCAAATGGCGGCTCAAAGCAAGTTGTTGGAGCAATTGAGTCACATCGTCACCTCAAGCCAACCTCAACCTGGAAAGCTGCCAGCTCAGCCAGAACCCAACCCCCGAAGCGAAGCTAAGGCGATCACGCTGCGAAGTGGGACCCAATACCAAGAACCAGCCTTCCCATCTGATCTGACTCAATCGGATGTGACCCACATCGGTGAGATGCGACCCGCGTACCATGTCACGCGACCCGCGTCACCCTCAGAAGAACATGTCGATCCAGGTCGCATCGAGCCAAGTCGACCCGCATCACCACCTGGAGAGCCTGTGGACGCGACCCGCATGGAAGAACCTGACAAGGGGAAGAAGAAGGAGGCTGAGATACCTCCAGCTGAGAAACCTCCAAACAAGCCTCCACCCTACAGGACACCCGTGCCTTTTCCCCGAAGACTAGCTGCAACCAAACTGGACGCACAATTCGCGAAATTCACAGAAGTCCTGAAGGGACTGCACATCACGATCCCATTCACCGAGGCTTTGACTCAAATGCCCTCTTACGCCAAATTCCTGAAGGATATCTTATCCAACAAACGAAGCTTGGGGGGTAATGAAACGGTGAAATTGACGGAACAGTGTAGTGCCATTCTGAAGAGCGACCTACCTCCCAAACTGAACGACCCTGGGAAGTTTCCATTCCTTGCATCATCGGCAAGGCCACGATCAAACGAGCTCTATGCGACTTGGGAGCTAGCGTGAGCCTCATACCGCGCACAATTTTCGATCGAATGGGAGTATGAGAGCTCAGACCCACGCGAATGACGTTGCAGCTAGCAGACTCCTCAATACGATTTCCACTTGGCATAGTGGAAGACGTACCAGTTCAGGTCGGTAAGTACTTTGTACCCGTTGACTTTGTAGTCATGGAAATGGAAGAGGACAAGAAAGTCCCCATCATTCTGGGACGACCTTTTCTCAGGACAGCGGGTGCAATCATCGATGTGTCTCAAGGAACACTGACCTTGAACTTTGGAGGAGAGAGAGTGTGTTTCCAAATTGATCAAGCCATGAAGTACCCTTCTGCCGAATCTTGTTCCCGAGTGGATGTGCACGAAAAATGCCTAACAGATTTGGTGGAAGATTACTTCCTTGATCGGATCCATGAAAGCACGAAAGAACACACTGAATTCTTGTTTGAACCAAACGAAGAAATCGACAGACTCAAAGAAGTCAGAGGAGCAAAAGTGAAAACAGCTGACCTGGAAGACCCTGATGCGACCCGCATGACATCTCATGCGACCCGCGTGCCAAGGTCTGAGGACCTGGAAACCGAAAGCGAGTCGGATAGGTCAGCATGCGATGACATTTCACTTGATGCGATCCGCACGACATCTGATGCGACCCGCATCCAGACCGAGACAAAGGGGCCAACTCCTGAACTCAAGCCCCTGCCAGCCAACCTCCGGTATGAATTTCTCGGTCCAGATCATTCCTTCCCCGTCATTGTCAATACAAGTCTAAATTCCGATCAAACCGCCAAACTCTTGGAGAAACTGAAGCTTCATCGTGGCGCAATCGGGTATTCCATCAATGACCTGAAGGGGATCAGTCCATCCATTTGCTCGCACAGGATTTTTCTGGAGGATGGCCACAAACCATCGGTTGAACATCAAAGACGGCTCAACCCAAATCTGAAAGAGGTAGTCAAGAAGGAGATTCTCAAGCTTCTGGACGCCGGTATCATTTACCCTATCTCTGACAGTAAGTGGGTGAGCCCAGTCCACGTGGTGCCAAAGAAAGGTGGAACAACTGTGGTGAAAAACGAGAAGAACGAGTTGATTCAAACACGAGTGGTAAATGGTTATCGAATGTGCATTGACTACAGAAAACTCAACGCGGCCACACGCAAAGATCACTTCCCTTTGCCATTCGTTGACCAGCTTTTGGAGAGACTTGCTAACCATTCTTATTTTTGTTATTTGGATGGTTTCTCCGGCTTCTTCCAAATTCTAATTCACCCTCAACACCAAGAGATGACCACTTTCACTTGTCCCTACGGTACGTACGCATACCGTAAGATGCCCTTTGGTCTGTGTAATGCACCAGCAACCTTCCAGAGAACCATGATGGCCATCTTTTCTGATTTCATCGAGACGGAGGTTGAGATTTTCATGGATGATTTTTTCGTGTATGGTGCATGTTTTGACTCGTGTTTGATCAATTTGTGCAAGATTTTGAAAAGATGTGAGGAAGTCCATCTGATTTTGAATTGGGAAAAGTGTCACTTCATGGTCCAAACTGGCGTTGTCCTTGGACATGTTGTGACCTCAAGAGGCATTGAAGTTGACAAGGCAAAGATCGAGGTGATTGAGAAACTCGAGATTCCGACAAACGTCAAGGGCATTCGAAGCTTTCTTGGACATGCAGGTTTCTACCGCAGGTTCATCAAAGACTTCTCCAAGATCGCGAAACCACTGACCAATATGCTCATCAAAGATTCTGACTTCGTTTTCACCGACGATTGTGTCAAGTATTTTTCCGATTTGAAGAAAGCCCTCATCTCAGCACCAATTTTGCAACCACCTGACTGGTCTCTTCCTTTTGAGATCATGTGTGACGCGAGCGACTATGCTGTCGGAGCGGTTCTAGGGCAAAGGAAAGAAAAGAAGCCGTGTGCTATTTACTATGCTAGCAAGGTGCTAGATCCTGCCCAGATGAATTACACAACAACTGAGAAGGAACTTCTCGCCGTTGTGTTTGCTCTCGATAATTTTAGGTCGTATTTGGTTGGCTCCAAGATCATTGTCTACACTGACCATGCCGCCTTGCGGTATTTGTTGAGCAAACAGGATGCCAAACCTCGATTGATCAGGTGGATTCTTCTCTTGCAAGAGTTCGATCTTGAGATCAGGGACAAGAAGGGAGTCGAAAACACCGTGGCTGACCATCTATCCAGACTTCGTTTGGAAGATGAGGGCTCTGCCAACTTGCCAATCAATGACTCGTTCCCTGATGAACAACTCTTCTCTGCCTCCGCACTATATGCCGTCGATGCGACCCGCGTAAGCAACCAATCAGACCCTTGGTATGCAGACATTGCCAACTTCATTGCTTCCGGGTTTCTTCCTCACGCCATGACCTACCAACAAAAGAAGAAGCTCAAATCTGATGCAAAGTACTATTTTTGGGACGAGCCTTTTCTTTTCAAGGTAGGAGTCGATGGCATCTTCAGACGCTGTGTGCCACACGAGGAGGCACGTTCCATCCTTGAGCATTGCCATTCATCTGCCTATGGAGGCCATGCTTCTTTCTCCAAGACAGCCGCCAAGGTCTTGCAATCCGGCTTCTTTTGGCCTTCTCTTTTCAAAGACGCAAAGGCCTTGGTCGACACTTGTGACAATTGTCAACGCACTGGGAACATTTCCAAACGCAACGAGATGCCTCTTCACTCCATTCTCGAGGTAGAGATCTTCGATGTGTGGGGAATCGATTTCATGGGACCATTCCCAGCTTCATGCGGGTATGAGTACATCCTAGTTGCGGTGGACTATGTGTCCAAGTGGGTGGAGGCAGTGGCATGTCGAAAGGCAGATTCGAGTGCCGTGAAACGATTGTTCAATGACGTCATCTTCCCTCGCTTTGGAGTTCCACGAGCCGTCATCAGTGATGGAGGGAAGCATTTCATAAACCGACAATTCAACAATCTCTTGAGACGTCATGGGGTGACGCACAAAGTGACGACTTCTTACCATCCTCAATCCAACGGCCAAGCTGAAATCTCAAACCGGGAAATCAAATCCATCTTGGAGAAGACTGTGGCAAGGACAAGAAAGGATTGGTCTTTGAAGTTGAATGACGCACTCTGGGCCTACCGAACCGCCTTCAAAACGCCGATTGGGATGAGCCCTTTCAAACTGGTATACGGGAAACCGTGTCATTTACCTGTGGAAATCGAGCACAAGGCGTTCTGGGCCACACGAGCGGTCAACATGGACATGCTAGCTGCTGGCGAAAAGCGTATTCTCGACCTGCATGAGTTGGAAGAGATGCGACTTCACTCTTACGAGAATGCGAGGATCTACAAGGAGAAGACCAAGCAGCTTCATGACAAGCGCATCACGACTCGCGACTTCCAAAAGGGTGATCTTGTCCTTTTGTTCAACTCAAGATTGCGACTCTTTCCTGAGAAGTTGAAATCAAGGTGGTCCGGTCCCTTTGTCGTGCAGAAGGTGTACCCGTTTGGTGCGTTTGACATTTGGAGTGAGGAATGTGGGACCTTCAAGGTCAATGGTCAGCGACTCAAGCATTACATTGCCAATCACCCCCACAATGAGCGTTTCGAGCAGGATCTTTCTGATCCTGCACCAGTCGAAGATTAGAGAACGGAAGGTCGAGCTTGAGACCTAAAACAAGCGCTCCTTGGGAGGCAGCCCAAGCCAGTTCGTTTACTTGCATTACATTTAGATTTAGATTTAGATTAGATTTTTAGTTGTTTTCCATTTGCAAAAATCCCAAAAAGAAACCCTGACGCGACCCGCGTGAGAGTCCACGCGACCCGCGTCACCTCGAACTGACGACATTAAAGAGGGGCGTCGAAACGACGCGGGCTCCCTCTTTAACCAGCGTCCCTTTCTTCCTCTCTTCTCATTCCCAGCCGACCCCACTCTTCTCCTTCTTCTCTTTCTCCTCTACCGAAGCAAGCAACCCCTCAAGTTCTCTTCACCGATCGTGCTCCGTCGACCTTTCCTCCTTCTCCGCCGACGCCACCGACGATGCAGGTAAGTTTTCTTCTCCTTTCCTCTGTTGGTTCGCCACCCTACCAGCCCCGTTTGTTCTGGTGCGACCCGTGTCCTGACCAAATCGACCCGCTCCAATACTCGGTTCGAACCCTAACCAGACAAGTCTGGTTCATGCGACCCGCGTCCTGACCCACGCGATCCGCGTCATCATTCACGCGAGTCGCATCAACCTCCACGCGACCCGCGTCACAACTGAGCCAGAGAAGCCAGAGGAGACAGAAGCATGGATCCTCACCGGGAGATCCGATCCAAGCGCAGACACGAGCTGAGGCAAGCCACTCCTTCTCATTCTTCTGCTTCAGCCTCGCACAATGACGGTACTCACTCCTCTCATTCTTCTTCTTCCAATCATTCCTCTCATTCTACCTCTCATGCCGAAAATCCCGAGGTTGAGTATTCTTCCGAGCACTCCAACCCCCTTTCTGCTCAGTACACTCCTCGGGCAGATGCGTACCCACCACCACACTTCTCCATCCCCAATCGCGGCATGTTCAACCGCTTTGAGATTTTGCAACAACGCACATTCGCCAACACTCGCCGAGTCGATTTGGGTACACTTCATGCCTTTGGAGTTTACGAGGAGTTTGTTCGCCTCACAGAGAGGATTGGGTTTACTTCCACTTTCTGGGGCATTAAGTGCGATTGCTATACGGAGCTCACACTTGAGTTCCTCTCTTCTCTCAAACTCAAGTGGGATGCCGACGAACAGGCGTACATTCGATTCCAAATGCGCAGCGAGACTTGCATTGTTCCTCTTGCAACATTGCGCGAGTGGTTCGGCTTCGCACCAAACCCTACGACCGACTCCATTCACTACCGCGAGGGCTTTGACAGAGACATCTTCTGGCGGTTGATCACGGGTAAGGAGGTCGCCACGAGCAACGAGTTCAGGAGCTCTGCCATACCTCACCCTGTTCTCCGTTGCATCCAGCGCACTCTTGCGAATACCATTTTTGCACGTGGCGAGACAGTTGCACGTGCCAATGAGGAGGACCTCGCATTGCTGGACTTCATGCTCCGCACCGAAGAGGATTTTGAGCGGCCCGATCTGATGCTCCTTATGGTTACTCACTGGCTGGATGTCCAGAAGAATAGGAGGCCAAGGGGCACCATCCACATCGGTGCCTACGTCACTCTTATTGCTGAGCAGCTTGGCGTATCAGTCGCCGGCTTCACTCTCTCTCAGGGCCCTTTCATCATGGATGCAAAAGCCTTCCAGCAGGCGGCGTTCATCAAGATCGAGCGAGGTCCTGCCAGCCACAGTGACCGGTATTTCTGGCACCTGCAGGATGGTAGCCAGCACCAGTTGCCTCGTCCATTCCATATCTCCTTCGAGGACGTGGCCACTTGGCTATTTCCTCCACCACAGCCAGCTGAGCAGGCACCACCACCACCTCCTCCTCAGCCACAGCTTCGTGCCTATGGTGATGTTCACATGGGTGATGCTCTCATGCCGCCGACGCAGTTCCACTCCTCCACCTTCGCTGCTGGTCCTTCCTCGTCTGCAGCTGGTCCATCCACCTCTTATTCTCGCCCCTCCTATCCACCTCCCATTCCCGATCCCTCCATTCATGATGTCTACAGCTTGGTGTATGACATGAGGCGCGAGCAGGGTGACGCTCTCTATGATCTCCAGACCCGGATGGGCACGCTAGAGGAGCAGATGCGAGACTGGCGATGTTTCGGTCGTGATCCTCCGCAGGGTTGAGCGGGTATGTTTTCTCTTTCCCCTTTGCTTTTACTTTTCTTTATCTTTCAGTCTTGAAGCATTGAGGACAATGCTCAGGCTAAGCTTGGGGGGGAGACTTTTGTATCTTAGGATTTATTTTGATTTTACTTAGGTCATGTTTACTTTTCTTTGCATTTTTAGGTGAAAAATTTGCTTGATTGTTTCAATTAGGAACCCGTTTGAAAATTTTTATATGATGGGGATGACTTTGGAAAATTAGAACTAACCTCATAATTGACCAAATAGAACTGATTAGGAGCAAATGGTTTGAGATTTGTAAAAATGAAAACTTGAATGTCGAGATAGCATTTAGAAACTGAATTGCGCCTTTCAAATATGGAAATAGGGATTACAAATAAAGAAAGTTTGGGATATCCGTTGGTGTGAATGAACGCTAGTGGATGTGTGTATTCATGGTATGTGCAAATACAGAATAAAATAAAATAAAACAAAAACAAAAAGATAAAAAAAAAAAAAAAAGATGAAAAGATGGAGAAAATAAGAGTACTGGCAATAAGCCTTGAATGGGCGCCTTTGAGCTCGTCTCCCAATTAGAAATGAAAGAATAAAATTTTTGCACATATCAACACACGAAGTCCGCAACTTTCTGACCTAAGCTTGATCCAAGCTTGGGGGGGCCAAAAGGGTAAATCTCCTACAAACGAGGGCATAGTTTAGTGAAAGAATGATAATCCGATAATTCAAGTAATCAGCTTTGCAAGTTTTGAGACATTTAGAGTTTGAGGTTTTGTTAATCAATTTGTGAGGTGAATCACAATTGACCAAGGAAAGTCCAAATCATAGTAAAAAGATTCTTCAGTTTCTTTATTGGAGCAATCGAGTAAATTTTCACATTTTAGGCATTTAGCTTGCATTTAGAATCCAAACCCGGTTTGAAAGTACAGACTTGCTTGAGGGCAAGCAAAGGATAAGCTTGGGGGAATTTGATATGTCTATATTTGATCTGTTGTTTCGACCTATTTTCAGACCAGACCTTATGTTTTTTACCACTAAAGTGCATAGTTTACATTGAATATCAGTAGAATATGGTACTGCTGCAGTTTGTGGTTGATTTGCAGGAAATAGGCGAAAACGGGCAGAGTTCTGACTTCCCCCACGCGAGTCGCGTCCCATCTGACGCTGGTCGCATCGCAGCCCAGACGCGACCTTGGACGCGACCCTCATCGCTCACATCAGTGCTACCTGACGCGGGTCGCGTCGACTTAAATGCGCCAGGCCCAGTTGAGGCCCGTTAAGAAAGTTATATATACAGAGGGCCTGGCACAGGAAAGAGGATCCACAAAATCCACGATTTTATCCAGAAAACAGATCCGATCCGACTTTGAAGAGAGGGCTTGACGCCAGGGAAGAAGAGAGGCGATCTGGAGCTGATCTGGAGCTACGACTTGGAGAAGAAGATTCCAGAAGCCTCGATCCTCTTCACTTCTCCTTCTCTCACCATGATTTGCATCCTTTATCTCTCTTTTATTTTGATTTTGCTCATGTCTGAGTAGACTTGTAGTTTCGAGGGTTTGGATTTAGTCTGATACTTTGTTTGATTATGCACATGGATTGATTTTGATTGATATTTCGTGTTTCTTTGATTCTTGTATTATTTGTGATTGCTTGATTTGAATTGTTTGATTCTTGATTGTCTACTGTTGAATGCCTTTGGCATTTCTTCTTGTAACAAGGCTTGATGTTTCTTGCAAATTAGGTTAAGTACTTGAGGTAGGTCTGAGAACCGAAAGGTGAGGTCAATAGTAGCCGAGAGGTGAAATTTCCACTTGCACTTGCTCAGCTTGTGGATACCTTTAGTAAACAGAACTGAGAACTTAGGTTTAGATCAAACAGCTTGATTAAATCTAAGAAGGTGAAATTGCATTTCCAAACCAGGTCTGCTAAGCCAACACACGAGAGTTGAGGTTTAGTGACACTAGGTACGGTCAATCTAGCCTTACACGACTTAAACAACCAGTTTCTGACATGTGCAGACTCAGCTCAAGGGGCCATGCGGGTCGCATCACAAGGGTCGCAAGCCACAGCTTGCGAGTCGCGTGAAAGGTCCAGAGTGCTTAGGGCCACGCGGGTCGCATGCGAAAGCATGCGGGTCGCGTCACAAGAGTCGCATACGAGAGTATGCGGGTCGCGTGGCAGGTCCTGAGCAGCAAAGTTGAAGATGAAATCTGAAACCCTTGAAACGCCCTTTTATACAATAGTACAAAACACAAACATTTAATTGATTTCATTTCTGTTCATACATTGTTCATACAAATTGTTCATACATTCGTTTACCTGTTCATACATTCGTTACAAAAATTTAGGAATAGACAAACCCCCAATTTTCACACTTCTAGTACCTAACTAGGAAAAGTAGAGATTAAGAAAGTGAATCGTCCCTGTGGATCGATACCCGACTAAACTTCACGACAAGACCGTGCACTTGCGGTCTGAGTCGAGGGTTTACAAGGTTTAAACTCTACAGCTTGCTGTAGTGAAACTTTGTTCACCGCTTTTGGCACGAACAATTTTCATTATACTTGCCACATGTATCCAAGTATGTCAGCCAATCAAGATTTCGCCTTCCGATTGCATCAAGGCCATCTTGTAATCTTCTTCGCTTCTTCTTTTTAACCATCATCTTGAAGAATTTAGAAGCAACCTTATCCTGAGTGTGTTTTCCAAAATTCTCAAACACGTGCACACTGCCCGTTCTCCTCTGACCAACCCAAATCATCTTGAATGAACACTTTTTTTATGCCCTTGTGCCGGTCAGAGACCACACACATGACGGACCAATTACATTATCCCGCACCCACTTCATAAACCACCCCCAATTCTCAAACTCTTCGCTCTCTACCAATCTAAATGCTAGTGGGATTAACTGGTTCTCCGCATCATATCCGGTGACAATCAACAACTTGCCCTTGTATCTACCTGACAAGAAACAAGCATCGATACTGATGACGGGTCTGAGGTGACCTACTGCTTGTATACACGGTCCCCATGCCCATGCCAACCTCATAAAATACCGGTAATGTTCCTTTTCTGAAGGCTTGGAAACAACTTCATACACAGTTCCCGGATTTGCCCTTTTTATTACCTCCAACAAAGGGACAATAAACCCGTAAGATCCCTCCCAACTACCAAATGCCCGGGCAATCGCTAACTCTCTTCCATGCCATAATTTGTTGTATTTTGGGACGATGCCCTCAAACCTTTCAGCAACCAGGTCCCTGATAACTCTGATAGTAATATCAGTATTTTTTTCTCTGATAGTAATATCAGTATTTTTTTCCAAAGAAAGTTTTATGCAGTTGGCGACCATAGAGGACGTCAACTGCGCATGATCTGACCTGGATGCATCTGCGTGGCATGTGTGCGGTACCTCATTCTTCGTGATGGCCCAAGTATTACCAAAGCCTGTGGCCCTCGCAACCAACCTCCACTTGCACTTGTTGCTCTGGCACTTAAACCTCAACCTTGTTCTGTCGCTGTGTGTCTGTATGATCTCGATATTTTTCTCTATGTGCCAGTGGTGGATTTTTCTTTCATTTGATCCTTGTCGTTGTACGTCATCCCCTCAGAAACCATTGTTCTTTCTCCAACCTAATTGAAAATTCAAAAAATTTAAATTATTATATTTTCAAAGAAATAAAAAATTCATATAAGTTCAAAAACGAACCTCTGAACCCGCAAAAAAAATGTGGTCAGCCTCTTCAAACCCCGAAGTGTCATGAAAAGCTGGAAACAGGTGTCTCTCTCCACGACCCGATATCGGCCACTTTCGCATACCCAGCACGGGACGATTGTCTTCCTCATCACTGTGATCTATTGTCTGTCCACCGTCGTCACTAGCATCCCAATTTTCCTCTGCCTCCCGTTCTTCAGGATTCTCGTCTGTATTGTCAGTATAATAACGTGGTTCTGGAGTTTCAGATCGGTTCTGGCTAGAGCTGGAGGATGGAACCCGAGATCGGCCCCGACTAGAACCAACCCCCACGGATGGGGACCGACTAGGACCAGCCCCTGTGGAAGGGGACCGACTAGGACCAGCCCCCGTGGATGGTAATGATACTCGATGCCTAAAAATATTGAGCATTGCCTCAAAGACGTCGACCCCAGGTTGGTGCACGCTAGCATATGGTTGTATCAAATTCTGTGTGTTTTTCCTTACTCTAAGACGATTCTTCAACCAAACATATGAAATAGGAGAAATCATACAAGCAGGACGTAAAAATAAGTTAATCTGTTTCCTCATGAGCATATAACGAAACTCCACCATTTCAGCCAGACCAATAGGAAGGGCTCGAGTCCGGCCCGTGCAATAAAAATAAATATCTGCCACTGCAACCGCGGAAGCCGTACTAGGCATGTAGCTCTTAATGTAGGGGGAACACTCTCGAATCGTCTCCGTGCCTCCAGGCTCGAGTCCGGCCCGCACGTAATGGTAAAATGAACAAAAATAATATAATAACGACTTTAATACATATAATAATACCCTTAAAAGACCTCCCGAGAAATCAAGTGATCTCTCGACTCAATGGCTAACGGCCCAACCAGTTCCATACCAACCGGTCGAAACGCAGTCACTCGGTCTTCTTCTCAACTCTCACCAATGCATATGCTAGACTACATAATATGTTGTCCTCTACGAGAAGAGGACAACTAATATCTTAAATTAATATAATATACAATTAAATTACTCTACTCCTACGAAAACAGTAAATTTTCATTTATCGGGGTTTATGCAAATCCTAAGTACAATTCTGAAAAGGTAAACATGCTCCAATGCATCTACTTAATTTAAGGTACGGATGTCAAGTCAAGTGGTCAACTTGGTAAGAGTACGCCACAAAAGAAATAATTCAGATATCCCACACCTAATATGTCGGCCGAAAGCAACGTACGCTACTAGTCTCCGCAATCCGCACGATCCTCACCTGCTCCGGTATAGCCGTCAGTGGGATCGGACCACGGGTCAGAGTCGAAATAGGTCTGAGGACCTGTAATTTGGACGTAAATTAATTAAATATTAAATTAAGTATTCGTAACCCTTTTTCCCTATTTAATTATTTTTACTAAGTGTTCGATTCTAATTAACTAACTATGGTTTGTAATATCGGTTCAGTCAGTTTGACTCGGTTCCGATTGAGCATGACTAATTAGATCTAACTTAGTTTAATTTAATCTAACGTAATTTAATTGTTTATTATATTTTAATTTGAAGATAAACTATTTAAATAATTTATTATAATATTTAAATATTGTTATTACGTATTTTATACGATAAAAATACGTAAGGTATAATTTACGTAATATACATTGTGTTTATTTACCGTAATTAAATACTTGTAGTGTAAACGTAAGTTTTTCTAATTAATTACCTATAATTAATTTATTTTATTCCTAAGTACGTAAACAATTAAAACACGCTAATAATCAATTATTTTTATACTTTTTAAAGCTAAACAATTTACTTAATAATTCGTACGTGATACTTTAGTTAAAAATTATATAATATAATATACGTTGATTATTTAATTATTCTACTTAATAAATATTTTTAATCGTTGGTAATGATACAGAAAATATTAATATGTTGTTAATTAATTGTCCTTTATTAATTAACAACATATTTATATTTAGAATTTGTAAATCTAATTACTTAATTTATTTATTCTAATTATCTATTGGTTGGTGTGTTAATTAAATGTGTTTCAAGATCATACGTTGCCCAATCGAATCTTTGTATCTGCTCAAATTATGTTATGAGGTGACTATCCAGGGCTATTCTAATCATCTCTTGATCTTTAAGTTTTCGTTATTTACTGATTTTTAGTTGGACTTTTAGTTCGACTTTTAAATACTTTAAAACATCACTTGGTTGCATTTTTTTTATTTCGGTCACTTTTAATACATGTCACGATTTCGGATTGAGCCTACCGTGAGGAGGCTCGAGACCCTAATTTACTAAGCCATATTTTACTTCAATTTATTTTAACTAAAGTTCAAACCATGCTTTTGGATTAACTTCCAACATTCTCGTAATCCTAATCCAATCTACGACAATTTAATTTCGTGCGCTAACCTATCAATGTGGGGTTTGTACAACCCAATCAAGTTTGGGCCAAATCCAAATAATTAAAATCAAGGCCCAATAGATTAGCTTATTTTTCATTTCGGCCTAAGGCCAAAAATCACTAAATTCCAGAAATGGGCCAAAGCCCATTAAATTAGTATCGGCCAAGCCCAAGGAAAAGAGAAAAGCCCAAAGGCCCAACATTAATACTACAAAATTTGGGCCGGCCCCCTTTTTATTCCAAAAATTCAAATTCTCCAATTATCAAGTATTCAACGGAGGAACAACACAGAGGGTCACTGGTACCCGTTTACCAGTACCAATTCGGTACAACAAAAACAGAAACAAAGGCCGGTTACCAGTAGGCAACACTGGGCTGGTACCGACCGGTACCAGCATAGCATACACATAGGCAACCAAGCAACAAAGGCTAGTTCAATCAGCAAGGCCGGTATCAGGTCAAAACCATCAGAGGCAAACACGACAACAACCAAGGCCGGTACAAGGCTCACACAAAGACACAGAGGCAAGCAAGCCAGTGCCAAACCAGCAAGGCAAGAAATCAACAACACAATAGAGCACCAGCCACAAAGTCATCACAGAAACGAAACGCTCACACAAAGACACAGAGGCAAGCAAGCCAGTGCCAAACCAGCAAGGCAAGAAATCAACAACACAATAGAGCACCAACCACAAAGTCATCACAGAAACGAAACCAACAAATAGGCAAGAGCAATACAGGGCCGAATGGCACCCTCAACCATTAATCGTCACATTACGCATATTCCGAAACCCAAACAATCAGTTGAGTCGGAAAAATCAACAACCCGGACTCAACATTTAACAATTCAAGTCCTATCACCATTTACGGCATTTCAAAAATCGACGGCACAAATCAATTTAATGAAAAGGGGTTAATTACCGAAATTGATCGCTCCTCTTAACATGGCCGGTACCAAGGTCCTTGCAGCCTCGCCTCTCGGCCTTCTAGGAACCAGCAACACCACCAACAGAGACACCTCTAAGCACTAAAATCACCACAAGGAATGCGCCCGAGAGAAAAATTGTAACCCAAGCACAATCAAAGCCTTTTTGGCTTTGATAATCAATAGTCACAGTGGAAAACGGAAAAGAGGAAAAAGAGGAGGGATCGAAAAATCTCAACGCATGAGCAAGCAAGAAAAGGAGAAAAATAACAAGAGCCAAGAGGAAACCGAGTAAACAACAAAAGGGGCTAATATAGAGAGCGGGCAGTTAACCCACGAGCTAACCGACGGGACAGCGATAGGAGCAACAAAGTCGTAGAAGGGGTGTGGGTCTCCTCTCCTGACAAGAGACGGGACAGCGACAGAGAGCGGGAACGACCAAACCACAAAGTCGCCTCCCCTTCCTTCTCCAGGAAGGAAGCGGAATCCCTACAGGAGATCCGTGTAGGGTAAGGATGCAGAGAGCGAAAGAGCGGGAGCGGGCCGCGGAGTGAAAGGAGAGGGGAGTTTAGGGTTAGGGAAAAAGGGGTGCGGGGGCCAAAGGCAGATAGGGCGAAGGAGAGAGGAATGAAATCCTCTGCAGAGTTTTTAAAACTCCGCACTGCGGTTCTTTTAATCTGGTCCGTTCGTTTTGACTTGGCACGGATATCAAAGCCCAATAATACTGCCCCATCCGTTAGCCCGAATCTCAAAGCGCTGAGAGTTAATCCGGTCCGTTCGTTTTGTTCCGCAGTGCGGAGTTTTATAAAACTCCGCAGAGGATGCGCGCCCAAGGAGAGAAGGAAGAGGGGGGGGCGGAATAAATAGGGCTGCATCAAGATCCGTGCACAGCTCAAGATTCGTGTAAAACTCAATTTAGAGGGTTGGGATAAATCAAGGAAACCAAATTAGCGTTTTTACTTATGATTCAAAGTGATTAAACGAAACTCGTGTTCAGAAATTAATATGTATTTCTCGAATGATTCTCGGTTTATTTATAATTTATTTGTTACCATTTTAATTGCTAATTAAATTAGTTATTAATCGATCGTGTTAAATTCGAAATTCGTATTTACAAAATTTTAAATTACCTTTCTTAAATTTTTAAATTGATTTAATAACTAATTTTGTAGAATACTTCATTTAATAAATTATTTAACCTTTGTTTAAATTAATTAATTAATTAACCTAAATTTTTAATTAGTTGCAAATCTTAATTATTCTAATTAACTACATCAAATTAATTAACCTAAAATATGATTATGTATTTAGTTCTATTAAATATAGTGTTGTCAAAATTTTAAAATGGTATATAAATGGAGTTATTATTTAAAAAAAAAGGCTCGTAGCCTGTTATGAGGATTTTAACGTTGTTCCGGCGCTTCAGGCTTCAGTGGGGCCTCGTTGGAAACCAGACACTAGCGCTAGGGTCTAGGGTCTAGGGTCTAGGGGTGTAACATTTTTTAACGTACAAATTAGTTCCACAGGTTACAACAGGTACAACCTAAACGAAACCATGCATTCGATGAAAAAGAGTTTTGTAATAATTTTTTATTTATTTTTTATTTAGAAATAAAATATTACTTTTTACTGAAAAAGAAGGAATGGAGTTGATTTTCAATAAAAATATAGATAACACCGGGCTTTCTCCCTAAAATTGGGGGCACTTGTTTTTAACGGAGCATTACTATTTACTACAGTGGAAGTAGTTTTGCGACTCGGCTCCCCTCCCCTCCGAAATGGCAGATATATACTTGTTCCGGTGAGGTGATAGTGATACCTATCTTTCGAAAATCAACTTGATTGATTTCTTTTCTTAATTTCCACCAGGAAGATTAAAGAAATCAAACCTTACCCATTGTTGAACTCTGAATATCCGATCGAACAGTTATCATTCAATCCTTTCGAATCTCATTTCTAACTTTTTTGTGGCATTTTATGAAAACTAAAAGAAAAACTAATCCAAATGCAATATTTGATTACGTACTTATTAGTTAGTCGTAAATAACTAATTTATCTAATTCTTACTATTGGTATTAATTACCATTAAATAAGAAACTGAGGTGGGTACTGGTGTTCATTCAAATTAATTAAGGAATTAAAATGTATTATTTGGGGGCTAAATAGATTAGATTGAAAAATTATATTTATGATCGTCGTGAGCATTTGTCTCAACAACCTCAACTCCAGGGAGCGGGAGCAGGGGAGGTAAAAGTAATTATGACCAAATTTCGAGTACCAGCAAATAAAACGCATAAAAGCATGCACAGAAAACTAAACACATAAGAGCGTTCTTATTCAACAAAGATCATAGTCCCACATTCGAACATCCCCAAAGATACAAACCAGAAACCACAAACGCAAAGCAACAACAGACTACTACACGAGCGAGTTTATGCATTAACACCACGAAGACGAAGTACAAGATGAAGAGTAGATTCCTTCTGAATATTGTAGTCAGCTAGAGTGCGCCCATCCTCCAGCTGCTTACCGGCAAAAATGAGCCTCTGCTGGTCTGGCGGGATCCCCTCCTTGTCTTGAATCTTCGCCTTCACATTATCAATTGTGTCGGAGCTCTCAACCTCGAGGGTAATGGTCTTGCCAGTCAGAGTCTTCACGAAAATCTGCATGCCTCCCCTCAAGCGAAGCACCAAATGCAAGGTTGACTCCTTTTGGATGTTGTAATCAGCTAGAGTGCGACCATCCTCTAGCTGCTTACCAGCAAAGATCAGCCTCTGCTGGTCCGGTGGGATCCCCTCCTTGTCTTGGATTTTGGCCTTCACATTGTCAATGGTGTCAGAGCTCTCTACCTCGAGGGTAATCGTTTTACCAGTCAAGGTCTTGACAAAGATCTGCATGCCTCCTCTTAGGCGCAGAACCAAGTGAAGGGTCGACTCCTTCTGGATGTTGTAGTCGGCAAGAGTGCGGCCATCTTCGAGCTGCTTGCCGGCAAAGATAAGGCGCTGCTGATCAGGAGGAATACCCTCCTTGTCTTGGATCTTGGCCTTTACATTGTCGATTGTGTCAGAGCTCTCGACCTCGAGAGTTATGGTCTTGCCAGTGAGTGTCTTGACAAAGATCTGCATCTGCATTACACAGAGATTCAAAGAGATTGTATAAGTCAAACCTAGATTAACACGTGCTCTTCCCATTCCATAAATCAAGGTAACGATGATCAGGTCAGTACTTTGCATAAGATTGAGTTGCTAGCTCTATATTTGCAGCTAGTAAAGTTTGGGTAACAATGAATTGCTGCCTCCTAAGCATCTTACAGAAAGTTTCAGCATGAGTAGCCTTAAAAAGAATGTACCCCTAATTCTTTGAACAAATTATTCAAACAAACCAGTTGGATTGCCTTAACATGGATAATCAAAGGATCCAAAAGAGACCTCTCAAAATTATTCCAAAAGATAAGGTATGTAACTAGATAACTATTGATGTCTAATTTTAGAATTCCAAAAGAAGATTCAGATATCCTTAACGAGAAACAAGATGACATGAATTCTCAAACCATGCGTGAACAACTAAAATAATGGGAAATTGCGTCGGCCCAATTACGGACAAAATTCAGAAAAACGCAAGAGAAGAATAATTAACCCTAAACCAGACCAATCTTTTACTTGGGAAATTAATCAAGAAACCCTAGGTTGGATTAAAGAAGGCGAACCCTAGGTCAGATTAAAGACGACGACCAGTACAATCTATAGGAGAATAAATATTTTATTCAAACTAAAAGGAAAATACAAGAAAGAGATCGATACCTTGAAAACGGTAGATCAAAGATCTGAAGAGCAGAGATCGAGATTTGAAAGACTCGGAGAAGCTTTAGAAATTAGAAGAGAAATTTACTAGAATTTGTTTGTTTTGAAAGAGGGAAAAATCGAGAATTCTCTGTTTCTAAATCTAAGGTTAGCTTCCTTTCCTTGGAGAGGTAGGTAAACCAAGCGGTGCGGTGCGGTGCGGTGCGGTGCGGAGCAGGTTCAAAGAAACCCGTCCGAGCCGACAAGAAATATTAAATATACCAAGAGTCCAAGACCAAGTCAGATTTTTCTATATTGAATATTCAAATTATCAAAATTACAAATAAAATTTGTTTATTTAGAGCAACTGAGCAACCCAATTTTTTTTTATTAATATCCAATATTAAATAAAAATTAACAGAAATAGCCACGATTTTGTGAAAATTTTAAAAATGTTCAAATCACCGAGAATCTCAACGGTCCAATTTATTTCACGACAGCTGAGAATTTCAATGGTCTATTTTTTTTTTGACCACCGAAAATCTCGATTGTTTAGGCACAATATTAGTTTTTTTTATTTGATGAGAAACCTTAATGCATGTAAACGCATGGTACCTTTTTGTGATTTTTTTTATTTAGTTACAAGAGTTTATGATTTTTTTTCTATTAAAATATTAGAAATATTATTATATTTCTTTGAAAATAGATAAAATACTATAAAATTGAATTTACTAGAAAGATTGCGACAAATAGTTTGATCAATATTTTTTTTGTTAGGATATTTTGCAGCTGTAAGAAAATTAAAATATTTCTTTGTGTGTTACTGAAAAAAATAAAAATATTTTGAATCTGAGTTATTGATCTCGGTTCAAAAGTCACTTCTGTGTAAATAAAAAAATTATCGTGGTCCTTCTATTACATTCAAATTCTAAGGTATTCTATCTAGTTTCTTAGAAGCGATTTTAGGAAAATATTAAAATATTAAAATATAAAATAACTTCATCTTAGAATTTGAATGTATTAGAAGTACCACGATAATTTCTTTATTTACCGAGAAGTGACTTTTGAACCAGAATCAATAACTCAGATTCAAAACTTTTCTCAGTAATACACAAAGAAATATTTTAATATTTCTTATAGCTGAAAAAAATCCGGACTGAAAAATATTGATCCGGATTATTTGTCGCAGTCTTTCGAGTAAATTCAATTTTATAGAATTATATCTATTTAAAAATATATATAAAATATTTCTAATATTTTAATAGAAAAAATAAAATAGAAAATCTTCTAATTAAATAAAAAAATCACAAAAAGTATCATGCGTTTACATTCAGGTTTCTCATCAAATAAAAAAAAACTAATATTGGGGCCTAAACCGCCGATAATTTTGACGATCCACCTTTTTATCTGGACTGCCGAAAATTTAATTTTGGGCGGTTTGAATATTTTTAAAATTATCAACAAATCATAAGCTTTTTTCTGTTATTTTATTTTATTTTACGTTGGATACTAATAAAAATGTCGGCTGAGCAGAGCAACAAATTAAAGCAATCGCCAACGCCAACCCTCCACTCCAGAAAGGCAGAAACAAAGGTGGTCCTGGTGAAGGAAGGGCTGTTGAGGCTTAAGCCCAAACTTACATACAATGGGTGGCCAAACCGGACAGTTCAGAATTGCAAGTTAACAACTGAAATAATAATAGTTTAACGACATGGCCTATTATTCTCTTAACAGAATTCAGAATTCAGAATTCAGAATTCGTCATGACAGCTTAGCTTAGCTTAGCTTATTCCTTGGTAGTCATTTGCTAACGGGTACCTCGGGCAGGGCAGGGCAGTACCCGTCCCGGGCAGCGGGCAGGACGGGTACGGGTACAACGGGTAGGCGGGTACAACGGGCACGGGTAGGCGGGTTTTTTTTTGAAAAACTCCGCCCTGCCCGTCTCAAACCCGTGCCCGTTGCGGGTAGACGGGTACAACGGGTACGGGTACAGCGGGCACGGGCAGGACGGGCACGGGTAGACTTTTTTTTTTTTTTTTTTTTTGCTGTTTTCTGTTTTGTGTTCTGATTTGTTTTCTTATTTTTTTTTACCGTGTCGTACGAATATTATTACGTGTTTACCGTGTCGTACGAATATTATTACGTGTCGTACGAAATATTATTTCTTTACACGAGTAATTTTATTTTATTTTCAAACTCTCATTCTAATTATATAGTTTCATAATTTATTTATATCTCGAAATTTGTAGTTTACATTTTAAATTGATAATATATTTTGTAAACGTTCAATTTAAATTGATAATATAAATCTAAATTAAATAAAAATTCAAATCTAAATTTAGATGCAAATTAAATTAAATCTAAATTGAATATAAATGTAAATCTAAATTAAAATTTAAATTGAATCCAAATCTAATTTAAATCTAAATTAAATTAAATAAAAGGAAAAAAAAAATACCAAGGCATTTCAGTTCAGCCCTCTGGATTCTGCATTTCTGCCGAACTAAAAAAAAAAAATAAGCCTCTGCCGAATTTCAAAAGAAAAAAAAAACAAATCTAAATCTAAATTCAAATATAAATTAAATCTAAATCTAAATTAAATCTAAATTCAAAAATAAAAGTTACCCTCCTCCTTTATTCCGGGCTTGGGACCGGCTATGTAAAATAACATAGGCGGAGTTCTAACTTTTTTTTTGTTAGTAATTCTTCTTTAAAATGAATAATTTAAGAACTAATTGAAACGTTTAGAAATTATAATTTAAAAAATAACCATAGAGATTAAAAGAGGTTAGAAATGTATACCGACACTACATATCTAGTAGTTTGGATTCATATACCATTGTTCGCTCTCTTCCGCACCGTCTGAATCCGAATTAGCCGCGGGCCGCGTATCGGTACCGCTTTCTTCAGTGTCGACTCCGGATGATGATTCTTGATGATCTCGATGTTGGTTGCGCTCATCAGCATCAATCCAATCTTTCAAGCACACAAGTCTCTCAAAAACATGTGCACCCAACTTACTGCGTTTGTCGGAGAGGATCCTGTTCGCCGAACTAAAACAACTTTCGGAAGGGACGGTTGACACGGGTACGGCAAATACGTCGCGGGCCATCATCGCCAGTGTTGGATAGTTTCTTTGATTCCTCTTCCACCACGTCATGATGTCAAGTCCATCTTCTTTTTCGTTTACTCCCGCAAAATAGCTCAGTAACTCATTTGTGGATGTGTGCGGTTGGATCTCCGATTGGAAATCTGCTAACAATCCACCGCTGCTAGTGCTCCTGGAAGTGGAACTATTAAAAAATTAAAAAAATTAGTAGACAAATAGTGTAGATATTATAAATAATAAAGATTAAAATAATGTAGATATTTAAATTGTTACCTAGGACCGGCACGGGACGAAGACGGGTTTTGGTTGTCACCCATTCTTGAGTGGTATATGTTAAGCATCTCATCGAACTTCGAAGTCACGAATGCCTCCACCCCGATGTTGTCTAAATGTAGATTCTCTTTGTACGCTGCAACTATTTTGACCATGTAAAACTTCTTGTATGTCGGGTTGAGGCAGCTTGCGATAATGGCCAGGAGGGGTACATCGTCCCAATATTTTAGAAATTTTTCTTTCATGGCATTTACAATCGGTGTGAGAGTGGGGTACTTGCTTTCAGCTTGTTCCAATTCACGGTACACCTTGGAGATGCTATAGAGATGTCTGATCAACTCAAATGCCGTCGGTGAGTACGAGCAAGATAATTGGACGGTTGCATTAAAAAAGGTTCCTAAGAAATTACTCAGGGTTTGTAGTTGGTCCCATTCGTCGGGGCTGGGCTCCAATGCCATTCCCTCGGGGGTGGAGCCTCTCAAAAACTCTCCTATGACGGCTTTGTAAGGAAGGCATCGGTTCAGAAACCTATAGGTAGAGTTCCAACGGGTATCTATATCCCAAGGAACTTTCAACTTACTCAAGCCATAGTTGACGCACATCAAACCAAACTGTTGTTTTCTTTCTTGGTTTGAAACAATATGGGACAGAGAATCCTTTAATTTATTGATCAAATCTCTTACGGCTTCTGTTTTAAGGCCCGCCTTAACGACGAGGTTAAGTATGTGGCAATCACACTTTTGGTGAAACATTGCACCATTCATAATCGGGTTTAGTGACCGTTTAAAAATCTCAATGGAAGCTACATTGTTACTTGCATTATCGAATGAAATAGAAAAAATCTTGTTATCCCTATCTCTCTTAAGGTTATACTCTTCTAACACCTCAATAATGGATTTGAAAATTACATGTGCTGAGTGCGGGGAATCTAACACACGAAAACTTAATATCTTTTTTTGTAATACCCACTGATTATCGATCCAATGGCCGGTAACACACGAATACCCAAGGCCATGTTTACCGGCAGTCCATATATCGGAGGTAATTGATACCTTATTTTGTTGGTATGCAAATATAGCTCGGAGATCATTTTTTATTTTGGTAAACTGGTTTTTAATTTCACCAACCATCTTTCTATGATGGATCCTCTTGTACATTGGTTGAGCACACCCCCGAATGACTAACCGGGCAAAACTCATACAACCACCCATGCTTATTGGTTGTTCTTTGTGGGTAATGTACCGGGCCAATTCACTAAGCATTTTTGATTAATCGTATTTTGGGTTGGTTCTAGTACCATCCGCGTTCATAAGGGTTTGGATTTGTCTCGGTCCAACATTTTCACATATAACCTCACCCTTCCTTTGGTGCATTTCGACATGTCTTTTAAAGCTGGTCATACCACTACTTTGTTTATACACAAAAAACGGTTTCTTGCAATTTTGTACCTTACATTCGAGGGTGGTCATGTTGCCGTTCTCATCTGTGGAAATCTTGTACCATTTGGCCCACGGCTGATTGTATTCAGGAACTCTTCTAGTCTTCTTTACCACCGGCTGTTCGGAGGGGACACTTGTCGGAGGAATGATTGGTTCTTCTTCAATTTCAGTGACACTTCTCGACGGAGTACCTTCCATAGGGAGGGTGACTTGACTCGATGATACGGAAGAAGTGCCTCCATATGCATATGGTGGTGTCGGTTGATGTGTTGCTTGTGGAATATACATGTTTGGATCGTTTGAAGTATAATACGGTGCATACATTTGGGGGGGTTGTTGATAATTTAAATCTAGCGTTTGATCCCTTCTTTGATAATTAGGTGGATAATTTTGTGGATAATTTTGTGGATAATTTTGGGGATAATTTTGTGGATTATTAGGTGGTGGCAAAGCCGGGCCAAAAATTTCTTGTGAAAATCTCGCTCCAAAATCCATATTCTCTTCGTCAATAGGAGATGTCATCTTTTAAACCTATTTAAAAAAATAAATGTAAATTACTTCACATATTCAAAATATAAATCTAAATCTAAATTAAATTAAATCTAAATTGAATATAAATGTAAATCTAAATTAAAAAAATAACTCTAAGTCTAATTCAAAATAAATACAACTTGTTCAAAACCTATTAGAAACCTATTTAGAATTCAAAACCGAAAATATTTAAAAACCTATTAAATCTAAATTAAATCTAAATCTAAATTAAAGTAAATAAAAAAAAAAAAAAACTGAGGCAGCAAGCCTCTACTTTCAGCCTCTGCCCTCTGCCGAATAAAAAAAAAAAAAAAAACCTAAATCTAAATTCAAATCGAAATTTAGATGCAAATCAAATTAAATCTAAATTATTCAAATCTAAATTTAGATGTCCAAAAAATAAAGTGCCCTCTGCCGAAAAAAAAAAACCTAAATTCAAATCTAAATTTAGTCTAAATTATTCAAATCTAAATTATTCTAAGCCTATTTTAAAATAAATCTAACATATTCAAAATTTAAAAAATAAAATATAACATATTCAAAAAATAAAATCTAACCTATTTAAAAATAAAATATAACATCTTCAAAAAATAAAATCTAACCTATTAAATTTAGATCCGAATTTAAAAAATCAAATATAACCTATTTGAAAAATCTAACCTACTAAAAAAATCCAACCTATTTATATAACAAATCCAACATATTTTTTTAACCTATTAAAAATAAATCCGAATTTCAAAAATAAAATCAAACCTATTCAAAACAAATCTAATTACTTCACATATTCAAAATAACAAATCTAACATATTTTTTTAACCTATTAAAAATAAATCCGAATTTCAAAAATAAAATCAAACCTATTCAAAACAAATCTAATTACTTCACATATTCAAAATAACAAATCCAACATATTTTTTTAACCTATTAAAAATAAATCCGAATTTCAAAAATAAAATCAAACCTATTCAAAACAAATCTAATTACTTCACATATTCAAAATAACAAATCCAACATATTTTTTTAACCTATTAAAAATAAATCCGAATTTCAAAAATAAAATCAAACTTATTCAAAACAAATCTAATTACTTCACATATTCAAAATAACAAATCTAACATATTTTTTAACCTATTAAAAATAAATCCGAATTTCAAAAATAAAATCAAACCTATTCAAAACAAATCTAATTACTTCACATATTCAAAATAACAAATCCAACATATTTTTTTAACCTATTAAAAATAAATCCGAATTTCAAAAATAAAATCAAACCTATTCAAAACAAATCTAATTACTTCACATATTCAAAATAACAAATCTAACATATTTTTTTAACCTATTAAAAATAAATCCGAATTTCAAAAATAAAATCAAACTTATTCAACACAAATCTAATTACTTCACATCTAACAAATCCAACATAAAATAAATCTAACAAATTTAACAAATCTAACGTAAAATAAATCTAACAAATCTAATTACTTAACAAATCTAACAAATCTAAATTAATCTAACATGAAAAATTTACTCTACAAAAATAAATTAAACTAAATTTAATCTACAAAAATAAATCTAGCATAAACTAAATTTACTCTACAAAAATAAATTAATCTAACATGAAATAAATGTAACCTTTAAATCTTGAGGAAAAATCTTGCGGGAGGTGACGAACTTCGTAATTCCGATACCTTCGTAATTCCGTTTGCGTATTTGTAGAATGAATTAAATTTACAACTATATTTTTTTCAAACAATAAATTTAAAAACTGAAAATAGTAATATTGAGATATTGAGAGAATGAGATTATGAGAGATTGAGAGATTGAGAGAATGAGAGGGTGTGAAATATTGAGAGGAAGAGGGTGGATATATAGAGTTTTGATTGGAGGGAGAATAATATTTGAAATTTAATAAATCCGAAAAAAAAACAGAATTGACGGGTGGGACCCACCCGTACGGGACAGAAATGACAGGTGGGACCCACCCGGTTTGACTGATTTGAACCAAAACTGTAGAACGGCTCAGTACATTAACAGAGCAGGTTTAGCTTCATGCAGCGCAATATTCATATGCATTTCTGTACTCTGTGCGCTGCCTGTAGCCAAAACTGCTCTGTTAACAGTCTCCAGTGGGGGGAATTTTTTTTGAAAAAAAGTAGCTTCGGGTAGCGGGCCGGGCACGGGTACGGGTAGCGGGCACGGGTACCGGGTGCGGGTACACGGGTACCGGGCACGGATACGGCGGGTACGGGTACACCCGGGTTTGTTTCCAAAAAAAGCCGCCCTGCCCGTTTGAGACCCGTACCCGTGTACCCGTTTACCCGGGTATACCCGGGCACGGGTACGGGTATCCCGGGCACCGGGCACGGGCGGACCGGGTTCGGGCAGTCCGGGCCGGGCACTGTCAAACCACTATTCCATGGGTGCTTTAGCTTTACTATCGACTGGCCCACGAGCCTGTAAGTGCTTTACTAGCTAGCTAATAGCTATGCATGTCAACCCCTATTGTCTACATCTTTATCTTTACTCCTTATAAAACCACCTTGAATTTTAGAGGAATGAGGAGGCTATCTCTCCAGAGAAGATCTCAACCTCACATTTAATCAATCTCAACCATTAATCAGTAGCGGAGCTACAATACTACAGGGGTAGGCAACTGCCTACCCCTGGAATTTTTTTTTTTTTTTGGATTACGTTCTTTAATGGGTCTTGCCTACCCCTAAATTTGATTCTGCCTACCTTTGGATTCAATTCAGAGTAACAATTGTCAGTTCAGAATTCAGATATGGATGTGTGAGTCGTTTAATATAATTAGGGAAGAAGGGTATTTTTAAATCTTTGTTCATTTAAGATCATCATATCAGATTCGGCCGTATGCACAATAGATATTTATATTTTTATGGAGGCGATTTGAATCCGAATCCGTTTAGAAAAAAAAAAACCCAAACCCGATCGATATCTGCCTACCCCTGGCTCAAATCTTGGCTACGCCACTGCCATTAATCACTGTTTGATTTTATATCTTATGTTTTCATGTAGTCTTACGTGTAAAAGTATAAAATTAACTATAAATCTACCCGTTTTAATACAAAACATACCCTCAGCATTAATATTTACCACATTTTTTTATTTTTTTTCTCTGTTACTGTGCGTTCATCTATCTTCGCTTCTTCCCAACGCCAATACACGTCTTTTTCTTTTATTTTTCTTCCTTCCCCGCGCACCGGTTCTCCTTCCCGATATCTTCTTTTCTCCTTTCCGATATCTTCTCTTTTCCTTCGCGGAGAAGGAAACCCCCAAATTATTACGAAAAGTTCGCTCTTTCAGCCTTTATCTCTTACTGACGTCTTCGCTCCTTCCCTATGCAGAACGAAGAAATCGATCTCTTTTTCTCCTTCCCTCTCAAAGAAACTCTCGCATCGCATCGCCATGGGGAAAAAGCAAAAGCAAACGGAGGCGCTAGAACTGAAGGCCGAACCATCGCCTCCTCCGTCGAGGCAAGGATGTATTGATTGTTGATGAGTTCAAGAGAACCATGAGACGGTGTCAAAAAGAGGAAAATCAATTGCATAATTACAACAGGTAAGTCACAAGGATGAATCAATCAAGCTATTCATATGCTGTCATAGGAAATAGATAAAATCAAGCTTTTTGGCGAAAACTGAATTCTATTTTCCCTTTTACGCATTGGGTTGCATAGGAAATAGATAATGCAATTTAAGTAGTTTAAACTTATTCTTGTTTGGTTGGAGTTTGATACTTAAGCCGTTGCTAAAATTATTCTTGTTTAATTTATTAAAATTCATACATTAGGACCTCTAAGAACAAGTTACAAAAATTACAGATCATACGTCTAAATTATTAGGTTCTTCAAACAAGTTTTGAATGCTTTAATTAGTATCGGTATGCAATAAAGCACTGTACCGACTGGTTAAATAGGGACAGACAAGCACATATGAAATAAGCAAACAAAATAAAAGCTAAAAAATCAGTACCAGCAAGCATAACAGTGCCATCATCAGCAACTGATACACAACCTCTACAGTACCAGATTTATGTTGTACTAGTACTGGCAACCTGAATACTCAATCAGGTGAGAAGGCACAAACTTATAATTTGGTTTAAATCTAACAAGGCAAATACTAAATTACAAAATAGCACAAAAAAAAAAACAAGACACTTTTGTATCAGTTCAGTTTGGTACGAAGTCATTTTGGTGCTTCATAAATCAATCTAGGAGGTATAACATTGCTGGTTTTAAGATTGTCCCACTCTCTTACTTTAATCGATCCTTCTTTGCCAGAATCAAGCTGAAAAGTAAGAAGATATTAAGTTAATTTAAGCTTGATTGGAATATTTGCTAGATTGGTTTAGAACAATTGAGTTCTAATTTAGGCAAAGTGGGTCATTTAAGAATTTACTTTACAAGCAACTAAACCTACAGTTAGTGGGCTTTAAGAATTGCTTGCATTACGAGAGACCTAAGCTGAATTGGTCTGATCATTCTGTAACAGTCAATGTTGATAACCCATTTACTTTTTTAATGTTAACTACTCTTTACTCTCTTACTGTTAGAAAAATAGGCACCAACGAGGGTTTATGGAAGGAGTACCGGTACTTGTATTGGTATTGATATACTGTACAGTACTGGTACTACCTGGTACTGACTGGTACACTGTACCGCATTGCAAAAACATGTTGGTACTGACCGGAAGAAGTGGTTATGATTCATCATACCAATCAGTTAAACTTAGAAAAGCACTGACAAGTAAAGAGTAGAGACAGTCCAATTAGAACAACTGAACTAAATTTCTAATGAATTAAACAAAAAGCTAAATTAATACTCAGTTAAACTTACTTGGATCTAATGAATAATTGATATAGGAAAGCTATACCAAACTAGGCACAAACCAAGTCTGCACAAAATCCAAAGGGCAAGGCAGCACCTCAGTTGCACCATCTCCTACATCATATCTACAAAGATAGTCTTCTTTACATGTTTTATCATTTTTTGTTCTCTGGTTATTGCAGAATGGCTTATTTCATCGTGCCGAGCATATTTGTTTATGCAATTATAAATATTAATATTGCAGAAGGAATTAATATCTGGGGATGAAAATGGAAATATATGAGTCTCGGATTTAGCCGCAAACTCGTGTAGCTGTGAGTTGGTGAGTCCATGTATGTTTACGATATTTTATTCTTATTCTCATAAAAAGAAAACATGATATTTAATCTCAGTTGGAATTCACTATCTCTAATTAACTGGAGGTGCTGGTGGTTGACACGGCTGAGATCTCTGACAATTATGTGGGATGGCAGCATGGTACAAGCACATGATACTGTGACCCACAAAGGTGCATTAACTTTATATGTCATTAGGTCGAATTAGGGTTGGAGTTGGCTTCATACTACAGGTTATGTGTCATTTTCGGTTCAAATCTTATTAGGTCTCAAGCTTTAGGTCAAATCTTATTTGGTTTTCTTCAACTTGTGAAGTTGATAGGTTTGCAGGGTTTAGAAAATCAGGTTGAGTTGCACTGGTATAAGATTGTTTTACTATTGACTACAATAGTGATCATGGATTCATGGTTAACCCTGTGACAGCTATGACCTTACCATGTATATTTATCTGGAATTATTTGTAGGTACCTTGCAACTGCCTCTGTTGATCATACTGTAAAAATATGGAATGCTGATGGCTTTAAATTGGAGCAAACTCTGATTGGTACAGTATTAGTATTCTATTTTAAAAAATTTGAATCAAGTTAAAATTTTGTTTTGTTTCCGTTGCTTGTGAAGCCCGTAGGCAGTACAGTCAATCTCAATTGGGGATTTGAGAAATTAGAACTTGCAATTTGGTGCCTTTTAACTACAAAGTTTTTTTTTAACTACAGTTTTTTTTTTGAAGCGTTGGGTCTTGGATTGTGTTTTCTCAGTTGATGGTGCTTATTTGATCACAGGTAAGTTTTTCCGGAAAGAGAAGGCTGAAAACTGGTTGTGATTCAGAAAAAAAAAATGAGATTTGTTTTAAGGATATTGAAAGTAAGCTCATTACATTTAAAGGAGAAAAGTGTGTGAAAAATTTATCTGGTATTACCTCAACTTGATCCGTCCCTGGTATCATATCAGATATATATATATCTTTACTCCTAATTGACTTTTTCCCTTTTTTTTCTCTTTTAACACAAGTTGGTTTTGAAGGCAATTCTCATAGTTCATGAAACAATTCAAAGAATTGAAAGTACAATTTCCATTGATCTCCAGTAAGATTGGTATTATAGAAACTAAAATTTGAGAGATTTGAGATTTACTTATTTTTTTTGTTCATGTAGAGTGGAGTCTTTACGAACATGTAGCTGTTGCTGCTATGGATTGCCAAATATTGACGTTGCAAAGGTAAATTATACTACACACTCAATTCCTTGCCCTAAATAATGTTTGTACATTTTCCTGACTTGATATATTTCAATTCAAGTAATAATGGGATTACTTTTCTCTCAAGTAACTTCTTATTTGTGGTGCCAGATCTAACCGTCTTCAAATTGTTTAACACACGTGCCGACCTCCACCGTACTATCTACACCCATTCGAAAGTAAAGGTACAGCCACACAGCAAAGGATATGTTATTTTTTAACTTTTAGAGACTGGTACGTGGTAGTACCAGTCATTGTACTCTGCATCTTTCTAACAATATTTAAATTTACGGGCAGTGGAAATTCAAATTTGGGGTTGCAACTGCTGCACAACCGCCCACCCTGTATGTTGATTGGAGAGCGCACAGTGAATGTTTTGAGATTTGGAAGCATTTTAGATTAAATCAAGGTCTAACCTGCAATTATATCCCTAGAGACCAAAATGATTTGGCCGACCAGCTTGCTAAATTAGCTAAAGTGCAGGGTTGGGATTATAAAGGTTTTACTTCTCCAGTTTTTAGGACCTGATACTGGTTTGTGGTACCAGTAGCTATGTGGAGATGTTATAACATATCTTTTATGGATTTGATGATGTAAGGTTACTTGATGTAATTGCCCAAGGGCTTTGAAATAAAAAAAAAATTAAGGGCAGTGGAGTTGATGCTTGTTGATGCACTTGTTAAGGGCGGGATCAAAACAGACTTTCAATCCTCATTACAATAAAACATCAGATTACAAAAAAGTGATTAAAACAGACTTTCAATCTCCACGGCAACGCGTGGCCGGCACTTGACTAGTACTTAAAAGACACTTCAATTTGAGAGTGATGAAAAAGTCATATCAAAGATTGGAGATAGACAGACGGGTGCTAACTCTGATGAAAAAGTATATAAAGTAATAAAAATGATGATGAGTTGGGTTACGCTACGGCCCGTGTTATATATTAGATATATTAATTATGCATATTTAGTGCCATCTTAATTAAGATCTGTGTCAGAACGAGACGCTAGCTGATCCATTATCCGTTGTAACGGAGACAAACAGATCGAGCACGGCCATGGATATATCATATTCATATATGTTGTGTTAAACTCGAATTAATCCCCCCTCCCCAGCCCCCAGGCACTCCAATCCAATGTCTATGTTGAACCTAACTAAACCCTATCAGACTGAAGATGAAGCACCAAGAGTAGAGAACTAGAGATAAATTGAATTGCTCAACCCAAACGGACCAGCGGACCTCAATCTGGCCCGGATTTTCAAGCCAATCACAGTCTCACAGATGACACTAATTATGCATATATAGCACAAAAGTTATATTAATTATTCTACTTGTTTATTTTTTTGTATGCAAGTGAAATATTGATCAATCAAATAATATATTTATACCTCTTTTATTAAATTGGTATATTGTTCGAAAAAATAATTCAAAACAAGTTGGATTATAAAATTTATAATGTAAACTATATTTTGGTTTGCTGCAACATCATATACAAGGAAATTGGCTGCAATTTTTATTATGAAAAGAAAAAAAAAAAAAAAAAAAAAACAGAACCCAATTTTTTAATTGTTTATCATACCAGCACTTCTATCAAGAATCTGTATCCCGGAGGTAATTACGGTAGAATTACTAAATCCAGACCGTTATTTAACCTCACACGAATCTCAAAAAAGACATCCAATATCTACAATAGGCACTGAATTTCTTTTGAATTCCTTTTGAATTCTTTTGGCCTGGCTGGGACTCACTATTATTAATTATTATTTAATTGTGTGCATTTAATTCCAAATCGGCTTACAATTAGTGAAGAACTGATTTGACCTAATAATGCAATTTCACCTCTATCGGACCAAAGTACTCTCTAGATAGAAGTGACAGTATTGAGAATAGGTTGATCATTTTGCAATTAAGTACGCAGGAGATCACAAATTTATGAGAAATGCCACAAACTAATCAAAGACCATAGTAATTTCTTGATAAACATCAGAACATCATCCAACATTACAAAAAGAAAATATAACAAAGGTCAACTTGACAACGAAACTGGCACACAACGAACATAAGTTCTTTCTTGTAATTAAAACTAGCATCGTTCTTTCAGTTGGGTTAATACAATACTTACATGAAAGGAGGACATTCTATGTTCATGGGTTCATTCGTCTCAGCCCACACCACACCTACATTAACTAGACATGCATCCCCCCCGAAAGTCCTCACGTCCTGGGCCCTCGCCCTCGAGTATGTAAATTTCAAAGTCTCATTTTTAGCAATCGGCTGATCTTGTGAGCCCATGATACTGCTTTGCCAGATGTTCACAGTGATGGTGACATCTGAACCAATTGGATGTACAGTTCTAGATCTTGAAAGAGGAAGTTTCACAACGTTATCCTTGTAAGGACTAACATCTAAGCGGATGCCTTCAGTTTTATCCCTATTGAATAGGAAGCTTCTAGCCCTCCCACCAAGCTTTGAATTTTCAGCAGTTATGCACCCGTAGACTACCGCTGAGGCAAATTGACAGCCTGTGAGCGAAACCTCAACACGAGCCTCCACGCCATCCTTGTAAACAGCAAAGTCCACCTCTATCGGACCAAATCGGCTCGGTATCCTCTTGGACAAGAACATGTCATACTCCCCCCTCATAGTATCATCCCATATCACCTCATCGCCCCAGAACACCCGTTTGTCATAATCTTTGAACTGATCGCTGCAACTTCCATATTTAAATAGATGGGGAACAAAAAATATAGGATCAAGTGGCTCTATGGCCATATTGGGACCTCTCAGCTTAACAAAACCCTGCAGTAATGAAACAAGCAATTGCACTTTAATGTCAATTTAGCTATACCCATTGGCTAATAAATACAGTACAAGATTAAGAGATCAAAATATGAATAAACAATTTATTATAATGGATATATATATTACGATATACAAATTAAACCACTTATAATCTTATCAAAAATAATTTTACCATTTATTTCAGTGGAAAGAAAATAGAGAACCAAATTAAAATAAATTGACCAAAAATAACCTCAGGAGTAATATTCAGAGCACCCCCGTGTTTCCTGCTAAAGACGACATACGAGGGATATAAGTTTATCAATATGCATCCATACATCTGGTCAAAATCATGTTGATTGAATTCCAGAAATTTCACTGAAAACACCTCCATGAGATTCCTTGGCCATTCGATATACCTCTGTTGCTGGTCCACAATAACACTTTGACTGGCCTCCACTGGAGGAAATCTGCTAACAATTCAAACTGATGTTATATACTAATCCATCAAATTTTATAAAGAGAGGAGGTTGACTTGGGATTTTGACATGAGAGGGAAAGAGAGAGACCTGGTGTGCACGTCAGTTTGGTACTCAACACGAGGCACTTTGAGATCCCTGAAGCAGTCCATCACATTGCTTCTTTGAGGCCCAAGATCCCCTTCTCCAACATGGGCGTCTATGAAATTGGCTACCTGAGAAGCAACATCCTCTTCTTTTATGATGTGGTTGTGTCCATCTCCATCTAGGGTTTGACAATCAACCCAACTGACCATCAGTAACACCTTTCCACAGCCACGGTTGGGAAGAATAATAGACCCTTCAGCAGAGCCTAAACTAGGATTGAACTTCACTGTCTTTTCAATGACTAATACATTACCAGGTTCAATACCTACATTTATACTCACATGAACAAGGAGAGATGATTGACGTGGAACTGCTGTTACCCTTCTTGACAGAGGGAGAGGGACCAAGCTGCCAGGTTTGAGACCAACACACTCTTTGCTCAATTTATGGAAGAGCACGCTCTTAGCCTCAGAATCGGTGAGAAAACTATTTGATGCACTCACTGTCCCGTGAACCTGTATGAGAGCATCTTCTCCTTCATAATCAAAGTCAACAAAATAAACATTCAAATGTGCCTCTACAGCATCATGGTAGACTGCAAAGCTAACATCAAGATGGTTTCTGTAAAAGCACTCGATAGACCGGCAGATCAGTCCGTCCATGTAATCTGATTCAGCTTCCCACAAACGGGTTTGAGTTCTATACATAGTACAAACAACATGATCAAAGAACCAAACAAATATGTCTATGTTATCTTCTACTGGTATGCTACGCCTCGGGCCTGATAGAGTGACATGATCCTGTGAGTATTAACAAAGAACATGATAATTACATCAATATTATAGGAAACTAAGAAACTTATTGACAGATTTTCTTTTAGAAGTTTTCTATCTGGTTTAAGGTGGGATACTTTTTGAAGTATAAGATTGTTAAATAGGGCTGAGATATTGACAGAAGGGCTGGTATGACAAAATTTCAAATTGTAGGTTGTGTTAGTGTGACTGAAATGAAAGATTTAAGTCTCCAAAAAAGAAAGACCTCTGAATTAATTTGCGGAAGCTGTAGGGCCTCAGCATCAAAGATGACGAAATCTTGGTTGAAATCTTGGTTGCAGCTGCTGAGGAAGATGACACCAAACATATCTTCGTAGCCACGTGGCTTAGTAAAGATGGAAAATGGCTTGAATCCTACATCTTTCATGACAGCTGAAAACACCTCGATCCGTGCACATGTGCGGCTACGACGTCTGCACAACAACTCGCTTAAGGATCTATACACAAATAGACAAAGGATATGCTTGAGAGAGATCTAAAATCGTACGATTGGTGTGCTTCGTCGGTTCCCATTCGGTTGCTGCCGTCCGCCCTAGACGCGAAGGGGTCTTCTCCGGTAACCATTCGTCGGTTGCTGCCGTCAGCCCTAGACGCGAAGGGGTCTTCTCCGGTTACCATTCGGTTGCTGCCGTCAGCCTCAGACGCGAAGGGGTCTTCTCCGGTTACCATTTGATTGCTGCCGTCAGCCCTAGACGCGAAGGGGTCTTCTCGGAGAGTCGGAAGATTGGGGACAAGGGATAGAGATTAGAGAGGGGGTTGGGGTTGGGGTTGGGGTTGGGGTCGCGTATATAATTTACACAATTTGTTCCTATGATTCCATTTCCACGCACCTGCAATTAGATGGGCATCTCTTCTAGGCCTACTAGACTTTTAAAGGCCCAAATGAGTGAGCTTGCGGGCTTTTGGGTCTACGAGTCTTTCACCCAGTGATAACGCGGCCTATATCCTTGTAGCCTAGATCTCAAGGACATGCTTGTTTATCTCGTAAAACTAAGATTATGATCAGGAAAACCAAAAAAACCGAAAAACCTTTATCTTCAGTCATTTACTAAGATTGAGAACCGTGATTAAATATTTGTACAGAAGAAACTATAAAATTTTCAGGCTTTTTACTTTCTCTTTTATTAACTTATGTCGGAAAATAAAAAATATACAAACAATACCCGATATAAAATTACTGCATATGATAAAAAGAAATATATTAGAACTGTACACTACTAGAATCTTCGTTTTTACCAAGGAGAGAAAAAGGGTTTGTTCCAACGGCTACCTGTTGGAATAAGCCCAAAAATCGTCATTTCCAACTGCCGCCTTTGGAACTACTATTGTCGCAAGAAGCCTCCATGGAAATACTCAAAAAAACTATCATTTCCATGCGCTACCTGTTGGAAATAGTTTTTTCAGCTTTTTCCATGAGACTCCCCTTGGAAAAGAAACGCATGTAAATAGTTTCACACCTGATCCCTGTCTAGATTATTTCCAAGGAATTGTGAACGGGGCCCACTTGAGTATTTCCAAGGATGACTGAGGTGGGCCCCACTTGATTATTTCCAAGGGTTGGCGAACCTGAGACCCATCGAGTATTTCCAGGGATGACTGAGGTGGGCCCCACTTGAGTATTTCCAAGGGGTAACACACCTGGGACCCACCTGAGTATTTCCAAGGCTAGACAACGTGGGCCCCACCTAGTTATTTCCAAGGACAACAAACGTGGGACCCACCTGATTAATTCCAAGGCTAGCGAACTGGACTATTTCCATGCGCTAATATTTGCATGGATATACCCATGCAAATAATAACCATAAATTGCATCATATCAGCATGCCCTCATTCTACAATCCTCTCCGTACCAACCCGGTACTCTTTTACATTCCCCACTTCCCGTTGAATCAAATAAACATAAACACATTGATATATATATCGAAAGCATGCAATAAACATTAATCAACATAGTATAATTATCACACATTGTACCAAAATACCACAATGCATTACAACAACAATATGATATTCTTGGTTAAGAATACTAAAAGGTAATACAATATAATATTTAGATAGTAAAAATCTAAAGCACCGCCATCCTTGCCAAGCGCAACACCAATCCGAATTAGGACCAATTTAATATCACTATTAGCTTGTCGTGCTTTTGCTTCCCACACTCTACAAACATAAAAAAGTACGACTTCACCACATAAAATGATAGCCATAACTTACATCTACATTTGACTTGGTAAAATGATAGCAAGAGACCATTACCTCCGACAAGTAATCCTTTTCAGATGGTCTCGTCTCTTTCAGATGGCATTTCCTTCTGCTATTATAAGATATTTCCATATAGTGAAATCTAGTACAACCAATATTTACAAGTTAATCTTGAGAGTATTATTGCATACTTGTTATTATTTGCATATACCCACCAAGCATATATATATTTCAAATAATATCAATTAATTTCCAGATTATGCTGGCAGTACACATGTTAAGATATAGCAAATATTTTTGACAAAATTACTTACATGTCCATGACAGCAGCATTGTGGATCCAGGATAGTTCCAATCCACATCGCAATACCTAATATGTGCATTTAAAATGACCATTAGTCTATCATCACATGTTAGTATGAATTTCAACTTCATTAAGAGCACCATAGTATTGTTTTAACCTTTAACAGTCCTCCACCCCCTTTAAAAATAAAGGTCAAGCCTCTTTACAACAAGCAACTCAGAGAACAAAATAGCACCAAAATTTTCACTGTTTTAAAATAAAAAAATAATAACAAGGACCTTACTGTAAAATTGAGAGGAGAGGACATTAAGGCATAATGCTGATCTCAGTTGAGTCATGGAGCTCACTGATGTCCTATGATTCTTCCTACAGAAATATCATTTAAATGTACATAATTGATGTTTTAAAATAAAAAAGGAAAAATAATAAATGTAAGGACCTATGTGAAAGAAAACACATCACTGTTGACTCGAGAGGCGTCTAAATTCGAATTAATTAGTCCTTGATTCCTTGAAGGAAAATTTTGATAATTACCAAACTTTTTACAAGACATTTCCAATTTTCTCATTCCTGATTAATTTCTCATTTCTCATTTTCTCATTTCTGATTAATTTCCTTTTATTAGGCACTTCCTAATTTGTTTTGAAAATTACAATTTGTGCAGAAATATAACCTCTGCATCAATGGCTACAAAAGTTTAGTGGTTTCACCTTTTTCATTTCTGCTTAATTTCCTTAACCGGGCACTTATTGAAATCGTTTTCCTTCTTAATTTCCAGCACAATCATATCTAATTCCAATTATTGAAATTAGAAAACAAGTCCTTTGCAACAGCGAACTATATATTCTAGACTGGACTATTAAGGAAAACAACTCAATTTTTCTTTACTCAATTAAAAACTTAATTATTTTGTATAAAAAAAAGGGAGAAATACAGAACTGATGAAGGGAAGAATGAGGAGAACGATGTAGACCACCAGGCCACTGTTGGAGGAGACGAAGAAGTGATAGATTGGCCTGATGGTGACCACAACAGCCGCGACGGCCGGTGGCGGTGAGCGCCAGTTGGACTGTCAAGATGGCGTACATCTTGCGGATGAAGGCCCAGCACAACTCGGCACTCTCCAACATACTAGTAATCTGAGGAAACGCCACATGGAAAAAGATAAATTAAAAGTTTGTGATTAACTTAGGTCAAATAGGAAACCTAGTAAGCAAATTAAGCAAAAAGTTGACTATAGTTAACACTCGAATCTTTTGTTACATTTTTAGGTTTGGCTATAGTTAACACTCGAATCTTTTGTTACATTTTCAGATTTGGCTATAGTTAACACTCGAATCTTTTGTTTAAAAGCATACAAAGAAAACAATAATAACAAAATTAGCCATAAGGTTAAAAGAATCAATATAACTAAGGCCTCATCGAGCATACTCACTATGGAGTAGACTATGTTTAAGTAAGAACTCAAATCTTACACTTCACAAATTATCCCTTTCATACATTCAACAAACAAACAAAATGATAAATTAAAAGGTCCTATAAATAATGATCACAAATACCAGCAGCAATAGTCGCGTCATGAACCACTTGATCAATTTCATCAGTTGTAATTTCGGGTCGAATTATACGCGCTGCTGCATCTAGCACCTCCCTTGAAATCTATTCATTTATTAGAGGGGAAATAACATATTAATGTTTGTGTTTACTATTATGAAAATATCCAATGATAGGGAGCTGTTCAAGTAAAACAGAACTCACCGGCATACTTCTCTCGTTCTTTCAATTTGTTCTGGAGTCTTGATCTTTAGATTGAAAGAAAATAAAACATCACAATTAGCATCTAGCTCTCCAAAATTAGTAGTTTTAGAATAAAAATTAACCTCTACTCTTGTTTGGAAAGAAACAATTTAGAAGAAATTAAGTATTTCAGCAAACAACCTACTCGGCATAGAAGAAATTAAAGTTAAACCTTCTTCGACAATGAGTCCTCCAGTAAGATGCCTCTTCACTAGTATCGTCTTTCCTATATGAGAACAAAAGGGAAAACCTTAACATACAAATCGAAAACAAAATAAGAGGGAAATGGTTACCTAAAAACAAAGAAGCGAGAAAGTGCGGATTATGCTAAATTAAGGACTGTATCGTGTTATGATTCCCATTAGAGTTCGTCTCTTTACCATGGATGAAGCTACAATACTCCAGTTAAGAGATGCAAGACTCGAAATGGTTGTAGGGTTTTGGGGGAGAGAGACTCACTAGGAGACGACACCAGATTCAGGGTTATTAACCTAGGTTGGAGCATAGAGAGTGAGAGAGATAGAGAGCGGTGGGGTAGGGTTTTGGGGGGAAACGAAAAGTGGTCTGGGGGGAAATGAAATTTTGGGAGGGAGAAGGTGGCGCCTTGATGTTCTGTGGAAAAATGGGGGGAACTAAAACTTCTCTGAGTGCGATGGGGGGAAACTAAATTTGGGGAGATCAATCATTAACAGAGCAATTTTAGCTTCGTGCAGAGTAATTAACACATTGAACGCTCTTTTCAATCTATATCGTGCGTTGTATCGGGTCTTAAATGCTCTGTCCAGATAACAGACCCAAACTTCACTCACTGTGCGAGAAAAATGAGAGGGAAGTGGAATTAATTTCACTTGTAACTTTAACACTAATTTATTAGAGTTGAATTGATTTAAGAATTATAATTTCTTCAATATGTAAATTTTGTAAGATTTTTAATAATAATTATGTTTATTATTTTAATTCGGATTTTTAGATGTATTAGTATTTTATTGTTGTAATTAATTGAATTGGATTAAAATTACATATGGTATAGTGTCTAATTGTTTGTTAATGATGGGATGAAAAATCTAATACAACATAAACATCAAATTCATAGTGTCATCGTAAAAAAATTGAATAGTTATTATAATGAACAAATTCTCTTTAGTATGTATGATTAGTAATTTACATGTCTAGTGATAATTAAGCTGATAATAAACTAGTTCAACATTATTTTAATAACATAATTTAATTGGAAATGATATTAATAAAATTTATGCGATAACACAATGTTAGAATATTTGTATTGCATTATTAAATGATTTTGACAAATGAAAGTGTACAACATTACATCTATTTTGCATCAACGACGCATATCCATCGTAGGTGAACATAGCACATGAACTCTCGCAAAGTGAGTTAATGAAGACCCACAAGTATACGTCGTCTGATGGTCGATCGGAACCGTTAAAATTGAAGAGTATCTTATTAAAATCATTACAGTGAAGTTTGATGAAATTTTATGTTCATTTACCTATCCATCAAGCTCATGGAATATACAAACATCGTAGGGTCACAAACACTTCGCATTGGATTGAAGCTTCGACATAAAGAAAGTTTAGATTTTTTTGGTTCATATAGTTCAATGTTTTCTCTTGATCATTTTAAAAGTAATTTGGAAGTAATTTATTGCGGATCGACCGTCGATCGCTCATGTGAAAATGAATGGTCCGTAATTGTTGGCTCAATTTTAAGAGTCAAATAATGATGAAATTATTTAAAATTAACAACTACAAGAATTATTTGGTCACATGGTATGTAAAAATGTAGCAAATATTTTTTTAGAATTTTATCATATTATTGTCTGTACAAAATTCACCAATTTCATCATTTGTTAATACGAGTCGTCTGATGGTTGATGAAGAGTCAGGATTACCAATGGATATCTCCATTGTAGGGGCTGTTAGCAATGAGGTCCATTTCGTTGAGGCGACATAATATTTCTGATTTGATCTGCACTAGATGCAATCATCTATCTCTTTTAATAATCGTGCTAACTCTGATCATACGGTCCTGATCTAACTAAAATTATTATGTTACCTCAGGGGATATAGATTCATGGGTAGATGTATTTGTAAATGTGATACAGAGAACCCCCTATGTAAACTCTCTGGGACTTGGTTGTTTTTATTTTTGAAAACCAAATCGACTAAACCCTCTCCTCGTAAGTTCCTCCCCTCTTTACTCTCTAAGCAAAGAAGAACCCCGATCGTCACCGCACTAACTTCCGACCTCTCAACCGGATCCAACCCTCTCCTCTTAACCCTCTATGTAGACATTGCTGAAACTCCCAAAGCAAATCCTCTCAACCCTATCTCGGAGAAACTTCTCTCTTGTCTCTACCACTGCGGCAGCTCAATCGAATAGCAAACCGCATCCGTCGGAGAAAATCTCAAGCAAACCAAGCACCCTCTAAGACACACTGGTACGTAGATTTGGTTTAGGGTTTTGTTCTTTTTGTTGTATGTTAATTTTCAACTTAATTTGGTTTAGGGTTTATTTCTCTACCACTGTCGATGTGTGATATGGACTGTTCAAGGTTCATTTTCAATTAATTTGTATATTCTCTGACATAATTTCATATCATTTGGATCCATGCGAGTATGTGTTTGCTTCCTTTATTAATGTGTCTGTGCTCGTGTGGGTGCGTGCATGTTTACCAATTACTAATTCGTTTATATTTTGTATTTCCTAACAGGATTGAAAATTCAATAAAGAAATAGTGGAACTGCTCTCTAAAGAAGATAATCAATACCCAGGGATGCGGAGAGCACTGGGAAAAGGCAAAGCCAAGTGATCTCCATCTCTCACTCACAAGGCAAGATGGTAAATGACAACAACAGTTTGGAGTAGGAGATTGATACCTGGTTAGAAGGTATTTGTGTTACTTTTTGTTTGGTTTGTGCATTTGAAATGACCTGACATCTACCGTCGACTACCAATCCAACCATTGAGTTGCCTGGAATTCTTTACTGATTTTTTTATTTATTTTATTTGGCTTAATAAATCCACCTAAGAAAAATACATTGACCAGTACAGATATTAACTATCATGTGCCAGTAAGGCCTGTGAAGTGGCCATGTTCATAGTATATAGTTTTTTCTTCTCAAACCATTGACAGTGATTATATTACATTTTGTTTATGCTGTAGATAATTCAGACATGAAAAATATCCCTCCAAATCCTGGAAGTGGTAGGAAAACCACTCCAATTAAGGATGGAACGACAGAGCAAAGTTTGGTTGCTTCAAGTCGAGTAAGTGATATCAATAGGATATCTTGTCGGTTAGTGCTTTTGATCTGAATTGCCATTAATATTCTTTTGTACCCATTTAATTATTGTGTTATCTTTTTGTTTTGTGTTTTGGATTTTTGGAGGAGAGAGGTGGGGGTCTTCCTTCTTGGCTTTGCATAGAAAATAAAAATGGTATCTTCGACTGTTTTATGAAATCAACACATAGGAAGGGCAAGAAAAATAAAAAGTAGTCTTCAACTGTTTTCAGAAATTGACATATACATTGGCCACTGTTTTAAGAAAAGATTTTAAAATGACATATTCTTGTTTTCTCTCAAGCATTGCCTTTTGGATCAATTGAACTATAATACTTGAATCGGCCAACTTCCCTTCCTTCATTAAATTATGTATCATGGTTCTGCATAAAATGTGCGAAACGATAAAATAAAAACATAAAAAGTAAACCATACAAAGAAAATGCAATATCCTGATATTATAATGAACGGTGAAGGGATCTTTATGTATCATGATAAATTTAGTGATACTCTTATTCTGCATTTATCATAAGCATTTTTTTTATTAATAGGTGGTGGTGAGATGATTAGCGAGGTGCTTAAAGATTACTCAACCTATGCTGAACAGGGTGAGGCCTACATACCATGATATCATTAATATGTCATAACTGTTTAGTTTCGTAAAATATTGATTTTCTTTTATATGTTAGATTTGAGGCAAGAACTCTACCAATTGGGGAAACTCATATAAGGCAGGAACTCTAGCAATTGGGGAAACTGTAGGTCTTGGAGCAACAGTTGATTATTTCTCGTAAATTGGCATGCACAAAATCCATGAATACAAGGTTACTATAATTCTTTTCTTTTCTAATGTGTTTATTTAATTTCTTGTGTCGAAATGAAATAGTAACTCCTGCATCCAAAATGATGTCAATCAGATTATGAGAATAGAAGATTCGAGACCTGTTTAATATCATGTATATACTTTTGATAAATTGTAAGGATAACTCACGAACACACTAATATCATGTATGTCCCTGACAACACAAGAAATATTAGTGCCCTTACTTTCCTTCGTTCTTTCGTAGATTGCCCAAACTAACCTTGTGTATTTTTCTGCATATTGATGAAGTAAGAGGGAGTAGTGTTTGCACTTGATAGTGTTTCAGAGTGGCAGGTTTATAGTCTTCTTGGTGACATTTCTTGCAATGTACATGAGTTTTGTGCGTGATAGGTTTACCATCTTTGTTGGTTATATGTAACAGTTTCAGATTTAACTTGACATTTCTTTTTTGAAGTAAAAGGATGTCTCTATTTAGATAAATAAAATTGAATGTTCTCTCTTGTTGACATATAAATTTTTTTTTGTAGAAAGAGCTGGTGAACTATCTATATGAAAGCTTAATTACTGACAGTTATAGAAAGCATGCACTTGCTTTCTGGTGGTTTAATCAATGTAATGGTCACATCTAATTTGTCTATTTTTTTCATTCGTCTATTATTTTATAAAAAAATGTCGTTTTGTATGAACTTTTCTTTGTGCAATATATAATTGGTCTATTTTTTTTTAATAAAAATATGTTATTTTGTATGAGATTTTTTTTTATTCTTTTATAGTATATTTCCGTTGCAACGCACGGGCACGATACTAGTAAAGACTTGTACACTTAAATCTTACAATTACAGGAATTTTATTTCTAATTTTTATGTTAGTCTTCATATATGCAAGGGTAATTTAGGCAGTTCTGAGCACACTTGTTTCAAATTTTTATACAGATTAATTTACAACTTCTTTTTGAGGGATTTTTGTTTCTAAAATTCAAGTACATTAAGATCTATTCTCTGACATAATTTCATATCATTTGGAATTGTCTAACTATGCTAAACAGTGGCTTGAACGTGAGTCAGTTTCATTGTGTCAGCAATACAATACCAGTGTTGAAATTTTGAAACAATGAAATTAAAAAATCCCTTATAAATTCTCCAACCTAATGCTTATGACAGTGTCCACTATACTCCTGAAAGGGTTTCACTTAGTGTATTGATTTTACCTGCCCGGGTCGACCCGGACCGGCTTAATCCGGGACCCGTACCCGACCCGGACCGTCCTAAAGGGTCGGGTCGGGTTTAGAACGGGTTGGATGCGGTTTTCTGGGCGAAACCTGACCATACACCCACCGTTTCAGTCCGCCTACCCGAACCCAACCCGGACCGGCCTAAATCCGACCACAAACCGGTCTAACCCGGCCGAACCCGGGTGAACCCGACCTAACCCCCCCAAAACCCGGCGGGACCCGACCCGACCCGTCCCAACCCGACCCCCCACCGAAAATTTCAAATTTTAAAAAAAAAAACGGTAAAATTTCCCCAAAAAAAAAACCCCATAAATACACCCCCATTCTTCATACATTTTCACATCTCATACTCATTATTTTCAATCTCTCATTCTCTCAATCTCATATTCTCATACTCTCAATATTTTCATTATTCTCAAATTTTAATTTTATTGTTTAAAAAAAAAGAGTTGCAAATTTATTTCATTCTACAAATACGCAAACGGAATTACGAAAGTAGAGGAATTACGAAGTTCGGCACTTCCCGCAAGATTTTTCCGCGAGATTAAAAGGTTAGATTTATTTTAGATTTAATTATATTTATTCTTAGTTAGATTTATTTTTAGTTAGATTTATTTTGTGTAGAGTAATTTAAAATTTAGATTGCATGTTAGATTTTAAATAGGTTAGATTTATTTTTAGTTAGATTTAATTTTTAGTAATTTAATTTTTAGTAATTGTTAGATTTATTTTTAGTAATTTGATTTTAGTAATTGTTAGATAATTAGAATTATTTTTAGTTAGATTTATTTTGTGTAGAGTAATTTAAAATTTAAAATTTAGATTGAATGTGTAGAGTAATTTAAATTCGAATTTAATTTTAAATAGGTTAGATTTATTTTTGAATATGTTAGATAAATAGATTTATTTTTTAAATATGTCAGATTTTATTTGTCAAATTTGGATTTATTTTAATAGGCTAGATACATAAGTTATATTTTATTTTTGAATATGTCAGATTTACTTTTAAACATGTTATATTATTTTTAATAGGTTACATTTTAACATTTTAACATTTTAACATTTCCTTACAAGGCGGCTATAGGGGAGATGTCGAGATCGACGCGCGAAGGACAAGCTTTGGAACTCACCGAACCCGAATGGCAGCAAATAATAGTGCTTGCACAATTTCTTTGAACCTTTTTCACCGCAACTGTCAAATTATCTTGCTCGTACACACCGACGGCACATGAGTTGCTGCACCATCTCTACTATATTTCCAAGGTATATCGTGATATGGAAGATAGGGATAGTGAGGATTCCCTTCTCCATCCGATCGTAGCAGCCATGAAGGTAAAATTTATTAAATATTGGGAAGAGGTACCCCTCTTGACCGTTCTCGCAAACTGCCTCCATCCGACATACAAGAAGAAGTTCACGGTAAAAATACTTCAAGCCTACAAGAAAAATCTAAAATTAGACTGGAGGAATGAGGATCCCCGCGTACAACGGGCATTGGACGAGATGTTTGCCATATACTGATCAGAGTCAAAATAATGATGATTTACGTAGGGTTTTGGCTTAGGTTTTACATATTTTCTCACACTTATGTTTACTAGTGAATTTTGCCTTGTCCTTCCAACTCCGGCTCCTTCCTTCCTTTTACCCCGCTCTGTACCATTACTTGCCAATTCCTCGAAAATTCTGTTTGCTCAATGGATCCATAACACGATATAATCCAATCTGAATCAACAGCTGTACTTGGCAAAAAGTCAAACTTATTTTATAGTTTATTGGATTCGGTTTAGGATTTGAAGAGGACAAGATCTGAAAACCTTAAAGACCGTATTTATCACAAAGCAAATCCGCTTATCTTACCTATTTTTTCCCTTTGAGAGACGACAAACATGGTGAGGTCGAGAGGCATCAATGAATCCGGGAAGTAAAGACAGTAAAAGACTAAAAGGTATACTATGTACAGTAAAGCCGGGCTAGTGAGTAGTATAGGTGTAGCTTGACACGGAATAGGCTTGGTTTAAATACCGGTCACGCAAGCTAAAGTTCCCTGGAAGCTCTTGTTATTTATGCTTTTTCTGTTCAATTCTATTTTTGAGCAGTCACTGGTAGTGCTAGTCTTCTTTACAAAAAAGCAAAATGAAAAATAGGAAAGATTTATACAGTCTTTGTAAAGTGCCGGATTAGTAAGCTACCTTTTCTTTCCAACTAATGGTGCTCGCCTGGGGACTGTCGCGCTTCACTCTATGCTCGCAGGCTCCTTCATTCACTTGCTCCTTCACTCGCTGCTTCGCCAGAAGCGAGGAGATTAGGACGGACTACTCCACTCCACTGGTGAGTGGTTAAGTACCGACCGCTACTTATACTTTTGATGGGCGTGTGCAAAAAGAGAAAATGCTTTTTATGATTATTTTGAGTCGATGTCCGCAGACATCAGACGGATGCATCTATAGCTTGCCATGTAGTTATGATGAATGGTTATGCCAACTGGTAATATCCTTTTAATTTATTAGAGAAAAAGGCTACTGTCACCCTTCTTTATGTTTTATTGCAGAAAACAGGTTTTGGGACTATTTTACACCAAATGGAGCTAGAATCGGGTCAATCGGATCAGCGACGCTCATCGACTAAGTCTCTGTTACGGTCCGTATTGCCTAATACGGACCAGGCCTAGCACAGACCAGAAGATAGCGCTGGAAGCATTAAACCCTAACCGTCAAGGTCCTAATACGGACCGTATCGGCTGATACGGTCCGTATCCGAAGGCGTCTCTTGGGGAATAACTGCCGACAGCTGTTTCCAGATCAGTTTCTTAGCCTCTACTCAACCTCTACACGTCCCTCCACTCCTATATAAGGCCCATGGGCAGAAGAATAACTCATCTTTGTAATTAGGGTTAGATTTGATTAAAGAGAGAAGAGGAGTGCTTGTAACTATGCCGTTCCGCGGCTAAGTTCCTTTTCTTAGGGCTAGGCAGTAAACCTTGTTACTCTTGATGTTTTGATATATATATTTCTGTTTCTTGTTGTTGAAACAAAATGCTTTTGTGATTTACTATCTCTTCATCTAACTTCAATGATCTAGTTTGAGTCCGTTAGGGTAGTGACAGTACTTTAATGGTAAGAGAAACTATTTGTATGAATTAGCCTCGTTGAGATTTATTAGGTTTATGTGAAGAAAATCTTAGCGGGGAAACCATATCACATGCGTAAAGAAATTTGCAGTGATCTATGTAGTAATTTGGGGTATTTGAGAGATCAGACATTTGCGTAAGAAAAATTGCAGTGTCCTATGTAGAATCTCGGTGAAAGATCTGTCATTCTTGCGTAACATAAATCGCAGTGACCTATGTGGTGTCTTTCATTAAACAACAACAGGAAATCAGACGCAACAGGAATATATTGTCAAGATGGATTGAGTGACAATGGTGTGCCGAAACCCTAGGAATTCTCATCTCTATCTTTATTTTAATTATTTTTAATTGCTTCCTAATTTACATTGATCACAACAACATCTCTCAATTTACAGATTTCGTCTAGCCTTTCGAAAGATTGTGATTCGATCGCTCAAAGCATTGAACCAATATTCCCTGTGGATCGACCTCGAATATACTACTCGATAGGATTGTGCGCTTGCAGTCCGAACCGATAGCATTTACGAGTTTATAAATATTAAAAAAAACATTGCTCTCTTTTGAGTGATCATATACAGCGAAAGAAGAAATGCCAACCAACCGCCTTCGACCGGTGGCGTGAGGTATGAATATAAATATACCTATGTTTTTAATATTTATTATTCATAATATTTACATTATTTGTCCACTAATTTTTTCTATTGTTTTAATAGTTTATCCACACACAACAGTACTGGATTGTTAGGCGATTTCCAGGATGATGACGACCCGACGGGATCCCAAGGTAACACGAACGAGTTAATCAGCTACTGTTTGGGGACCAATGAAAATGAAGGAGTTGACTTCATGGATTGGTGGAGGAGGAATGCAACTGCCTATCCAACGCTGGCGATGATGGCCCGCGACATATTTGCCGTGCCCGTGTCAACCGTCCCTTCCGAATCCTGTTTTAGTTCGGCGAACAGGATCCTCACCGATAAACGAAGTAAGCTGGGTGCACATGTTTTCGAGAGACTTGTGTGCTTGAAAGACTGGATTGATGCTAAAAATCGCACGCAACATGCCATGGGATTGGAAGCGTCATCATCCGGTGTCGAAACTCAAGAAAGCGGTACCGAGGGGCCTGAGCCTAACGAAGATTCGGACGGTGAGCAAGAGAGCGACCTATGGTATATGCACAACAACTACTAGATAGGTAGTGTCGGTATAAAATTCTAACCTCTTTTAATCTTTATTGTTATTTTTTTAAATTATAATTTCTAAATATTTCAATTGTTTCATTTTAAAGAATAATTACTAACAAAAAAAAAGTTAGAACTCCGCCTATGTTATTTTACATAGCCGGTCCCAAGCCCGGAATAAAGGAGGAGGGTAATTTTTGTTTTTAAATCTATTATTTTAAAATAATTCGGTTTTAAACTAATTCAATTTTAGAATAATTCGGTTTTAAACTAATTTGGTTTTAGAATAATTCGGTTTTAACATAATTCGGTTTTAACATAATTTGGTTTTGTTATAACAAAAATATATTGAGTTCAAATAAAAAAAAAGGAAAAAAAAAAACTGAAAAAAAAACAGCCAAAAACCCCCCAAATAAAACAGAAAAAATATAACAGAAACATAAACATGAAAAAAAAAACGAACCGACCCGGCCCGGACCGGACCGGACCCCCGAACCGGCCCGCCCCGCCCCAACCTAACCCGCCGGGTTTAGGCCGGGTAAGGGTCGGCCGACTCAAACCCCAACCCGACCCCCCTACCCGACTCAACCCGTTGACCCGGGCTAACCCGTGCCCGAGTCAACCCGGGAACCGGGCGAGTTTGGACCGGACCGATCCGACCCTTTACCCGTTGCAATACACTAGTTTCACTCGATTTAAAGTTTTGATATGTTGTTTATTTTTATTAGTGACAAAAGGTCATTTCTATGCAGTTTTTACCAGTGGTGGTTTGCTTGACCTATTGCCCAACACAATGTCTGATGCAATATTTGTGTATGGCCGAACAACTCGGCATTTGTCTCTGATGCCTTACAAGTAAACTTACTGTGTTCTTTGCTTGCTGGTATCCAGATCAACCTCTGAACTGATATGGTTAGGTCAAATTTGGAAGAACTGCTGATTTGTTTAAGGTAAAGCCTATGTATTTACTAACTATACATTCCTATGCATTACACCTGTATATTTACATAAAATTGATGTATCACTCAGTTTACTTAACCTAACTAGTATAGTAAGCAAGGCACAAGAATAAGTTTAGTTTTGTCGTACATGTGTAAAATAATCAGTAGTATTGTCCTAGCAGTAAAATAAAAGAATAAAGGGCATTTCTGTAAAATAAGTAAATAAAAGGGATCTACTGACAAAGAATATGAAATGAGAGCATGAAAATATAAAAAAATATATTAAGGTCACTTGTCTTATGTTACTGTACCTATACCATATCGGCACCAAACATCAAAACAGAAAACAAAGCAACTGGTATTAGGGGTACAAAGCAAGGTCAATTACTCATTTACTCATCCTCATTTGCAAGAGTACACAATAGGCATTTCATGTTCTTCTCAATCCAATATTGCTTGCTGCCACATATTTTGTATCAAAATTTCATATATTGGCTTATTCTAAATACCGAAATTTAAGTTTTTAATCTAATGTTTCAATTTATCACAATTAAATCTTGCTTGCTGCTGTGATTTATTTATTTAGACATTTCAAAGGGAGATTTAAAATATATACAAATGTTGCTGTCTCCAGGAACTAAAACATTTCCAACGGCCAGCGCATGAAAATAGTATGTCGACCATAAAATAATATAAACTGTATCAGTAAAACATTTCCATGCGCATTTGTCCCGGTATTTTCATAAACTTTCACTATAAAATATTATAATCAGAATAAACAAAACATTTCCAACGACCAGCCCATGAAAATAGTATGTCCAGCCATAAAATAATAGAAACTATATCTGTAAACCATTTCCATGCGCATTTGTCCCAGTATTTTTATGAACTTTCATTATAAAATATTATAATCAGAATAAACAAAACATTTACAACGGCCAGCCCATGGAAATAGTATGTCCAACTATAAAATAATATAAACTGTATCAGTAAAACATTTCCATGCATATTTGTCTCAGTATTTTCATGAACCTTCACTATAAAATATTATAATCAGAATAAACAAAACATTTCCCACGGCCAGCCCATGGAAATAGTATGTCAAACCATAAAAAATATAAACTGTATCAATAAAACATTTCCATACGCATTTGTCCCAGTATTTTCATGAACCTTCACTATAAAATAATATAATCAGAATAAACAAAACATTTCTAAGGGCCAGCCCATGGAAAAAGTCTTTCTAATAAATTTAATTATATAGTATTTCATCTATTTTCAAAGAAATATAAAAATATTTCTAATATTTCAATACAAAAATAAAGAAATCAAAACATTTTCTATTTAATTAGAAAAAATTAGAAAATCTTATATCCGTGAAATTATTTCCCGGAAAGAGGATTATCAAATATCCGGGAAATTATTTTGCGGATCCAGGGGCTGGAATCCAGGAATTATAAGGTTATACATATCATTTTCTTTAAGTTGTTACGTGATTTTACTTTAATTTAGTTCAATTATTTTCCCTATTATGAATTATCTATAATACCGAATTTTGTAAATTGAATCTACAATCTACTAACAATCAATGTACATATGTAGTTGACCTAAGTTTACAATTTATAAATAAGTTTATTTTCAACTTTAAAATTAATCATAATCTCATTTTATCTTTTATCTTAATTTACCACTAATAATTTGATCCTTCGTAGAGGCAAAACAATTCAAACTCAGAACAATCGAAATAGTTTTTGACCAGCTATATATGATGGCTGAAAGTAGGTCAATTACCCACTAATTCTAAAAAATATATTATTTATTGATTTTATTTTAAATTATGGACAAACTTTATAAGAAAGGGATATAATATATATATATTGTTTTGAAACTATTTGTGTCAAATTAGAGATATAATATCTTTATCTTTATCTTTACTCCTTATAAAACCACCTTGAATTTCAGAAGAATGAGGAAGCTTATCTCTCCAAAGAAGATTTCCCGAAATTTTTATTTTTAACATTTTAATAAAATTCATTAATAAATTAACCATCGTTTTCGGTCAATTCCAAATTTAACACGGCCGCAGAATGCCGGAGCGGACCCCCATATGGGTCCGCACAATGCCGAAGCGGCCCCTGGGGCCGCATAATGCCGGAGCGGTCCCCGGCCTATATATAGGGCCGCAGAATTCCGATTTCATTACATCTCTTTTGAAGTTTGAATCCCTTCGACCTCGGGTAAGTTTTCTTCTTCTTCTCTTGTTTTAATTTTTAGTGTAGAGTAGTAATTAGGTGTAGGTTTAGGGTTTAGGATTAGGATTTAGGTTTAGAGTTTAGATTTAGGATTTAGAATTAGAATTGTACCAAAATTTAATTCGATTGTACCCAAATTTAAATAGAATTGTACCTAAATTTAATTCGATTGTACCCAAATTTAATTAGAATTGTACCCAAATTTAATTAGATTGTATCCAAATTTAATTAGAATTGTACCCAAATTTAATTAGAATTGTACCCAAATTTAATTAGATTGTACCCAAATTTAATTAGAATTGTACCTAAATTTAATTAGATTGTACCCAAATTTAATTAGATTGTACCCAAATTTAATTCGATTGTAACCAAATTTAATTAGAATTGTACCCAAATTTAATTAGAATTGTACCCAAAGTTAAACCGGACTTTTACCAAACTCTCATATTTGACCAAATATTATCCAATACAGCATGAGTACCAGTAGAGATATACCATCCTCCAGTAGGGGTACACAGCATGCTCCTACAGCCACGCCATACGAGATGTCTCAGTACATCGAGACAGCGTTGGCGGATGTTCCGGGTATCCGGAGTCGCACCGACAGGGTCAGCGACTTCTTGTGGTACCCGAATGCGGAGCATCGGATATTAGAGGCTGCCACTGGGGTAAGTAAATTTGTCATATTTATAAATTTGTCATCTCGAATTTTTGATGAATGAACTTGATCTGATTATTTACTTAAATGCAGGGTTTGGATGCGGTTACGGTTCGTCACAACCGCCAGCATCTACGGTACCAGTCGGCGTACGGGGGGGGTTTTACGCTCGATGGGATTGTACCAGATATCCCAGATGGCCGAGGAGAATGCTGACGAGGGCTTATCTTCTGGCCTCGTTGAGCGATGGCGTCCGGAGACGCACAGCTTTCATCTCCCCCATGCTGAGATGACAGTCACCCTACATGACGTCAGTTGCCTGTGGGGTATGACTATTATTGGGGAGCCGGTCACGGGCGTCGAGTACGGAGATTTTCGTGCATTGTGCTTAGAGCTATTGGGATCTCCAGAAAGCGAAGAAGAGAGGTGAGAAGACTGTGGTCTCGCCCAGCTGCATCAGCTTGGTAAAGCTGCGGGCGAGATTTCAGGTCTTTCCGGATCGACCAGATCAGGTATTTGCTTGTACAAGATTCAATCATATTTTCTTGTAAGTATTGTTCTAATTTAAATCTATAACAGGTGGTTATTGACCGATATCTGCGCGCCTATATTTTGGAGATGATCACCTGTCGGTTGTTTCCGGATTCGCATGGAGATCAGGTGCGGCTGTGTTACCTCGAGCTTCTGCGCGACCTGTCCACTGCGGGCAGGTTCAACTGGGGAGGTGCCACGCTGGCATGCCTATATAGGTAAGAAACACCTTATAAATATTTTCAAATAGTATACATCGTAGTGTAGTAACAATGACTTTGTTTTCTTGTAAAGGGGTCTTAACACAGCCTGCCTGAAGAAGAACAAGACATTCATAGGACCGTGCATGTTACTACAGCACTGGTCCTACGCACATCTGATCGTTGGTCGTCCAGTCCTGGCCAGCAAGACAGATGTGCCACAGTGGGGCAAGCCCGAGCCGGACAACTGCCCTGCATTTGCCGCCAAGTACTGCTATCCCAAGATTTGGGTAGGTACAGGGCATGGCGCGTCTCTCGGCATCACATTTTGGAGACAGGAGATCGAGCACCTCAGAGATGATGCCGAGTTTGTCACTTGGGAGCCCTACAGAGATTATGTAAGTTTACTTTTATTTTTATTTTTATTTAAATTTTTTCCAGTTCGAATTGATATATGATATTAAATCTATACTTCCAGGTCGAGGTGGATGGCGCACATCGCTTATATCTTGAGATATTGCCGGAGCGATGTCGTCAGCAGGAGCGTTTCTGGCGTGCAGAGGTGCCGCTCATATGTTTTCAGGTACCGTAATTTCTTTATGCTAGTTATTTACACAATCAACTTAATTTAATAAAAACAGTCTAACGTATTAATATATATAGATCATCGAGCACCATTACCCCGGACGGGTCATGAGACAGTTCGGGATGCGCCAGCTTGCTCCGCCCCCGGCACCGATCAGCAAGGATGTCTGGCGAGCTCTGCACCATGCCAGGGAGACCACTGCAGACAAGGACTGGGGGATTGCTCGTGCCGATTACGTGTTCGAGGCAGGACAGGCAGATCCCCCATTGGCCGAGCCCGACCGTCAGATGGATGTCGCGCCAGTGTAAGAAATTTTATTAATTCACTACTTCAACTATGGCTTTTTGATTGGAATATCTAACATTTGTTGTAATTCGTACAGACCTTACAGAGATTGGTATCAGGATCACGGCGCGTACACCATCTTCATTAAGGGCTACATCGCCGACAACCCGCACGAGCGGGTACCGAAGCCGAGGGATCGTAGAGGACGGATCCACGGTATTATCCCCGCCGGCGCACCTCTCGCAGCCACGGTATTTTTAATTTGAAGTTTCAAATTCAAAAATATTAATATTTACAATTGTACAACTTCTTCATAATTTTTTCAATTTTCAGGCATTATATCTTGTCAAGAGTTGCGTCATAGGGGCTACGATGGCCGTCACCAGGGGATGGAAGAGGCTCGGGAAGGTCATCCTCAAGCACAACGTACCCGCGGTGTGCCAGTGTGGGTACAGGGCGCGCCTCGACTCTCTACTGAGGTGCGCTGGCTTGGGCGGTGTTGATGCGGTCGACGACATATCTGACGAGCCCGATGTCTATGTCCCCTACACTGGTGATGAGGACGTGTTTGCAGGCGTCCATGATGCTGAGACGGTCGGTCAGGCGTTCGACCGAGGTGCCGAGTTGATGCGCCAGGCTGCACAGGACGCCATGGGATCCCAGGCTAGGATGCCTACCGAGGTATAATTTAAATTAAAATACATAACTGTGATTTTTTTTCTTATTCAATACATTATCTAATTTGTAAGTTACTACAGGGTGGACACGAGGAGGACCTGGGCTTTGATATCTCCGCTGATTATGGCACAGAGGGAGATGGACTGTATTCCCCAGGTTACACTCCCACTCAGACAGTACCTCCTGCCTATGAGCCAGGGTATGTTCAGACAGAGCCCATCCCGTCGTTCCCTGGCCAGTCCTCACAGCAGGTACCTCACCCTTCCCTCCTCGATGACCCTATTGCCAGACAGGCGTTTTTATTCACGCAGGCTGAGTCTGGACAGACCACAGTTTTTGGTCCTGGGTCCAGCAGACATCCGAGATTGAGGAGGTTCCCCATGAGCCGGTTCAGTCTACGGATGTCCAGGCATCCAGCTCAGCATCCTCCGGAGATACAGACGAGACGCCACTATGCAGGCGGGGTCGGGGGTTTAGGAAGAAGAAGGCGAGGACGGTGTTTAGTCCAGAGCCGTAGATTGTTAGATGTTTTGTTAGATTGGTAGATTCTTATTTGGAGTATTGGTAGATGTTTTGTCAGATACTTATTTATTTCGTTGATTAGTTTCTTGTTTGTTTGATTTTGTTGTTATTTATTTATTTTGTTGATTTTATTATCTCAGAGTACACAAAAGAATTTCAAAGAAACCACATATCTAAAATATCTAAAATATTTCAAACGAACGACCAAAAATACGATACGACCAAAAATCAATTTAAACTACATTCGAAACTAAATAACACTTAACATATATACAATTTTGTATTTCTAAAATAAAAAATAAAGGGACCGCTTCGGCATTATGCGGCCCCAGGGGCCGCTTCGGCATTGTGCGGACCCATATGGGGGTCCGCTCCGGCATTCTGCGGTACCCCCCATATGGGTCCGCTCTGGCATTCTGCGGCCGTGTTAAATTTGGAATTGACCGAAAACGATGGTTAATTTATTAATGAATTTTATTAAAATGTTAAAAATAAAAATTTCGGGAAGATTTCAGTCTCATATTCAATCAATCTCAATGGTTTGATCACTGTTTAATTTTATATCTTCTGTTTTCATGTAGTCCTACGTGTAAAACCATAAAATTAACTAAAAATTTACCCGTTTCGATACAAAACATACTCTCAGGATATTTACCACATTTTTTTTTATTTTGTTTCTCTGTTACTGTGCGTTCATTTATCTTCGCTTCTTCCCAACGCCAATACACGTCTCTTTTATTTTATTTTTCTTCCTTCCCCGCGCTCCGGTTCTCCTTCCCATTATCTTCTTGTCTCCTTTCCGATATCTTCTCTTCTCCTTTCCGATATCTTCTCTTTTCCTTAGCCCCAAATTATTACGAAAAGTTCGCTCTTTCAGCCTTTATCTCTTCCTGACGTCTTCGCTCCTTCCCTAAGCAGAACGAAGAAATTGATCTCTTTTTCTCCTTCCCTCTTAAAGAAACTCTCGCATCGCATCGCCAGGGGGAAGAAGCAAAAGCAAACGGAGGCGCTAGAACTGAAGGCCGAACCATCGCCTCCTCCGTCGAGGCAAGGATGTATTGATTGTTGATGAGTTCAAGAGAACCACGAGACGGTGTCAAAAAGAGGGAAATCAATTGCATAATTACAACAGGTAAGTCACAAGGATGAATCAATTAAGCTATTCATATGCTGTCATAGGAAATAGATAAAATCAAGCTTTTTGGCGAAAACTGAATTCTATTTTCCCTTTTACGAATTGGGTTACATAGGAAATAGATAATGCAATTTAAGTAGTTTAACTTATTCTTGTTTGGTTGGAGTTTGATACTTAAGCCGTTGCTAAAATTATTCTTGTTTAATTTATTAAAATTCATACATTAGGACCTCTAAGAACAAGTTACAAAAATTACAGATCATACCTCTAAATTATTAGGTTCTTCAAACAAGTTTTGAATGCTTTAATTAGTATTGGTATGCAATAAAGCACTGTACCAACTGGTTAAATAGGGACAGACAAGCACATATGATATAAGCAAACAAAATAAAAGCTAAAAATCAGTACCAGCAAGCATAACAGTGCCATCATCAGCAACTTATACACAACCGCTACAGTACCAGATTAATGTTGTACCAGTACTGGCGACCTGAATACTCAATCAGGTGAGAAGGCACAAACTTATAATTTGGTTTAAATCTAACAAGGCAAATACTAAATTACAAAATAGCAAAAAAGAAAAAACAGGACACTTTTGTATCAGCTCAGTTTGGTACGAAGTCATTTTGGTGCTTCATAAATCAATCTAGGAGGTATAACATTGCTGGTTTTAATATTGTACCACTCTCTGACTTTAATTGGTCCTTCTTTGTCAGTAAAGCTGAAAATTAAGAACATATTAAGTTAATTTAAACTTAATTGGAATATTTGCTAGATTGGTTTAGAACAATTGAGTTCTAATTTAGGCAAAGTGGGTCATTTAAGAATTTACTTTACAAGAAACTTAACCTACTTTGTGGGCTTTAGGAATTGCTTACATTATGAGGAAACCTAAGCTAAATTGGTTTGATTATTCTGTAACAGTCAATGTTGATAACCCATTTACTTTTTTAATGTTAACTACCCTTTTACTCTCTTACTGTTAGAAAAATAGGCACCAAAAGTGGTTTATGGGAGCAATATTGGTACTGGTATTGGTATTGATACACTGTACAGTACTGGTATTGTCTGGTACTGACAGGTACATTGTACCGCATTGCAAAAACATGTTGGTACTGACTGGAAGCAGTGGTTATGATTCATCATACCAATCAGTTAAACTTAGAAAAGCACTGACAAGTAAAGAGTAGAGACAGTCCAATTAGAACAACTGAACTAAATTTCTAATGAATTAAACAAAAAGCTAAATTAATACTCAGTTAAACTTACTTGGATCTAATGAATAATTGATATAGGAAAGCTATACCAAACTAGGCACAAACCAAGTCTGCACAAAATCCAAAGGGCAAGGCAGCACCTCAGTTGCACCATCTCCTACATCATATCTACAAAGATAGTCTTCTTTACATGTTTTATCATTTTTTGTTCTCTGGTTATTGCAGAATGGCTTATTTCATCGTGCCGAGCATATTTGTTTATGCAATTATAAATATTAATATTGCAGAAGGAATTAATATCTGGGGATGAAAATGGAAATATATGAGTCTCGGATTTAGCCGCAAACTCGTGTAGCTGTGAGTTGGTGAGTCCATGTATGTTTACGATATTTTATTCTTATTCTCATAAAAAGAAAACATGATATTTAATCTCAGTTGGAATTCACTATCTCTAATTAACTGGAGGTGCTGGTGGTTGACACGGCTGAGATCTCTGACAATTATGTGGGATGGCAGCATGGTACAAGCACATGATACTGTGACCCACAAAGGTGCATTAACTTTATATGTCATTAGGTCGAATTAGGGTTGGAGTTGGCTTCATACTACAGGTTATGTGTCATTTTCGGTTCAAATCTTATTAGGTCTCAAGCTTTAGGTCAAATCTTATTTGGTTTTCTTCAACTTGTGAAGTTGATAGGTTTGCAGGGTTTAGAAAATCAGGTTGAGTTGCACTGGTATAAGATTGTTTTACTATTGACTACAATAGTGATCATGGATTCATGGTTAACCCTGTGACAGCTATGACCTTACCATGTATATTTATCTGGAATTATTTGTAGGTACCTTGCAACTGCCTCTGTTGATCATACTGTAAAAATATGGAATGCTGATGGCTTTAAATTGGAGCAAACTCTGATTGGTACAGTATTAGTATTCTATTTTAAAAAATTTGAATCAAGTTAAAATTTTGTTTTGTTTCCGTTGCTTGTGAAGCCCGTAGGCAGTACAGTCAATCTCAATTGGGGATTTGAGAAATTAGAACTTGCAATTTGGTGCCTTTTAACTACAAAGTTTTTTTTTAACTACAGTTTTTTTTTTGAAGCGTTGGGTCTTGGATTGTGTTTTCTCAGTTGATGGTGCTTATTTGATCACAGGTAAGTTTTTCCGGAAAGAGAAGGCTGAAAACTGGTTGTGATTCAGAAAAAAAAAATGAGATTTGTTTTAAGGATATTGAAAGTAAGCTCATTACATTTAAAGGAGAAAAGTGTGTGAAAAATTTATCTGGTATTACCTCAACTTGATCCGTCCCTGGTATCATATCAGATATATATATATCTTTACTCCTAATTGACTTTTTCCCTTTTTTTTCTTTTTTAACACAAGTTGGTTTTGAAGGCAATTCTCATAGTTCATGAAACAATTCAAAGAATTGAATGTACAATTTCCATTGATCTCCAGTAAGATTGGTTTTATAGAAACTAAAATTTGAGAGATTTGAGATTTACTTATTTTTTTTGTTCATGTAGAGTGGAGTCTTTACAAACATGTAGCTGTTGCTACTATGGATTGCCAAATATTGACGTTGCAAAGGTAAATTATACTACACACTCAATTCCTTGCCCTAAATAATGTTTGTACCTTTTCCTGACATGATATATTTTTAATTCAAGTAATAATTGGATTATTACTCTCTCAAATAACTTCTAATTTGTGGTGCCAGATCTAACTATCTTCAAATTGTTTAACACACGCGCCGACCTCCACCGTAATGTCTACACCCATGCGAAAGTAAAGGTACAGCCCCACAACAAAGGATATGTTATTTTTTAACTTTTAGAGACTGGTACGTGGTAGTACCAGTCATTGTACTCTGCATCTTTCTAACAATATTTAAATTTACGGGCAGTGGAAATTCAAATTTGGGGTTGCAACTGCTGCACAACCGCCCACCCTGTATGTTGATTGGAGAGCGCACAGTGAATGTTTTGAGATTTGGAAGCATTTTAGATTAAATCAAGGTCTAACCTGCAATTATATCCCTAGAGACCAAAATGATTTGGCCGACCAGCTTGCTAAATTAGCTAAAGTGCAGGGTTGGGATTATAAAGGTTTTACTTCTCCAGTTTTTAGGACCTGATACTGGTTTGTGGTACCAGTAGCTATGTGGAGATGTTATAACATATCTTTTATGGATTTGATGATGTAAGGTTACTTGATGTAATTGCCCAAGGGCTTTGAAATAAAAAAAAAAATTAAGGGCAGTGGAGTTGATGCTTGTTGATGCACTTGTTAAGGGCGGGATCAAAACAGACTTTCAATCCTCATTACAATAAAACATCAGATTACAAAAAAGTGATTAAAACAGACTTTCAATCTCCACGGCAACGCGTGGCCGGCACTTGACTAGTACTTAAAAGACACTTCAATTTGAGAGTGATGAAAAAGTCATATCAAAGATTGGAGATAGACAGACGGGTGCTAACTCTGATGAAAAAGTATATAAAGTAATAAAAATGATGATGAGTTGGGTTACGCTACGGCCCGTGTTATATATTAGATATATTAATTATGCATATTTAGTGCCATCTTAATTAAGATCTGTGTCAGAACGAGACGCTAGCTGATCCATTATCCGTTGTAACGGAGACAAACAGATCGAGCACGGCCATGGATATATCATATTCATATATGTTGTGTTAAACTCGAATTAATCCCCCCTCCCCAGCCCCCAGGCACTCCAATCCAATGTCTATGTTGAACCTAACTAAACCCTATCAGACTGAAGATGAAGCACCAAGAGTAGAGAACTAGAGATAAATTGAATTGCTCAACCCAAACGGACCAGCGGACCTCAATCTGGCCCGGATTTTCAAGCCAATCACAGTCTCACAGATGACACTAATTATGCATATATAGCACAAAAGTTATATTAATTATTCTACTTGTTTATTTTTTTGTATGCAAGTGAAATATTGATCAATCAAATAATATATTTATACCTCTTTTATTAAATTGGTATATTGTTCGAAAAAATAATTCAAAACAAGTTGGATTATAAAATTTATAATGTAAACTATATTTTGGTTTGCTGCAACATCATATACAAGGAAATTGGCTGCAATTTTTATTATGAAAAGAAAAAAAAAAAAAAAAAAAAACAGAACCCAATTTTTTAATTGTTTATCATACCAGCACTTCTATCAAGAATCTGTATCCCGGAGGTAATTACGGTAGAATTACTAAATCCAGACCGTTATTTAACCTCACACGAATCTCAAAAAAGACATCCAATATCTACAATAGGCACTGAATTTCTTTTGAATTCCTTTTGAATTCTTTTGGCCTGGCTGGGACTCACTATTATTAATTATTATTTAATTGTGTGCATTTAATTCCAAATCGGCTTACAATTAGTGAAGAACTGATTTGACCTAATAATGCAATTTCACCTCTATCGGACCAAAGTACTCTCTAGATAGAAGTGACAGTATTGAGAATAGGTTGATCATTTTGCAATTAAGTACGCAGGAGATCACAAATTTATGAGAAATGCCACAAACTAATCAAAGACCATAGTAATTTCTTGATAAACATCAGAACATCATCCAACATTACAAAAAGAAAAAGAAAATATAACAAAGATCAACTTGACAACGAAACTGGCACACAACGAACATAAGTTCTTTCTTGTAATTAAAACTAGCATCGTTCTTTCAGTTGGGTTAATACAATACTTACATGAAAGGAGGACATTCTATGTTAATGGGTTCACTCGTCTCAGCCCACACCACACCTACATTAACTAGACATGCATCCCCCCTGAAAGTCCTCACGTCCTGGGCCCTCGCCCTCGAGTATGTAAATTTGAAAGTCTCATTTTTAGCAATCGGCTGATCTTGTGAGCCCATGATACTGCTTCGCCAGATATTCACAGTGATGGTGACATCTGAACCAATTGGATGTACAGTTGTAGATCTTGAAAGAGGAAGTTTCACGACGTTATCCTTGTAAGGACTAACATCTAAGCAGATGCCTTCAGTTTTATCCCTATTGAATAGGAAACTTCTAGCCCTCTCACCAAGCTTTGAATTTTCAGCAGTTATGCACCCGTAGACTACCGCTGAGGCAAATTGACAGCCTGTGAGCGAAACCTCAACACGAGCCTCCACGCCATCCTTGTAAACAGCAAAGTCCACCTCTATCGGACCAAATCGGCTCGGTATCCTCTTGGACAAGAACATGTCATACTCCCCCCTCATAGTATCATCCCATATCACCTCATCGCCCCAGAACACCCGTTTGTCATAATCTTTGAACTGATCGCTGCAACTTCCATATTTAAATAGATGGGGAACAAAAAATATAGGATCAAGTGGCTCTATGGCCATATTGGGACCTCTCAGCTTAACAAAACCCTGCAGTAATGAAACAAGCAATTGCACTTTAATGTCAATTTAGCTATACCCATTGGCTGATCAATACAGTACAAGATTAAGAGATCAAAATATGAATAAACAATTTATTATAATGGATATATATATTACGATATACAAATTAAACCACTTATAATCTTATCAAAAATAATTTTACCATTTATTTCAGTGGAAAGAAAATAGAGAACCAAATTAAAATAAATTGACCAAAAATAACCTCAGGAGTAATATTCAGAGCACCCCCATGTTTCCTGCTAAAGACGACATACGAGGGATATAAGTTTATCAATATGCATCCATACATCTGGTCAAAATCATGTTGATTGAATTCCAGAAATTTCACTGAAAACACCTCCATGAGATTCCTTGGCCTTTCGATATACCTCTGCTGCTGGTCCACAGTAACACTTTGACTGGCCTCCACTGGAGGAAATCTGCTAACAATTCAAACTGACGTTATATACTAATCCATCAAATTTTATAAAGAGAGGAGGTTGACTTGGGATTTTGACATGAGAGGTAAAGAGAGAGACCTGGTGTGCACGTCAGTTTGGTACTCAACACGAGGCACTTTGAGATCCCTGTAGCAGTCCATCACATTGCTTCTTTGAGGCCCAGGATCCCCTTTTCCACAATGGGCGTCTATGAAATTGGGTACCAGAGAAGCAACATCCTCTTCTTTTATGAGGTGGTCGTGTCCATCTCCATCTAGGGTTTGACAATCAACCCAACTGACCATCAGTAACACCCTTCCACGGCCACGGTTGGGAAGGATAATAGACCCTTCAGTAGAGCCTAAACTAGGATTGAACGTCACCGTCTCTTCAATGACTAATAGATTATCAGGTTCAATACCTACATCTATACTCACATGAACAAGCAGAGATGATTGACGTGGAGCTGCTATTACCCTTCTTGACAGAGGGAGAGGGACCAACTTGCCAGGTTTGAGACCGACACACTCTTTGCTCAATTTATGGAAGAGAATGCTCTCAGCCTTAGAGTCGGTGAGCAAACTATTTGATGCACGCACCGTCCCGTGAACCTGCATGAGAGCATCTTCTCCTTCATAATCAAAGTCAACAAAATAAACATTCAAATGCGCCTCTACAGGATCATGGTAGACTGCAAAGCTAACATCAAGATGGTTTCTGTAAAAGCACTCGATAGACCGGGAGATAAGTCCGTCCATGTAATCTGATTCAGCTACCCACACACGGGTTTGAGCTCTATGCATAACACAAAGAGCGCGATCAAAGAACCAAACAAATATGTCTATGTTATCTTCTACTGGTATGCTACGCCTCGGGCCTGATAGAGTGACATGATCCTGTGAGTATTAACAAAGAACATGATAATTACATCAATATTATAGGAAACTAAGAAACTTATTACAGATTTTCTTTTAAAGTGATTTCTACCTGGTTTAAGGTGGGATGCTTTTTGAAGTATAAGATTGTTAAATAGGCTGAGATATATATATTGACAGAAGGGCTGGTATGATAAAAATTAAAATTTGTAGGTTGTGTTAGTGTGACTGAAATGAAAGATTTAAGTCTCCAAAAAAGAAAGACCTCTGAATTAATTTGCGGAAGCTGTAGGGCCTCAGCATCAAAGATGACGAAATCTTGGTTGAAATCTTGGTTGCAGCTGCTGAGGAAGATGACACCAAACATATCTTCGTAGCCACGTGGCTTAGTAAAGATGGAAAATGGCTGGAATCCTACTTCTTTCATGACAGCTGAAAACACCTCGATCCGTGCACGTGTGCGGCTGCGACGTCTGCACAAAAACTCGCTTAAGTATCTATAACAAAAAGACAAAGGATATGCTTGAGAGAGATCTAAAATCGTACGATTGGTGTGCTTCGTCAGTTCCCATTCGGTTGCTGCCGTCAGCCCCAGACGCGAAGGGGTCTTCTCCGGTTACCATTCGTCGGTTGCTGCCGTCAGCCCTAGACGCGAAGGGGTCTTCTCCGGTTACCATTCGGTTGCTGCCGTCAGCCTCAGACGCGAAGGGGTCTTCTCCGGTTACCATTTGATTGCTGCCGTCAGCCCTAGACGCGAAGGGGTCTTCTCGGAGAGTCGGAAGATTGGGGACAAGGGATAGAGATTAGAGAGGGGGTTGGGGTTGGGGTTGGGGTTGGGGTCGCGTATATAATTTACACAATTTGTTCCTATGATTCCATTTCCACGCACCTGCAATTAGATGGGCATCTCTTCTAGGCCTACTAGACTTTTAAAGGCCCAAATGAGTGAGCTTGCGGGCTTTTGGGTCTACGAGTCTTTCACCCAGTGATAACGCGGCCCATTTCCTTGTAGCCTACATCTCTCCAGGACTTGCTTGTTTATCTCGTAAAACTAAGATTATGATCAGGAAAACCAAAAAACCGAAAAACCTTTATCTTCAGTCATTTACTAAGATTGAGAACCGTGATTAAATATTTGTACAGAAGAAACTATAAAATTTTCAGGCTTTTTACTTTCTCTTTTATTAACTTATGTCGGAAAATAAAAAAATATACAAACAATACCCGATATAAAATTACTGCATATGATAAAAAGAAATATATTAGAACTGTACACTACTAGAATCTCCGTTTTTACCAAGGGGAGAAAAAGGGTTTGTTCCAACGGCTACCTGTTGGAATAAGCCCAAAAATCGTCATTTCCAACTGCCGCCTTTGGAACTACTATTGTCGCAAGAAGCCTCCATGGAAATACTCAAAAAAACTATCATTTCCATGCGCTACCCGTTGGAAATAGTTTTTTCAGCTTTTTCCATGAGACTCCCCTTGGAAAAGAAACGCATGGAAATAGTTTCACACCTGGCCCCTGTCTGGATTATTTTCAAGGAATTGTGAACGGGGCCCACTTGAGTATTTCCAAGGATGACTGAGGTGGACCCCACTTGATTATTTCCAAGGATTGGCGAACCTGGGACCCATTGAGTATTTCCAAGGATGACTGAGGTGGGCCCCACTTGAGTATTTCCAAGGGGTAGCGAACTTGGGACCCACTGAGTATTTCCAAGGCTGGTTAAGGTGGGGCCCACCGAGTTATTTCCAAGGGCAACGAACGTGGGACCCACTGAGTATTTCCAAGGCTAGCGACCTAACTATTTCCATGAGCTAATATGTGCATGGATATACCCATGCAAATAATAACCATATATTGCATCATATCAGCATGCCCTCATTCTACAATCCTCCCCGTACCAACCCGGTACTCTTTTACACTCCCCATTTCCAGTTGAATCAAATAAACATAAACACATTAATATACATATCGAAAGCATGCAATAAACATTAATCAATATAGTATAATTATCACACATTGTACCAAAATACCACAATGCATTATAATAATATTCTTGGTTAAGAATACTAAAAGGTAATACAATATAATATTTAGATAGTAAAAATCTAAAGCACCGCCATCCTTGCCAAGCGCAACACCAATCCGAATTAGGACCACTTTAATATCACTATTAGCTTGTCGTGCTTTTGCTTCCCACACTCTACAAACATAAAAAAGTACAACTTCACCACATAAAATGATAGCCATAACTTACATCTACATTTGACTTGGTAAAATGATAGCAAGAGACCATTACCTCCGACAAGTAATCCTTTTCAGATGGTCTCGTCTCTTTTAGATGGCATTTCCTTCTACTATTATAAGATATTGCCATGTAGTGAAATCTAGTACAAACCAATATTTACAAGTTAATCTTGAGAGTATTATTGCATACTTGTTATTATTTGCATATACCCACCAAGCATATATATATTCTGAATAATATCAATTAATTTTCATATTGTGCTGGCAGTACACATGTTAAGATATAGCAAATATTTTTGACAAAATTACTTACATGTCCATGACAGCAGCATTGTTGGATCCATAATAGTTCCAATCCACATCCCAATACCTAATATGTGCATTTAAAATGACCATTAGTCTATCATCACATGTTAGTATGAATTTCAACTTCATTAACAAAAACATGGAATAACATTTGTTGCCGACATTTTTATTAATATCCAAAGTTTAATACAAATTATTATTTATGCCCACACTTCCAACTTTTCGTCAAAAATGCCCAAGCTGGCCACAAAATGGCCGATTTACGCCCCCCTAAGCTGGCCATTTTGTGACCGGCTTAGTAATTTTTTTTTTTACTGAAAAAAATATATAAAAAGGCTCTTTTCTTCTCTCTCCTACACACAATTCACTCAACTCACAAAAGAAAAAGGAAGGAAGGGACAAAGAGAAATATAAGGCAATTTTTGAGGCGAAAAAGCCGATATTTGAAGGGGCCAAAAGGATTAACAATAGCAATCGAGGTAGGTCGGCTAATCGTGGCCTAGCGAGAGGAGGGCCAATTAGTGATCACGATAAAAATGAGGAAAAAAAGTACAAGTGCCAAGTATGTCGTGATTTTCTTAATTATGAGACATGTAAGATGGAGGAATGGAGTAGACGGCATGGTCGGTATGAAATTTCAGACGATGACTTTGTGAAAAACCCCTACGGCTTTGGTTTGAAAAAGAAGAAGGTTGATCCAGAGCCTCCAGTATCGGACGATAAGTTTGTTCCGTGTACTGGTAAGGCTACCACTTCGTCTGCTGTGACTGATCCAGATCCAGCAAATTTCGATAATGATTTTGTTCCATGCATTTTCAAGACTCATTGTAAGAAGTAGACTTATTTAGAATTTATGTTGTATTAGTAGGGTTTAAAATTTGGATGCATTTGAGTTTGGTTCTAAGAATTAGTATTTTATTGTAGTTGGATGAATTAGGTTGTAATTTCTTTGAGTATTAATTAATTTCATTACTTCTTATTTAGTAGTTTCGTAAAAAACAATAAAGTACACACAAATTGCAAATAGAGTCCACACAATTTTTACATCATGCATATAAATCACCTATTACTACCACGTCTAAAATTTAACCCCCGAAAGAAACCACTTGTGAAAGATGACCTACGAGATGGCCTACCAGATGGCTCTGGTTGCTCACTAGATGCCGGCTTGGGTTCCAGATGATGCTGCTTGGCTTGTAGATGGCGTTGCTTGGCTTGCAGATGGCGCTGCTTGGCTTGTAGATGCCCTTGTTGTACGTCTAGTAGTGGACCTCATCGGTTGGATCCCAGATGGCTCCTCTTGCACCCCAACCGCCTCTCCTCCTATGTCAACTGTCTCTCCCATTGCTTCGGCATACATAGCAGTTGCATCTAAACGGCTTGTAGCTGTGCTACGCCGTGACCCTCCGGACCCACTTTCCTCTGCCATTACTCGCTCATTTTCTGCCGCATTTGCTGCGTTTCTTGCCTCTGCATTTGCATGTGTTACTTAGTAAGTTGGTATAAATTGAAAAGAAATATAATTTTGGATGAATGTTACATACCTCTTCGTTGCCTATCGGAAGTGGAACGGCGAGGCTGATGCCCCCTTCGTCTACCTTCCATTTCATCCATCGTCATTACATGACGGATGTGTTTTCGCCTCCCAATCCTAATCCAACCACTACTCGGAAGGATTCTGTCTCCAGTATTAGCAGGCCAGTCTCCCATATTGCCAATTGGATTGAACACATGATTCCAAGTACTTTCAAGATAGTTCACAGTATACCAGTCTGCAACAAATTGGTCCTCGCACCAGTTTCGGTCACGGCAAACAGCTAAGACATGAGCGCACGGAATATAAGTTAATTGGATACCTCTGCAAGTACATTCCATTTGTCTGTCGGGACCGCGTGTCACAATATACATGAACTCCCTGTGAGTGGGTTCCATGTTGCCCATGTCGCTACGGCCACTAAGCGGCATGTTCTCAACATTACGACCTATGGACCCTTCAGCTGTTTCAACCGGACCATCTTCACCACACCCATCCAGGTGATCGGAATCCCCCCACATTTCTCCCTCAAATTCATCCCCACTCCTCAGATCGTCCTCCGGTATTTCATTAATATCTTCAAAGTCCGGGCAGGTTGCATCGTCTACTGGTGCCGGTCTGGGGTAAGGTGATACTGGAGGTAACGGTAAAGGCGCCACATTTACGGGTCTAGGTGGGGATGAAACTGAGTGTCTTGCTCTGCCTCGATGGGGTCTAGGTGGGGATGAAACTAAGTGTCTTCGTTGGGGTGCTGGTGGAGTGACATAATTGTAGGTTTCTGGGTCAGGTTCGATTAAAGGAACGAGGAGTCTGTATGTTTCTAGTTGTGTGGTATAATGTGGTGCCGCTGATCCAGAGCCAGAACTTCCAACCCCGGGCTCTACCGGAATTCTTCTGGAAAAAATTTCTATTATGTAACTCCCTTGGGACCTCAAATAATCGAACATGGATCTCCATGTATTCTCATCTACAAGTTGCAGAACAACCCATTTCCCGCTGGGGGGATTGCTATGTCGGGTTGCTAATTCTAGGTTCCACCTTCCTGGGTTGTAACCAGTGTGTGTGTAAACCATGGATTTCAGGTCCAAAAGTGAGATATCATCTGGAACCGGAAATGAATGTACTGCATCTTTGTTGTAATAAGCCTCGTGTGCATCCTTAAGCATCTTCCCACCATAGTGTAATGAAATAATGACCATGGTAAACAAACTACATTTTAGAAAATGGTAAACAATTATCAGGTTACTAAATGGTAAACAATTGTCAGGTTACTAAATAATAAACAATTGACAGGTTACTACTTTAGGGTTTCGGGTTTATGGTTTAGGGTTTAGGGTTTAGGGTGTAGGGTTTAGGGTGTAGGGTTTTGGGTTTTGGGTAGGGGTGTAAACGGAGCGGATTCGGAGCGGATAATGCTAATACCAAATCCGTATCCGCCTTTCAATGAACGGATACGGATACGGATAGTAAACGGATATCAAAATTTAAAACCATATCCGCCTTAAACGGATACGGATACAGAGTGGATAATTTACGGATACGGATTCGAATACGAATATAGAACGGATAATTGTTGGATATTGAGTTATATGAACTTTAAGATATAATTAATAATTAATAAAATTTAAATATAAAAATAAATAAATAATTGTAAGTTGATGGAGATATTAATGTTAGAAGATGAGAGAATATAAGATATTTATTTTATTAATAATGTGGTGTAGTGGTTTGTACCTTGGTTGCTTAGACTTTTACTTCACATGACATGGGTTCAAATCCCCTTGAAAGCAAAATAATTTAAAACCTCACATGATACGAATACGGATAAAGATACGGATAGTAAACGGATATCAAAATTTAAAACCATATCCGTATCCGTATCCGCATCTTCTATGGATAATTAATAATTATCCGTATCCGTATCCGCGATATCCGTATCCGTTTAAATCTGGATACGGATTATATGCGAATTCGGAGCGTATATCCGGCCGGATATCCGTGTCCGTTTACACCCCTAGTTTTGGGTGTAGGGTTTTGGGTTTTTTATTAATTAAATTTAATTTTTTTAATAATTAATTGAATTATTCTATAAAATTAAAATAAATAATAATAAAATAATAAAATATTACCTTAATGAGGATTTCGCTGAGCAGCCTCGGGGTATGTGCCCTTGGGAAGGGTTAAGGGCATTTTTATAGATTTTTTTCGGTAAAAAAAAAAGTACTAAGCCGGTCACAAAATGACCGACTTAGGGGGGGCGTAAGCCGGCCATTTTTGGCGAAAAGTTGAAAGTCGTTCATCGTTGTTTCTCCATGGGGCTTCGTAGACAACAGTGTCCGTCCGCCAGATGGCTTGAGGTTGATTGATGTAGCAAACGAGAAGGTATTAAAAGAAAGCCTGTCTTTGACCTATAGACGAACTTCCCCTACGTGTTTGATCTCATGAACACAAGGAGTCCGCTTACTGAGGGCTTGTGATTCGAGGTCACGAGACATACTACTACTTCTTTACTACCAACAGAAGCAAGAAAAGACAGGCTGCAAGCCGCGCGGTTAGACTGATAGAGGTATTAGCTGGCTCCTACTCCTACAGGATAAGGTTGGCATGTCGAAATGGAATTATCAAATTGGTTGGAATTTCACCGACGACGCTCCCCATCTCCACAGAAATAGTAAGCCAATACGTACACCGAAGGAAAGATTAGCAATATGTAGGGAAAGTTCTTCTCTTCGCACTAAACGCTGGGTCCTTACCTTAAATTCCAATACAACTGGGCATAAATAATAATTTGTATTAAAATATTAATAAAAAAGTCGGCATTTGTTGCTTTCAATATTAATACTAATCTAATATTTAAACTAATATTATATTGCATTTAATATTTAAATTAATATTATATTGTATTATATTTAATCTAATAATATATTATATTTAATCTAAATTTTTTATTTAATACTAATCTAATATTTAAAATAATATTATATTACATTTAATATTATATTATATTTAATCTAATATTTTATTTAATACTAATCTAATATTTAAAATAATATTATATTACATTTAATATTATATTATATTTAATCTAATATTTTATTTAATACTAATCTAATATTTAAAATAATATTATTTTACATTTAATAATTAAATTAATATAATTTTTTACTATATTTAAACTAATATTATATTACACTTAATCTAATATTTTATTTAATACTAATGTAATATTTAAAATAATATTATATTACATTTAATATTTAAAATAATACTATATTACATTTAATATTTAAACTAATACTATATTACATTTAATATTTAAACTAATACTATATTACATTTAATATTTAAACTAATACTATATTACATTTAATATTTAGACTAATACTATATTACATATAATCTAATATTTTATTTAATCTAATCTAATATTTAAATTAATATTATATTACATTTAACATTAACATTATATTATATTTAATATTTAAACTAATATCATATTATTTTTAATATAATATTTTATTTAATACTAATCTATATTTAAAATAATATTATATTACATTTAATATTTAACCTAATATTATATTACATTTAATATTTAAACTAATATTATATTACATTCAATATAATATTTTATTTAAAACTAATCTAATATTTAAATTAATATTACATTACATTTAACATTTAACCTAATATTATATTATATTTAATATAATATTTTATTTAATACTAATCTAATATTTAAAATAATATTATATTACATTTAATATTTAAATTAATATTATATTGTTTTATATTATATTTAATCTAACACATAAATTATTACTTTATTCATTCCCTCCAAACTCTATTCCAAATATGCAATCCAAACAATTTTTTCACTATTACGGATAGCTTGAGTTAGCACTGTTCTTAAACAGTAGCTATTCTAGTTATTCTAGAGTTCATCCAAACGTACCCTTAATATGTCTGAAGACCAAATTTTATCTTTCTGGAAACAAAATTACTATTTTGTTAGATAGGTTCAAAATTATTGTTTTTGCACAATTTAAAAACAAAGGAGAATAGCAACTTTTGTTTTTAAATCTATTGTTTTAAAATAATTTAATTTTAAAGATAAAAAAAATTCGGTTTTATTATAACAAAAATTATTGAGTTCAAATAAAAAAAAAACAGGAACAAAACAGAAAAAAAACAGCAAAAAAAAAAAATTCCGGACCGGACCATGCTAACCCGTGCCTGGGTCAACCAGTGGACCGGGCAAGTTTGGACCGGACCGGCCCGTTTTCAAAACCCTAGAATATTCTAATTTCTTAATTAATTTTGTGTTACTTATTGCTCTATGAGTCTTTAGATAATGTTAATAATTAGTAGAGATATAAAATATAATTTTTTAAAATAAAAACACTATGTAGATAGCTTTCGCTATAGCTACGCTATTAGCAATAGCTTTTTTTTAACCTTTCCGCAACGACACGATAATCGCTATTTAGAACCTTGGTAAAAAGAGATTTAAGGAAGTGATTTTAAGTTTTATAAAGGAGCAAATGTTTGATAAGATTAAGACTCCATGGAGTTTTAGGGAAGGTGTGCCGAATTGAGGTCAAGGTTTTTTTTACTGATATAGCATTGTTTCATCAATCATGTCAATTAGCTATTTTTCCAAGGAAGATTACTTTTTCATTTACATGGTTAGTCTTCTCCTAAACTTCTAGTATATGATACAGTAAATAAGGATACCTTGTTTTCATAATTTAATGTAGTTGAGGGACAACACGAACAATAGCCACTGTCACAAAAAGCCAAGGACAAGTAATTACTTAATAAGAAATATATGCACCATACTTCTGGGGAAAAATATTTACCTCCACTAAGCATCAAGGAAGAAAACTGAACACATCAATAATACTTCCTACTAAAATTTCAGAAACTAATATACGCAACATCTCATTCAGATTCTGATTAAGTGCTGCTCAGGTCTGGTCAAAGCAACAGACAAATATCCATCACATCATTTTGCATTTGCAAGCTCTAATTGAGCACCTTGATGTCAATAATATTAATTACCTGACGAGAGAACAACAATTATGTACCGCCAGCCAAGAGGTGGCATGTGGCTAGGATTTGTACGAACATCACCCAGAGATGCCTTCATTGTACACAGATTTCTGCGATTAATAAAGTATTAAAAAAGGTGAAAAAAATTAGGGCATACTCTCCTTATTGTGTACAATCAGTTCCAGACCGTTCATATCTGACAACAACATCTGTTGGTAATTCATGAGAATGTAGAGGTCATTTTTTGCCTGTCTTATACGAAGCAAATTCAATGAGCTATATTAAAAAAGGATTTGCAAGCTCTAAATCAATGGTGCATCAGGATATTTCATTTTATTTTAACAGCTGATCGAGCACGGTTATGGTTTTCTCTATCTCGATCTCTCTTAATATCTGTTTCTTGTTTTGTCTATCACACTTGTTTTAAATTAGTAATCTGATTCTAATTAGTAAACAATTTTAGTAATCTAAACCCGATTTTTTAGAACCTGTGTTATTCTTAATTAAAAGAGAGAAATAGCATAAAATAAAAATACCTGAACTCATATAGACAGCAAAGCAGAGGAGCAAAAATTGCAAGATTTTTCAGCTGGCTCTGAGATAGAAGTTCTGGAACGATTGAATGTATTTTATAGAACTAAATGGAATTCATTCTTATGGTTTTCAATGATGCAAGCTAATAAATTATTTAAATCTTTTATGCGTCTTTTTATTTATGCATTTGGATGATATTATCCTGGATACACTGACCCCAGGACTGCAGAGCAGATCTGAACTTGAGATACATGGTCGAGATCGATTACAGGAACTGGAGAAGGTTTGCGGCGGAGCGTTCAATTGACAATCACGGTCCTTCAGACGTAACAGCTGGGTAGATCTCGGCCGTTTGTTATTGCCTGTACTTCATTGAATTTTCAGTCAGGCATAAAACATAAAAAATAACTCCGTCTGTTATAAAAGAAAAGGACAAAACAAAATAACAAATAGAATTAAGAAGATCTGACCTGTGCATCTTGTTCAGCTTTGAGGACATTGTTATCAGTATCAGCTTCTGGGTCCCTACTACAGTTATTCATTTTCTTCTGGTCAAATCCTAAGATGTGTTAAAATTACATAACATAACTGCAAAAACAATAAAGGAATCTGACAAAAGACAAATTATGTGATGACTCCCTTGTTTAGTTGAAGATAATTATATATACCCACAAAAAAATATCAAAACTGGCACTACATATTATTAGAAATCACTACGAAAGAATAATGTCAAAACTCAAACCTCACTATTTGGTAACAAATGTCAAAACATACTCAAAGATCTGAGTACTTGGTCAGCACATCCGGTAGTATGCTTCTTATCCTTCAAGGGACACCTGGCAGCAAAATCAGTTGCATAAGCTTGACATGATCAAATTGCAATCAGCTCAAATTTAATGCAATCACAAAAAAATTGTTATATAATCATTGTAGGGCATGCATGCATATGCTGACCTTCTTTGATTTTCTGCAAGGCAGAAATAAGTCCTTTTTGCCTCTTGAGCTTGATAAACTGCAATCAATTGTTAAGGAGACACATTTAATTAGTCCGGATTTAGCAAGTATTTCAAACTCCATCCAAGAAAATACTAAACAACAAAGATACGTAATCATGGGGTAAAATAAAAGCATTATAAATGAGAGAGTAAAATTGATCAACAGATGCACAATGAAGTTTCAGATATTTCACAAAATTTACTCCCATGGCATTTTTGGGTCCTTGATGCACTAATTTTGTACCCTATTGCTCACATTATGAACCAGTACTTTATTGAATTTGCTGACACGCACATCCAAAGCTTGCTCAATTCCAAAATTAGGTGTCCTATGAGTCGACAACCTACAACCTCACTCTTTTCCTTTTCTTCCTTCCTATTCTTTATTTTCTCCTAATAACTTGTGGCTAAATTAAGCATTGATGTACCAGTGGTTTGTACATACAAGAATCCACTATCAACTCTTCCGTTCATTACTATTGTTTATGCTTCCCATATACTCTAAACATGCTAACACCAAGTAATTCTTTATTTCCGTACACAATTTATCATTATTAGTTGAATTCTTAAAGAACTAGAAACTTCCTTCTATTTAAAGGAAAAAGCAAAACACTAATTTCATTGACAAATAAGAAGCAAAGTAAAAAGGATGGAAGTAGATTACCTCTGTACAGCAGAAGAGAGACAAGATAACCAAGCATAGGTAGCAACGAACATAGCACCGAGCAGAGGGAAAAAAACCCAAATATTTTAGTTTTGAAATCGCAATTTTTAAAGATTAGTGAAAAAAATAACAAAGAGAGAGAGAGAAAGGGGGGAGAGAGAGGGTGAACCTTGAAATGTGAGAAGCGTTGACTGAACACACTGCTCCGTCTCTTGACTAGGTGAAGAAGCACCGAAGAGGAGGCAAGGGGGAATCCAATGTGGGAGGAGACAAAGGCGGAGAAAGGTGGAAGCCACTACATGAGGATAAAGCTAGAATTCACTTCAATTAAACATAAATCTGACCACCAACAAAAATACAAAATTTAATTACACATAAATCTAAATCCATTTCGCTCTGTCATTCTACTGTGCCTTGGAATGTGAAGCCTGGCAAATCGGTGATTGATTGTTTTGGAAAAGAAGAAGAGCAGAAGGCAGAAGTCTAGCATCCAAGCACTTAAAGGATGCCATTAATGATGCAAAGACCTAGTTATCATGACTAACGTAGGCTTTACTAGTTTATGTTTAGCCTTTTCTCTCATCCGTCAGTTTTTTATTATGTAGAAAATAAATGGTACTGTTATTTGGAGAAACTTTACACATACAAAGAGATCAGAGCTGACCGAGATATTCATCACAGATTCACATCGATATGTACACATGCAATTGATGCAATCTATAGCCTATAGGAAATCTAAGAACAAAAAGTGTGCTTTCTGATGAGAATATTACCTAGATCTATCTTTCTCCTCCTACCTTCAAATTCCAATTGAAGCATGCAAGAGTTTTTTTTTAATCAGTAAGAAGGTAGAGGGGTAATTAACCGAAGGAAAAGAGAAGCAACAAAAACCTGGAAATTAGAGCTTTGGTGTGAATGCAATGGTAGCTTTATGTGTAATCAACGGGGGAGACATATTTTAAATAGGAAAATCTAGCAAGATTGTGGACATTCAGTTACAAATCTAGGCTTCAATCTAAGATGTAGAACATCTAATTCAATCATGAACCCTTTGAAATACCCCAGATTGAAGTAAATAACAGCAAGAGGGAAGAGTTAGAAAGAAACACTTGGATAGACAGAACTGGAAGCTGGCTTCTCTCATATTGAAGCAAGTAAAGAAACGAAGAACTGGCGATTAATTAAATTTGGACACTGCAATTGGGGAAGTGACGGGACATGGCAAATAAATTACAACACACATCAATTTCATTTTCATTTTAGTTTCCCTTATTTTTTATACCTTCCCATGAAGTGAAGCAGCTGAAAATTAGAACGACGCATGCAATAGGAACGGAGGTTTCTGCAAAAGCGTTACATATTTGGGAACAATTAGGAAATCGGAAAGATTTGTGAAGGAAATTAATGCGTAAGAGAAGACAAAAGTCAGTGATATAGTAACCGATGGAGCTACAGAAATCTTACCGAATCTTACCGACCGAGTACAGCGGAGAACGGAAAGAGGAAAGAGGGAAGAGCGCCGATCTTTCTTTCTCTGAGCACAAGTTTACGCTCGAAGGGAAAGGGAGGGGCCCGCGGCAGTCTCCAACTCCAAGGAATGAAATGCGGGAGGAAACTTAAGAGGAGGGAATATTTGAGGTAATGAATTTTAACCGTTTAATCTGTTTTAAAATTCGTGCGGATTAGATCCACACTAATATTGAAAGGCCTCCTATGTTATAGGCAGGAGCCGGATTTAATTAAACTTTTCAACCAGACAGGTACCATTTAGAAAACTAAATTTTAGAATAAAAATTAGTACTCGATAATCCCCTAACGCTGAGGCTAATGTGATATAAAGATATATAATTGTACTTTTATTTCAGAATGATTTTCTAGCTATAGAAGTGTTGAATCTAAGTTCCAGTGGGTACAATATGTTTATTTTTTAAGAACCTTTTTGTTCCTCAAAATATTGTGATTTATTCGGAGTTTTAGACATACCTTTGATAGAGGATTTACATATAAAGAAATAGAAAATACCTCTTTCAAACCCTAGACATGATAATGTCTCGCGCTGAGAGAGAGAGAGAGGCAAGTTCAATACTAATAAGAGATATATATATATCTAACAAAAACATATGTTAAAATGCCCTTCTTTTATATAAAAGTAAATAAATACTCTCTTACTATTTTTGTATAAAATAAAAGTTATTTTTTTTATTTCTCTATTATTTCACTACAAGTGCAATAACAAATAAGAGAAGATGATTGATGCTTGCCTTGTGATATTAATTCTTCATACTAAAGTAATAATATCTGAGCCGCCCCATAAATGTGACATTGTGAATATATATATAGATGCTAACTTGTCGGCCGGACTCCATGATTTTAAACCTAACGCCAACCATTTATTAATAGATAAATGAGATAATGCAAAAGGCTCCCATGAAAAAAACAATGGCTACTTCATTTCATGTCCCAAGTTGGATAGGTTACAGCTTGATTTGCAAATTGCAATATATATATAACTATGACATGAAGTTGATTGGTGCCATGTCTTTGCTTGTTTTTAGTAAAGGTTTTTCAATATTTTAATTTTCATATTGTGTAGTTCTGTTTGGATCCAGACCCGCCTAATATTAATTGGATCTTGTTTGTTCTAAAGAGGAATAAGACATTTATTAACTCTGAACAATTCTTAAAACGGATCTTAAAAAATAGAGAATGCAATATATTAATGAGGAAGGATGACTTGATAATTATTTATTGTAATAATTTTGATAGTTTTCAAGAATTAAAGTTTAAATTTGAAATTCTAAATTAAGTTTAAGTCACTACAGCAGAAAGGGGCATCAGCGACCGGGTTTCCGGTCGCTGATAATACAGGCGCAGGTCGCTGAAAGTCAAATTTGGTCGCTGAAAGGCCGGTCGCTGTAAGCCTTGTCGCTGATACTCTTCTGATGACGTCACCGGTCGCTGATAATACGTCACCCGGTCGCTGTCGTTTTTTTCTGACGTCAGCAAAAACATTCTGCGACCAAATGTAACGGTCGCTGATACTTAAAACCGGTCGCTGATAATCGAAATAATCGCAGATACCCAAATTATCAGAGACAAATAATTACGGTCGCTGATACTCTTCTGTCAAGTTTTTTATATTTTATTATATTATTTAAATTTGCACCATTTAATAATTGATACGACACGTACCAATATACAACATAAACATCGATATATACAATAAATAAATACAAAACATCGATACATGCATACACATAATACAAGACATCGATACAATAGTAATTAAAATCCACAATTACACTCTTATGGAAAATTAAATCAATCATTCAACCAATTGAAAATTAATGGGTAATTTGGCTAATTTGGGCCGTCGGATAAAAGAATTCATATGCAATTGACTTCTCGAAAATAATTTTCGCCGGGCTCGACAGAGCGGTGCTTCGTAACCTCAGACAACGCTCGCAGGGGGCTGCCGCCTTTCTTCTTTTTCTCTTCCTCTTCTTCTAGCCTCATCATTTATACCTGGCTCTTCTCTGTATATTTGCGTGCATATCCTCATGCACTTCTCCTTCGCCTCCCCTTCAAACACACTACAACTCGAGTGACAGTCACAAGCTCCTCTTTATTGGTACAACCCTTCCTAAGCTTTCTATTTTACCCCAACCCAAGCATGAATCAAAATTAGTCTCGGTTAGCTTCAATTTCTTAATTGAACTCAAATTAATTTCAACTATATTATGTAATTAGCAAATTAAAGAAAGAAACTGAGATTTTATGCAGGGAATTACAAGTGCAATTTTAACCTCAAGACAGTTGCCACCAGACAAGTGCAAAAGAGGTCATACCAACTATTACAAAATATTAGCTGCATGTCTCAGACAAAGGATAATTAGTAAAAAAAATTACCAGAATTCTTTTATAGAAAGAAATATTTATTACTAAAAACTGAATTACAACACTGTCCATGCAAAATGTCAACATCTATAATCTTTTACCAGTAACCAGCACAAAGGAAAAACCAGAAACAACAAATCAGAAAAAGGCACACCCACAGCCAGTACACAGAAAGGCAACCGCACAGCCCCAATGTCACCGTCTCACCGAGAAAATCAACAACTCGCGTGAGACAATTTAATCTTCCCCAAATCGCAACATCATCTCACAAAAATCAAAATAAAGGGTGTGCTTTAATTACCCGAAAGAAGGAATCGCAAAGAGGCAAGGTAGGCCGGTTCCGTGACTCGTCTCGCCTCACTGCCGTCTAAGTCGAATCAGCAAGCAACCACAGAGGAGGGCTCCGCTAGGTACAGGCAAACACAAGCACAGAAAATCGAAACCCTAGGGTTCGGTTATCGCAAGCACAGGCAAACAGAAAAGAGCGAGAGAGAGATAGATTTTGCTCAGCGCATGCGCGAAGGAAGTAGAGAGAGAGAGCGGAGAGAAAGAGAGTAGGGCGGAGAGACAAATGAAAGAGAGAAAGAGAAGGGGTTATTGGATCTGGCTCGCGTGAGACAAATGAAGGAAGCAGAGAGAGAGAAACCCTACCGTATCGCGTCGAGAGTGGCGCGCGATATCGGGTTTTTTTTTTTCACCCAACACTTTCAGCGACCGGGAGAAACCGGTCGCTGATACGGTCGCTGAAAATATTGGTCGCCAAAACTATTTATTTTTTATTTTTTTTTGGAGAAATTTTTTTTCAGCGACCGGCGACTTCACTGGTCGCTGATTCCGGTCGCTGATACTATATTTTGCTGTAGTGAGTATCATGAGATTTGGTGTATTGTTAGAAATGTACTAATAGGCCAGAATATCATGGGCTAGGCCCGAATTTCTGTCTATTCTCATCTGATCTTAACTGATCTGATCAGATAAGGTTTTCTGTAGAGGCTCCAACGAAATGGTGCAAGTGAACAGGCTCAACGAACTGGTGCGATCTGTTATAAATATACAACAGCAGTTCGGTTTTTGGGTTCCAGATCTTATGTTCATTTTCTATTCAGAAAAACGAGAGAGAGAATAAGAGAGAAAAGACGGGGCTGTTAATTCGGTACTAGCATACCGAATTTCAGAAGTTTGTCAACCTATTCGTGTGGATACTGATAGAGGCGTGACTGCTGGGCTGTTGCGTGAATCCGACACGAGAAGGAAAGGAGAAGAAGGCTACTGCTAGACTAGACTTGACGTTTCCGCTGCACTGCGCGTCTAGTGGTAAATTCTTTATTAATCTTGGAATTAGTTTTATACATGGATTCTGGTTTTCGGGTAGTGAACAAATCATGAATTGACAGAATTGTTGCACTATTAACCTACCCGAAACCCTACAGTGGTATCAGAGCCACTTGTGTAGAATTAATTCTGGATTATTGATTGTTAATTAGATTAACGTCTGAATTGAATCAATTGGATTGATTAAATTATACGAATTAATATGGTGGTTTTTCTGTGGGTTATGGAATTAATAAATAATCATATCAATTGGATTGTTCTGACAGAATTGAATCAATTGGATTGGTTCGAATTTTTGGTTAATTGGATTTAATCCGAAAATACTGTTTTATGGAAACTGAATCAATTAGATTGGTTCTGTTATATGATTATTTTATGAAATCTGAAGAAGAATTGTTTCACGTATTATAGTATTACTGAAAAAATTTCTTCAAGGGGCAAGCCCCCTGAGACCCCTGTAAGGGGGCCCGCCCCCCTCTAACCCCTGTAAGGGGGACCGCCGCAGTTATTAAAAGGGCAAGTAACCCCTTTCGTATCGTCTTATACATGAGCCCATATTTAGAATTGGATTCTATCTAACTTTGTTTTGCAGTTACGGAATATGTGAATAGTATGATCCCGTTGCCTTGTGTGATATGTTGTAATGAATGCATGAATGATGTGTGTAATTGCGGCCTATGGTGCCCCATGAATTAATTTAATTTATAATTAAAAGTGACTTGCATGTCACTTATTGTGTATCATTTATGCGGTCTGCGAGCCGTTATTCTTAGGACATGATTGTATTTTCTTTATTGCTACTAGAGTAGTTATATGGTTAGTATAAAGAAGATTACATGAAGGATGGATGGTGGCTATTGTCAAGTGGAATCTTACAATGAAGAATATCATGCCATGGATCATACTATTCCACTTATATATTGGGCTCATGTTATTTAATTTAATTGTTTATTTGCATGTATTTAAAATAAACAACAAAGTCCCTTAAAGAAAAATTAAGTTTTCATGCCTTTCCAAAATCTCTAACCTATCAAGGTTTCGATCGCTAATTGATGGGCTTGCCAAAGCAAGGTGTCGTTAGTTATCTTAATGAGGTAGGATATGAGTGTTGGACACTTATATTTAGAGGATTGGTTTCACTTAACTAGGCTATCAAAACGTCTTTGGGCCTTGAGGCATAGGTTTGAGGAGTCGGAACATGGGATGTACCTCGAACAAATCAAGAGTTATATTAGATATAATTAGCATTAGTATGCTTACCTAAATAACTAAATTCAAGCAGTGATGCCAAAGCTCACTTGGATTTAGTGAAATATGGATCTTGATCCGCTATGTGGTTTTATAGGGGACATCGGTTTTTAAAACACATAGTGGGATTCAACTTTTATTTAAAGGTTTTTCTAAAAACATAAACTTTAAGTCTGAATTTCTGCATATTTGTTTTGTTGTAGATAATGGCAAATACATCTATTTTTACATTGTGATCTGCTATTGAAAAAGAAAGTGCAAAACTCACTGGTCCAAACTTTTTGGACTGGTATAGAAACTTACGCATTATCCTCAAACAAGAGAAAAGGAATACGTTCTAGAGAAACCCCTTCCTGAAAAACCAAAAGCTAATGACAAAGGTGAAATTTCTGCTGAGGATCAACAGAAATATGATAAGCATGTGAATGATGATCTTGATGTCACTTGTCTCATGCTCACGATAATGAATTCTGAGCTTCAAAAGCAGCTTGAGAAATTAAGTGCTTATGACATAATTGTGCAGCTTCATGAACTTTTTCAAGTTCAAGCTCACACTGAGAGATATGAGACATCCAAGGCATTGTATCAATGCAAATTGGCAGAAGGAAGCCCGGTTAGTCCTCATTGTATCACATTGAGAATCTGAACCGATTGGGCTATCCCCTCAGTAAAGAGTTGTCTACTGACATTATTCTCCAGTCCTTACCTCCAAGTTACCATCAATTCATTCTGAATTTTAACATGAATGGGCTGGAGAAGTCAATGACAGAAATGCATGGGATGCTAAAGACAGCTGAGCAAAACTTGAGGAAACCTAATGATGTCTTGTTGGTTAAGAAGGAAACGAACTTCAAAAAGAAAGGCAAAGGAAAGGCCAAAGGCAAAGGCAAAGGAAAAGGCAAAGGCAAAGTTCAAGTTGGGAACTCGAACAAAGGAAAGTCTGTAGCCAGTGCCGCCGAGTCACAATGTTTCTATTGCAATGAGATAGGTCATTGGAAGAGAGACTGCAAGAAGTTCAAAGAAGATCAAAAGAAGGGAAGTGGGACTTCCGCTTCAGGTATATTTGTTATAGAAATTAACATTTCTACTTATCAAACTGATTCATGGGTATTAGATACCGGTTCAGGAGCTCATATTTGTTCAAATATGCAGGTGCTCGCAAAGAGTAGAATGTTGAATAAAGGAGAGGTACAGCTACGTGTCGGCAATGGAGCACGGGTTGCTGCTTTGGCCATAGGCATTGTATCATTAGCTCTACCTTCCGGGATGATCTTAGAATTAAATAATTGTTATTATGTACCTGCCATAAGTAGAAACATTATCTCTATTTCGTGTTTAGATATGTTTGGATTTGAATTTAAATTTAAGAACAATGGTTGTTGCTTTTATTTGAATGATATATATTATGGCAAAGCTTCATTACATAATGGACTTTATATTCTAGATCTTGATGTTCCTGTTTATAACATACAAACCAAAAGACTCAAGTCAAATGATTTGAATCCCACTATTTTATGGCATTGTTGTTTAGGACACATAAGTGAGAAACGCATAAAGAAGCTTCATAAGGATGGACTTCTAGATTCATTTGATTTGGAATCACTTGAAACATGCGAAGCTTGTTTATTGGGAAAAATGACTAAATCACCTTTCACTCGGATTAATGAAAGAGCGAATGACCTATTGGGACTTATACATTCTGATGTATGTTGACCATTTAGTTCAGTTGCAAGAGGTGGTTTTCAGTACTTCATCATATTTACTGATGATTTTAGTAGATTTGGTTATGTCTATTTAATGAGGCATAAATCTGAAACATTTGACAAGTTCAAGAAATTTCAGGATGAAGTACAAAATCAACTTGGCAAGATAATTAAGGCTTTTTGATTAGATCGAGGAAGTGAATATTTGAGTTAGGAATTTGATGATCATCTAAAGCAATTTGGAATTGTTTCACAACTTACTCTGCCTATAACACCACAATAGAATGGTGTGTCTGAATGGAGGAATTAAACATTGTTGGACATAGTTCGTTCGATGATGATTCAAGCTGATTTTCCATTGTCATTTTGGGGTTATGCTCTAAAGACGGTAGCTTTCACACTGAACAGGGTTCCATCAAAGGTGGTTGAAAAGACACCATATGAGATATGGACTGAAAAACGTCCTAGTTTGTCTTTTCTCAAGATTTTGGGATGTAAAGCCATTGATATCTGATAAGCTCACACCTAAGTCAGATAAATGTTTCTTTGATGGATATCCAAAACAATCCAAATGATATTACTTCTATAATAGGGCCGAGAATTGTTTGTTGCTCGAAATGGTGTCTTTTTGGAGAAAGAGTTTTTCTCCAAAGGAGTTAGTGGGAGTAATGTGCATCTCGAAGAAATTCGAGAAACACAAGAAAATACTCCTATAGCTCAAGAGGATCCGCAAGATGTTGAGGAACCTACATAAGAGACACTAGCGCTACGGAGGTCGGATAGGGTCGTCGCATTCCTCAGAGGTACTTGTTCCTTGTGACGGAACAACGTGACATATTGTTGTTAGACAATGATGAGCCTATGATGTTTCGTGAAGCGATGATGAGCCCAGACTCCGATAAGTGACTTGAAGCCATCAAATCTGAATTGTAATTCATGGATGACAATCAAGTTTGAAACTTGATTGATTTACCTAATGGCGTAAAAACCATTGAGTGTAAATGGTTCTTTAAAAAGAAATTTGACATGGATGGGAATGTTTACATTCACAAAGCATGATTGGTGGCAAAATGTTTCAAGTAAATTCATGGTATAGACTATGATGAAATTTTTTCACCAGTTGCAATGCTCAAGTCAATTCGGATAATCCTAGCAATTGCTGCACATTTTGATTATGAAATTTGGCAAATGAATGTCAAAACTGCTTTTCTCAATGGAAACTTGAACGAGGATGTGTACATGACACAACTCGAAAGTTTTGTCGATCCAGATAATGCTAGAAAGGTATGCAAGTTTCAAAAATATATTTATGAATTAAAACAAGCATATCGGAGTTAGAATATTTGTTTTAATGAAGTAGTCAAAAACTTTGGTTTCATCAAGAATGAAGAAGAACATTGCATTTACAAAAAGACTAATGGGAGCGCACTTGTTTTTCTTGTTTTATATGTGGATGACATTCTGTTGATTGGAAATGACATTCGGTTACTTGAATCAGTTAAAACTTCGCTGAAAAATAGTTTTTCAATGAAATATTTAGATGAAGTGACTTACATATTAGGAATAAGGTGTTGGGATTTCATGTGTATGCCTATGTGGTGAGAATTTAAAATTTTCCTATCACCACTTGGCTCAATACACAAAGGATCTTATTTTACGACAAAAGCGAACAAGATTTTCTTCAACAAACTAAAGTGTACTAAATTAATATAAATTAATCTCATCTAATTTATTGCAAGAGAAAAAAGGATAAAACATTTACCTAAAGAGATTGTCAAATCTCTTGATGGAGAGAAGCCGGTTTCCTTCTAGATCTCGTGTTCTTCTCGAAATCGCCTCTTGGTTCACCTTGAACCTAAACAACGAACTTGCACACCTCTTAGATAGATGGATGTGAAGTTCAAGGCTTAGATCCAACCACCTAATGATCTTCAAATCAACAAGCTATTTGATTTCTTGGTGGCTAAACCTAACAAGAAGAGATGAGAGAAAAATGTGTAATTTTCGGCCAAGTATTGAACACCTTCTTAGTGTTTTTGCCTTGAGAAAAATTGGGCTGCTAAAGAGGAATTTCGGCCAAGGAAGAAGAGCAGAATTTTTCTCCCATATTTCCTTAATTACACCCATTAAAATAGGCAAGGGGTTAGGGCTATCATTTGTGTAAAGTTTGAACTATTTACACAATTGCCACTAGCCTTATTTAGCCATTTTATCATCTCTAATCTCATCTTGTGATTGGTTTAATAAATTAATTTATGAACAAATAATATTAATCATATTATTCAATTATGCAATATTCTTATTATTCTTATAATGCATTCAAACATTATACCAAATAATATTTACATAACTTCACAAATTTATTTATGATCTAAGCATGTCATATTATGACATTTTATTTTAGTATTTCATCTCATGTATTTTATCTAATACATCATTATGAAATATAAAATACTTGTTGTTTCTCTTCAGTTGGTGTGACCGTACAGAGGATCTATGTCATCTTGGCAATAATATAAAACTTTATATTATTGACTATAAGAGGTTCTATCATTACATTATAGTTATCCAAACGACATAGTAATCATTTACTCAATCCACTAATTTCGTGTCTATCCTTGTCACATGATATTATGAATAATATGCAAAATAGGATCGTGTCATTCTTGCATTATATTCTTTTCTTGGTCTCTCAAGTGAATTATAATTATAACTACATCAGTTATATTGCATGCGATATAATTTCACTTTACCAAGGGGCCCAGTAATATCATAACTCAAATTGAGGGACAATGATAATATTAACATATAGATTTCTCCCGCACAAGTTGTACACAACGAACTACTATTTTATTTCTATCATAAGATAGTATTTAAATAGCAATCACATTATATACTTCTCATGTGAAAAACCTACACATCTCATATCTAAGATTCCAAAGACACAATGAAAACATTAATGACACAAAACACAATCCATATAATGTTCCATTCATTTAGGTCATGTTCAATATATAAAATACATATTTATATATTCATGTTATTAAATGATAATGCTTTATCAACATTTATAGAACTTCAATGTACTTTAATCAACATGACAATCTTTCTCGGTAATTAATGTTCCTCCTTAATTACCACGATTGTGAACATATTTAGTGATTAAATGTTTCTCATCTTTGGAGTTCTATGGTTCAAGACCAAGAGCATCTTCTTGAACACTTCCAAAGATATAACATATAAATCTCAAGGAACATGAATAATAATATTCATCATGAACAACATATAAATTATTATTAAAAAGATAACTTTCAAAACACACATCCTTCAGTCTCCCACTTGTTTTTAAAGTTTCTCATATACATAATATATGCATAAACTCTAAAACTAGAATTCCCTTTTAGTCTTCATGCCACTCTCCATGATCTTGTAGACCCATGGACTCGAAATGAATTTCGCTTTTGGCTTGTGATAAGGGCTTAGTGAAGGGATCAGCTGTGTTGCTGTTGGTGTCAACCCATAACAATGAAATTTTGCCTTCTTCAATAAAATCACGAGTTACAAAGTATTTTCTATCCATGTACTTTGTCTTGTGATGTGACTTCGGCTCCTTAATTTGCGAAATAGATGCACTGTTATCGCAAAATAGCTCCAAGGGACCTTCGCTGGATGAAACGACGCCTAGTTCCTCAAGGAACTTCTTTATCCAGACTCCCTCTTTGCTTGCCTCTGCGGCCGCCATGACTTCTGCTGCGGTGGTTGAGTCAGCTGTAGTTGATTGCTTCCAACTACGCCAACTCACAGCTCCACCATTCAGAAGAAAGACGTACCCAGATTGAGATCTTCTGTCATCCGGGTCTGTCATAAAACTAGCATCAGTGTAACCTTTTACAATGAGCTCTCTTTGACCACCATAGACAAGAAACTTGTTCTTGGTCCTTTTCAAGTACCTAAGAATATTCTTGACCGCAGTCCAATGATCAGGACCAGGTGAAGCTTGATGACGACTTGTCATGCTCAGAGCATACGCGACATCGGGTCTTGTGCTAGTCATAGCATACATGATGGAACCTATAGCTGAAGCATAGGGAACATTCTTCATGTATTCAATGTCTTTGCGTGTTGTGGCACACTGCGACTTGCTAAGATGCACAGACATACTCATTGGTACATTTCCTTTCTTGGACTTTTCCATTTGGAACCTTTCCAAGATTTTGTCAATATATACATTTTGACTTAAACCAATGAGCTTACGAGACCTATCTCTATATATCTTAATCCCTAAGATATATTGAGCCTCGCCCATGTCTTTCATTGAAAAAATCGTTTTCAATGAGTTCTTTGTTTGCTCCATCAAAGATTTTTCATTACCTATCAGCAATATGTCATCGACATATAAGACCAAGAACATAATGTGGCTCCCACTAACTTTCTTGTATACACAAGGTTCTTCTTTACTTTGAATGAATCCAAGGGTTTTAACCTCTTCATCAAAGCGCTTGTTCCAACTCCTTGATGCTTGCTTCAAGCCATAAATGGCTCTCTGAAGTTTGCACACTTTGCTACTATTTTTCGGATCTTCAAAACCTTGAGGTTGTACCATGTACACTTCCTCATCCAATTTTCCATTTAGGAAAGCTGTTTTGACATCCAACTGCCATATTTCATAATCATGAAATGCAGCAATAGCTAGCATTATCCGAATAGATTTAAACATGGCAACTGGTGAAAAAGTTTCATCATAGTCAATTCCTTGAATTTGAGTAAAACCTTTTGCTACAAGTCTTGCCTTGTACGTTGTCAAGTTACCATTCATGTCCATCTTCCTTTTGAAAATCCATTTGTTTCGAATGGCTTTCGATCCTTCAGGAAGATCTACCAAGTTCCATACTTGGTTGTCATACATGGATTGTATTTCGGATCCCATGGCTTCTTGCCATGCTTTGGAGTCTTTTCTTTCCATTGCTTCTTCGTAGGTCAAAGGGTCGTCGGTATCCATTACCAAGACTTCATGAAGACCCATATATAATTCGGGTCTTCTCCTTTCCCTTGTTGACCTTCTAAGCTCTCTATGTTCTTGTGACTCATCTTGAGTTAAACGAACACTCAGTGGGGAAGTCTGAGTACTCCCACTGATTAAAGGAGCTTCGTGTGGTATTTCATGATCATCTTGAATGTCTTCATTCATCTCATGATCATTCATTAGTAGATCATCTTGAGTTTCCTCAAGTGTCACTCTACTCCCACTGCTTTTGATTCTTTCGAGAAACTCCTCTAAGAATGTTGCACCCTTTTTAACGAATATAGTATTCGTTGACTTGTGCCAAAAGCTATACCCTTTGGTTTCTCTTGGGTATCCAATAAAGAAGCACTTATCCGCTTTGGGTTCAAGTTTTGTTGACATCATACGTTTTACGTATGCCTCACAACCCCAAACTTTGAGAAAAGATATATTGGGTGGTTTGCCCATCCATAACTCATGTGGTGTTTTCTCAACGGATTTTGATGGAACAATGTTTAGTGTGTGAGCTGCAGTTTGGAGTGCATGACCCCAAAAATATAAAGGTAGCTCTGTTTGACACATCATTGAACGAACCATATCAAGTAAGGTTCGATTTCTCCTCTCGGAAACACCATTCCACTGTGGTGTCCCGGGTGGAGTGAGTTGTGGTATGATGCCACACTCTTTCAAGTATGTGTTAAACTCATTACTCAAGTATTCTCCTCCACGATCAGTTCGTAGAGCTTTGATTCTCTTGTCAAGTTGGTTCTCTACTTCATTCTTATATTCTTTGAATTTCTCAAAGGTTTCACTCTTGTTCTTCATAAGATACACATAGCCATATCGACTGTGATCATCTATGAAGGTAATGAAGTACCTATAACCATCTCTTGCACTAGTACTCATTGGACCACATACATCAGAATGTATTAATTCCAATAAGCCAATTAATCTCTCACCTTTCTTCTTGAATGGTGATTTAGTCATCTTTCCAGTTAAACAAGATTCACATGTTCCAATTGCTTCACCATCAAGCAAATCTAGAAGATTTGCTTGTTGCAATTTCTTTATGCGTTTCTCATTTATGTGACCAAGGCGATAGTGCCACAAGAGTGTCTCATTCGTTTGAGACATCTTGAGTCTCTTGTTACTGATATTCAACATATGTTTATCTTCATTTAAATCAAGCAAATATAATCCATTTGAAATGAAAGCATTTGCATAAAATAAACCGTTCTTCTCAATAACCATATGAGAGTTATTTATTACAAAACAAAAACCTTCTGCATCCAAGCATGACACAGATATAATGTTTCGAAATACTGAAGGAACATGATAAACATCCTTTAAACTTAAACAAAAACCACTAGATAAATGAAGATCAAGGGTGCCCACAGTGATTGCAGAAACACTTGCACCATTGCCGACCTTCAATACTACCTCTCCTTTCGAGAGAGGTCTCTTATCCCTTAGTGCCTGCACATTAGAAACTAAGTGAGCACATGATCCGGTATCTATTACCCAATCTTGGATAGTTGTGGCTAAATTTAAATTTAGTTCAATAACAAGTATACATTTAGGGCGCTTGCGTTCAACCTTGCCTTCATCCAAGTCATGCTTGTACTTGGGGCAATTCATTTTGAAATGTCCTTTCTCATGGCAATGGAAGCACTCCGTGTTGGAGTTAGGACCATTTCCTTTCTTGCTTCCCTTGGAGGTGCTCGCATGAGCCCCTCCACTCTTGCCCTTGAGTGAGGAATGCGCCTTACTTGTCTTGCCTTTATTCTTGGTAATCTTCTTGCTATTTGACGCGATGGACAAGACAGATTTCTCCTTTGTCTTTCCCATGTCAACCTCAGTTGTCTTGAGGGCATTAGCAAGGGGTTGTTTTTCGACCATAGAACGCAGAATATTAGGAAGTGAAGACATAACTACAAAAATTCATTTTAGGGTATTAGTGTTCATGAATTTATAAAATTTGTACTAACAAAAATTAAGGTTTGTCCGTTTTGTTAGTCACACAAGACCCTTTTTCAAATAAATAGACTCATCTAAAATATTTGTCCAAGGTAAGTATCATTTACTAATCATAACCTTTAAGTAAAACTTAACTTTATGACTCTTGTCGTTTACATTAAGAAAGAATGATTCAATTTCTTAATAAAACTCTCTTTCCCAGAACCCAAGCCTAGATCTTGGTGATTTGTTATAAGAAAACTCATTTTATTGGTCAACAAGCATGAACAAGTTATTTCCACATAATGAGCGAGAAGATGTGCCTCACACAACTCCCACTCACTTATGGCCTAATAACGAATTCATGTGAGTTCCACGATTTCTAGTAATTTAGATCACACTCATGCTTATTCCTAATTACTAGCTTAAAGTGGATAAAATGAGAAGGAAATATATTCTTAAATTTTTCATGGACATATCAAATATATGATGACTTTAATAATTTTGGTAGGTCATGTATTCATACAACAATACCTATCTTAACCATTTAAGCAATCTCATATATTCATAAGCTTCGTGGGTTGTATGGCTCCCGCTTGCATTCTTGTAGCTCTATCAATCACCTTTATGAAAGATATAATTCTAAACTACAAGCACCCACCCAATTCTCATTCTATTTTTAGATCTATTCTAAAATAAAATAAAACGAAAATTACATTTAGAATTTCCCAATCCTAAATCCCATGTGGCATGCAAGCCATGAATGAATAAATACATAAATGGCAACTTAACAACTTTGCCATAATTTAATTACTCTAATTAATTTTCAATGGCACCTTAGGCCGCATTACAAACATTCATTCACATCATTTACAACACACAAGGCATTGATAATCTTGAGCCATACTAACCCACAATCCTCTTGCAAAGCAAAATTAGTACACATGTGCAATCTTGTCGCACTATTTAATCTTATTTAGTTAATCCTATATCTCTCAATTTCTTAATTCATCTAAATCATTTTAAACCCTAAAAATGATTGTAGTTGAATAAACATTTATTTATTAAATGTCATTCTTTGTCAATTAAATGTCATTAATGTCATTTATTGTCAATTAATTATCATTAATGTCATTAATTCATTCTTAATTGCCATTATGGCTAATTAAGACCTTTAATGTCATTAATTCATAATTAATTATTTCTTAATCTGTCCTAAATTTGAATGAGATCTAATATTACAGATTTTTCAAAATAACCCTTGTGAAAAAATTAATATTTCAAGATGATAAGACCGAAAATCATAAAATTTCCAGTTTCGGTCTGCTGCGCACTTGTCAGTATTTTCTGTGCTAAAAATTATATTTTTCGAATTAAAATTCAAGCCATATATTTCTGAAAACTAGACTTAAGCACCTTTCTGGAAATATAAGGAATACAAAAAATTGTTTACTAGTTTGTGAGAAAATTACATTTCAATCTCGGATTCCTATTCTGGAAAACAGATTGTAGTTGTCTCTGTAATTTATTAATTTCAGAAAAATCCGTAATATTTTTGTATTGCACAATTTAGTTTTCTGGAAACTAGATTTCATTATATTTCTAATGATATTTTGCATACAAAAATCCATTCATCCAAACTCTAGATATTCAATTTTGAATCTTAACAAAAACAGAAAACTGGAAACAGAAAAATCCAGCGCTGTACCCGTTTTGTTATTTTTGTTTACCTTAATAAAACAATCTAAACTCTCTGTTTTATTTTAGAATCTTCATCCTGACATCATAAACTAATGTAGGAATTTTTAGATTCACAAAAATCGTGAGCCAAAATTACCAAAATAATTTAATGCCTTAAGAACCAAAATTTGACAGATTTATGAACTAGAAACTTGAGAGATAGTTAACTAAATATTTGTGCAATTAACTTAGCACTAATTAAATATTCTAATTGTCACAAAATCAAGCCTTAGCTCTGATACCACTGTTGGGATTTCATGTGTATGCCTATGTGGTGAGAATTTAAAATTTTCCTATCACCACTTGGCTCAATACACAAAGGATCTTATTTTACGACAAAAGCGAACAAGATTTTCTTCAACAAACTAAAGTGTACTAAATTAATATAAATTAATCTCATCTAATTTATTGCAAGAGAAAAAGGATAAAACCTTTACCTAAAGAGATTGTCAAATCTCTTGATGGAGAGAAGCCGGTTTCCTTCTAGATCTCGTGTTCTTCTCGAAATCGCCTCTTGGTTCACCTTGAACCTAAACAACGAACTTGCACACCTCTTAGATAGATGGATGTGAAGTTCAAGGCTTAGATCCAACCACCTAATGATCTTCAAATCAACAAGCTATTTGATTTCTTGGTGGCTAAACCTAACAAGAAGAGATGAGAGAAAAATGTGTAATTTTCGGCCAAGTATTGAACACCTTCTTAGTGTTTTTGCCTTGAGAAAAATTGGGCTGCTAAAGAGGAATTTCGGCCAAGGAAGAAGAGCAGAATTTTTCTCCCATATTTCCTTAATTACACCCATTAAAATAGGCAAGGGGTTAGGGCTATCATTTGTGTAAAGTTTGAACTATTTACACAATTGCCACTAGCCTTATTTAGCCATTTTATCATCTCTAATCTCATCTTGTGATTGGTTTAATAAATTAATTTATGAACAAATAATATTAATCATATTATTCAATTATGCAATATTCTTATTATTCTTATAATGCATTCAAACATTATACCAAATAATATTTACATAACTTCACAAATTTATTTATGATCTAAGCATGTCATATTATGACATTTTATTTTAGTATTTCATCTCATGTATTTTATCTAATACATCATTATGAAATATAAAATACTTGTTGTTTCTCTTCAGTTGGTGTGACCGTACAGAGGATCTATGTCATCTTGGCAATAATATAAAACTTTATATTATTGACTATAAGAGGTTCTATCATTACATTATAGTTATCCAAACGACATAGTAATCATTTACTCAATCCACTAATTTCGTGTCTATCCTTGTCACATGATATTATGAATAATATGCAAAATAGGATCGTGTCATTCTTGCATTATATTCTTTTCTTGGTCTCTCAAGTGAATTATAATTATAACTACATCAGTTATATTACATGCGATATAATTTTACTTTACCAAGGGGCCCAGTAATATCATAACTCAAATTGAGGGACAGTGATAATATTAACATCTAGATTTCTCCCGCACAAGTTGTACACAACGAACTACTATTTTATTCCTATCATAAGATAGTATTTAAATAACAATCACATTATATATTTCTCATGTGAAAAACCTACACATCTCATATGTAAGATTCCAAAGACACAATGAAAACATTAATGACACAAAACACAATCCATATAATGTTCCATTCATTTAGGTCATGTTCAATATATAAACTACATATTTATATATTCTTTTAATTAAATGATAATGCTTTATCAACAAATAGAACTTCAATGTACTTTAATCGACATGACAATCTTTCTCGGTAATTAATATTTCTCCTTAATTACCACGATTGCTAACATATTAGTGATTAAATGTTTCTCATCTTAGGAGTTCTATGGTTCAAGACCAAGAGCATCTTCTTGAACACTTTCAAAGATATAACATATAAATCTCAAGGAACATGAATAATAATATTCATCATGAACAACATATAAATTATTATTAAAAAGATAACTTTCAAAACACACATCCTTCATAAGGATCTACAGGAATAGATCAAAAAGGCTAATTGGATTGAGCCAAAATACGTACATTGACAAGGTGTTGAAAAGATTCAACATGCAGGATTCAAAGAGAGGTTCCTTACCTATGTCAAGTGGCATAAGTCTTTGCAAAAATCAGTGTCCTTCGACACAAGTTGAGCGAGACCGCATGAGTAAGATTCCATATGCCTCGGCAATTGGATCTATCATGTATGCTATGATTTGTACACGTCCCGATGTTTCGTATGCTCTAAGTGTCACTAGTAGATACCAATCAGATCCAGGTGAGAGTCACTGGATAGCAGTAAAGAATATCCTTAAGTACTTGAGAAAGACTAAGGATGTGTTTCTTGTTTATGGAGGTGAGGAAGAGCTTGTTGTAAATGGTTACACGGATGCAAGCTTCCAAACTGACAAAGATGATTCTATATCACAATCTGGATTTGTGTTTTACCTTAATGGAGGAGCTGTGAGATGGAAGAGTTCTAAGCAAGAGACAGTTGCCGATTCTACCACAGAAGCTGAATATATTGCTGCTTCGGAAGCAGCAAAAGAAGCTGTTTGGATAAGGAAGTTCATTACTGAACTTGGTGTGATTAAAAGTATTGAAAATCCAGTGGATCTCTATTGTGACAATAATGGAGCAATCGCACAGGCTAAGGAGCCAAGGTCACACCAAAAGTCCAAACACATACTTCGACGTTTTCACCTTATTCGAGAGATTGTGAATAGAGGTGATGTGAAAATATGCAAGATAGGAACGGATGCAAATGTAGCAGATCCGTTGACTAAAAATCTTCCGCAAGTTAAGCATGATATACATACTAGAGCTATAGGTATTAGATACATGAGTGATTGGCTCTAGTGATTGCTACAGAGGTTGATTATTTAGATGTTTGTTTGTATGTTTATGTTTTATGAATAATATGTTGTAATGTTCCTTGAATAAATTATTGCTTATTATTTATCATCAATTCGATGAATTGGATCGTAAAACTTTATAATAGGATGCAATATTATTCTAAATAGTCCCTAGTCTTTTATTATTAGTCGGAACACTAATAATTATATGGACTAGTATGTGGATTGATTGTTGATGATCATATTTTACGGATCATCGATATAAAAATATCCAATGCAATCACATGGATACATGTTTTGATAAACATGGTATTGGACAGACCCGCTATAAAATACTGTATGGATTAGTATGTGTCATCAGTTTATTTTATACAATAATTTTTGTTGAATCCTTTGACCTGAGATCATCATTGATTAATTCAATGAGAATTATATACTTTGATTCTATCAAACGTTAGCCCTAACCAGGTAACTATAAAGATTGTAATTGGGTATACTATGAATCATGTGGAGAAATATGAATGGTCAAGATGGAATTTATCCCTCTCATATAATGAGAGCATGATATCTCTGGGCCCCTCTAGAAAGATAGATTGAAAAATGCATGGCCGTGCTATATGGTTGATAGTCAACCATATGAAAGTCAATCTAACTTTGGTATGAGAAATCAAAGATTGTACTACACAAAGTTGACACATATCCTGCTTTGAGTACAATCAAGATGTCAAGTGATAAAAGGATTAACATAAGAAGTTGTGAGGTACTTGTCGGATATTGACATTCATGTAATTTGGGTAGTCATAATGCCCTGCTAGGGACCGCTTATGATTTGTGAACTGAAAAAGGATTTTCAGCTCACTGCCAACATTATATGAACCTATTGGGTCACACACAAGAACAAGGTTGAAAACAAGTTCAAAATATTTGGCTTTAGTACAAGTGGGAGACTGTTAGAAATGTACTAATAGGCCAGAATATCATGGGCCATATTAATAATTAATATGGATCAGGTCTTAATGGGCTAGGCCCGAATTTCTGTCTATTCTCATCTGATCTGATCTGATCAGATCAGATAAGGTTTTCTGTAGAGGCTCCAACGAAATGGTGCAAGTGAACAGGCTCAACGAACTGGTGCGATCTGTTATAAATATACAACAGCAGTTCGGTTTTTGGGTTCCAGATCTTATGTTCATTTTCTATTCAGAAAAACGAGAGAGAGAATAAGAGAGAAAAGACGGGGCTGTTAATTCGGTACTAGCATACCGAATTTCAGAAGTTTGTCAACCTGTTCGTGTGGATACTGATAGAGGCGTGACTGCTGGGCTGTTGCGTGAATCCGACACGAGAAGGAAAGGAGAAGAAGGCTACTGCTAGACTAGACTTGACGTTTCCGCTGCACTGCGCGTCTAGTGGTAAATTCTTTATTAATCTTGGAATTAGTTTTATACATGAAATCTGATTTTCGGGTAGTGAACAAATCATGAATTGACAGAATTGTTGCACTATTAACCTACCCGAAACCCTACATGTTTCATCCTATATAAAATGACAAAAAGTTTCAGCAATAAAAAATTAACGATCCTTGATGTATTACCAGTTTGATAAATTAAATTCTAAAAAATATTTTTAAGTTATTTATATGTCCGATGAGATACTTATAGATATATTTTTTATTTTCAACCTTGTTTAATTTGATGTAAAAAATAATTGTCATGATTGTCAAAAGTCATGGTCAATATATAATTCCTGTCGATCATTAATTTCTGAACAAAAATAATGACATTTATGGCCAGGCTAATTAATTAAAATGAGTTATGCCTAGTGTATTGAAAAGGGGCCGGGTCGGGTCGGTCCGGTCCAAACCCGCCCGGTCCCCGGGTTGACTCGGGCACGGGTTAGCCCGGGTCAACGGGTTGAGTCGGGTAGGGGGGGTCGGGTTGGGGTCTGACTCGGCCGATCCTAACCCGGTCTAAACCCGGCGGGTTAGGTCGGGGCGGGTTAGGTCGGGTCGGGGGTCGGTCCGGTCCGGGTAGGTCCGGTTTGGTTTTTTTTTTTTTTTTTTTCTTTTTCTGTTTCCAGAGGTAGAGACGTTTTCTTTTTTTTTTTCAGTTTTTTTTTTTTTTTTTTTTGAACTCAATATATTTTTGTTTAAAAAAATTTGAATTTTTTCGGGGAGGTCGGGTTGGCCGGGTTGGGACGGATCCCGCCGGGTTTGGGGGGGTTAGGTCGGGTTAGGGTCGGATTTTGGGCGGGTTAAGGTCGGGTTAGGTCGGGTTAACCCGGGTTAGGGTCGGGTTAACCCGGGTTAGGTCGGGTTAACCCGGGTTAGGCCGGTTTTGGTTCGGGTTCGGACGGGGCGGGTCGGATTTTGGTCGGTCCGGGTCGGGTTCGGGTAGGCGGGTTGAAACGGTGGGGGTATGGTCGGGTTTCGTCCAGAAAACCGCATCCGACCCGTTTCAAATCCGACCCAACCCTTTAGGACGGTTCGGGTCGGATTCAAGGTCGGGTCCGGGTCGGTCCGGGTCCGAATCCCGGGTTTGGTCGGTCCGGGTCGACCCGGTCGGGTATAATCAATACACTAGTTATGCCTATGATATAATTGTACTTGATTCCTAGTCTAAGATTTACGACGGCCGTGTGCAAGGTGTTTTTTTGAGTGCGCAAGGAATGAGATCGATGCCAAAGAAAGCAAGGACAAGGAAGGCGAAAATTGATCCTGAATTCTGCTATATATTATGCAATCTTATCTTAACTGATAATATATAGATAGGCGTCCAATCAAAATATGTGTAGAGATAATGAAAGATTTCATATAATCTTATCTTTATATTGTTTTAGATAAAGATGTAAAAAAATGTGATCAAATATATTCTAATTTTTACAAATTACTTCTAAAATGAAATCTCTAGATTACAGACTTTTCATAATCTTATATATTAGAACAGATATTTTATGTTAATTAATGATGAACGCCCCTCGTCCCTCGAAATTGTGAATTTATAGTTAACCAACCAAACCTTTTCAAATACCATATTTTCCTATGCGCAGGCAGCTTCGTCCATTTAGTCACCTGAAATTTCTCTACTCTAGTAGAAAGAAAAAGATTCAATATGGCCCATGGGCTAGTTTCATCATCTTTCCTGTTACTGATTTCTTTATTTTAAAGGCCCATGGGCTAAGTGATGTGATGTGATGGGGGGGGGGGGGGGGGGGGGGGGGGGGATACAGGATACTATTGCCAAGCATGCATGCGAGACGGCGACATGACAACTTGTAAGATTTAATAATTACCTTGACAAACCAAGGACCCAACTTTTTTTAGGTACCATATCTAGCTGTCTACATATATCAGGGTACGACTACGAGGGTACGTTTGCATAGGAATTAAGTGGGGTTAGCTAGCTAGCTAGCTAGATTAATGACCTAATTTAGAATTTAAAAATAACACTAATTTAATAAATTGTAGGAATAGAAAATAGTCATCTAATCCCAGCTATTTTTATTGTTCACAACTTGTACTTTTTCATTCAAATATAGAATAGTAAAATAATTTTAATTTTTTCCGCTAATCTCAACTTTTTTGCTAACCCAGCTATTCCTTCATCACCCACAAATGAGTAGACCAAGTGTTATGGTTAAAAAAAAATATTTATTTACCTACGCAGATAATAGCTGCGACTTCTGAGAGAATTTGTATACCGTACCTAATTGTAGGGAAAATAACGATTTGAATTTAATCCCAATTGGACCAAAAAGAATTCAGTGTCGATTTAGAAGTTCCTTGGTGGGGGGTCCGTTTAGAGATTCGTGCTAGAGTTAAATAACGGTCTGAATTTGATAATTCAATGCACGGTGCCGGAATGATCTGAATCCCCTTGAGGTGCGCAACCAAATGGTATTAACTGCATGTATTAATTGCAGACTAAATTTTTATGCAGATAATTTATGCGTAGATGTTCCGACATTTTTATTAATATCCAAAGTTTAATACAAATTATTATTTATGTCCAGAATCTGAGCTAAATTCAAAAAATGCTCAAGCCGGTCACAAAATGGCCGGCTTACCTTTTTTTTTTTTTTAAACCCGAATTTCACCCTATATATATCCCCTTTTTCTCTTTCCTCCTCACAACTCTCTCATCTCTCAAACGAATTTGCTCTCTTTTTTGAGGTAATTTTTTTTTATCTAATTTAAATTTAAATTTATTTATTTTAGGGTTTAGGGTTTAGGGGTTAGGGGTTAGAATTTAGAGTAATTTGTTGTAAGTTAGTGTAATTAGCACAGTTGACCAATATTTAGGGTATGTTGGCATTTTTTACCATAATTAGACTAATTAAGAGTAATTTAGTGTAATTAGCACAATTGACCAATATTTAGGGTATTTTGGCCTTTTTTACCATAATTAGGCTAATTAAGCGTAATTTAGTGTAATACAGTTGACCAATATTTAGGGTATGTTGGCATTTTTTACCATAATTAGGCTAATTAAGCGTAATTTAGTGTAATTAGCACAGTTGACAAATATTTAAGGTATTTTGGCCTTTTTTACCATAATTAGGCTAATTAAGCGTAATTTAGTGTAATTAGCACAGTTGACAAATATTTAGGGTATTTTGGTCTTTTTTACCATAATTAGGCTAATTAAGCGTAATTTAGCCGAATGTAGCATAATTAGGAATTATACCATTTGATCATATTTTACCGAAATTACGCTATTGTAGCATATTTAAGGTTATTTTAGGCGCAATTAGGTTATCTTAGGCGCAATTTGACCCATTTTAGCATTTTTAAGCGCTATTGTAGCATTTTTTCCCTTGTTAGCATGTTTTATCGAAATTAGGTTATTGAAGCCTGTTTTAGCATGTTTTAACGGCAATTGGCCTATTTTAGGTTATTTTTGACATCAGGATGCCTAGAGCACGGCCTACCCGTCGTCCAGTAGTGGACGAGCTGATCAGTACCAGTAGGACGGAGCACATCAGTCCTCTCCTGTGGATTCCCCACGACGAGCACCGAGTCTCACTGGCGTCTCGTGAGGTACCTATCTTTTTTTAGATTTTCTTTAAATTTGGTTGAGTTTAAATTTTATTATGTTAACCGCATGTGGATTACTTTTTCAACATAGGACACGGGTCTTTTAGATGTGAAGTTGCGGTGCATTCACATGCAGTACTACGAGATGATGGACCCATACCTCATCAACCTGAGTCTCTACTAGGTTGTGGACATCGTGCGGGCTAAGAGAAGCATCATCAATGCATCTTTCATCGCAGGACTGGTGGAGCGATGGCGTCCCGAGACACACACGTTTCACATGCCATTCGGAGAGATGACAATGACTCTCCAGGATGTAAGTGCCCTTTGGGATTTGCCTATCTATGGCACACCCGTTGGCGGCGTATCTGATAGTACCAGATTCATAGGTGATGTCAGCGAGTTGTTGGGAGCTGATCCTTTCCATATTATTGAGGATAATGGGAGGTCGAAGTTCCATTTGTGGATGACGAGGTTACAAGAGCACTTCAGCGTGGGTCTCTCGGCAGATTTCACCGGGCTGGAGATTCAGAGGTAAATTCTATAACTTGTTTCTATTAATCAATTTCTAATACGAGGATTCTATTAGAATTTTTATATGTTTTGTATTGCAGATATACACGGGGCTACGTGATGGACCTTTTTGGTTCTGTCATGTTTCCTGATTCCAGCGGTGACCAGATGCCGATGATGTATCTCCAGCTGCTAACAGACCTTGAGCGGCCATCGCCGTACAACTGGGGTGGGGTTCTCCTAGCGTATCTGTACTCCCACCTGTGCCATAGTAGTGAGGTAAGTCTCTAATTCTTTTCTTAGTAAATTATTTAATCAATCAATCCATCAAAATACACTGACGTCTAATGTTCTTGAAAATGCAGAAGAATGCGAAGCAGATGTACGGGCCGGTACTCCTGCTTCAGCACTGGTCGTGGTCACGGCTACCGGTGGGCCGGCCTATCCCGAATGAGGCGCCAGATTGGGAAAAGCCAGATATGTGGAGATGTCCGGTATACGGCAAGAAGTGGCACGGTTTCCACCATTACTTAGATCAGACCCACGGTGCTACTATTGGGATCAGGCCAGTCCGGTCAGAGCTTCAGAGTTTGCCTGAAGCTCTTGTTGAGTGGAAGCCGTACGATCAGTTGTACGAGGAGGACCTCTTGCCGGATAATGTGGGTGACGAGCAGGAGCGGGACATGTGGTTCTACCAAGGTCCACTCATACACTTCTGGGTAGTGGAGCACCACTACCCAGATCGGGTGCTCTGCCAGTTTGGTCGAGCGGCGTTGATTCCCGCAGACCCATCTTTACCGAGGTCCACGATCATGGACCTGCACAAGTCGTAGTCTATTGTCAAATATCTCATATTAGTTGATAACTTTGTATTGCAACTAACATCTTCCTTACAGGATGAACCACCGAGGGCAAATGGATAAGGACTGGAGTACCCATTTTTCAGACTACTATGGTACAACGCAGGATCCTCAGTATCTGGACTTCTATCATGAGCCATATGAGATCGTTCAGATCCAGGGAGATCCCTAGTTGAGGTACGATGTGTGGTACACGCAGGTCTGCATGGCGAGTGTCTATCTGCAGGGCGATTTCGGTGCCCATCTGATCACTCAAAAGAGAGCAATGTTTCTTTTAATATTTATAAACTCGGAAATGCTATCGGTTCGGACTACAAGCGCATAATCCTATCGAGTAGTATATTCGAGGTCGATCCACAGGGAATATTGGTTCAGTGCTTTGAGCGATCGAATCGCAATCTTTCGACAGGCTAGACGAAATCTGAAAATTGAGAGATGTTGTTGTGATCAATGTTAATTAGGAAGCAATTAAAAAGTAATTAAAATAAAGATAGAGATGAGAACTCCTAGGATTTCGGCACACCATTGCTACTGAATCCGCTTTGACAATATATTCCTGTTGCGTCTGATTTCCTGTTGTTGTTTAATGAAAGACACCACATAGTTCATTGCGATTTATATTACGCAAGAATGACAGATCTTTCACCGAGATTCTACATAGGACACTGCGATTTTCCTTACGCAAATGTCTGATCTCTTAAGTACCCCAAATTACTACACAGATCACTGCGATTTTCTTTACGCATGTGATGGAATTTGGTACGCATTTTGTTGGTCTGGTTTATGGTTTCCCGCTAAGGTTTTCTTCACATAAACCTAATAGATCTCAATGAGGCTAATTCATACAAATAGTTTCTCTTACCATTAAAGTACTGTCACTACCCTAACGGACTCAAACTAGATCATTGAAGTTAGATGAAGAGATAATAAATCACAAAAGTATTTTGATTCAACAACAAGAAATCATAATCAACAGAAATATATATATCAAAACATCAAGAGTAACAAGGTTTACTGCCTAGCCCTAAGAAAAGAAACTTAGCCGCGAAACGGCACTGTTACAAGCACTCCCTCTTCTCACTTTAATCAAATCTAACCATAATTACAAAGATAACTATTCATTCTGCCTAGGGGCCTTATATAGGAGTGAAGGGACGTCTAGAGGTTGAGTAGGGGCTAAGAAACTGATCTGGAAACAGCTGTCGGCAGTTATTCCCCAAGGGTTGCCTTCGGATACGGACCGTATCAGGTGATACGGTCCGTATTAGGACCTTGACGGTTAGGGTTTAAGCTTCCAGCGCTATCTTCTGGTCTGTGCTAGGCCTGGTCCGTATCAGGCAATACGGACCGTAACAGAGACTTTGTCGATAAGCATCGCTGATCCGATTGACCCGATTCTAGTTCCATTTGGTGTAAAATAGTCCCAAAACCTATTTTCTGCAATAAAACATAAAGAAGGGTGACAGTAGCCTTTTTCTCTAATAAATTAAACATAAGTGTGAGAAAATATGCAAAACCTAAGCTAAAACCCTACGTAAATCATCATTATTTTGACTCTGATCACGCCTCCCAACTTGAATTTTTGCTTGTCCTCAAGCAACGACATCCCAGCTGGTCAAAGGTCCGGTCTAGGTTAAACCATACAATCTCAAGGTCTTGTTAAAAATTAAATTAGAGCTTAGGTTTGGTACAATTTGATATGACAATAAAAATTTAGAATTCTAAAATATTCATGACCTCTCCCTTGAACAATTTATCACCCCATGATTGACCTTATTATGCATTCCCTAGAAAAATTAAAATCGAATAATTTACTTCACAAATATCCTTAAAATTGAGAGTATGAATTTCCCCTTCGATTATAAATAGATCACTTCCAATCAATAGGAATTCTAATGATATAAATTTTGATTTTCCTTCCCAATTGATTGGAGCAAAATATGACAACTAAGTGTGTTGGTACTTGTGACTATTTTTGAAAAATTAAATATGAAATTTAAAATTTGGGAGGTTTTCTCGAGCCTATTGGTAACCAGTCTTGTGTAGGCACCCGTACTCTTTTTATCCTCTATCTTTTATTCTATATTTATTTTTCTATTTTTTTCTATTTTTTTTTTGAATTTTTATTATTTCTGATTTTTTTGTATTTTTGTATTTTTTTGAAAAATGAAATATTTTTGTGTCACAAGCACCATGATTACACACAATTCCGAGTATTCATTCATACAAGAAATTATTGCATATTTTCGCTAGGGGTCTATCTATAATAAATGGGTATTCTAAAACACTATCAAGCTTAAAAGACTTTGCAAAAATAAATTACTCAATAAATATTCTAGGGTTTGTGATTTTTGATCAACTCTCATAGTTAGCAATTAATTGTTCACTTTGAGATCACCAATAATTTTAAAAGTTCTGAATTTTTGGTATCATGGTCGATTGTCTAAACCTTAGCCTAACTCAATTTGAAACAATTCCTATTTGATTATCCTACATGCAAATTACCCCTAAATTACATGCTCCTATCAATGCAAATGGTTATATGCGCGCTAGATAAAAACCTCAATCGTTCCTCCCAACTTATCTTGGTTAAGCCTTGAGAAGTGGTCCCGATTGAGTAAAACTGCTATGGAAAAATGAAAAATAAGGGTCCTACATGCCATGATCCTAGATACAATGCAATTCCTAAACTAATTTCTTACCCCTACCCCCATGCTTAAATTTTGTATTGTCCTCAATGCAAGAAAATAAACAATTAAGAGAGGGATAAGAAAGATCTCACAGATTACTCGTGTGGAAGGGGTGGCGGCGGGGTGAATGGAATCGGTGGTGTGAATGTAATTCCTTTGGAAAGGCAATATTCATAGAAATTCTCGTGGGCTTTGTTTACCTTGTCCAAATATTCCTCCAAGTAGCGGGTGCGTTTCTTCAAATTCTTGAGGGTGTTGTTGGTGTAACGTGCGGTTGGACCGGGCTCACGAGGTTGAGATATGGTTGTCTCTTGGTCCCATCCGGTTGGTGCGGGCATGAAGTTTGCTTCGTTGGCATTATCGCGCGGCGGAATGAGATGGCGTACGAAAGCCATGTCATGATGATGGATGGATGAGTGGTGTGATGCGCTATGTGTTTCCTCCATGGGCTCTTCGGTTGGTTCCTCCTCGGCCGGTTCTTCCTCTATTGGTTCCTCCTCTATTGGTTCTTCCTCGTCACTTCGTGCATCGTCTCCATGTTCGGAATCGTATCCAAACTGGAATGACCCCTTATCCGTTCCGATATGGAGGGTCATTCCCTTGCCTATTTTCAACGTGTACCTTATGTCACCTGTGTGTGCATTGAACACCGCTTGCACGTGATTGTTGTTCACTAGGTAGTTCATGTTAAGGCGGTTGTTGCTGAATACTTCAGTTTCGCCGACTAGTTTTATGTTGTGGTGGTGCGCAATGATGGTTGCATAACAATCAACGGAGACCACGTGATTATTTTTCGTATCGACGGCCACCGATTTGAGGTGGTGCAGGATGTGGTATCCAAGGTGCGCTTGATGCTTGTTGTTCTTCATGCACCGCATGATGTAAATGTCCCTCTCTCGCACTTCCGTTGTGTCCTCTCCTGTTGGGAATATAGAATTAGTTAAAATAATATGAATGTACCTTAATTCTATTGATGAGATGAGGAGTGAGTCTTTGCGGTATATTTTGCGCTCATCAATTGCGATCATTTCCCAGTACTTCATGCGTTTATCCCTTGTGCCTAATTCAGTTTCACCATTGGTGGGAATGGACAGCACCTTGCAAAATTCCTCCATCGTTATGGCAAAGGGGCGGTTGAATAATCGGTATTTGATCATGTCGCCATCCCATTGTAGTGTTGATAGAAATTCGATGGAGGGCCTCAAATAGACTCTTGTGGTTCGTAGGCGGTCCGCCAAATCCCATAAATTGATATTATTAAGGGATACTCGCACATAATCATAGCATCCAAGGACCTTCATGGTATTGATACACATCGCTTTGTTGTTCGCGATGGTGCGATCAAGCATTGTTTGAGCACGGTCGAATTCTTGTTTGTCACGGAATTTGATTTCCATGGCTGTCGCGAAGGTGTTTTCATCATCGGATTGAGAGTCGGAGGAACGAGGGCTGTTGTGTGCCATTTTTCTCTGGTTTCGGTCTCTGTTACGGGCCGTATCCACTTGATACGGGGTTGATACGGGCCTGACTTTGAGGATTTCTGTGGACAGGATGCGAATTTTGATCTGAAAATTCTATGAAATGGTGCAGGAAAAAGGGAGGTGGATGAAAGGTTTATATGGTAGTGAAAGGATGTGATGAATGTGCAGGAGGTGGTAATTGTGGGAAGTTTAAATTCGGTTAAAATTCGAATATCTTCCTTGGAGCGCCAGAATTAGAGAGTTGGTTATTTCTGCTCATTGAATACGGTCCGTATCAACTGATACGGTCCGTAACTGTTGTGCGGTTTTGTGTTGAACCCTGCCTTTTCTGCGCCAAGTCCGAGGTAGGTCCGTATTGGAGTATTACCCCGTATTGGACTGATACAGTCCGTAACAGAGAGTAAATCTTCATGACGGGCTTCGAATTTTTCGACCAAATTCTTCCAGCATTTCCTCCTGTAGGTAAGATTAGTAACCCTGTGATCAGTATAATAGTTTAGGATCAAATGAAATATTTTTTTGATTTTTGAATTTTTATATGAAAAAGAAAGCAAAAGTGGCCTTGGGTTGCCTCCCAAGAAGCGCTTGTTTAAAGTCATTAGCTTGACTTTTTGATTTCATCCATCGTTTGGCTGATTCCCGAAGGAATATGTCTCCTTATGCTCATCATTTGTTCCTGCGATGTAGTGCTTCAACCTCTGGCCATTCACCTTGAAATACCCAGTTTCTTGACTCCAGATTTGGACTGCCCCATAAGGGTACACGTAAGTGACCTTGTATGGTCCCGTCCATCTGGATCTCAATTTTCCGGGAAAGAGTTTGAGTCGTGAATTGAAAAGAAGCACCATGTCGCCTTCCTTGAACTCCCTTCTTCTTATCTTTTAGTCATGGTAGAATTTCGCCCGTTCTGTATACATCTTTGCATTGTGATATGCATGGAGTCTCAGTTCGTCTAGTGCATTCAGATCTAGTAGCCTCTTTTTACCTGCATCCCGAAGATCATAATTGAACGTTTTGATTGCCCAATATGCCTTGTGTTCTAATTCGGTAGATGACAAGCCTTTCCGTACATCAACTTGTAGGGTGTCATTCCGATCGGAGTTTTGAATGAGGTTATGTAGGCCCAAAGCGCTTCGTCTAGTTTGAGTGCCCAATTTTTCCTGGACCAAGTCACCGTCTTTTGCAAGATGTTCTTGATTTCTCTGTTTGAAATTTCTACTTGCCCACTGGTTTGTGGATGGTAAGGAGTTGCCACCTTGTGTGTGACGCCATATTTCTTCAAAAGATTGTTGAATTGATTGTTGATGAAATACAATCCTCCATCACTTATCACTACTCGAGGGATGCCAAACCTTGGAAATATGATCTTCTGGAACAGTCGCTTGACTACATTTGCATCTGCTGAGGGTGCTGGAATTGCTTCCACCCATTTTGAGACATAGTCGACTGCTACGAGGATATACTTGTTGTTACCTGAGCTTGGGAATGGTCCCATGAAATCAATTCCCCAGACATCGAAAATCTCTACTTCTAGGATTGAATTTTGCGGCATCTCATCACGTTTAGATATGTTTCCCGTCCGTTGACATGCGTCACAGCGGGAGACATAATCCTTAACGTCTCTGAAGATGTCAGGCCAATAAAAACCTGCTTGAAGAATTTTCAATGCTGTCTTTTGGAATGATGCATGGCCACCATATGGCGAGGAGTGGCAGTCATGGATGATGCCTTTCGATTCTTCGTGTGTGACACATCTTCTGTGTATTCCGTCTACACAAAGGCGGAAGAGGTAAGGATCATCCCAGTAGAAATGTTTAGCATTTGCCAAGAATCTCTTCTTTTGCTGAAATGTCATGTCGGGTGGGATGGCCCCACATGCAATGTAGTTGGCCAGATCTGCGTACCATGGCCGTTTGCTTATCTCTACAGAGTAGAGGTGTTCGTCAGCAAAAGAATCATCGATCGGTTGATCATTCTCGCTTGGTTGTCTCAGTCTTGACAGGTGGTCGGCTACCGAATTCTCTGTGCCCTTCTTATCCCTAATTTCGATATCGAACTCTTGTAGGAGAAGTACCCATCGGATGAGTCTAGGTTTTGCGTCCTTCTTGTTGATGAGGTACTTGATTGCTGCATGATCTGTATAGATGATGACTTTTGAACCTACAAGGTAAGATCGAAATTTGTTAATTGCAAAGATTACTGCGAGTAGTTCTTTCTCAGTTGTTGTGTAATTGCATTGGGCTTCATTTAGAACTTTGCTCGCGTAATAGATTGCATAGGGCTTCTTATCCTTCCGCTGTCCCAGGACTGCTCCTACTACATAATCACTTGCATCGCACCTGATCTCAAAAGGATGGTCCCAGTCAGGTGGTTGGAGAATTAGGGATGAAATCAGAGCATTCCTGAGTGTGTTGAAAGCCTTTCAAGGAGTTGATCAACAAATGGTAATGGAAAGTGATCCTTGCGCGTGGCTGCATTGAGCTTCCTGTAGTCGATACACATCCTGTATCCGTTGACTACTCGTGTCTGGATGAGCTCATTCTTCTCGTTCTTTACCACTGTCGCGCCTCCTTTCTTTGGCACCACATGGACGGGACTCACCCATTTACTGTCAGAAATCGGGTAGATAATACCTGCATCAAGAAGTTTAAGTATTTCTTTTTTCACTACCTCTTTCAAGTTCGGGTTGAGTCGTCGCTGGTGTTCCACGGATGGCTTGTGATCATCTTCAAGTAAGATTCTGTGAGAACAGATGGATGGGTCGATTCCTTTGAGATCCTTGATCGAGTACCCAATCGCGCCTTTGTGAATCTTCAGCTTCTCCAGAAGTTTGGCGGTTTGATCGGGATTTAAACCTGCATTTACGATCACAGGAAAAGAATTATCTGGACCGAGGAATTCATACCTGAGATTGACCGGAAGTGGCTTGAGTTCAGGAGTCGGATTCTCTGTCTGGCTCTTGACGCGGTCCGCGTCTGGCGCACTCGGGTCGCGTGCGGACCTCGCGTCGGTTTCATCCGACCCGCTCTCATCATTTTCCAAGTCTTCGGATTGTGGCACGCGGCCCGCGTGCGATTCATCCGGCCCGCGTGAGAATTCCTCAAAGTCGCCTGACTTCATGTCTGCTGCCGAAACAGATTCGGTCTCGCCTTGTTCAACCTGCAGCTCAGATAAGAAATTAGTGTGCTCATTCAAGCGTTCATTAAGCTGTTCAAGGAAGTAATCCTCAGCCAAATCTGTTAGACATTCTTCATTCACATCTATTCGAAATACAGATTCAGTTGAAGGATACTTCATAGCACGATCGATCTGAAATCGCACTTTCTCATCTCCAATGTTCAGAGTTAGTGTTCCATGAGATACATCAATTATTGCACCTGCAGTTCTGAGGAAAGGTCGTCCCAGAATAATGGGGACTTCCTTGTCCTCTTCCATTTCCATAACAACAAAATCAGCAGGTACATAGAACTTACCAACCTGAACAGGTACATCTTCCACTATGCCAAGCGGAAGTCTTACCGATGAATCTGCTAGCTGTAATGTCATTCGCGTAGGCTTGAGCTCACCTACCCCCATCCGATCATAGATTGTGCGTGGCATGAGACTCACGCTGGCTCCCAAATCACATAGAGCCTTCTTGATCGTGGCTTTCCCTATAGTGCAAGGAATAGAAAACTTACCAGGGTCTTCCAGTTTGGGTGGTAGCGCGTTGCTCAAAATGGCGCTGCACTGCTCTGTCAGTTTCACCGTCTCGTGCCCCCCCAAGCTTCGCTTGTTGGATAGAATGTCTTTCAAGAACTTGGCATAGGTGGGCATCTGAGTCAATGCTTCGGTGAATGGAATGGTAATGTGCAGCTGCTTGAGAACATCAATGAACTTTGCGAATTGGGCATTCAGTCTGGTCTCAGCTAGTCTTTGTGGAAAGGGAACAGGCGGCCTGTATGGTGGAGGTTTCTCGGCCCTTGATTTCTTCTGACTTTCGGGTTCTTTCGACGCGGCCCGCGTGTCAGTGACGCGGGTCGCATGCACAGGGTTTTCAGGTGTGACTGCCGGTCGAGTCGATTCGATGCGGCTCGGATTCTCATCTTCAGGTGGTGACGCGGGGCGCGTGGAATCGGTGCAGCCCGCGTGTGGTGCGGTCTGATCTGTCTGCTTGGCTGGTCCTTTGTACTGGGTCCCACTCCCCAGAGTGACCGCCTTGGCTTCTGCTCTGGGGTTGATCTCCAACTGGCTGGGAAGCTTACCAGGTGGTGGTTGGCTTGAACCGGCTTTATACCCCAATTGCTCCATCATCTGATTCTGAGCAGTCAATTGAGCACTCATTTGTTGCATTTGCTCGAATAACATCTGGTTCATTTTTCCTTGCTCATGCATGAAATCACTCACAGCGGGAGCGACATATGGCTTGGAAGGTCCGGACTGGCCTGCTCGGTTGTTCTGGTTGTTGAAGGATGCATTGTGGTAAAAGTTTCGGTTGTTATTGTTACCAGAAGGATTGTTGAAGGAGTTGTTGTTATTACCAGAAGGGTTGTTGAAGGAGTTGTTGTAAGAGGGGTTTGGGCCACTGTGGAAAGGTGCTGGGTTGTTCTGCTTCCACCTCCAGTTCTGTTGCTCAACCGGATCCTTGGAGTAGGTTCGGTTGAATGGAGGTTTTGGGAAGTAGGATGGCTCGCTGTTGAGAGAATTCACGTGTTCGAGCTCGTCATCGTCCCTTTGCGCCAATGGACAGTGTTCATAAGAGTGCCCCTCCCCACACATGGCACATGACTCCGGCTGTGATGGATGGTTACCAACAGATTTGACACTCATTTTGTCGAAAGCCTTTTGCATGGCTTCCATCTTGGCGGTTAGAGCTGTGATCTGATCTACTTCGAATCGGCCGCCTCCTCCAGGTCTGGAATTGTCGCGGCCGGACCATTGTTGGTTCTGAGCCATGTTGTCGATCAAGTTCATCGCCTCAAGAGGTTCTCTTGACATCAAAGCTCCACCTGCAACAGCATCAACAGAAGTACGAGTGCTTTCTGTTAAACCATCATAAAAAGTTTGAATCAAAAGCCAGTCAGGTAAACCATGGTGTGGACACGAATATTGCAAATCCCTAAACCTTTCCCATGCTTCGTTTAGGGGTTCATCAGACCTTTGCCTAAAACTGGTCAGTTGGGTCCTACCTTGGCAGTTCTCTTGTGTGGGAAAAACCTAGTGATACCTCGCATATTTAGTCTATTTTAGGCCTGTTTTAGTACCAGATTCGTGCCCTAATTCACCAGAATCATGTGCATTTCATCGATATATCTTTAGAATTTGGTACTGCTGAATGTTTGTTTGTTTTCTGCAGGTTTGGAGCAAAACACACGAAGAAACGGCGATTTGGATGATGAGGTACGACCCTTACCAGGCTTGGTACGGGTCTCACCAGACTTAGCCGATTTCAGCTCATCACGCCTGGTACGGCCAGGCCGTACCACTTTGGTACGGGCCGTACTTAAAGGCGGCCTGACAGATTCAAATCTTGGCAGAGGCTATTTAAGGCGGGGAGCTCTCCAATTTCGCAAGCTATTCCATTCCAGAGACATTTGAGAGCACAGTAAGAGAGAGAAAGAGAGCTAAGGAGCTAGGAGCAAGAAGGAAAGAAGAGGAAAGAGGCGAAACTCGACGGATCAAGCTTCCTCCTCTCGATCCCTTCGATCCATGGCTTTCTCTATCACTCTTATTGTATTTTTAGATCAGATCATGTGCTGTGAGTAGTTATTTTAGTTTCTAGGGTTTAGAGATGGATTCTTGATTTGCTTTGACTTTCTTTGACTTGTATTTTGTATGAACTCTTTTGATTGATTGATTGTGATTTCTTTGCTATCTCTTGCTTTGATTGCTGTGATTGTGTATGATGAACCTCTAGGTCTAGATCAAACCTATCAAGGTCATGTGATCATCTCAATCTCTCATCCAAATCAAGTGCTTAGGGTAGACTTGTTCGAATTGAAGCCGAGAGGTTGAATTCTCCTCTAATCGACAGATTAGAGGGTGCCTTAGGTCTCCAATCAACCAGCTAGGGTAGATCTGTACCAATATATGAAAATTGAGGTGTAGAAATCCCTAAAAGGCAATCAATTGCATTCCAACCTAGATCTTGATCCAACACACGAGAGTTGAGGCTTAGGAACCTTAGGTATGGTCAATTGAACATTTCTAAAGAGTTTAGCACAAGGTACCAGCAAGGAATGCATCAACTCGAACTGGTAAGCTCTGTTCTGGCAAGCCAGTACGGGTCTTACCAGAGTGGTGCGGCATTGCCTTACCAAGTGAAGTACGGCCTAGCCGTACTAACTTGGTACGGGCCGTACCACTAGAGGCAGATCACAGATGAAGTCTGAAACCCTGGAAACGCCTTTTATCCATAATCAAAACAAAGTTTACATTTCTTCTAGCATTTTATTACATCTGTTTGCATCGTTAGATTTGTTTGAATTGATCTTTTAGGAACTTAAATACCAAACCAAATCTCTCTCACTTCTACTCAAGCATAATCAAAGAACAAATAAAACAAATAAAGATAAAATAGTTCATAGAAAAACTGGAAGAACGATGAAGATTCGTCGCAAAACTCTCGTCTTGCTCCTCTCAACTTCGCCTCCAAAGTAGCCGTCGAACTCTAACCCTAGAACCTGCCTCTTGCTCTCTGGAATGCACAATAATGAATGAGATCCCCTTCTGTGGCAAGGGATCCCGTAATATAGCCCATTTGGCCGACCTTCCATCCTTGAGCCTCTGTTTCCTTTTCTGTTTTCTTTCCGAAATAGATTCACGCGACCCGCGTGTAAGTGACGCGGTCCGCGTGTCTATGCTCCTCGCATGTAGAATGGAGGTCGCGTCTTGTGGTCGCGTCAGGGGTTTGTGCGACCCGCGTCGGAAGTGACGCGGCCCACGTGTAAGGCATCAGAACTTCGTAATTTCCCTGATTTCGCTTGTTATCTGCAAAGTAAGAATGAAAACATAGCAGTACCACATTCTATAGATATTCAATGTGTTTTCAATGTAAAAGACACGATTTGGTGGTTTGGAACACAGATTTTGGTACAGAAATAGGTCGGATTTATAGATATGATAATGAGGCATCAGTATTCGATGAGGATTTCATTACGGCACCGGCAGTACCCTGATATGGTACAGAGATGTCGCATGATAGAGAGGCTAGTGGTAGCGGATCTCATACTCAGCCTGCCTTTGGGATTGAGTTCGCCGCATCTATCTTCAGTACACCTCCACCAGTACAGCCAGTCTCCACGGGCGATGCCAGATGGGATACCGCCGAGCAGATACTCAGGTCTGCCAATGCTAGTGTGAAGGCCGAGAGAGACAGAGCCTGACCGAGCTGGCGCCGGGCGAATGCCGGAGTACCGCCTCAGCGATATATCCCCTCTCAGTTTTAGTTGTATTTTTACTAGTTTGTACTATTTATATTTGATATACTATTTTTGTTTGATATATTTGGATTATCCTATATTTTGGTTCTTCTGTATGTGTGCTTTTATGGTACTATTTTTATATTTTACAGATAAAATAAATTATCATGATAATGCTAAACAGAAAATATTACGACATTAAAATAGTAGTACAACAGAAAAAATAAACAGAAAAACATTTAAAACAATTGCAAAAGTGCTTTAAACAACAAAAATAAGTTTTAAAGATTAAACCGACATTTTTATTAATATCCAAAGTTTAAATAGAAAATTATTTGTGTAAAAAAAAAAAAAAGGGTAAGCCGGCCACAAAATGGCCGGCTTACTCCCCCCCTAAGCCGGCTATTTTGTGGCCGGCTTGGGCATTTTTCGAAATTAGCTCGGAATCTGGACATAAATAATAATTTGTATTAAACTTTGGATATTAATAAAAATGTCGGGTAGATGTTATGTGCGTAAATAGTAAAAATAAAATTTCTCTAAAAATAATGACACTTCCGTTTATTCATGAAATGATAACTAAAAAAATGGGAACGAAGGATCGTAATTTTTGTAGAGAGATGTATTAACCATAAGTCCATAACTATAATAAAGGTGTTTATAGATCAAATTTGAATATTTTAAGAGATGTGCGATGTAGTACAAGTACGGTGACAAGTTCAGAATTTAAAAATAATCTGACAAGATCTGGAACTCGTAATTAAATTATAACACGAATATAAATTAAAATTATTTTCTTGTTATACATAAAAAAATATTAATAATTACCCAAAATAAGTAAAAGCTTCATAAATTTTACAAAAAATATAGAAAAATTATTGTTTTGTTCAAAATTGAAAAATAATTTAAAAAGATACGATCCTCTTTTTAAGTACAAGGCCTGCTAGTATCTTTGCTTAATATGGGCCAGTAGTTCAACTAACGGACCTCTTTTGTGCTTTAGATAATTTTGGGCCCAATTATTATATTTTGTCTTCATAATAACGGAGATGATATAGGAACTTGTAGAATACTTGTTTTTTCTTGAAATATATATTTTCATAAGACGTGGTTTCATTACTTTCATATAGATATTTCATTTAGTAAATTGTAGGTTTTATCTTTTCATGTTTAGCAACAGGAAACAGCTGATTATGTGGCGCCAAATTATGTACCACCAAGGGACGGATCCCACATGCCACGGTGCACCAAGCTTGGTACACTTGTCTCTCCCGTACGTGTGAAGCATGCATGAAGCCACCAAAAGATAACACTACAGCAGGGGACCCTTCTGCGCCCGGCCACATCGGTCTCTGAAGGGTATGGCGCCAGTCACAGAAGGGTGGCGCCGGTCGCAGATGACCAAAATCGGTCGCAGAAGAGTCGGTCGCAGTTGCTCCGTCACTGATGACCACCCTGCTGACGTCACCGGTCTCTGAAGGGTAAAGCGCCGGTCGCAGATGACCCTATAGCGACCGATGTAATCTGTCGCTGATGATGTATGCTGACGTGACAGAACACCATCAGAGACCGATTGGCCGGTCTCTGATGGGCCCAGAATCGGTCGCAGAAGGATGATTTTTTTTTTGGTATTTTTTTTTTCTTTTTCTCAATTGATGCGAAACATACCAAGCACCAAGCCATTTAAAAGGAATTCACAAGCAAATATACAATTAAACCCCTACCATTCAAACTCCTATTTTAAAATGGTTATGCAAATGAGAAAAATTCCATAACAGAGTAATTTACAGGTTTTCTTAACTAAATAATTCAGTAATCCCATTTGATTTACAACACATGCATCTCAGCATGATGTTTTGCAAAAGCAATCTCTTTAACATGCTTCTTTTTTTCCCTTTACTCAAGGAGTAACTTTGCATCAAAACAATCATAATAACTAAAAATTGAGTAACTAATTCTGAATCAAAAAAGAAGCAAAAGAACACAACAACTGGAGCGTATATTCCTACACTCTCAAAAGCCACAAGTTGCTACTAGAAGAATTAAATAATGAAATTTAAGAAAATTAACACTAACCTTACAGGCAACAAAAAAGTTTGTTATTGAACCCTCAAGGAATTCATAATAAAGATACAGCAACCAAAAAAGAATTTATAACTTCTCCAAAGTTTTGACTTGTTCCATTTTTGGAATTCTCATTTGCGTCACAATCTATATCATGTATAACCTGGCAAATTGAGAAATCTCAGTCATCCTCTAAACAATTTATAACTTCTCCAAAGATCCCAAAAATACTCAATTTGTAGATAAAGTAAGAATGAGGCTAATTAGAATATTTTTGGAGATAAATATGGCAAGGAAGGATATATATGAACCTTAGCATGTTTGTCAGGATCCCTTAGCAATTTCGTGCTTGAATGGAAAATCATGAAATTTTTACATTGTGCCAGGTAGACATAAATCAATTTGGCGGAACATGTAACTGGACTAGTAACCTCAAGTATTTTGATTACAAAGGACATGTAACTGGACATGTAACTGGACTAGCCTCTAAGGTTATATTGATGCTAATTTAAGACACAATACATTGTAGTCGACAATTCATACAAACAGTAACATCAAACAAGTCAAACACCTGAGTAAAAATAAAATAATTACACATGAACCAAAGAAAATTATACCTTAAAGAGGTCCGGGAGAAAAGGCAAGACGAGGATTGGAAAATAACACTTATGCTTCAAATGTATCTCATTTTTCCTACACAAACAAAGAAAAGAAAATTAAAAAAACTACCAATTAAAAGACTAGCTAGGTCCAGGTCAAATTCAATTTATGTTTTCATTGCAACATCTCACAATGAGTTGAATATGAAATAGTTATCCACACAAGAGATAACACAATAAAAAATACAAATTAGACACAACAAAAAAAAATTGGAACTTTTATAAATTAGTTTGAAAATATATTGTCAAGATTGTCAAAAGATCTGAATCAATTAATTATTTACATTGTGAGCTATAGAACATTAATTAGAAACATATTAATATCAGTAAAATGTGCAGTACAGTTAATGCTAGCTTGCCCTACTCTTAATATCTAAATAATTATTAGTAGATTATATGAAATAATTTAAATAGAATTTCACCAATCCCGAAAACCTACTAGATAAACTGACCAACAAAACCTAGTAGATTATATTAAAATTGCCTTCCTTTATTAATTAGTTACATCACAACCTCATGAGTTGAGCTAGATTAATGAAAAGTGAAAACCTACTAGATAAACTGACCAACAAAACATAATTTATCACCGTTAGTTACCCCAAAAGGCTTCAATTATACAACTTGGTAAAAATCAATTACCTACCCAATTAATGCAACGATGTTATCCCTTAAATAACAGCTAATTAAGCATAGAGAAACGAGTATAAACATCTCTACTATGTAACGATGTTTGTCTTTTTGGTACAGTTTTTACAGATTTGAGTACTAAATTTCCTCCTTTACTCTAGTTCTTTTGCTTGGAATGATGATGAAACCAAATTGCAAATTGGCCTTTAAATACAAACAACATCGCAACTGAGAGAGAGAGAAAGAGAGTGCACCTAAGCAAGAGAAGAGAGACCGAGCGAGAGAGCAAGAGCGCGAGGTCAGAGGAGAGCGAGGTGAGAGAGCGAGCGAGAGCGGGGTCGTGCGGCGCGGTAGAGGGGTTGCGCGGCGCGGACTTGGCAGAGGGTCGGGCGGCGCGGCAGAGGGGTCGGGTGGAGGCTTCGCGCGGTGCGGGCAGAGGGGTCACTCATTTTTTTTTCTTTTTTGGCTAAACCTAGTAATGGTGGGTCGAGCGGCAGAGAAGAAAGACCTGGGCTTGGCGGGTTTTTGGGGGGGCACCCTTCAGCGAGCGGTCAAAATCGGTCTCTGGAGGATATGAGCGCCGGTTGCTGAAGAGTTCGTCGCCGAAACAATTAAGTTTTCATTTTTTTTATTTTTTTTTGAAGTCTTCAGCGATCGGCGACCTTACCGGTCGTTGAAGACCAGTTTTGTTGTAGTGTAATAACCAATTAATAAATTAACTCGACCTATAATATAGTTATATTAAGTTTGTTTTCTTCATGCCTTTTGTGATTCAGAACAGTATATATCCCGGCCCCAGACTGGGACCTCCCTCCAATATATATGGTACCTCTTACACCGACCCTACAGAACAAATCCCACGTTTCAACACACAGCACATCACAAACACATATATTGACTGTAGGGGTGGCAAAAAAGCTTGTAGCTCGTGGCTCGGTCTGAGCTAGGTCCTAGCTCAGCTTGGACTGACAGTTCTTTTCAAGGTCCATCTCATGGAGGTTTAGGCTATGTCATCAAGACTGGGACCACTTTGCTGTGTTCCGGCTCTAAACCAGCCGACGCCATCTCTGCCTTCCATGCTGAGGCTTTGGCCATGCTATATATATATATAGCATGAAGAAGCTGTTATATGACTTACATCTAGGATTCCAGGTCTGCACATTCCACACCGATTCCTTGCAGCTGGTACAGTCTCTCTTCACGCTACCAGCATCTTGCTGTCATGACAGGAGAGCTTGTTTGGTCATTATGCAGATCCGGGACCTCCTTACACAGCATCCACAGTTTGCATTTACCCATATCAACCGAGTTGCTAATCATGAGGCAGACCACCTTGCTCGGACTGCACATGTCCGTCGATGAGGCTCGGTATAAGGGCATCCTCTACCCTTCCGTTCCTCCCATGGTTCCACCGTAGAAGTTTCTACTGGATCTTGTACCGGTACTTTTTTGGTTAAAAAAAAAATACTGGTACGAGAGTATAAATTCCTACAGTGGAACCTAGATGTACCGGTACAAGATACTCTTGTATTGGTATTGAACGGCCTTTTGTGTACTGCCGTGTGATGTTGCTGCTTTTACTGGACTCATAGTCACAGACCTTTTTTGTGTGTATCATGCGCCCTGTGATGTGGTTTCTCCTAGCAAGTATTTTCACCGAAATTTTTTTAGTTGACACTCTAAAAAAACGGAATTAAATGATTACCATCCGTTTGAGTTTAATTTCAATTCTACCACCCCCGACAAACTGAGTTCGCATACCAAATTAGTTGGTGCGCAGACTGGGTTGGCGCACCATGCTCTGTTAAGGCTTTTGTGACCAGGGCAAAGCTTGGTCAAACTTTGCTTCAACTGGAAAAGAGGTTAGCTTTCCAAGGCAAAGCAAATGAATACCATGCTCTGTTTAGGAGAGGCTTTATGCACATGGGCGGTCCCACAAAGTTTGACCAAGTAATTGTTCAAATTTCGACAGTTTAGTCTGCCCCTGCTTGTGCGCCAACTCAGTCTGCGCACCTGGTGCGCCAATTCAGTTCGCACACCTGGTGCGCCAACCCAGTTCGTGCACCTGCCTATTAGGTGCGCGAACCCAGTTAGCGTGGATGGTATGATTGAAAATAAGTCTATGAAAATGGTATTCACTAATTTGATTTTTTTTTTGTGTCAACAATAAAAATTTCGGGTATTTTCATCTTTACTTTTTATGTGCAAATCGGGTACAGCTTTTGTGTGCATATTTTGTACCTGTTTTTAGGCGCGCTCTGGTCAACGCAGGGGTATTAGGGGCACTGTGTTATGGCAGTTTTGTTACTGCTTCAGCCTGAAGAAAGACACACGGTACACAAGCTAGATTAGATATGTTACATATGTATGTGTTTTTGTTAATTTCTGCGTGCATGGTAGATCTGCGCATGGTGTTTTTTTTTCCTTAGTAGTGCGTATGAACTGCTTTTATAAAAATAATAAATTCAAAATATAGATTCATAAATAGACGATCCGTAATATATTACTATAGCCACACTCTAATATATTTTTTATAACAAAATTTTTCTCTTCCAACCAGGTACTATATATATATAACTTAAAAATTATTTTGATTTTTAATCTTACGTGTGATAGGTTTTAATTTTTTCAATTCTCAAAAATTATTCTGTTTTTTAATTGATGTGACAATTTTTATTTTTATTTTACGTATCTACAACAATTTATAATTTATAATTAGAAATATTTCTTATTAAAAAAATTTACCGCACTGCAGACCTTTAACTGACAGGTGGGACACAGTTGTTATACTAGGTGTCGACGTGTCTTCGTCTCGTGAAAGTTGAAACCAAAGCGAACAGCAGAAACTTTTTGCTTGCTCTCTTCTCCGTCTCTCCGGTCCCTTCACATTTCCACTTCCTGAAAAGAGCTAAGAAAGACGTCTCCGCCTCGATTAAAAATGGCGGATAAGCCGAGCCGTGCACTGGTTTTGTACGGCGACGGTCTGGCGTCGCTCATCTCCCCTCTCGCATTCCAACCTCCATTCGTTCGCTTCTCTCTCCTCCTGCGGCTTCCTCTCCCTCCGATCTCCCCCATCCGAAGCTCATATCCTCTCTCTTTTCTTGTTTTCGCTTCGTTTGGGGTTACTGTTACCAATCGATTTTTAGTCATGGAATTGAGAAAATGAACTGTTATTGATATACTTGCATGGATGAATTCAGGTTAAGGTGTTCAGTTCTTTAGTGGTAAAATTGGGATTACTAACTTTTAATGGTTTTAATTTCAGACTCTGTAGCCGACAGCAGAACAGCTCGAGATTTTGCACAGTTACTTGATTCGTATGATTTCTACATTGTGAAGGTTGCATATTTCACTTGGCTATCAAAAAATGTCAGAAATAGAATGAATCCATTCTGACAAAGATCTTATTATTATTTCAGAATGGGCAGAGCAATGAGACTGGTTCTAGTGCTAATCTGAAGCAGTATGTACCTGAATTGTCAAAGAGGTAACATCTTTAAATTGCAGCAGTTTTGGGATAACTAAAATAAGCTTACATGAGTTCCTAGATATTTAGTCAATATGCTTGATTGAATTTAGTAAGAAAGATTGCATGCTAGGACTGACATATGGGATTTTCCTATAATTGTGTGATGAAACCCCCATTTAATTAATTGAGCATCAGTTGACCTATCAATGTACATCTGACCTTCAGGTATCCCTAAATCTTGTAAAAAAGAATTCATTCTCCTCTGTAAAATCCATTTTTTCTTTTAACATATCTCACGTGTTTAAATCAACACCAACGAATGAGCTAATAGAAAAATTGAACAAAAGACTATTTTAATTATCGAGGTTTAGGATCTTTGCTATATGCAAAAGAAAATCAGCACTCTTGTGTATTTTTACTATAACATACCTTTTGAACTTCTTCATTTTTTTAAATCTTTCTTTGTTATTATTATTTTAAGTTTTCAGGTTTATGGGCCTCAGAGCAGCCACAGGTACATATAAGTTTGTATAGTTTAGAGTTCCTGGTTGTTTAAAGACAAACTTGCACGAGGCAACCACCTGTATTAATGAAAATTGGTTGAGCTCTTCTTCTATGGTGTTTACAAATATCCAAAAGTGAAGCATTTTTAATGGAAGGGAATTATTATCTTCTATAGGCATGAGTATCCAATGCTGGCTGCACAGTGGCAGGATGGGGTGACTAGAAGAGACATCGCCAATGCATTACTTTTGAGGAATTCAATAAGGTACCTTTTGTTATTCCTGATCAAATATTTAGAAAAGTGCTTCCTCTGCTCCTAAGAGTCATCAAAGTGCTGTTGGTATGTAGTATTTGCACTTCCATTTTGTGAGCTTATTCACTTCACATTTTTTTTTATTAAAAGAGGCAAAAGCCCGTTCCATTGAAAATGAAACCATTAATTACAAGGACCAATTGAACCAAAGTAGCCTACTTTGGCACTGCAGCACCTATACTGGTGTTCAAAATATTCTCAAAAAAGCATAGTAAGCATAATAACCAAGCAATGTACCAAGCTTGAGAGATAGCTAAACTCCAAAAGTTATTCACTTCACATTCATACTGTTTTTTTTCTTTCTTTCTCTCTTTTGTATGCTGGCTTTAATTAGTATATTTTTGTTATGATGTTTATACTCTGCCCAGTGATGTAAAAACTAAAAGGAAGAAAAACTAAGATGGCTGTTCCATGTGTGCTCTCTCTGTGCTTGGGAGTAAATGGAGTTTCCTTTTGAGAGGCAAGTCATACAGTCTACTTACGGCATAGATTGCCACACTAAAAGTGGCTTTGATTCGTGAACCTAAACCTTAAATCCGAAACCCTAATTTGGTCCGTTAAATCTAAAATGGATGGACCGTATATACAGGAGCTAGGGGAACTAGAAAATTTATATTGAGAGGGGCTGAAACTTAAAATGAATAGTGTGTGGCAGTTGGGATTCGAACCCAAGTCTCCATGACCACAGTGGAATTCTAACCACTATCTGCCCCTGCAGATATACACTTTGCTGCTTTATAGATGGTAACTTTGGAGTTCTTTAGAAACTGATGGTAAGGTTAAAATTTTGAAATATTAAGATGGTAACTAAAAAAATTTCGATTTCGAATCTGGGACCTCTGATCCTAACTGTAGATCTAAGTTGGATGGTGACTCCAAAACTCCCTGTTATTCACACTACTGTGGGATTAACATCAGCAGAAAGAAATCCACATGCTGCTTGTCTAACCACAAGATTAATTATTGTTTGGTACCCAAAAGCAAAACCTACTTGCTCCTTTGCACGGAGGGAGTGCCCTCTGGACAGCCATTTATTATTTGTATTCAGCTTACCCTTTATTATATTGTACTGAGGCTGAGGGCACTATTGCTTTTCATAATTCCTTTTAATCATTGTGCTTTCTTTAAGTTTGCTACTAGCGTTGCTATGGGTATTGATGGTACTAGTTGGTCCAAGTGTTTATTTCATGTTTTTGGTTTCTTCCTGGTTTGTTTTATTGTTAGATTTTTAACTAGTGTATTTCTTATTATGAGATTAATTACAATTGCTTTATCATTTCCTCTTTTCTCAATTTGAGCTCTTAAGTTTGCAATCAGCAGCAGTAGAAAAAATCATCTTACCTTTTTGTGTCCGACATTTTTAGTGTTAGATTTTAGGGAAAGTTGTTTTTATGCCACTCCAAAACATGAAAATTAGAAAATTGTCACCTCAAAACATGAAATTAGTTATTTGCCACTCTAAAATTATTAAATTTATGAAATTGTCACAATTATACATTTAATATATATATTTGATTAAAATTATTCTGAAAAATATTATATAAAAAATGTATTTTGATATTTCCAAAATTACCCTTCAAGATGCCTCATATGTTCCCTTCGTTCCCAATCAGTCTTTCATTTCATCCTCCCACTGTTTCCCTGTACCTTTCTCTGCTTTTGAAGGGCTTGGTAGGGGCAGGGGCTTGTCTCTCTCTCTCTCACAAGCACACTGCACAGTGCGCACACATACACACTCTCAACACAAATGCCTCGTGGTTTTCTCGCTGTCGCCAAACTAAACCTTACCAAACCCAAAATGAAAATGAAGAAGAAAAAGAAACCTAAAATCCCTGAATCCTCACAAGACCAGGACCAAGACTCCAACTTCGCATTCAATCTCAAACAAACCAACTCTTTTTCTCTCATGCATTGCCCCATACAACCTCTAGGCAACCTTCTCCTGGGTCCCACTACAAAAACCAATTTGCGAGACGCTGGTCTCGGCGCCCTTTACTGCCTCCCTGATGACCTCTTACTTGACATTCTATCTCTCCTTGATGCAACCGACCTTGCAGTGTTTTCAACTGCCAGCAAGTCGACTTATGTATTCTCGTCCCATGATCCGCTATGGCGGTCCCTGGTTCTTTCAAAATTTGAAGGACAATTCTCATTCGTCCACTCGTGGAAGTATACTTACATCAACTCGCTTACTGGTAAACTGCCTTCCATACCAAAATCACTGAAGATTACATGTTTCTACTCAGACTACCTCTTCCAGAGCTATCTCTGCGCCAACATGGAATTTAAACCTGAATGGCTCAAAAGAGATAACATTCAAAGAAGAAGGGGCATTTCAGTGGAAGAATTTATATCCTGCTTTGAGGAACCAAACAAGCCAGTGCTTCTAGAAGGTTGCATTGACACATGGCCAGCCTTAAAGAAATGGACACATGGATACCAAACAAGATGAGAGAAAAGAAACGAAGAAGAGATCGGATAAGCTGAGTCGAAGAAGGGGACGAAGGAACAGATGAGGCATCTTGAAGAATAATTTTGGAAATATCAAAATACGTTTTTTATACAATATTTTTCAGAATAATTTTAATCAAATATGTATATTAGATGTATAATTGTGGCAATTTCATAAATTTAATGATTTTAGGATGGCAAGTAACTAATTTCATGTTTTTGGGTGGTAATTTTCTAATTTTCATGTTTTGGAGTGGCATAAAAACAATTTTCCCTAGATTTTATGTTTAGGGTATATTTGGCTGTTTTCTTCATAAAAAAAGGAAATGAGAAATTATACTTATACTAGTACAGTATCATGTCAGTCAGATCCGGGACTCGGTATTTAATGGTTGTGTGTTGTTAACACCGACATTTTTATTAATATCCAAAGTTTAATACAAATTATTATTTATACCCAGAATCGGATCCAATATCGAAAAATGCCCAAACCGGCCAGAAAATGGCCGGTTTACTCCTTTCCTAAGCCGGCCATTTTCTGGCCGGCTTACTCCCCCCCTAAACCGGCCATTTTCTGACCGGCTTAGTCGTTTTTTTTTTAAGAGACATTATGAAAAGAAAAAATAATGAAATCTAACACTGAAAATTTGAATTTTGTGTTTAAATTATTTGTTAGATTACTTCTTTTGATTTATAATTAGCATATTTATACTAAAATACATTAGATTACTTGAAATTATGTTGAATTACACTATATTACAATAAATTATGTTGAATTACATTAAATTACGTTAAATTACGCTAAATTACATATGAATAGAGACGATATCTTCACTGAAAAAGTGAAAAAACGACGACGAAACTTCAAACGGTCATAAAATGGTGCTCGAGTGTCCGATTTCAGCAAATGACCACTTTTCGGAAAGCTTGCGAAAATACGCATGCGTCCGTGTGATGCTGGATTTCAAAATTCAGAATCGCCAAAAAACAAAGGGAAGAGCCTTAAAACTTGAGTTGAAGTTTCCGATTAAGATTTTCATTTCTATTATTCAATCCAAGTAGCTCAGTAAATTAGTTACATAATGAACTTGTAGAATACCAGTTTTTACTATTTTCGGAATTTTTTTACTATTTTTTATGATTCATGAAAGATGGCACAGAATCGGTCTATTTTAGCGTAATTTACCGTATTTCAGCATAATTAGCGAAGTTATTGTAATTTAGCGTAATTTAACGTAATTTAGTGTAATTCAACATAATTTATTGTAATATAGTGTAATTCAACATAATTTCAAGTAATCTAGTGTATTTTAGTATAACTATGCTAATTATAAATCAAAAGAAGTAATCTAACAAATAATTTAAATACAAAATTCAAATTTCAGTGTTGGATTTCATTATTTTTTCTCTTCATAATGTCTCTTAAAAAAAAAACGACTAAGCCGGCCAGAAAATGGCCGGTTTAGGGGGGAGTAAGCCGGCCAAAAAATGGCCGGCTTAGGAAATGAGTAAACCGGCCATTTTCTGGCCGGTTTGGACATTTTTCGATATTGGGTCCGATTCTGGATATAATTAATAATTTGTATTAAACTTTGGATATTAATAAAAATGTCGGTTGTTAACATGTCTCTTTATTAATACTTTCGTGTTCACGTGTTCATTTTGTGCAAGTTCTACCAGATTCCCTTTACATAATTTCGTTGTTGTTGTTGTTGTTTTTTGTTTTGTTTTTTGCACATAGAATGGAGGAAATCTGGCCATGCTGGCAGACAGGTTTCTACATGAGGTGGCGTTCAAACTTTGGAAGGCACCCAAATATGGTGCTTAATTATTGACCTAACAATATTATAAAGAGATTTGGGTTTATATGTTTCATGTACTTTGACCTGGGAGAAAATAAATGTAATTTTAGCCTTGAATGACAAGTCTCCTCTCTTGGAAACTTGGTTCTGTGAATTGCATTTGCGGAGCTGATTTCGTTTCGTTTTTTCTTGGCACTGTTTTTGTTTTGGTTTCCTTTTTTTTATTTTTATCTCGGGTTTATTTTTCGGCAAAAATAATATAGATCATATCTAAGGATTAGCTTTAATTTTTCTTATTACGAAGTTTAAAATGATAAATACATACAAAATGAATATATAAATTCATCTTCTTATAATTATTTATATTTTGGTAAAAGAAATTTACATTGTCACTTTGTCAGGACCTCAGTAGGTTGGCTAGAAGGCGGGAAGTTCAGAACTCATTTATAAGGATAAAAACGGACGTCTCCAGTTAGCAGTAACGGAGAGGTTTGGATTTTTTGCCATCCAACTCTTCAGAGTCCAGTTGTGTGCACTAGAAAGAAAGAGTTAGAATTCTCTGTTTCAATTCTTTCAGAGTCCAGTTGTGTGCACTAGAAAGAAAGTACTGAGAAAACCCATTACAGATTTTTCTACACAGATATGTAATAGACAATGGAGATTCTTTTGTTATAGTGAACAACAAAAGAGCCATGAGCCGACGAGCGCAGGACTATCTAAGGAGATCCATACGTAGACCAGGTCTATCTGAAAAAAAAATATGGAAAACCTCCCTGCTTACGGAAACTGACACATTGAATGAAGTCTCCCACCATCTTCGCGCCTTTTTCGATTCTCAGCTTCAATCTTTTCAATATTTCCCCTATTAAAATTACTTATTACATCCCAAATTCTAGACTGGAGAGAAAAAAAATATAATATGAGAATGATATATTGATATTCCTCAAACGGATAAATATTTTTCATATAATTTGTATAATAGATATAAAAGTTTTTGGATATTAACCTTAATTAATTATATATATCTGAGATAATGCACTTGAATCTTAAAGCAGAATAAAAAATTTGATTTTTTGAACGTACACCTAGTTAAATGATATTAAGTTATTAAGTGTTTCTAGATCTATAAAATATTATGGTTGATATAAGGATGATGCTATCAATTTTATAGAGAATATATAAAACAAAAATGTTTTAGAGAAGTATTATTAATATACTTGAGAATTATTTTAACTGTTAATTTCTATAGTAATTATAAAATATGTTTAAAGTGACGACAGTTTTAGTAATTGAATAGAAAACTATTATACCAACAAGAAATACAACTTTAGTTCCACTTTTTCGTTCAAATACAAAGTTTATTTTACAAAATTAAATTAGAAGATATAGAGGTACCATAAAATGCAAGTTTAGTTGATCTCTTTCCGAAATTGGGAATCCTCGTCTAATCTGATTTGATGTTTCCATTAATGCTCTCTCCGATTTCCGAAAGAGAGTACTTAGACAGCCGTGCGCGGTTTGAGTTCTCGTCTTCTCTCTCTCTGTTTTTTTTTTTTTTAAAATCTTGGCAGGGGCTGTCTAAATACTCCCTTTCTCTCTTTTTTTTTTTTCTTTTTTTTTTTTTTTTTTTGTAGGAAAAGAGATGGTGGTTCCGATGGAAAACGCCATGGGTGCTCTCATGCAGATTTCGTTCAACCTCTCCTCCCCATAAAAATTGATCATAAACCTTCGATTTCTCAGCAAGAAGCTGTCGCTAAACGGGTACGATCGAGTCAGCTTGTTTGTTTAACGAACCTATCTTTTTTTCGTTTGTTGTAATTTTTTCTTCTGGATAAATGGAGGACCTGTCTATCTTTTTTCTCTTTCAAAATTCAATCAAATAAGTTGAGATTCTTTTTTTTTCTTTTCTTCAGTTATCTTTACTAGGTGTTTTCTTTTCCTCGTCTTATCCTACAAAACTTGTGTTGTCAAGTCCCAGATTTTGAAAAAGTTGGAATAATATCAAAAGAAGGTTGTGAAGAACGCAGGGCTGTGAGATTTTATAAGGAAAAAAATGAACTCTGTTTTTTTTACTTACATTTAAATTCTTACAACTGCTGTTTTGTTTCTGTTTATTATTCTTCAGCGGAATTGAAGCTTTAAACTGAAGAAAAGCCATGTTTTCCTTGGTGTAAAGATATATTCACCTGAAACAAAAAAAAACAAAAAAACTGAAAAAAGGACAAAATCTGTGTGGAAAGTTTTATTTTTGCGCATTTCCGAGCACAAAAGTTAAGGTGTTGCTTGGTATGAGCAAACTTTGACTTGCAGGGTTGTAAAAAACAAAGTTAGGGTTGATTGTAAAAATTAGAAATCTCACTGTATAAACTATGCAAAGTTACTGTCACATCCCAAACCGGAAATTCCGAATTAAGGTGTGATCAATTATCGCCTCGTGTTCATTAATTTGATAAACACGCAAAGCTAAGCAAATACAAATAACAAATAAGTGCGGAAGCATGAATAATAACAATAAAAGCATAAGTCATACAATCCATAAATAAACATACATATATACATCCATACAACTCACATCATAATATCATAACACAATATAAGGAAAGGAATATATGATCTAACGAATCTGATGTACGAATCAAAAACATTTGGACTCGTATATCCTAACCAAAAGGCCTATAAATAGTACAGGATGGTATCAGCATTATGTTTGCATTTTTAAAGACATTTTTAAAGATAAATCTGACAAATTATTGTTTTGGTTGTTCTAAATAGGTATCAACCAGGCCAATTTGCGTATTTGTTACAGTTGTCAGACATACTCCCTCAGCAAAGAAAAGTCAAGGGCAATGGTCTTTTTGATGGTATGCTCAAAGTCGCCAGCTGCCAATGAGTTTGTAGAGATCCCCATAAAAGATGTACTCAACAAGTAGGATCAAAATCTGCTCCTTTTATATATTTATTTTGTTTTGAATTTCTACTTGCTTGTATTTGGTTTATATTGTGTACCTAGATCAAGGAGCAGAGCTTAATTAAGCAAATGATATTAAAATCAACCTCTATTTCTTCCTGTTTGTTTGTTTTTAAAATAAGTTCACATTTAAATAACATGTTTGGGTGCAGCTTGAAAGGTCCAGTATTAACAAGTGGCTCAATACCTGAACTAACGGCAGTTGTTGTTCGATTCTTTCTCTTGTTGCCTTATGCCGACATCATTTCTGACTGGCTGAGGTATGTGCTCTTATTGGTACTGAGCTATATTTTGGCGAAAAGTAGAGTAGATTTAATTGTACTAGGTGTGGTAGGAGAATCTAGATTCAATGGACGCAAAGTTCAACTGAACTGAGGTACAGTTGGACTTTATCCATGCTCGATTGGGACTAATTTGGGTTTAAATGTGAAGTAGGTGAATAGGTGATACTTGCTACTATTTCTGTGTGCTTGGGACAGGTAAAATATATTATCTATGTATGTTAGCTTGGTACCAATTATATTAGTTCTATTTTAGAATATTTAAAAGTTGAGGATTGATAAATTTGTTGTTTATCTTTTCACAGTAAACCGATATCAGAGCTAGAAAAGGAGCTTGAAAAGAGAGAGGGAAAACCAACAAAGTCAAACAAGTCTCCAATGAAGATTGACAATAAGCAAGTTCAAGTAAAAAAAGAACTATCTAACGGATCTCTGAGGGAAAAGGACATAAATGGAAATGACAATCCTGACAACAAAAGAAAGCACTACCCCTCTATTACTGTGCCTTGTAACAACTCTTCTGCGAAGCATATGACATCTTTTATGGGGGCCTCGAACAATTGCTCGCTAAAGAATGTCACCTCTATTTCCGAGCTTTCTGGCAATGGTACTCTGAAACCAGTAAAGTTAGGAACAGGAGTTGGCAATAACAGTAGGGAGAACGGTACTGCTAAAGAAATTACCAAAGATGTTAAGCAAGAGAATGGTAACATAAGCAAGGTATATTATTATGTTGGCCATTTTCTTAAGATCTTATCTTGACATAAAACTATACCCTAAAGCTTGCTTTGGACCTGAGCATGAAAATAACATACTAAAACTGTCACATAAGTTGGGATGACGACATGCTTTAGTTTATATTTATGCTTTAGTTTATATTTATAATGTTTCATGAGTACTTGTCCCTTTTGTAACGCCTTTTTTGTTTTCTTTTCTTCCTTTTCAGGAACTAATGGAAGTAAACCCAATGGCATGCACTCCTACAAAAAGGTCGATTATTGAAACCTGTGTTAAGCAAGGTATAGATAATATTCTTCTACCAGTGTTTGCAGGAAATAAGACAATAATGGAATGTCATAAAACGATTGTCTTATTGCAGAGATAGTTCCATTTGTGGTGAAAGATGCTCCATCTTGCATAGGTCGTCTGATGAAAATAAGGGATGATTTGGTTAGTGGATTTATTTTACCCATGTTTATACTTTCTACCTTGTAATCTGTGTTATTTTTCATTTGGTTCCAATATTGTAAGTAGATGTTTCCTTTAATTTGGTCTTTGTATTGCAGTGTGAAATTCAGCTGAAGCTTGAAGATAAGATTGCTCAGTGTGAGATGGACATTCAGACCATTAGAGATGGTACTTCTATAATTATCACTTTTCCCCCTTTGTATTTTATACACAATTTTCTCACTCTTATGTTAAAATCGACAAGCATTTTACAGCCAGAACAAGAATTACAGTGTCAGTTATAATGTACCATACCAGTCAAGTCTGGTACATGACAATGAACTTTTTTGTTTTTTCTTCTTCCATTTTTCTTTCTTTTGGTACCATTAGAGATGGTACTTCTATAATTATCACTTTTCACCGTTGTATTTTATACACAATTTTCTCACTCTTATGTTAAAATCGACAAGCATTTTACAGCCAGAACAAGAATTACAGTGTCAGTTATAATGTACCATACCAGTCAAGTCCGGTACATGACAACCTCTCTTTTTTTCTCTTCCATTTTTCTTTCTTTTCCAATTTGAGACTTGTAACTGGGTTAGGTTTTTGAGGTTGTCATTCTAGAGAACTTACTTTCCAGACCTCATTTCTGCATAATCTCTCAGTTTTGTTATTTTTTTCTTAATATTTGTAGAAGAACAGATGATGTCAGAAGCGGAGAAAATAGTAGAAAGGTGGGAAAATGCAATTTCGAGTGGCCAGCTTGATGCCTCTGTTGGATGTCCAAATCCAAACAAAAAGAAGAAATTCAAGCTCAGGAGTTCATGCCAGGTATTTCATTTGGTGAAGCTACTGCTATTTTTGAAAATTATAATTATCATATATATACTTGTAAAGCATATGATTTATCCCAAAACTAGTACATGTACCCCTATCTTTTCCAATTGTGTGAAAGAGATGCCGAAACATCTCTTTTTACTGCAGCTCATTCTGTATAAATAAGAGAGAAAAGAAGGAATAATTTCGGTATATTGAAGAAATTAGGGTGCATGTTATGGCATACCTTTAGTTGACAGTATTTCCATTTGCACGTGCAAAATTTTGTTTTTGCATATACAACAATACTTGGGGTTGACATTATCTGTATGAATTTGGAGAAAACTCTCATGAGTCATGATATAGAAAGCTCAAATTCTTTCGTTTGCTGTTGCTTTCATCTTAGTTTAATATGTTCTTATCGCCTACTGCAAAGAGGTTGACTTGTGATTAATATCAAATTGTGGCAGATACTGGATGATAACAAACTAGCACTACCAAGATAGAACGTTCATCCAATATCCAATGGTAAGATTAACTACCCAATTTAGTACGTGGAAAATTAGTTCTCATTTTTTTAGCTACATCTGCCATACATTTGATGCTGTGAGCATCTTTTTGTATCGGTCTTAAATGAGCCTGGTACTAAGGGCCTTGCAGTAAAGAAATCTTTTGTTTGCTTACATCATTATGAGTTACGTTTAACTTTGGAACTTTTTTACCATTGGATTATACTTGGCAATTGCAGTACTTAAAAGCAGGGATTTTGATTGCATGGCCAAGAGCGACTTGAAGATGAGTCCTCGTGAGGCGAGGGAGCATGCAGCATTGTGTTTGATGCAGAAATTGGATGAAATGGAGGAAGATTAGGGTTTTATTCCTTGTGAAACCTTGAATGATGCCAGTGTTTAGGATCTCTCGGTTTGATGTATTTATTGGTACCATGTCATGTCAGCATTAATTGCAACGAGGGTCAGAAAAATTGCTAAGCCCTCAGTTATTATTATTTTTGTATCATCGACGTGCAAATGGGAAAGTCCTAAACAAATATTAACATTAACGCATGGAGTGCACAAAAACTACACAGAAGATGGCAAACTGAATGGAGTAAATTCACTTGTGACCAAGACATCTGACAATTACACCTTGTGAGATACCGGTACCTACTTGTGTCATTTACTTAGTTGATCATAAGCCTTTCATTGATTGGATAAAAATTAGATCACAAGTAGGGCGACGTTTTTATTCAAATCTGAACACACACAATTATAGATCTTATTGTACTAAAATCATCAAATAATTATTGATTGTAAATTGTTTTCTGTAAAAGGATTTGGTACTGTTGTTTAGTGTTTAATCCTTAAGTTTTGGTTGAAGATTGGAAAATGAAAGATCTCAGATTTTCTTTTGTGATGCAACTCTCACCTCTTCTTTTGTCATGCAACTCTCATCTCTTCACAGTGCAAGTGCAAGGAGGAACGTACTTCTCTTTGACAAAACACTCAACCGCATGACGTTTTCTGATGATAACAGTACTAAAATTTGCCCAAGCATGTCATTTGAAAATATAATTTCGGCTCACATGCTGAAATTGTGACCTATTTCACCAAAATATCATACCCCTAACCCCGTCGAAGAACAAACGAAACAAATGGACAATTTTTATATGTTATTGAAAGCCAAGTCATATGCTCTATCTTTTTATTTATTTGTTTATATATTTTTAAGAAAATTGAAAGCAGGTCATTTAATTTCTTGGATACCGAAGTTATTTAATTTTAGAGAGTCATTTATCTTCCTTTACAAAAGTGAAATTGCCTTTTTGTGTTCGTTGGTATTTAGGAAACGACCCACTTTTAGCAAGTTCATTTTATCAAAAACAGGGAAACAGGGGCACTCGAAGTAAGACCCATAAAAGATCTTAATTATTAAGCTATTATATATAACTATTTTAACCAAAACGATAACTATAAAAGTCAAATCTTCTTTTTACGTATTAAATTATTTCTAGTAAGAAATAGGGAGTGCATAAATAAAGGACCAGACTGTAACGCAATTCTTGCACTAACGACTCCATCCCAGAATATTCTCACATCTAGAATTTTTCATTTGGGACGCAAAACATGAATTCAGATCCTCTAAAGTAAGTCAAAATTTGAGTTAGGATTCGGACAGTCCGATCAAAATCTGCACGAATATTAAAGATATATCGTGCATTCTATCTTGAATCGGATTGATCCGGATTATAATCCGTCCCGATCCAAACTCAAATTTTGAGTTTACGTGCTTTCAATCTCTCGCAAAGTGCTTATATTGATTTTTTAAATTATTTATATTAGATGACAAAATGTTTACCCTTTCTTTTACAAGAAATGAAAATCTAAAAATTAATTATTGTTTATACTAGCTTGCTCCCAAAATTTCTAAATCTAGCTGACAAAGTTAAATAAGATCTTAATAAAACTATGTAGACATATATCAATTACACTAGCAATCTAGATAAAACATTAAAAACACATACAGCTACTTGGTAGATTAATGTTTACACCGAGTATGAAATTTACCAAAAAAGTGTTACAATGCCAAGTATGTGTCTTCTAATTTCACCAAACTAGAAAGGCTTCCGATCAGGACGTGTCTTCCCAACCAAAGTATGATTTTAATCTTGTTCTGAGTGTGTTCTGGTTCAAAACAAATTTTGGCCTGCTAATTAATTACAGGAGGGAAGAACCGCACACTTAATTAGCATAGTAACACGAGTCGCGTCTTTTTACGGATAGACGCATGCATGTTTAATTTTTGCAAAAAATATTCAAGAGTGTACTGAGGTCCTTTAATAAAAACAAAATTATGAGAAGAAGATGTGTTAACTTGTAAGCTTCATACGTTTTTACTATCTTGGACAGTTTTTGTATGTATAGAGATTAAAGAGGTTTAGAGTTCACATGCCTGAAGCCTGAGGTTTTTTTTTTTTTTTGGCTGGTTTGTACTAAATAACGCATATAGTCTGTACAATTGAAATATGCTAGATGGTTCTACATAATTGTAGTTAATATATTGTAAACCGACATACAACCAAGTCGGTAAAGAAATAACTAGAAATATCTAAACCGACATAGACCTTGTATAAATAAGTTGTAGAGGTCCGTAGATAGAGTGAGAGACATGTATGAATGAGTGTGAGAAATATATATTACTCTTTGTACTCTCTCCATTTATAATAGAAGTTAGTTTAATACTTAACATGTTGTTTCTGCCTACATATTTATTCTTGAGAAAAGGTAATATTCTCCCAGAGTCAATCCCCGGATAATCCCCCTAACGTCCCGGACCACTTTCCAAACTGTTTTTAACTGTTTTTCTATAACTATCTTATATAAACTTTCCCGTTCTTTCTCTCCTCCGTTATATAAAATTTCTCTTCTCTTTCTCTCTCCTCAAATTTACCGATCTATCTCTGAAATCGATTTTGTCATCGTTATTCATCTCTTTCTCCAAATCTCTCCGACGGCCTCCTCTCCAAATCTCTCCAAATATCTGAAAACGATTTACCCGACGGCCTCCTCTCCGACATCCTCTCCGACAGCTTTGATCCCGATCTGCCGCCTTAGTCGTCTCGATCTACAGCCCAGCCCAAGGCCTTGCCACATGGCAGCGAGGCATCGCTTGCCCGCCGATGCAAGCTTCTTGCATCTCTCCACGTTATTCATTGAATTAAATGTTTCTAGACCGGATACCAATGGCAACGGAGAGCACGCTTTGACCTTTGACTCTTTTGAATTTTTGGACAATTCAACGAGTGAGGCGAATTCATATCATCGGCGACCTAATCCCGCTCGCTATCTTATCTGCTTCTTGTTCGATTCAATTCTTAAGGGCAAAAAGTATACTAGACTTTATCAATAAATACCCGGCTAGTAGAGTTGATCAATGCATTTCTGAACAGGTACGAGTAAGGATTTTTCTATTTCCATATAGGTGCGAGTAATGATTTTCCTATCTCGAAAGCCAGTAGAGTACACCTTGGTTTAAGAGAGGCAATGGTGATGAAAGACATATGTACTGATAAATAAAGCATATTCATATCTTTGACCAGTTCTTGAGCATAACGAGCAAAAAAGGAAAATCGGCGGATTAAAAAAGCACTTGCCGAGATCAGTGGATGCAATGTTTGTGGCAGCAGTCCAGCAGCTTGAAGGGGGGCAGATTGATGTGAGCACGGTTAGATTGACTAATCCGCCGAGCAATGTTTGTAGTAGTACTATATCGCTACCGATCCGTTGCTTCTGGCAGATCCTGATCTGATCTAGTAATATTTAGAGTCTGATCTGATCTGATCTAACAGATCAGCTGTCGATCTGGTCTGGTTTTGTAAATTTTTATTTTTCTGATTTAAATTTTTAGGATTTATTTAATAGGTTTACATGATTTATACAGTATTTTATATGATCTATCAATCAGGTTTAAAGGTTCTGTAGAGTATTTTACAGGATTTATTTAACATTTTTACGGGATATATTCAATAGTTTATATGATATATGCATTGTTTTTATTTTATTTTTATTTTACAGTATCTGTTTAACAGTTTTACAGGATATATGCAATTGTTTTCACATATCTCATATTATCTGAATGTCTGTTTTATTTACATTATTCGACATGTAAATTTTACTGATTTAAAGTCTTCTATTCATTGTTTTACAGAATTTTGCCAATGATTTACAGGATTCGGATTTGAAATGCATTAAACTATTACATGATCTACTTAACAGTTTTATAGGATGTATCAGTTATTTTATAGGTTTTATTTAATAGTTTTATAGGATGTATCAGTTATTTTATAGGTTTTATTTAATAGTTTTTCAGGTTTCATGCAATAGTTTTATAGGATATATCAGTTATTTTACAGGTTTCATGCAATAATTGTATATGATGTATCAGTTATTTTACAGGTTTTATGCAAAAGTTTTATATGATGTATCAGTTATTTTACATGTTTCATTCAATAGTTTTTCAGGTTTCATGCAATAGTTGTTCAACTATTTTTTCAGGATTCTGCTAATGATTTACAGAATTAGGACTTGAAGTTTTTATTAATTTGTTGATATCATTTTTTTTCTTTCAGCTAAACATGCTTGGAAAGATGTTGGTATTATTAAAGAGGTGTGCCCAAAGCCGGAAGAAGGATCAATGGACTGTGCAATTTCTATTTTGTGCTTTGTCTACAATCTGATCACCGAGATGCCTCTAACTTTCACACATGTAATTTTTATAGTTTGCTTCTGTTAGTTTTACAGTTTACATCTGCGAATTTTACAGTATTGAAGTTTTATAGTTTGTACATGTTAGTTTTATTTAAAAAGTTTCAGTTAATTTACAGGTTTTATGCAATAGCTTTATACGATGTATCAGTTAATTTACAAGATTATGACTTGAAGTTTGTGTGAAATTTGTTGATATCTTTTTTTTTCAGCTAAACTAGCTTGGAAAGATATTGGCATTATTCATGAGAGGTGCCCAATGCAGGAAGAAAAATTAATGGATTGTGCAATTTTTGTGTTGCGCTTTGTCTACAATTTGATCACTGAGATCCCTATAAATTTCACACAGGTAATTTTATTAACTTTTAAGTTTATGATGTAATTCCAATTTGTAATTTTATTCTCCCAGAAATGTAACTCCAATTTATAGTTTGTATATGTTATTTTGATAGTTTCAGGTGTCTATTTTACAGTATTGAAGTTTTGCAGTTCACATCTGTTAGTTGTATAGTCTTACATCTGCTAATTGTTCAGTATTGAAGTTTTGCAGTTCACATCTGCTAGTTTTATATGTTCCATCTGCTAATTTTACAGGAGTTGAATGATTGGCGTTTCCAGCGAATGGCAACACAACTACAAAAGGAAAACTGAAAAAGAAAATGTTGGTTTAATGGTTCACATTTACTTTTAATTTTGAGGTAAACTTGCATGAAAAAGATAATACGTGATGCTTTTCATTTACACATGCAAGCAAATAACCGTATTGTGCCAGAGTTTAATTGATGAGAACGGAGTAGGTCCGATGCTCATGGGACCTACTTTTAGGTTCAACGAGTATGATAACTGTCCGATCTAATTTAAGATTTGTGCGCACGAAAATTGAAACAGACTTGCACGAATTTTAAAACGCTGTGCACGAATCTTAAAGCAAATCAACGGTGATTAAACCCATCGAACCAGAGTAGGTCCGATGCCCATCGGACCTACTCTCAAGTGTTAATTGATACCTCAAATTTGTATGATAATGAATCAATGATATGATTAGCTTTAAAAAAAAAAGGTGAATTTCATTAAGCCCCTCAAAAATTTTGAAATTATGTATTTCACCGCTAAGTTCATAATATTATATTTAACCTTCTAAACTTCAAAAACTTACAAATTTATCCAATTTATTGTCTTTTCTATTAAAACTCATTTTAAATTTATAAAGTACTCATTTTATTCTTTATTAAAATAATAAAAAAAATATATAGCATATTTATGAAAAATATTTAGTCTTTTAGTTGGCCAGTTGTGAGGGTCAATGGTTCATTTTCTTACTTGTGATGTGCGCACAAGTATATGTCTAAAAGTAATTGTGTATGTGTCACAAGTAGTGAAATTAAGTATTTGCCGTTGAAAACTTATCAATTAGAAGACTGAATATTTTTCTTATGTATACTAGAATACTACATATTATTTATTTTATAATAAAAAGAAAATGGGTACTTTATAAATTTAAAATGAGTTTTAATAGAAAAGACAACAAGTTGGTTAATTAATTTTGTGAGTTTATAAATTAGAGGGATAGATATAATATTATGAATTTTACAGGGATACGTAATTTTGAGGTTTTGAGGAGTATAAATGAAACTTCCCCATAAGAAAATGTTGGGTTGTCCTATTTGTCGTGGCTTTGCATGCATCTGTCATGTGAAATTATTGAATATGGAAATCTTGTCATTTATTACCAAAAAGGCCAAAATACTCTAATATATGGTCAACTATGCTAATTACACTAAATTACAACAAATTACTTTAAACTCTAAACCCTAAATTAAATAAAATGAAATTTAAATGAAATAAAAAAAATTACCTTAAAGAAGAGAGGAAATTCGGTTGAGAGATGAGTGAGTTGTCAGGAGAAGAGAGAGAAAAGGAGTATATATAGGGTAAATTACGAGTTAAAAAAAAAAAACCGACCATAAAATGGCCGGCTTCTGGGGAGAGAAAACCTGCCATTTATGGCCGGTTTGGACATTTTTTGCGAAATCCGGTGAACTGGGGCATAAATATTAATTTATGATTAATGTTGGATATTAATAAAAGAGTAATTATATTTTTCCCCATCTATCCTTCTCCCATTTCATCCCCCAACTAACTAACTTCCTCTTCTAACTATAATTACAAATTCTAACTACCTAATGGTCCCTACAAATTAATTAGTAAATTTTCTCCCTTTATTTCTTTCCTCTCTCTCCCTCCCTCTCCCACCTCCGCCTCCGCCTTCCACCTCCGCCTCCACCCGTCTCTCCCACCTCTCCCTCTCCGCCTCCGCCCGCCTCTCCCACCTCTCCCTCTCCGCCTCCGCCTCCCTCTCCCACCTCTCCCTCTCCGCCTCCGCCTCCCTCTCCCACCTCCGCCTCCGTCACTCCATCCCAATCAAGCACGCCTCCGCCGGGTCAGATCCATCACTGTCGACCGCCGGGTCAGATCCATCGTGTCTATATTCCTCTTCCTCATGCAGTAGCGAGTTATTTGGAAAGAACAAAGCTTCGTTAATGGTGAATTTGACCAGTGCATACTAAGTACTAAAAAATAACAGAAAAACAAATTTTGAAAAAATTAGAGGTATATGAAATGAATACTTGATGTCTCAGATATGAATACTGTTATAATCCGTAAAACTAATTTAGTTAATTAGTTTAAAAAATTAAGATTTGCGACTAATTAAAACCTAAATTTATTTGTTAGGTTAAATAGAAATTAAAAATAATAATAATAATAATAATAATATAATAATAAATTAATTGATGAACTGTCGTATAGAGATAAATGATTATTCAAACAAATTATTGTCTTAGGAAATTACTAATTTAACAAACCGAATTGTAAAGATATTGATGACATCGGAGAATTTCGTACTATATTTCAAACGCGAATTTAGTTCATCGACTTCGAATTTTTAATTTAATTGATCACGTGAGATTGCGGGCTAACCATATTGATTGTTTGAACTATCTCAACCCTCTAATTTTGATTCCTGCACGGATCTTAAAGCATAACCCTCATTATTATTCCCCCTTCCCTTTCCCTTCTCCTCTCTCTCTGTCTACTGGGGGCCGCCCTTTGCCCTTTTGTTGCTCCCTTCGCTGATTTCTTTGGGGAGAAGAAAACGGAGGCGATCGCCTCCCGCGCGATCGATTTTCGAACTGCCCCCGTTCCATCGTTGGTACGGGCTTGACGAAATGCGCTGAGGCGCGTGGGTTCTCACCTGCTCTCTGAGCAGCGTTGATTTTTCGCGATCTCTCCTCTCGGGTTATATATACCCCTCTATCTCTTTTGGTTTTCGGTTTTACTCTCTCTGTTTCCTTCGCTCATGTGCTGAGAAAAATCTCTCTCGCTCTTTCTGTTTGCCTTGTTATTGTGATAACCGAAACCCTAAAATTCGGTTTTCGTGTTCTTGTCTCGCGATCGTTGCCTTTGGCGCTTTTGTGCGATTTTTCTGGTGCCGGCGGGTGCTATCTTGGTGCTTGCCCTTTTTCCTTTGACAGCTGTGAGGCGAGGCCTTCCTTGGTGCCAGCCGTTTTTCGCTGCCCCTTTTTACAATCGGAGCCTTTCTCGGGTAAATGCTCAAGCCCTTATTTTATTTTGTGGATTGTGTGTTTGGGGAGACATTATCGTATATTTTGACTTATCGGTCGGCTCGCACGAGTTGTTGATTTTCTCGGTGTGTTGATGAATTTTTGTGATGAATTCGGGGTGTTGATCGATTGAGGGTGAGATTGTTGAGTTTTCTCAACTTGATCGAATTGGGAGTTGGGTGCTTGGTTGTTCTTTTGGTTCTGTGTTGTACCAGTTTTGGTGCTGCCTTTCTTTTCTTGCGGCTGGGCTAGTTTACTGGCACCAGCCCCTTTTTGTTTTCGGTGCTGGTTTGCTGTTTTGCTGCGTGTGCCTTTTCTGTTCCTTGTTCTTGTTCTATGTTGGTTGCGATGATTGTTGTGATATGGTTGTGTTGCTTGGTTGCGATGCGCCGGTACCAGTAAGTACCGGCCCAGTGTGGCTACTGGTACCGGGTTTCCTTTGTGGCTTTGATTATTGCGGTTCTGTGTTGTTACCGGACTTGAACTGACAGGGACCAATTTGTAAAAAAGTTTAAATAAATGAGGGTTGAAATTGGAAATTTTAGGCCCTTGTGTGAAATATTTTAAATCAAGGGCTAAATTGCAAAATGGTATTAATTGGATATTGGGCCGGCCCTATATGTATATTAATTGAAATGAGGCTTTGGGCCTTTGTTACTGTTGGGCCGTGGCTGTTGTGATTAATTAATGGATTTGGGCTTTTAAAATTCTGTTGGGCCTTAATATGAATTTATTAATAAATTCAAGGAGGCTTGGGCCTTTATCTATTGGGCTTGGCAGATTTTTAAATAGAAAGGAATAAATGTTGCCTCGGATTGACAGAATAAAATGACGGCTTTTAAAAATTTAGGTTTTAATAATGTAACCGAATAAAATCGGATGCTTATGTAAACTTGAATTTAATTCGGGAAATGATTATACCGTCCAGGGTCTTGATGCCTCAGTGAGAGTTCATAACATAATTTGAACAGATACTATAAAACCCAATTGGACAATTGTATGATCCCGAAACACACCCAATTAAAATAATTTAGTTATAACACATTTAGATTAATTAGGATTTTTAATTAATTAATAAGTTAAGTAGTTAGATTTTTAAAATAAATAGTTAAGTATTTAGATGTTTAAAATTTAGTAATTAGAATTTTTAAATAAAGAAAATAAATTGTAGAGAAAATATGTTGTTAATTGATAAAAGACAATTAATTAACAACATATTAATATTCTCTAATCACTCGATTTCAAATTTTGTAAGTAGGATAAATAGATAATCACGTGTTATTTTACATCTATAAATTAATCAACTTGTACAGATTATTAAAAATAATTCGTACGACTTTAGAAATATTATCATTAAATAGTTTATGTTTATAAACTACGTACTTAGGATTTAAAATTAATTGTAGCTTAATTAGTTAGGAAAAACACGTTATCTTACAAGTGATTAAATAGGGAATTAATAATAGCAAATTAAATTACATATATTATACCTTACCTCTTTTTATCGTAAAAATACGTAATAACCTTAAGTTAAAAGTTACGACTTATTAGGTTAAACAGTTTATCTTCAAATTAAAATATGATAAATATTTAAATTACGTTAGATTAAATTAAACCAACTTGGACCCAATTTTACACTCGATCGGAATCGAATAAAATCGATCGAACCGATTGAGCATGATTTAAATTGTGGATAAGTGAATTAGATTCGAACTATAGTTACGTAATTAATTAAATACGAACACTTAGTGAAATTAATCAAACGGGGTAATAAAGGTTACGAATAATTAGTTTAGACCCTAATTAAGTTACGTCTAAAATTACAGGTCATCCGACCTACGTAGATTCCGATCCGTGGACCGATCCCGCTGACGCTTGTACAGGAGCAGGCGAGGATTACGTGGATCCCGGAGACTATTAGCGCGTTCTACCCCTACAGCCATCAGGTGTGGAATATCTGAATTATCTTTTCGTGGCGTACTCTTACCAGTCGACCACTTGACCTGTCATCCGTACTTTAAATTTTGTAGTTGCATTAGAGCTTGTTAAATTCTCTCTGAACTGTAATTAGGACTTTGCATAATCCCTTCTAAATGATAATTTATTGTTTTCGTAGGAGTAGAGTAATTAATTAGTATATATATTAAATTAGGATATTAGTTGTCCTCTTCTCGTAGAGGACAACATATTATCGTAGTTAAACATGTGCATTGGTGAGTGTGAGATAGAAGATCGAATGACTGCTTTCCGTTCTCGTAGTATGGGATGCGAGGCGGCTTGTGGGTCATTGAGCTGAGGGATCACTTGATCCCTTAGAGGTCTTATTAGGATTATTATTTTTATATGCATGGAATTGGTATTATATCATTTTCGATCATTTTACATTTTGTGCGGACTGATCTCGAGTCTGGAGACGATTCGGGAGCTATCCCCCTTACATTAGGAGCTACTTGCCTAGTACAGCTGTCGAGGTTGTGGTGGCAGATTTTATTTTTTGTTGTTATGGGCCGATCACGAGCCCTTGTCCCATTAGTCTGGCCGAGGACGGTGGAATTTCGTCATCTGCTCATGAGGAGACGGATTGACTTATTGACTTATTCTTACGTCTTGCTTGTATGTTTTCTCCTATTTTATATGTTTGGATGATGAATCGTCTTAGAGCAAGGAAAATACACAAATTTTTGGTATAACCATCGGCTAGCGTGCACCAGCCTACGGGTTTGAAGTCTTTGGGGCAAAACTCGATGCTGATAGGCATCGGGTATCTTTGCACCCCCTGATCGCAGTCCTTGTGTTATGCCGCATTGAGATATAAATTCATTTGATTAAATTGGCACGGCACGGGGTGACAAAATTATCCGTATTACTACTATATCAACTTGTACACCCGGTACTTATTGTACTGGACTCCGATTGAGTATAATATATTCATCCTCTTATTTTATTTTATTTTCGAAAACTTTGGCATAATAGGAAAATCATATCATGTCATCTATTATATGTATATTTTTCCTTTGTAGTACTATGATAGGTTTTTAATTTTCGCAGCATATGCATTAAAAATGAATTACCGACTTTACATAGATTCCAAATTAAAATGTGCTTTGACTTAAGAGGATCCCTGAAGGGATAATACTGGGTCACATACTGGGCGATCATTCGCTCATCCCCTCCTTTTTATGGATGTGGGCAGGTACAGAGTCTGACGGTCCGCAGCAGGAGGCGTCAGGAGCTGTCCCCGACGGCCACATCGCCTGATATAGATTAGGGACTTTTGTTTAGGGTTTTGCGAGTCCGATGTTTTTGTTATACGCATTAGACTCGATAGATTATGTATCCCTTTGGCTAGTTTGTGTTTATTTTATCCCGAGGTGGATTGTATGGATATTATGTATGTATGCATGTTTATTTGATATTTATGACTTTTGCTTGATTATTTTATTATTGCTTCTGCTGTGTGATTATTATTTCTATTTAGCCTTGCGTGTCTTTCCGATTATTAAACACGAGGCGGGGATTAATCACACCCTAATCTGGAAATTCTGGTTTGGGGTGTGACAAATACTTCAACATGTATGAATGAATACTTGATATCTTAGGTATAAATACTTTAACGTATATGTATGAATACTTGATGTCTTATAGATGAATATTTTAACTATATTTTATTTCCAACAAATAAAATTGAACTAGAAAGCAATAAAGCAATGTTCAATACTATTTGGCTACTCTTGTAAAATTAATCGAGGTATGCACATATGCTTGTAATACTCTTGATACATGTACTATTTACACTTACACGACGAGAATGAATACTTATTTGATGAGTTATAAATACTTGCTCGATGAGGTATGAATACTTGTATGACGTGGTATGAATACTTGTGCAACGGACAGCTCGAAAGTATGTTATCATGGATCTCATTTGAAAGAGAAAATTGTGTAGAAGACGTTGGTGGTTTTAGATTTGCAAAATTTCTCACAGATCGTCAGAAATATTAGTTAAATTGAACGGAGAAAAAAAAAATCACCTCTAAAAATATGTAAAAGATGGGTGAGTGATGTATCTAGTTTTTTTTTTTTTAATACTTGATATCTTAGGTGTGAATACTTGATGTATTATATATGAATACTTGATTTATTATATGTGAATATTTGCGTGCTCCAGTTGTAAAATATTCTAAATATTTGGCGGTCCCCAAATAGTAAGTGGTCCCTCCCAAGTAGTTAGTAGTTACTCAACTAATTATTGACTGGAAAAGAAACGGGAGATGAATCCAGGAGATAGCTAGGCTCTCCTTTAATAAAAATGTCGGCTTGCAAAGTCCATCCACGTGATTCACATAAAGGAAAGAAAATCAGTGAAAAGTATTTAATAACTGGTGAGATATATGATATATCAAATTAATTAACTAGTGAATGTGCGGTTTTACCCTCTCCGTTCGCACACAGCGAGAGCCGAGAGGTTTTGGGTTTTACAACGTGCAAGTTACAAAGGTTAATTACGTTAAGAGAAGTTGCCAGAGAAGAGCTGTCTAAGGGCCTGTTCGGCAGGAGCAGTACCCATGGGAATTTTGGAAAAAGTTGAAATTTTAGGAATTTTGCCATGAGACATGTTCGGAGGTCAAGTATAAATTCCTATCTATAATCCTATATAGGTTTTCTTCCTACTTTTTGCCTTCTATTTCATGGGAAAAAAGCATTAGCTTAGACCTCCGTTTTTTTTCCAAATGATGAAGCTGCCAATACATCTATTAAACAAAGTTGACATATACGTTTAACTTTTATCATACATCAATGAAGACAAAATTTTATACATCATGGGAATTTTTTTTATTGTACACGTAACATCAAACATAATTAAACAAAGACAAAAATTTAATTAAAGAAAGTATAATTAATTAAACAATAATAATTAAACTTACATAATACTACTTAATTTAATAATACAACTTCTTCAAAGTCCAGCTAATCATATAAACTATTTCTTTTTATTTGCTCTTTTAAAAAAAAAATTTAATCACCACCACTAATCATTAATTATACCTATATAAAATTTATTCGGACTACTAAATTTTACTAAACAAGCACAAATAAATTTTACTAAACAGTTCACTCTGATATCAATTTGCAATGTATAGTCAATTCACTCTTCTTTTTTTTTAGAATCTGATATATATATATAATGAGTGAGGCTATGGTGCTATGCATAGCACGGATGGCTAGTGTACTACGGCTCAATATGGTACTTTTTAAAATCCTAACGGTCGATCCGAACCATTCAATGTGATAACCATATGAATATGTACTTGCAAACTAAATTTTATATTTTTTTGAATTTTTTTACTATTTTTTTAGATAGGTACAATTTTGATGGTCCAGAATTTTCAGAAAACACTGATTTTTCTACCTATCTAAAAAAATAGTAAAAAAATTCAAAAAAATATAAAATTTAGTTTGCAAGTACATATTCATATGGATATCACATTGAACGGTTCGGATCGACCATTAGGATTTTAAAAAGTACCATATTGAGCCGTAGTACACTAGCCATTGGTGCTATGCATAGCACCATAGCCTCACTCATATATAATTATATTGATCATAATCATATATTAGTATTAATACACTTAATATTGTTTAATTGTAGTACTACATCTTCTATAAAAAGAAAAACAAACCAACATCCAAACAAATTTCCCATGCATTTGCCGAACACCTATATTCTAAAATCTCTCATGGGTTAAATAACTTTGGTTTTGACAAATTAAAATTCCCATTCCCATATTAAAAATTCCCATTCCCACAAAATTTCCATGTTGCCGAACAGGCCCTAAGTGTAGCGAAAAATCGTGACAGCCTGATTCGGATGGAGGGTCTTTTAGTCATTTTCTTCTTTCATTTTTTGTACCCTCTGGTAAGAAATCCGGCGTATGACAGCGTGGACTATGCGATCAGCAGATCATAAATATCTTAATTTTTCTTTATTTTAATTACAGGCGTCAGATCAGAATCCAACGCTCAACTGCCAATCCAAACCAGCTGCGTCATATAATTAAGGAATATTATATCGGGTCATTTTCGTCATTGTATCGACATCAGACGAGAGAGAAGAGTCAGAATGTCGGATCGGTTGGCACTGCCTCTACCTAGGGTTTTGAAAACGGGCTGGTCCGGTCCAAACCCGCCCGGTCCATGGGTTGGCCTGGGCACGGGTTGGCTAGGGTTGGCGGGTTGGCACGGTCCGGGTCTGGCAGGTTGGGTTTGGTTCGGTTAACCCAAATCCGTCATAAACCCGGTGGGTCCACGGTCCGGTCCGGTCCGGGCACGGTCCGGTCCGGACCGGACCGGTATATTTTTTTTTTCTGTTTTTTTCTATTTTGTTTCTGTTTTTTTGTTTATGTTTTTGTTTTTGTTTTTGTTTTTGTTTTTTTTTATTTTAACTCAATAATTTTTGTTATAATAAAACCGAATTATTCTAAAACCGAATTATTTTAAAACCGAATTATTTTTTATCTTTAAAATCAAATTATTTTAAAATAATAAGTTTAAAAACAAAAGTTACCCTCCTTTATTCCGGGCTTGGGACCGGCTATGTAAAATAACATAGGCTCTAACTTTTTTTTTGTTAATAATTCTTCTTTAAAATGATACAATTGAAATATTTAGAAATTATAATTTAAAAAAATAGCAATAAGGATTTAAGAGGTTAGAAATTTATACCGACAGTACTTATCTAGTAGTCGTTGTTCATATACCATAGTTCGCTCTCTTGCTCACCGTCTGAATCCTCGTCAGGCTCAGGCTCGGTACTGCTTTCTTGAGTTTCAACACCGGATGATGTTGCTTCCAGTGCATGTTGCGTGCGAGTTTCAGCATCAATCCAATCTTTCAAGCACACAAGTCTCTCAAAAACATGTGCACCCAACTTACTGCGTTTATCGGATAGGATCCTGTTCGCCGAACTAAAACACGATTCGGAAGGGACGGTTGACATGGACACGGCAAATATATCGCGGGCCATCATCGTCAGCGTTGGATAGGCACTTGCATTCCTCCTCCACCAATCCATGAAGTCAATGGATTCATGTTCGTTGGTCCCCAAACAGTAGCTCATTAACTCGTTTATGTTACCTTGGGATGTGTACGGGTTGTCATCATCCTGGAAATCCCCTAACAATCCACTACTGCTGCTATTAAAACAATAGAAAAAATTAATGGACAAATAATGTAGATATTATAAATAATAAATATTAAAAACACATGTATATTTATATTCATACCTAATGCCACGGGTCGAAGGCGGTTGGTTGACATTTCTTCTTTCGCTGTATACGACAAACATGTCCTCCAATGCTACTGTTACGTGGGGCTCCTCCTTCATTGGGTTTAATTTTAGATTTCTCTTGTACCTTTGAAGTATTTTTACCGTGTACCTCTTTTTGTATGTCAAATGGAGGTAGTTTGTGATAACGGTCACGAGGGGTACCTCTTCCCAATATTTAAGAAATTTTCCTTTCATGGCTGCTACGATCGATTGGAGAAGGGAATCGGGGCTTTCCCTATCTTCCATCTCACGATACACATTGGAAATATAACAGAGATGATGAAGCAACTCATGTGCCGTCGGTATGTACGAGCATGATAGTTTGACGATTGCGGTGAAAAAGGTTCCAAGGAATTGTGCAAGCATTGTTATTTGATGCCATTCGGGTTCGGTGAGTTCCAAATTGGTTCCTTCGGCCGTCGATCTCAACATCTCCCCAATAACCCTCTTGTAAGAAATGCATCGGTGCAGCATCCTATAGGTAGAATTCCAATGGGTTTCTATATCACAAGGTAATCTCATTTTGCCCAAACCCAACCTTTCACACAAAGCCACGAAACGTTGTTTTCTTTTCCCGTTTGAATAAATGTGGACAAGACCTCCCATAAATTTAATTATCAATGCCTTTACTGTTGGGTTTTGACTGTTCAAACCCGTTGATTAACTTTTAGGCTCAAGTTGCGAAAAGACTGTAGAACAAAAATTTCTACGTCTAACTCAAGCCAAGGATTAAAAGATGGTATCGTTCTTTTAATCATTTAAGGATCTATTCCCGTAATTGATTTCTAAAACTTAAATCTATTTACCAAGTAAATAAATTTATATAACATTTATACCTTGTTTCCAAATTACAATTGGAATGCAGACCGAGCGAGAAGACCGGATCTGAGCAATGACTTCTTTCGGAGCAATGACTTCTCTCGGAGCACCAAACATATGGTGCCTCTATATGTTATCCACCAGGACTAATCAGAGAGCGGTTTATTTCTTTCGCCAGAAATACCGTAAACCGCGGTATTAACAGGAAAAAGACAAAATAGCAGAATTCCCGACCGGCAGTTATTCTGATTTTACTAATAAGCAAAACAGAAATACCGCGACTTTTGGAAAAACACTGTTCACCGAAATCCCGCAAACACTATTCAACAACTCGAAAGATAATACGTATCAGATACGTATAACTTTCGTTTAAACCGCAACACTATTTGGGAGAGAAAATATTATAACCGAATCGAATCGAGTCGAATCTGATTTTTATATTTTTCTCTACCCCTACCCCTCTATTTATAGCCTTTGAAATATTGTGAAAAGACCAAAATACCCCCATGACAATGAAGGATGTGTGTTGTGAAAGTTATGTTTTTAATAATAATTTATATGTTGTTCATGATTTTATTACGAATGTTATTATTCATGTTCCTTGTGATTTATATGTTATATCTTTAGAAGTGTTCAAGAAGATGCTCTTGGTCTTGAACTATAGAACTCCAAAGATGAGAAACATTTAATCACTAAATATGTTCGCAATCGTGGTATTTAAAGAGGAACATTAATTACCGAGGAAGATTGTCATGTTGATTAAAGTACATTGAAGTTCTATAAATGTTGATAAAGCATTATCATTTAATGACATGAATATATAAATATATATTTTATATATTGAACATGACCTAAATGAATGGAACATTATATGGATTGTGTTTTGTGTCATTAATGTTTCCATTGTGTCTTTGGAATCTTAGATATGAGATGTGTAGGTTTTTCACATGAGAAGTATATAATGTGATTGCTATTTAAATACTATCTTATGATAGAAATAAAATAGTAGTTCGTTGTGTACAACTTGTGCGGGAGAAATCTATATGTTAATATTATCATTGTCCCTCAATTTGAGTTATGATATTACTAGGCCCCTTGGTAAAGTGAAATTATATCGCATGCAATATAACTGATGTAGTTATAATTATAATTCACATGAGAGACCAAGAAAATAATATAATGCAAGAATGACACGATCCTATTTTGCATATTATTCATAATATCATGTGACAAGGATAGACACGAAAATAGTGGATTGAGTAAATGATTACTATGTCGTTTTGATAACTATAATGTAATGATAGAACCTCTTATAGTCAATAATATAAAGTTTTATATTATTGCCAAGATGACATGGATCCTCTGTACGGTCACACCAACTGAAGAGAAACAACAAGTATTTTATATTTCATAATGATGTATTAGATAAAATACATGAGATGAAATACTAAAATAAAATGTCATAATATGACATGCTTAGATCATAAATAAATTTGTGAAGTTATGCAAATATTATTTGGTATAATGTTTGAATGCATTATAAGAATAATAAGAATATTGCATAATTGAATAATATGATTAATATTATTTGTTCATAAATTAATTTATTAAACCAATCACAAGATGAGATTAGAGATGATAAAATGGCTAAATAAGGCTAATGGCAATTGTGTAAATAGTTCAAACTTTACACAAATGATAGCCCTAACCCCTTGCCTATTTTAAGGGGTGTAATTAAGGAAATATGTGAGAAAAATTCTGCTCTTCTTCCTTGGCCGAAATTCCTCTTGAGCAGCCCATTTTTTTCTCAAGGCCAAAATACTAAGAATGTCCTTCCTTACTTGGCCGAAAATTACACATTTTTCTCTCATCTCTTCTTGTTAGGTTTAGCCACCAAGAAATCAAATAGCTTGTTGATTTTAAGATCATTAGGTGGTTGGATCTAAGCCTTGAACTTCACATCCATCTATCTAAGAGGTGTGTAAGTTCGTTGTTTAGGTTCAAGGTGAACTAAGAGGCATTTTCGAGAAGAACACGAGATCTAGAAGAGAAACCGGCTTCTCTCCATCTAGAGATTTGACAATCTCTTTAGGTAAAGGTTTTATCCTTTTTCTCTTGCAATAAGTTAGATGAGATAATTTATCTTAATTTAGTACACATTAGTTTGTTGAAAAAAATCTTGTTTGCTTTTGTCGTAAAAATAAGATCTTTTGTGTATTGAGCCAAGTGGTGATGGGAAAATTTTAAATTCTCACCACATAGGCATACACGTGAAATCCCAACAGACAAGGCATGCCACCTAGGGGGTGAGGTGTCATGTGGATAGGATTGATGACATGTCATGTGGATAGAATCGGTGATGTGTCATGCGGATAAGGACGAATCTGAAAAGACCAGAATGCCCTCGCCCCGAACACAATTAATATCCGTATAATTATTCTTAATAATTAAATTTCTTGCGGTTGTTGATTTGGTAATTTATACAACGTGTCCTGCATGTTTATAAATTAACCGGTTAACTTTTATACAATGTGTCATACACGTTTATAAATTAACCAATGTTTTTGCTTGTCATTTTTACATGACATTTATAATATAATTATATCAAGTATAATTAATTATAAACCATCTTATTATTGATCATAATCAATTTATAATCAATCAATAAGATTCTCCGATTAACTCCTATAGGTGTGACCCGATAGGATCTGTGTTATGTTGGTAAATATAATTAAAACCGTTTTAACTTCTATAATCATGAGAGGCATCTGGCAAAACGCATCATGACCATCCAATTACACAGAGGATGCTGTACAGTACAATATCACGATCCAGTAAACTATTTACTCGTGTTAATTCTTTTGTCTCATAGCTGTCAGATCAGTTTCAAGGTAGATGTGTGTCATCCTTGCTAACTTAATCTTTTCTTGATATTGAGCAGATTATCAAAGATGATTACTCTTGTATTCATACTGCTAGCAGATATTCTTACTCTATCAAGGGGCCCAGTGACATTATAACTCGTATAATAAATACAAGGGACAATAGTACTTTTGGTAGACCATCACTACCTCAGCTAAGTTATGTATACCGAAGAGCTACCGTTATAGCTACTTTTTACGGATAGCGTTAGGTAACAATCACACATACACATCTCTTAGTTAGGAAAGATGAATACCTCATACTGTAGAACTTAACACTGAATGAAAGCATTAATGACACAACACAGTTTCGTATAATGTTTCATTCGGGGTTTGTCAAATACCATGTTCCTGGAACATGTATCTATGTGATTAAAATGACAACTATGTGTCTATGGTCTGTAAAACTTGACCATTTTTTAATCCACATACTAACCTTGTAGCGATAATTAGTGTTCCTGCTAATTACCTCGGTCAGTGACTTTTTAGAGTATTATCATCTATATTATGAAGTTTCACAATTCCAGTCATTAACTCGAAATGATTCATAAATTCAATAATACTCAAGGAAACAAAATGACATTTTATTAATCATTCAATTCATGAACAAAGCTTTATATAATTAAATTATCGTATTATTGACTTCTAGATTATTACTTACTAACAATCTCCCACTTAAGCTAGAAGCCAATCATCGTAGGCTCTACTTTATACAAAGCTCTATATTCTAAAAGATCTCGTAGATCTAAAGAAAATCTCACAGCCAATCTTCTATGTGTTCCAGACCTATAGAAGTTGTATGCATCCGGTGCATGGCTTGAGTTAGAGTTTTGTGAGTGGATCAGCTGTGTTGCTGACTGTGTCAATTTTACAAATATTTACTTTACCTTTATATTAATTATATCTTTTATAATTAACATCTTATTATGTTTACGATCTCTCGTATTAGATGATAACGCTGTAGAACACGTTTGGATCTCGAGTGCGATCTCGGTTCCTTGACCTGAGCTATAGCTCTATTGTTGTCTCAATAGAGGTCCACAGGGCTTTGAACACTTGGAACCACTCATAGTTCGCTAAGGAACTACTTGATCCAGAAACTCTCTATAGGTGCTTCGAAAGCAGCTATATACTTAGCTTTGGTGTAAACATTTACAGCGAGACTAAGATTAGCCTGATATTTGCTCGTCACACTCAAAGCGTACGAGTCATCAGGGCGAGTGCATAACATGGCGTACATGATAGAGCCAATAGCCGAAGCGTATGGCATTTTATTCATTTCGCTTTGCTCATCAGTTATCGAAAGATACTGAGTCTTGCTAAGCTGTACATCACGACTCATTGGCAGGAATCATTTCTTAGAATCCTGCATGCTGAACCAATTTCAGCATTTTGTCAATGTGTGTGCTTTGACTCAATCCTATGAGTCAAAATCAATCTATCTCGGTAGATCTGTATGTCTAGTATATAGACATTCTCGCCCAAGTCCTTTTATTGAAGACTTGGCTAATTGTTTTAGCGGAATATCGTTACTGATTTGGAGTATGTCATCTACATATAAGTTTTTAGAAAAGCAATTGCACTCCCACTAGCCTTACTGTACACTTATGGTTCTTATTTGCATTTGATGAAGCCAAACGTTTTTTACTACTTCGTCAAACCGAGGAATCCAACTCCGTGATGCTAGCTTCAATCCATAAATGGATTCAAGAAGCTTGCACACATTCCCAGCATTCCTTGGATCTTCAAAACCTGAAGGTTGTATCATGTACAGGTCTTCTTCTAATTTTCATTTAAGAAAGTGGTTTTGACATTCATTTGCCAAATTTCATAATCATGAAAAGCGGCAATTGCTAGGAGTATTCTAATTGACTTGAACATGGCTACGGGCGAAAAGATTTCATCATAATCAATTCCCAAGAATTGGTTTGAAACCTTTCGCTACCAGCCGTGCTTTGTATATAGTCATATTACTATCCATGTCTGTTTTCCTTTTGAAAACCCACTTGTTAGCTATGGGTTTTATCCCATCAAGTGGAACAACTAGGTTCCAGACTGTATTGTCATACATGGATTGTATTTCGGATCTCATGGCCTCCAGTCATTTATCGGAGTCGGGCTTATCCATTGCTTCTGCATAGGTCAGAGGATATTCAGTGTCAAACACTGAGACCTCGTTCAGTCCCATGTACATCTCGGGTGCATGGACTGTCCCTTACTGACCTCCGTAGCACTTGTTCTTCTGGCTGTTTGAACTTGATCCGCAACAATGTGTGGGTTCAGTGCTATTTCGACTTGCGTCGAAGTATCTGAGCTCGGGACTAGAACCTCTTCCACAGCTACTTATGGATTTGGTTCTTCCAGATGCTCATCAGCCGAAGTATCAAGTGGTGGGTTTATCTGATATGTATCAGATATTATATTGTGTGATGTATCTTGAATTTCTTCAAGTATTACATTACTCCCACTACTTTCTTTTGCGAGAAACTCGTTCTCTAAAAGTATACCATGACGAACAATAACTATAGTGTTCTCGGATTGGTATAGAAGTAATATCCTTTCGTTTTCTTATGATATTCTACGAAAAAACTCTTGTCAGATTTGGGACCAAGTTTGTCAGACGTCAGGCGTTTGAAAAATACTTCGCAACCCCAGATTTTAAGATAAGACATATTTGGGAGTTTTCCAAACCATAACTCGTATGGAGTCTTTTCAACTGACTTGGATGGAACCATATTTATCGTTAGTGCGACAGTTTCTAGTGCATGTCCCCAAAATAATTTGGGAAGGGTGGCGTTACTCATCATGGAACGAACCTTGTCCAGCAGGGTTCGACTCCTTCTCTCAGACAACATCGATCTATTACGGTGTTCCTGGATGTGTGAGTTATGAGACTATCCCACATTCTTTTAAGTACATTTTTAAACTCAAAACTTAAGTACTCGCCTCTATGGTCAGACCGTAAGGCCTTAATATGACCATGGCGACAATGTCACATGTAAGTCGTACTTTCATGAGACTTTTGAGTTGTCTGTTATTGATGTTAATCACGGATTTATTTGTTTTTCTAGTTCTCAGGACACGTAAAGGGGTTCGTTGGAAAGACCACCGAAAGTTCTTTTTCCAGTCTTTCCTTGTTAGAACCTTCTTCTATGTCCTGATTACTAGCCCGCTAGGCAAATACAATTCTATACTACCGACTGTAACGGCTGCAACGTGTGCTCCGTTTCCAACTCGGAGCTGTATTTCCTTATTGCGTAATTTTCTCTTATTTCTTAGTGTGTGCATATTTCAATGAATATGAGCACATGATCCAGTATCCAGTACTGAATCATTTAAGAGAAGTCGCAATATTAACTTCAATAACATTGATCCCAGAGACTGAAACTTCTGGCACATTCCTAGATTTCAGATCTGCTAGATTCTTCGGGCAGTTTCTCTTACAGTGATTTTTGCTATTTGCAATAATAGCAGTTAAAGTTAGCAGAAACATTTATCTTGGGAGTGCTTGTTACCGGAACAAACATCCCTTTGCCTTTGTACTTAATAGCCGTTTTCTTATTTGCTTTATTAATTTTCCTCCCACCTTCTTGGATCATGAGGACACGAGATCTATTCTCGATGTTACCTTCATTAATCCTCAACATCCCTTTCAGCTCCTGCAAACTCTTATCCATCCCTTGCATTTGGCAGTTCACGATGAACTCCGAATTGCTAGGAGAAAAAGAGTTCAGGTCCGCTTACTGAGGAAGGAGATTCCGAAACGTCCGTGACCAACTCGTGGCTCAACGAATACCTAAGCTTCTCCAGTTGCTCAGCATCGCTTGTTAAACGAAGCGTGTGAGTACTGACAGAGCTGCTCTCAGCCTTTTTAGGACTGTCAGGGACCGGTGTATTCAGAACATATTCTATTATTCTCATGTTTGTCTTTGAACTATAGTCAAAATACGGAACGTAATAAGAAAGACATTTCTTTAATCATGTTCTACCTTTGTAAAGATTTTTAGCTTTGTTCATGTAATGTTTTATTCAATAATAAAACCTCCCACTGCAAATTTGTTCTATACCCATTTTGCAGTAGGACCAAGATCCCTATTTTCACTAAGAACCAAGCCAGCGGCGGCATGAAACTTGGCCATTATTTATTTTAGGTAAGCAACTCAGGTGCTAATCACATCCGTATGTTTTAGAAAAAACCTCTTATGTGACTCTTGGTTTCGTTAAACAACGTGTGTTTTAACGAATACTTTGCCCCCGAGCCTAAAACTGTTTTAGAAATCATCAGTAAGTAACCTCACTCTATTTGATCATGATATGTCTGACATATCCCTCGACCACCAAAGGTAAAAGGCGATGTCTACTGAGTAGTTTAATCATCAACCAATGAACAATGATGTGAGGAGGATAGAGTAGGAAGGGCATACTACTTAATTAGATGGGTTTGTGATTTATGCTTAAGTTTGTAAGCAATCTTTAAAAGAGGTTTGCCAAAAAGACGACCAAAAGGTTCGTGTCTGCCTTTCTTTGACAGAACCTTCTTTCACATGCTTAGCCTTATAAGCAGTCAGTTTGTAAAGCTGACTTTAGCTACCGTCTATCTTGTAGAGGTAGTTTTTTTTTGCGGTTTATAAATCGATAAATCTAATCTACTCGTTTTATATGAAAGTAGTAAATCTAATTTACTTATATACGTGACCTAGTTACATATATTATTATTAGTTCGTAATGTTGACCTTGGTCAGCATTACGGACATGTGGAAGTTGTTTTGTTAGGAAAAATACCGAATGTGATCCCATTCCTATCTTCCTCAAAGACTTCTTCCATATGCTTCAGTAAGCAGTCGTGGGAAGGAAGTCAGAGAGAAAGCATACCGAATGTAATCTCATTCATATCTTTCTTTTAAAAACCTTTTTCATTTACTTAGCTTGGTAAGCAGTCAGTTCTTGAAACTGATCATAGACCGTCTTACGGACACGTGAAAGTTGCTTGCCAGAAAAAATACCGAATGTGATCCCATTCTTATCTTCCTCAGAGATCTCTTCCATATGCTTCAGTAAACAGTCATGGGAAGGAAGTCAGAGAGAAATAATAACGAATGTGATCCCACATTCTTATTTTCCTAAAAATGACTTTCTTTCACGGTACGAACACGTGAAAATTATTTGTCAGGAAAAATACCGAATGTAATCCCATTCCTATATTCCTCAAAGACATCTTCCATATGCTTCAGTAAGCAGTCGTGGGAAGGAAGTCAGAGAGAAATAATAACGAATGTGATCCCACATTCTTATTTTTCTAAACACCGCTTTTTTCACGGTTCTTTGAAAGCGATAAATCTAATTATGCATTTCTTATCAAAGCAGTAAATCTAATTTACTTATATACGTGACCGAGTTAGGTATATTTCTATCAGTTCCAATTCTTTATTTTGCAGTTATGTACATGTTCTTATTCTATACCGTAAAAGCATATAAACAGTTTATATGGTTTTCAAAGACAATATATTCTTTTCAGTCGTAAAGCAATTTGGTAACGTGACAAAGTTCCTTTTGGGCCAGCCATTAGGACATGTAAAAGGGGCTCCCAGGAAAGATAGAGAGTCACAAGGACTGCTTAAGTACTTTCTTTCCTAGACAGAACCATCTCTTTCACGGTGTGGAAATGACAGCTCTTACTCAGGTACTTTATTGCTTCATCACATTCTTCGATGAACTTTACTTATCCGAAAGTTTTCGAAAGGGTGAAAAAATAAGTAAAGTTCATCGAAAAATAACATTTTGCCATGCTTTCGAAACTTTACTTCATCACATTGTTTCACTAACCTCTTTTACTTGAACCCGATCGGACTGCTACACTCTTGGAGAAATTGGAAGCGCACAAAAGCGCGATCGGGCGCTCGATCAAGAACTTGATGGGAATCTTGCGGATTCTTCTGATGCAAGAGTGTGATCGCATGGGCCGTGTACCTCAGAAGTGGGTGCTCCCACCAGTGCCACCTGATCCACCTCCCACCGATGACTGAGCGGGTATGTTTTCTCTTTCTCTTTTGCTTCTATATCTCTTTATCTTTCAGTCTTGAAGCATTGAGGACAATGCTCAGGCTAAGCTTGGGGGGATGACATTTGCATTTAGGTCATATTTACTTTACCGTTATTTTTCTTGCATTTTTTCGTATTTTCGTGCATTGTTAGGTGAAGATTTGCGTGAATTGCTAGAATTGAGAATAACTTGAAACAATTTTGGTTGTGATTAGGATAGACCTGAGTGAACTGGAACTAACCCATGATTGGTTATTGAACTACTTAGGTTGAGATGTTTTTAATAATGGAAAAGATGAAACAAACTTAGAATTGAATCGAACGAGATTATTCGAAAAAACTGAACTGTGCCTTTAGGAATTGGGATTTTCAAATTAAGAAAGTTTGGAATATCCATTGGTATGAATGAATACCAATAGATGTGTGTATTCATGGTATGAGCAAACCAAAAAGAAAAGAAAAGAAAAAAAAAAAGAAAAAAAGAAAAAGAAAAAGAGAAATGAAAAAGATGGAGAACATAAGAGTACTGGCAATAAGCCTCGAATGGGCGCCTTTGAGCTCGTCTCCCAATTAGAAATAAAGAAAGAAAATTTTGCTCATACCAACACACTTCGTTCGCAACTTTCTTACCCTTAAGCTTGATTCAAGCTTGGGGGAGGGCAAATGAAAAGAAAAATCACCTTGAATAAAAGCACTGACTCGGAAAAAGAATGAAATTGTTTCGATCAAACCTAGGTAATTAGTCTTTCCATTGTTAGAAGCATCTCAAAATAAGAAGTTCAATTGACTAATTGGTGGAGTGAATCAAGGTTTATAAAGGGATGTTTGAATTACAACCGAATCGATTCTAGAAATTCTTGACTATAGCAGACTCACGTAGGTTTTCACATTTAGACTTGTATCCGCATTTAGATTTAGTTGTCCAGCACTTTTACCCGAGTTTGAAACTTTTTGCTTGAGGACAAGCAAAGGTTCAGCTTGGGGGAATTTGATACCTCGCATATTTAGTCTATTTTAGGCCTGTTTTAGTACCAGATTCGTGCCATAATTCATCAGAATCATGTGCATTTCATCGATATATCTTTAGAATTTGGTACTGCTGAGTGTTTGTTTGTTTTCTGCAGGTTTGGAGCAAAACACACGAAGAAACGGCGATTCAGATGATGAGGTACGACCCTTACCAGGCTTGGTACGGGTCTCACCAGACTTAGCCGTTTTCAGCTCTTCACGCCTGGTACGGCCAGGCCGTACCACTTTGGTACGGGCCATACATAAATGCGACCTGACAGATTCAAATTTTGGCAGAGGCTATTTAAAGCGGGGAACTCTCCAATTTCGACATCGATTCCATTCCAGATCTATTTGAGAGCACAGTAAGAGAGAGAAAGAGAGCTAAGGAGCTAGGAGCAAGAAGGAAGGAAGAGGAAGAGGCGAAACTCGACGGATCTAGCTTCCTCCTCTCGATCCCTTCGATCCATGGCTATCTCTATCCCTTTTATTGTATTTTTAGATCAGATTATGTGCTGTGAGTAGTTATTTCAGTTTCTAGGGTTTAGAGATGGATTCTTGATTTGTTTTGACTTTCTTTGACTTGTATCTTGTATGAACTCTTTTGATTGATTGATTGTGATTTTCTTTGCCATCTCTTGCTTTGTTTGCTGTGATTGTGTATGATGAACCTCTAGGTTTAGATCGAACCTATCAAGGTCATGTGATCATCTCAATCTCTCAACCAAATCAAGTGCTTAGGGTAGAATAGTTCGAATTGAAGCCGAGAGGTTGAATTCTCCTCTAATCGACAGATTAGAGGGTGCCTTAGGTCTCCAATCAACCAGCTAGGGTAGATCTGTACCAATACACGAGAGTTGAGGTGTAGAAATCCCTAAAAGGCAATCAATTGCATTCCAACCTAGATCTTGATCCAACATACGACGGTTGAGGCTTAGGAACCTTAGGTATGGTCAATTGAACCTTTCTAAAGAGTTTAGCACAAGGTACCAGCAAGGAAATGCATCAACTCGAACTGGTAAGCTCTGTTCTGGGAAGCCAGTACGAGTCTTACCAGAGTGGTGCGGCCTTGCCTTACCAAGTTACGTACGGCCTAGCCGTACCACCTTGGTACGGGCCGTACCACTAGAGGCAGATCAGAGATGAAATCTGAAACCCTGGAAACGCCTTTTATCCATAATCAAAACACAATTTACATTTCTTCTAGCATTTTATTACATCTACTTGAATTGTTTGAATTGTTTGATTTGACCCTTTAGGAACTTAAATACAAAACCAAACCTTTCTCACTTCTAGTTTTTAATTGAGTTAGGTAGATTCTAACCTAGTAATTGCCCGTCCCTGTGGATCGATACCCGATTATACTACACGATAGGGGTTGTGCACTTGCAACCCTTACTCGTGAAGTGTAAACGCGGTTTTAAAAGGTACGCCCTCAAGCGTACCGAAACTTGCGTTGCGCTTTTGCACGAACAGACTTCTTTCAGAGCAATGACTTCTCTCGGAGCACCAAACATATGGTGCCTCTATAGGTTATCCACCAGGACTAATCAGAGAGCGGTTTATTTCTTTTGCCAGAAATACCGTAAACTGCGGTATTACGCAAAAACACTATTCACAGGAAAAAGACAAAATAGCAGAATTCCCGACCGGCAGTTATTCTGATTTTACTAATAAGCAAAACAGAAATACCGCGACTTTCGGGAAAACACTATTCACCGAAATCCCGCAAACACTATTCAACAACTCGAAAGATAATACGTATCAGATACGTATAACTTTCGTTTAAACCGCAACACTATTTGGGAGAGAAAATATTATAACCGAATCGAATCGAGTCGAATCTGATTTCTGTATTTTTCTCTACCCCTACCCCTCTATTTATAGCCTTTGAAATGTTGTGAAAAGACCAAAATACCCCCATGACAAGGCATGCCACCTAGGGGGGTGAGGTGTCATGTGGATAGGATTGATGACATGTCATGTGGATAGGATCGGTGACGTGTCATGCGGATAAGGACGAATCTGAAAAGACCAGAATGCCCTCGCCCCGAACACAATTAATATCCGTATAATTATTCTGAATAATTACATTTCTTGCGGTTGTTGATTTCGGTAATTTATACAACGTGTCCTGCACGTTTATAAATTAACCGGTTAACTTTTATACAACGTGTCATACACGTTTATAAATTAACCAATGTTTTTGCTTGTTATTTTTACATGACATTTATAATATAATTATATCAAGTATAATTAATTATAAACCATCTTATTATTTGATCATAATCAATTTATAATCAATCAATAAGATTCTCCGATTAACTCCTATAGGTGTGACCCGATAGGATCTGTGTTATGTTGGTAAATATAATTAAAACCGTTTTAACTTCTATAATCATGAGAGGCATCTGGCAAAACGCATCATGACCATCCAATTACACAGATGATGCTGTACAGTACAATATCACGATCCAGTAAACTATTTACTCGTGTTAATTCTTTTGTCTCATAGCTGTCAGATCAGTTTCAAGGTAGATGTGTGTCATCCTTGCTAACTTAATCTTTTCTTGATATTGAGCAGATTATCAAATATGATTACTCTTGTATTCATACTGCTAGCAGATATTCTTACTCTATCAAGAGGCCCAGTGACACTATAACTCGTATAATAAATACGAGGGACAATAGTACTTTTGGTAGACCATCACTACCTCAGCTAAGTTATGTATACCGAAGAGCTACCCGTTATAGCTACTTTTTACAGATAGCGTTAGGTAACAATCACACATACACATCTCTTAGTTAGGAAAGATGAATACCTCATACTGTAGAACTTAACACTGAATGAAAGCATTAATGACACGAACACAGTTTCGTATAATGTTTCATTCGGAGTCTGTCAAATACCATGTTCCTGGAACATGTATCTATGTGATTAAAATGACAACTCTGTGTCTATGGTCTATAAAACTTGACCATTTTTTAATCTACATACTAATCTTGTAGCGATAATTAGTGTTCATGCTAATTACCTCGGTCAGTGACCTTTTAGAGTATTATCATCTATATTATGAAGTTTCACAATTCCAGTCATTAACTCGAAATGATTCATAAATTCAATAATACTCAAGGAAACAAAATGACATTTTATTAATCATTCAATTCATGAACAAAGCTTTATATAATTAAATTATCGTATTATTGACTTCTAGATTATTACTTACTAACATTTACGGCTTCTGTTTTAAGGCCCTCTTTTACGGTAAGGTTAAGTATGTGCCAAGCACACTTTTAGTGAAACATTGCACCACTCATGATTGGGGTTAGGGACCAGGTAAAATGATCGATGGACGCTATGTTGTTGCTAGCATTATCGAATGAAATAGAAAAAATCTTGTTCTCTAAATCCCTTTTGAGATTATATTCTTGTAAAACCTCAATAATTGATAGGTAAATTATTTGTGCAGTGTGCGGAGAATCCAACACCTGAAAACTTAAAACTTTTTTTTGTAAAACCCAACTATCATCGATCCAATGCCCGGTAACACAAGAGTACCCAAGTCCATGTTTACCGGCAGTCCAGATATCAGAGGTAATTGAGACCTTATAATTTGCATATGCAAATATAGCTAGTAGGTCGTTTTTTCGTTCGATAAACTATTTTTTAATTTCGTTAACCATTTTTCTATGATGGAACCTCCTATACATTGGTTCACCACACCCCCGAATTATCAACCGGGCAAAACTCAAACAATTACCCATACTAATTGGTTGTTCTTTGTGGGCAATATATCGGGCAAATTCACTAAGCATTCTTTTTTCATCATACTTTTGGTGGGTTCTAGTACCATCCGGGTTCATAAGGGTTTGGACTAAGCGCGGGTCCGCACTTTCTTGTGGTTCCTCACGATTTTTCTCATGACCTTCGGCGTGTTTCTTAAATGTAGACATACCATTACTTTTTACATACTCGTAAAAGTTCTTGCAACCTCGTACCTTATATTTTAGAGTATGCACAGTGCCATTCGGATGAAATGTCATTTGATAATAACGCCAAAAACTAGCCTTGTATTCGGGTTTTGTGGATTTCCTCTTTTTCTTTGGTTCGATGGGAGCAATTGTCGAAGGATCAACATCTTCGGCTTGAATTTTAGGGACACTTGTCGAAGGAGTACCTCATATAGGGGCGATGTATTGACTCGATACACCCGAAGCAGTACCTCCTATATGGGCGGTGTATTGGCAGTACCTCCATATGAAGGGTTAGGATAATATTGTGGACAATATTTATGATCTTTATGAAAATAAGTTGGTGGCATTTGGGAGGTATTTTGTGGATACGGTGGTGGCATTTGGGGAGGATTTTGTGGATAATATTGTGGTTCTTGTGGAAGCCTATCTTCCATTTGGGACATATTTTGTGGACCATATGATGGCATTGGGCCGTCGAATAAATCGACGGACATTCTATGCGTCATTTCCTCAATCGATTCGCCAAGAGCATCATTATGTGCCATTTATTCTACATATTAAAATTAACAATATTATAAATAAATCCGAATTTAAAAGATTAAATCCAACCTATTTAAAAATAAATCTATTTATCTAACATATTTAAAATAAGTCTAACTTATTTATCCAATAATCTAACAAATCCAATAATCTAACATATCCAATAATCTAACATATTCAAAAATAAAATCCAATAATCTAACATATTAAAAAAACTAACATATCCAATAATCTAACTATACAAATCTATTTATCTAACATATTCAAAATTTAAAAAATAAAATATTTAAAAAATAAATCTATTTATCTAATCTATTTAAAAATAAATCTGAATTTAAAAAATAAAATCTAACCTATTTTAAAAATAAATCCGAATTTCAAAATAAAATCTAACCTATTTAAAAATAAATCTAAAATCTAACATATTCAAAAATATTCAAATCTAACCTACTTAAAAAATAATTATAATTATCTAACATATTAAAAAATAAAATATAACTTATTTATCTAACCTATTTAAAATAAATCCTAATTTAAAAAATAAAATATAACCTATTTAAAAATAAATCCAAATTTCAAAATATTCAAATCTAACCTATTAAAAATAAATATAACATGTTTAAAATAAATCTAACTATCCAACATATTAAAAAATAAAATATAACTATTTATCTAACCTATTAAAATAAATCTGAATTTGAAAAATAAAATCTAACATATTTAAAAAATAAATCTATGTATCTAACATATTCAAAAATAAATCTAACTTATTTATCAAACCTATTTAAAATAAATTCGAATTTTAAAAAATAAAATCTAACCTATTTCAAAATAAATCTGAATTTCAAAATAAAATCCAATAATCTAACAAACCAATAATCTAACAAATTCAAAAATCTAACATATCCAATAATCTAACATATTCAAATTTATTTATCTAACATACTTAAAATTTAAAAATAAAATATAACATATTTCAAAAATAAATCTAACTTATTTATCTAACCTATTTAAAAATAAATCCGAATTTAAATAATAAAATCAAATAATCTAACAAATACAATAATCTAACATATCCAATAATCTAACATATTCAAAAATAAAATCCAATAATCTAACATATTCAAAAATCTAACATATCCAATAATCTAACATATTCAAATCTATTTATCTAACATATCCAAAATTTAAAAAATAAAATATAACATATTTAAAAAAAAATCTATTTATCTAACCTATTTAAAAATAAATCCGAATTTAAAAAATAAAATCTAACCTATTTCTCCAAATTTCAAAATAAAATCTAACCTATTTAAAAATAAATCTAAAATCTAACATATTTCAAAATATTTAAATGTAACCTATTAAAAATAAATCTAACTATCCAACATATTCAAAAATAAAATATAACTTATTTATCTAACCTATTTAAAAATAAATCCGAATTTAAAAATAAAATCTAACCTATTTTAAAAATAAATCTAATTATCTAACTTATTTAAAAATAAAATCTAACCTATTAAAAATAAATCTAACCTATTTAAAAATAAATCTAATTATCTAACATATTCAAAAATAAAATCTAACCTATTAAAAATAAATCTAACCTATTTAAAAATAATTCTAATTATCTAACAATTACTAAAAATTAAATTACTAAAAATTAAATCTACCAAAAAATAAATCTAACTAAAAATAAATCTAACCTATTTAAAATCTAACATTCAATCTAAATTTTAAATTACTCTACACAAAATAAATCTAACTAAAAATAAATCTAACTAAAAATAAATATAACTAAATCTAAAATAAATCTAACCTTTAATCTCGCGGGAAAATCTTGCGGGAGGTGCCGAACTTCGTAATTCCTCTACTTTCGTAATTCCGTTTGCGTATTTGTAGAATGAAATAAATTTGCAACTATATTTTTTTTAACAATAAAATTAAAATTTGAGAATAATGAAAATATTGAGAGTATGAGAATATGAGATTGAGAGAATGAGAGATTGAAAATAATAAGAATATGAGATGTGAAAATGTATGAAGAATGGGGTTTTTTAGGAGGGGGGGGAATAACCGGTTTTTTTAAAACAAATTTGAATTCAAATGGGTTTGGGCGGGTTGGCTCGGACCCCGCCGGGTTGGCACAAGTTCGGGTCCGGGTTGGAGGGGTTCGGGCGGGTTCGGGTCCAGGTTCGGGGGGTTGGCACTGGTTCGGGCGGGTTCGGGTCTGAGTTCGGGGGTTGGCACGGGTTCGTCCGGTCCGGTCCGGATCCGGGGGTTCAAACGGGTCGGGTCTGGACGGGTTTAGTCCAAAAGGGTGATCCGCGCCTTAGTTAACCCGGCTCACCTGTTTGGACGGTCTGGTCCAGGTTTAGCACGGGCTCGGGCCGATCCCCGGGTTAGCCGGTCCAGTCCTGGACGGGCGGGTTTAATCAATACATTACCTTTGCCTAGAAAAAGAACCGACATTTTTATTAATATCCAAAGTTTAATACAAATTATTAATTATACCCGGAGTTCAAAATTTTCGCTAAAAATACCCAAGCCGGCCATTTTCTGGCCGGCTATGTTCCTTCCCTAAGCCGGCCAGAAAATGGCCGGCCATGTACCTTTTTATTTTTTTTTATTTTTTTTTTATTTTTTTAGAGAGAGACTATGAAGATCAAAATATTGAAATCTAACTCTGAAATACGATAAATTTTTGTTTAAATTATTTGTTATATTACTTCTTTGAGGAGGGATCAAATTACAACAATTATTTTTTTTATTTTCAAAGTCCAAATCGTCGATCCAAACCGTTCAACATGATTTCCACAATAAACTGTGCTTGCAGATCAAATTTTACATTTTTTTTGAATTTGTTTACTATTTATTAAGTATTTTACAAAAAAATAGTCATATTCAGACCATTGAATTTTGTACCCATCTTAATAAATAGTAAAAAAATTCAAAAAAATGTAAAATTTGATCTGCAAGCACATTTTATTTAGATAATCATGTTGAACGGTTTGGATCGACGATTTGGACTTTGAAAATGAAAAAAATGGTTGTTGTAACTTGATCCCTCATTTACTTCTTTTGATGTATAATTAGCATATTTATACTAAAATACGCTAGATTACTTGAAATTATGTTGAATTACACTATATTACAATAAATTATGTTAAATAATACTAAATTATGTTAAATAATACTAAATTACGTTAAATTACAATAACTTCGCTAATTATGCTGAAATACGGTAAATTACGCTAAACTACACAAAATAGTACTATAGTAGATTGATTTTGCTCATCTTTCATGAATCATAAAAAATAGAAAAAAAATTCCAAAAATAGTAAAAATTGGTAATCTGCAAGTTCATTATGTAACTAATTTACTGAGCTACTTGGATTGAATGATAGAAATGAAAATTTTAATCGGAAACTTCAACTCAAGTTTTGAGGCTCTTCCCTTTGTTTTCTGGGGATTCTGAATTTTGAAATCCGTCGTAGAGGGTTCAGACGCATGCGCATTTTCGCAAGCTTTCTGAAAAGTGCTCATTTGCTGAAATCGGACACTCGAGCGCCATTTTATGACCGTTTGAAGTTTCATCGTTGTTTTTCTCCTTTTCAGTGAAGATATCGTCCCTATTCATATCGTATTTTAGCGTAATTTACCGTATTTTAACGTAATTTAGTGTAATTTAACGTAATTTAACATAATTTAGTGTTATTCAACATAATTTCAATTAATCTATCGTATTTTAGTATAAATATGCTAATTATACATTAAAGAAGTAATATAACAAATAATTTAAACAAAAATTTATCATATTTCAGAGTTAGATTTCAATATTTTGATCTTCATAGTCTCTAAAAAAAAAAAAAAAAAAAGGGTACATGGCCGGCCATTTTCTGGCCGGCTTATGGAAGGAACATAGCCGGCCAGAAAATGGCCGGCTTGGGTATTTTTAGCGAAAATTTTGAACTCCGGGTATAATTAATAATTTGTATTAAACTTTGGATATTAATAAAAATGTCGGGAAAAAGAACCCGCTGCCTTAATTTAAAATTAAATTAATAATAAAAAAAGCTTTTGCGACTTCCTTCCCAATTTCCCACCAACCGGATAATGCCAGCTCGTCCTTTTCTAGGGGGTACGTCCCCTCAAGATTCGCACCGGATTCGAGACAATCGTGGGTTTCTTACTGGAAATCTCCATTTTCTGTGACTGGAAGAAGACCAACCAAACCAAGAAAGGAGTAAGTTAGAAGCAAGCTTGTCGTGATCTCCAGTGCCAATCTCTGATCTCTTCTCTAAAACGCTTTCTTCCCACTCTGATCAGAGAAGCTCTGAACCAATCGCCATGCCCGGCTTGGTTACTCCGTCGGATACTGCACCGCTCCGTGTCACCATGCCCGAGACATCCTCCGCATCCTTTGGCGGTGGCGACACACCGGTCCGCCGTTCGCCGGCTCCGAGGAAAACCCCTGCATCCCCCACTCCCTCCTCCTCCAAAAAACCCTCCCCATCGAAGAAAACCCCATCCTCATTTGACACGGCCGATTCATCCCTCGACAACCCAGATCTCGGCCCGTTTCTCCTAAAACAAGCTCGGGACACAATGATATCCTCAGGCGAAGGCGGGCCCACCAAGGCTCTAGAGTACGCACTCCGCGCCTCACGCGCACTGGAGAGGAAAGGGGAAGGTGCTGAACTGGAACTAGCGATGAGTTTACACGTCACTGCCGCGATCTACTGTGCTCTGAGTCGGCACGCCGAGGCAATCCCGGTGCTGGAGCGGGCCGTGTCGGTGGCCAAGGAGACTGGAGAAAAGTATAAAGAGAAGGAGGAGGAGGCGAGTCTTGCCGAGTTTGCTGGTTGGATGCAATTGGGAGATACACACGCCATGCTCGGTAGAACAGAGGACTCCGTGGGTTGCTATGAGAAGGGGCTCGAGGTGCAGATCCGTGCACTTGGAGAGAACGACTCGAGAGTTGCTGAGACTTGCAGGTGAGCTATTATTGATTATAGATGTTGCAATCTTTGAATTTTATTTGGTTTTGAGTCATGAATTTGTTTTGTATTTCTATAATTTTGATGAGTTCTGGGTTAGAGTTGTATTTTTCTTCTGACAGTTTGTATCTATATTTGTTGGATATCACATAGCCGCGCCATTCCTGGATCTTAGCCTTTTTTGTAAACAGTAGTTAGACGAGTGATTCTATAAATTGGAATTGAAGAAAATAGAGTTTATTGTGGGAAGACCTAGAATTGAACATGTTTGACTTTTATTACAGAATTAGTTATTTCTTTCTGTGGTGCATTCCGGATTAAACCATGAGATCTTTCTCCCTGCCCTGAATAACTGAACATGTGAATTCTACTTCTTCGGCAAAGAACTCGGTGTTGAATAGTTCTATCAGGAATGACTTTAGGAGAAAATAGAAATATCTGGTGTTTTTCATATTACCATCATAAAATATATAAAATGTCAATAGGTACTTGGCCGAGGCGCACGTGCAGGCGCTTCAATTTGAGGAGGCTGAGAAGCTTTGCAAAAAGGCACTTGAAATTCACCGGGAGCATAGTGCACCAGCTTCTCTTGAGGAGGCCTCTGATCGGCGCCTCATGGCCCTGATCCTTGATGCGCGTGGGGACCATGACGGTGCCTTGGAGCACCTTGTGCTTGCCTCCATGTCAACCTTGTCCCATGGCCGTGATGCTGAGGCAGCCACCATTGATGTGGCCATTGGAGATGCCTATCTCTCCCTGGCCCGCTTTGACGAGGCGGTGTTTTCGTACCAGAAAGCCTTGACGGTTCTGAAGTCGGCACGAGGTGATTCCCACCCGTCTGTTGCTGCAGTGCTTTCACGTCTCTCATCATTGTATCTTCGTACTGGTCGTATGAGAGAGTGTCGATCATATTCTGAGTCAGCAATGAGGATTTTATCAAAGCCGGCCCCTGGTGCCACCCCAGATGAGATTGCATCTGGCCTGACTGAGGTAGTTTATCACTGTACTGCAGATATGTAATTATATCTATAAAATTATATTGATAATTTTTAAAAATGTATCTGCATCATTATAAAATTGATTCAAAATATATCTATATAATTACAAAATTGATGTCATTTTTTTTAATTCATGTTCAACCTAATGAAAGAATTTGATAATCACATTGCTATAAGGGCCAATTAACTTGTAAATACTTGCATGATAACATAACCTAAAAAGATCATTATGTACACTATTTGAGGAACAGTAATATGACTGCACCAATGTAAGATGAAAAAGTACAAGCACTACCAATACTGTTCTATGTTAAGAAAAATATACTGGATAAAACGAATGTATAACTTATTTTCTGATGTAACCATGATATTAGACCAAAGAATGGATATTACGGGGGAAACAAATTTGACTTGATTAGAGTGTGACAATGCTGAAGTGAAGTTTTAACTGCCAAAGTTTTTTTTTTCTTCTTATTTATAAACTAATACCAATAATTAACCTTTTGTAGATTGCCTCCATTTTTGAGTCCCTGGGTGAGCCTGAAGAATCCTTGAAGTTGCTCCAGCGCGCCCTGAAACTCCTTGAGGAATCCTCTCCTGGCCAATGGAGCGCAGTTGCAGGTGTGGAGGCGCAAATGGGGGTGATCTACTACATCCTCGGGAGGTATGCTGATGCAAGGAACTCATTTGAGAGTGCTGTCAACAAGCTGAGAGCTGGAGGGGAGAGGAGATCAGCCTTCTTTGGAGTGCTTTTGAACCAGATGGGGCTGGCTTCTGTGCAGCTGTTTAAGATTGACGAGGCAGCTGAGCTGTTTGAGGAGGCGAGGACAGTGCTTGAACGGGAGTGCGGGCTTGCCCACCCTGACACGCTTGGAGTGTATAGTAATCTCGCAGCAATTTATGATGCCATGGGAAGGTAAGGATTCTGCTTATGGTGCATTCAGTATTTCAGTATTGTACCAGTTGCTAATTGGTACAGTAATTAGATAATATACTGCATACTAATTATCTAAATTTACAATGGTAAATTTTTAATTATAGAACTTGATTTTACATCGTGTTTCATGGTGTTATCTGTGTGTTAGGATTTTGTTAACCCATTTGTTATGGGCTTGCTTACCCTGACGATTTCTGTCTATAGCAAACTTGCAACTGCAAGATAAACTTTTACTTTGGATTTGGTAGTAGGTACTGTTACAGCCTGACTGGTACCTGTAATGGTTGGTTTTTTAATCTTGATTTTACGTTTGTTTTGTTTTTCCCTATCATTTTATGATCTAGAAAAGTTTGTAAATGTTCTTTTCTTAAAAGAGGCTCTTGATTGTTGATGATAAAAGAGAAGTCATCCTTTCTATTTTCTAATATACCATGAAACTGTTGGGTATGACTACAGGCATCTTTTTAATTATTCAAGATAAGAATTTTTCTCAAGTTTGTTTTTGACTTATATGTACTGTTGAATTTTAAGATGATTTTACATAGTGTTTGATTGATGCAATAATTTTGAAGTTATTAGGAACTCATTTCCAAGAAGTTTCTTTGCTTTTGTTTGTGTAAGAAAGCTAGTTATTGAGATGGCAAAACAGTTCTTCTGGAAATGGCAAAATTGAGATCATGATGCAGCAAAATTATTTTCAAATGAGATTAAGCAGAATTAACATAACAAAGTCAATCTCTTTCTCTGTTTCCTCAATAACTAGCTTTCTTACACGAACAAAAGCAAAGATCATTTGAAAATAATTTTGCTGCATCATGATCTCAATTTTGCCATTTCCAGAAGAACTGTTTTTCAAGTTGGGAATTAGTTTTCTGAAACTTGGTTAAAAAATTTCATGTTTTTATGTCTGTTAGTTTGATAATCAAGGAGGCCAAGCTTTACTTAGATGCTATTATCATATTGTTTTTGTTTTGTCATCATATTATATTTTAAAACATATTTTTATTCAAATTTGTGGTGTTTTATACTGTATATGATTAAAACGGGACAGATGCAGTTGTATCTTATCATTAACTTCTGATACAACATTATTTTCCTACTTAATTAAATATATTTAATGAGTTGACCTAACACATCATAACTTCTGAAGTAATCAACTCCTTGATAAGTAAAAAGTTGATTTTGATTAGACGTATTTAAAGGCCCATAAAGACAATCAAGGAAGCATCTTCATGAAATCACAATAGTCAAAATGTTGCATTAGACAAGGTACACGTAGGTCAAGAACAAAATGTTAGAACAAAAAGGAAAACTACCAAAGGTTGAGCAAAGATTGATCTCCCAACTTGTAATTTATCATTACCAGGGTTGAGGATGCCATTGAAATACTTGAACATGTGCTCAAGGTACGGGAAGAGAAACTTGGCACTGCTAATCCTGATGTAGAGGATGAAAAGAAGAGGCTCTCAGAGCTCTTAAAAGAGGCCGGTAGGTCCCGCAACAGGAAGCAAAGTTCCCTTGAAAACCTCTTTGTGACAAATTCCCGTAAGAAGGAAGCAGGGAGGAGGTGGTCGGCCTTCGGCTTCAGGAGCACAACATAGAAGAGAAATATCTGGCTCTCTTTTGTAACATAAATCAAAGTAATGTGTAAAGAATTGTTAGGTTTTAGGTTCTTGCTGATGATGATTGCTTGGTTTGCTCATCGAGCTTCTAATTTTTTTTTTTCTTTTTTGGGTTTTTTATGGCTGCAACACCATTATTGGTTTGTTCTTGCTTTGGCGTGTTTATTTTGAGATTTATTATTGTTGTGGGAAGAATCGCGTTATCATGGTGCCGAATAAATATTTTATGGTTGGCTTGTTATTTTACATTCACAGGACAAAGGCTGATACAATTTATTGCATTCGAGTTTTTGACATATATTATGTTGCTTCATTTATCAGAAACATTTTTTTTCTTTTTCAGGTGTATTAATTATTGTTCATAGCTTCGATAAAATCTAGGAAGCTGATATGAGTACCCGCAGTTGAGTACCCGCATTGTACCCGTACCTAAACTGTCATAACTGTTTTTGGGGACCGCACCTAAACTGTCATAACTGTTTTTGGGAACCGCACTTAAATTAATTCACATACAAAATGGAAAGTATTTATACCTAAATTATCAAGTATTCATATATAATTCATCAAGTATTTATACCTAAGATATCAAGTATTTAAAAAAAAACTGAACACAATACCTACTCATCTTTACACGTTTTTCAAGGTGGTTTTTTTTTTCTCCGTTCAATCTAACCAATTTTTGGGACGATCTATGAGGAATTTTACAAATTTAAAACCACGAACGCGTTCTACACAATTTTATCTTTCAAATGAGATCCATGATAACATACTTTTACACGTTTTTCAAAGTATCAAATATTCAAATATGAAAAGTATTCATACAAAATAGAAAGTATTCATACCTAAGATATCAAATATTAATAGTAATTCATCAAGTATTTATACTTAAGATATCAAGTATTTAAAACCAATTTTTTTTAAAACCAATTTTTTTTTTGTCGGCACTTGTAATTTTATTTTACAAAGTATTAATAGTAACATTGTGAAGTATTTATACCTATACAAGACAAGTATTTATATCTATACAATGAACTACATATATGATATATGAATTTTCCTTAAATAACTGTACCCGCACTTTTTTTGAAAAATTCTCGCGTCGTACCCGCATTAGGGGACCACACAACCGTTCCAAAGCTGTAATTTTGTTTTACAAGTATTAATAGTAACATTGTGAAGTATTTATACCTATACAAGACAAGTATTTATATCTATACAATGAACTACATATATGAAAAATGAATTTTCCTTAAATAACCGTACCCGCACCTTTTTTTGAAAAATTCTCGCGTCGTACCCGCACTAGGGGACCACACAACCGTTCTAAAACTGTAATTTTGTTTTACAAGTATTAATAGTAACATTGTGAAATATTTATACCTATACAAGACAAGTATTTATATCTATACAATGAACTACATATATGAAAAATTCTCGCGTCGTACCCGCATTAGGGGACCACACAACCGTTCCAACACTGTAATTTTATTTTACAAGTATTAATAGTAAACATTGTGAAGTATTTATACCTATACAATACAAGTATTTATATCTATACAATGAACTACATATATGATATATGAATTTTCCTTAAATAACCGTACCCGCACTTTTTTTTGAAAAATCCCCGCTTCCAGTTTCGAAATCGCTAGACGATCGTCTCCAAATCGCCTCCAAATCACCTTGAAATCGCCTCGAAATCGATCTAAAATCGCCTCAAAATCGCGGAAGCTTCGAAAAAGAAAGAAACGGAGAGAAAGGGAAATTTAAAATTCAAACTGGAAAGTATGTAAATTAGTTAATTGGTAGTTGTGGGGACCGCTTACAGTTATGGCAGTTAATTGGGAATGAATTAAGTGCGGCTACGATGCGGGTACTCAACTGTGGGTACTAAAATAATTATTCTAAAATCTAATGTGATATCAACCTCGCTAAGGAAATTTAAGAACGTGACAGTACAAAGAATGTGATCCACTTCTAACAATACATTTGTACCATTTTGAATTGAATAGAAAAAAAATGTTGAAATTAAATAGAGTAAAGTAGTTCATTTTTCCCTTATTGATCTGGTTGAAGGTAAATTAATAAAAAAAAAGTAAAAATTATGAACTTGATCAAAATTAACCATTCTAAATTATCGTTTGAAGCTCATTCGATGTATTTTTTTTTTTTTTTACTAACACACCAAAAGGTTTTAGCAGGTCCTATTTTCCAAAAAAAAAAAATGAAAAAGAAAGTATAGTCCGATGCCAGTACTCCAACCAAACGATTCATTTCTCGCAATTAAAAAGTTATCTTGCCCAAAAAATAAAATTATAGGGAAGTGGTAAGTTAGACAAAAAGAATATAACTCGATGTCCAAAAGTTTCTATTATTAAAACTTAAACCCAAAAAGATGTTACATTAACTTAATTTTAACCAGCCGAATTCATTTCATTAAATGATTAAAACAAACTATACTTTGTTTTCTTCCAAGGCATCACCATCCCCGTCAATACACCCAAAACCACCCCAAAGCCACGCCTCTTCAATGGAGCACATCTCACTGTCCATCAAGATGGACGTCTCTATGTCGGCCCAGAAATCGTCTCCCTTTTTCGCTTGCTCTTCCTCTTCTTCCAATTCCACCACCACCCCTTCCTCTTCTTCCAACGAAGTCATAGCGGATGAATTGGATGAAGAGCAAGTGGACGGTAGCTTCTCCAACTTGGCTGCAGCTATAGCTGCGGTCTGAATATCCTTCGGATCACTACTCGAAGGATGCGGAAGAAGGTCGACTATTTCTGGGAAGTTTAGAAGGGCTTCTCGTCCCTTCAGGCACCAGGCAGCTACGTCGTAGGCCCGGGCAGCCATCTCTGGGGTCGGGAACGACCCCAGCCAGATCCTTGATTTCTTTCTCGGTTCACGGATCTCTGAAACCCATCGACCCCATCGCCTCTTCCTGATGCCTCTGTAGACTGGGTGACGGCTTCCAATGCTGGAGCTTTTGTCCTTTTTCGGTCGGCTTTGCTTCGTTTGTCTTGGTTTTGAGCGTATGGCCTTTTGATGTATGCATCGTGGCTCTTCTAGTGTACTGCAGCTGCCTGTATAAGAGATATAAATACAAGTGTAAGAAATATTTTTATATATGTGTATACCGCATTTTGTTTGGCAATGCAAGGTGTTGAAGGAGATACTATATATAATGGTATACATGATAACATATACTTTGATATGACATGCATAATTAATTACTTGGTGACAGTATAATTAATTAGTAAAGGAAAATGAAATGGTTCAATAATTCACTCAACATGCAGGAGCATTCCCTAGCACTACAGAAAAAAGAATATTATACATCTTAATATTCCATGAATTCCATAAAAAAAACAAAAAAAAAACAAAAACAAATTAAGTACCATTTTGCTGTACATGCATTGCGGTTTTCCATTCCCCTATGTTCTTCTATGAACTTGGAAGCATGGCACAGTTGCAACGAGATTAACTGGTAATTAGTGGACCAGTAGAGACTGAACGCAGAGCAATACTGCAAGGGCCCTTAAAATAGAGAGATGGCTTGCTGGCCTTAAATAGCTATCAAAGATAAGTACCATCTCAACTACTCATTAAATTGTCAATTAGATCAGCATGTCTACGTACTACCTTATCATGCCAAAGTGCAATGCCCCTAATTAATTTCCTTTCACAAAATTAACCATAATGACTTTAAAACAAATAAAATGCCCCTAATATCCAGCCAGATTCTGAAACTGTGACATCTCATACAGAGAGCATTGTTTTTTGTCACTAGATCGAGTGCTTAAATATATGAAACAAGGCCCGCGCGCTTACAATTTCTTCAGAGCCATTGAGGATTATATATATATTGAAATCTTAATTAAACTTTCTCGGCCTAAATTAAAGCTAATGGCATATAAATTGCGGTATCATGACCTATCACCGAAAAATATTGATAGGTGGCCTATAATAGCTTATAAATTAATGCCTCTGTACTAATAATGTTTGTATTGTTCTATATGTTTTTTTTCTCCTCCGAGTGTTTTATTAATTTTCTTGTGAGTACGTTTAATGCTAATGAAAAGTTTCTCAAGTACAAATACATATAATGCACCAAATCATGCATGTTCGTTTGTTATTGATTACTTGATGAGTTATGAAAGTAAGAATCATTGTCATCAGAAACAATAATAAATTATAAGATTAACACTTGTTGAAGGCTACAGCGAGAACTAGAAGACAATCAGAATCAGGGTCCCACTTGCAGCTGCCAGAGGTGCAGCGTACACTTGGCAAACAAATAAGTACAAGAAGAAAAACAAATAATTTCTCTTCACTAATTTATGACAACTAAATTATCTTTTGCCGTCCACAAATATACTTTTTTAAGAGAACAACACGACTACCTCAATTTTAATTCTTAAAAGTTTAAAAAATTATATATAATTATTGAATAAATACGTTCAGTAATTTTAACAAAATGTATGCATTCAGCATTCAGACAACTAATTAAAACATTATTCTTTTGAAATAGTGGATGCAACATGTATGCTCGAATACTATAAGAATATGTGAGTATCCGTGAGGGTAATAAAATGCTAATATTAATTGCCGAGGGTAAGCTAATTAAGAGAAATTGTTATTTTTGAAGATAACACTATTACTGACAAGAATATCCGTGAAGATGCTGATGCTGTATAGTTAAGCATTTTTACTGACAGGAGTATACATATGCTCCCTCCTTCGTCTTATATTATTTTTTTTTGTAGCATTTTATAACTATATAAACATATGGATTTAATCAAAATGATCGAACACATGCATGTATTCAAAATTTTGAGAAGTGAGATAGTGGTATTGTTTTCTTGCAAAAAAAAAATAATACAAGATAGGAAGAAATAATCCTACTAGTCTACAACTATGACATAATTAAAGATGTCACAAGGAACGAAAAAGACATGCTGCCTTAACGTTGCATGCCCCTTGTGAGAGGGAGAGGAAAAAGACAGTGAAGGAGAAAGCAACGTGTAGCTAACTTGGAGACACGAAGCACTTTCGACGCCTGAAAGGACTATTTCACTATTGTCCTCTCAATTTAAACTAAACTGGAGATCTCCCTTCACTTGTAATGTATAACAAAATTGGAGAATCTCTGCCACTCTTTATGCAAGTAAAAAAACGGAGAACACCGGACTGATTTTCAATCTTTCCGCTCCTCCCGCCTAATTTACCTCCACAAATGAATAAATGCAAGTCTAGGAAGTGATTGGCTTTGTATTTGTTAGGTAACCTCGTCAAATTGCAAACCGAATTCAAAAAATCTGCTCAGAAACACTTGTCACTTCTTGCTTTTAATTTTATTATATTGGCTGCCCAAAGGCAAAGTAGGCACAAATTGAATAATCCATAATATATATATATATATATATATATATATATATATATATATATATATATATATATATATGTTCTACTTCATATACCTTAATTTGGGACGGTGATATTATTTTTGGTTTTTTTTTTATTATATTTGAATTATTTATGGGACTTTGAGAAATATTTATTCAGAAAAAAATAAATTTATGAAATAAAATCATTTCCGTCAAAAATCATTTATTGAATAAATGTTGGACTCAAGTGTGTGTGCGTGTGTATATTTTGAAATACTAAAGTTTGTGCGGTTTTTGTAACAAACCTTTTGTCTTTATAATATAATCGTTAGCGGTTCCCCGCTAACCCTAAAAAAAAAAAAGATTCGATGTGAATAATTTAAAATAACATAATAATTTGCAGAATTTTCACAAAATGTACTAATCAAATTCCACCAGATTTTTATCATTGGTAATCAAAGTACAGGACTATAAGTGAAAGCTGGCTTGGCTGGCTACACTTCTTCAAGACTTTACAGAATTTATAAAATAATATACTTAATTTGATTAAAATATCGGAATATGTACCATGAAAATATCAAGCATTATCTTCATTTGCTTCAAAAATTGAGATATCTTAAAAAAGCAAAAAAGGAGGATGCCATTGGTGGCTATGAAAATAGTGGGACCGCGGTTTTCTTGACGTGTCCAAACATTCAAGCCATTATTTTTAGCAAACCAATCCAATTTTCAAGAAATTTGAGTACATGAACCTCGTCTTTTAAAAAAATAAATAAATAAATAATCTAAGATGAAGAGTATTGTGCAATGTATCTAATTAAAATTTGAGTCACAAAAGTTTACTATAAAATTCACTTATGTGAAAGAGAATAAAATACAAAATTCTGGACCAGTCCAAAACTATGTTCTAATTTTCTCCTTCACATAATGCGAAGCGAATCCTATTCTTTTATAATCCGTTTTTGGAAATTTCATTTCACACTCTCACCCATTCTCTCTCTGGACAACAGCCTCTGATCTGTAAGTTTTTTTTTTCTCTTTTTTCATTTTTTTTTTAATTTTCAGTATGTTAATAATTAATTTAGTTAATTTTTTATTTTTAGGTTTCTTCTGGATTGTATTGAAAATGGCTCTTATGGTATCCATTTATACTGGTGGGGAGGTTTTAACAGGTCCTAATGGGGTTTATTGTAGTATCGGACCTGTTACTGTGATTCTGGTATTGCCGGGTACTGATTATGTGGGGCTTAAATCAAGTATATGTCTGAGTTTGGGATTAGATCATGGTCAGTATGTGTTGTGTATTTTGGGTATAAGATTTGATAGTCTATTTCGTACACTTTTTGCTTTAAATTTATAGAACCCTAAATACGCAAAGTTAGATTGAATTGCAAGCGCATAATCTATCCTTGTAGTAATTATGGGTATCGATCCAAAGATAACGAGAAATATTACTTTTTACTAAATCAATTAATCCTAAACTAGTGCAAATAAAGTAAAAGGAGGGTTTTTTGTAAAATTGGTTTGGTTGGGTTCAATACCCGAAGGAGAGTTTAACTAAACAAAGCAATTTAAACAAACCAATAAAAGGAGTTTTGTGATTCAGATGGATAGGAGTCTATGGGCTATCGGCATACAATCACTTGGTCAAATCCACACTTAATTGGTTTCTAAATTCATGTTTGCAATTATGGAGTTTCTAAGCCGTAAATATCAAAAAGGGTCACTTTCGTGAATTAATGACGTGTCAGATAATTCGGACTTCACGATTAAGTCTTTCACCCTAGTTATCTAGACCATAAGCATAGGTTAGTCTAGTTTATCCCTAAATACCAATACTTCACGATTAATTTCTTCATACCAATATTCAGTTCAATTTTAGAGGTCCCAATTAAATATAAGGCTTCACGATTAAGTCCTTCACCTTAATTCAACATTTGTTTCTTGTAGTTCCGGACTAAGAAATAGATTTGGTCATTTCTAATCTCAATCCTAGGGTTATTCATGTATATAATTTGGTACCATCAATTCTTTGACTCTAGCATCTTAAGTTGGTTAAACCTAAGCGGGACGCTAATTAACAAGCACATGAATTATAAAATCAACAAGCACACAAATTTCTAACAAGAGTCGTTTTCAATCCAATACAGAAGAAACCTAAAATTAAAAATTAACTAAATTAATTATTCTAAATTAATCATTAATCTACTGAAAATAGAAAAATATGAAAAGAAGAGAAAAAAAACTTCCAGATCAGACGTAATCTAAGAGAGAGAATGTGTGAGAGTGTGGAATGAAATTTCTCTGGAATTGAGGCTATAAGAGAACAGGGTCCACACCGGTATATTGCGGACCCTGGGTTCGCACGGGCATTGTGCGCGCACTGGCATTTTGCGGCCTCGCTGAAATGGGTCAGCATAATACCGGTGCGGCCGTGGTGAATTTCGAAATTTTCAGAAACGATGGTTATTTGGTTTATTATTTTTGATGTTATGGTATAAATAAAAATTTCGGCGGATCGAGTGAATGACACACTACCGAATTAATTTGTATCTCATTAGAAATTTGGGTCACAAAAATTTACTATAAAAATTCACTTAAAAATATATATTTTTTTTCCAAGAAAAATGGAGATACAAAAGGATGCTGAAATGCATTTAAAGATGTTTTCATCTGTACGCTTCATTTGTATACTTCATTTTAAATATCACAATTGAATATTTGTATGCTGTTGTGATTTAATTTTGTTGAACATTTAAAGGGACATGTCAAATAAACAGAAACATTGTTGTCTCCAGGAACTTACCTTTTCCAACGGTAGACTCATGAAAATAACAAGTCCAACTATAAAATAATATAAATTGAATCCATAAAACATTTCCAAGAGCATAGTGCTCCAGTATTTCCATGAACCTCCACTATAATATAATATAAACTAACTAACCACAACATTTCCAAGGGTAGCTCATGGAAATAATAGGTCTCACTACTTCCATGTTATTTCTAAGGGAGACATAAGAGATTTCCATGTTATTTCTAAGCAAACTAACCACAACATTTCCAAAGGCAGACATCAGGGATTTCCATGCGCTACTATTTCCATGGGCATGCCGTTGGAGATGTTAAGTGTGTCAGAAAAGTCAATTTCATTTCCAAGAGCCCTTCCTCCCCTTGGAAACACTACTACAAAAACTGGTTTTGTACACTGCACATTGTACACGGATTTGGCAATTATATTAAAAACAGTGTACCAAATATGAGTTCAAAAGATCTGAACGATTTCTACACGGATAATTAGTTAACAATCAGTGTCGAATTATTAGAGAGAGCTACACGGTTTATTAGAAACCACAAATCCGTGTGTAAATAAGTGTGTGTGCAAATAATTGAGAGAGCTACACGGACTTTTAATACAAAGCCGTGTAGGAACATTACACACGGTTTTTTGATATATAGCCGTGTATAAATCTTATAATTGTACACGGCTTTATAACTAAAAAGCCGTGTAGAAATAGGTGGAGAGCTACACGGATATATAACTAAATAGCCGTGTATAATAGTGTAGGGTTTTATTATCTTCCCTTCCAGAGTGCCGTTTTGATCAAGTTTTTAGTTCATACATATCGAACTGAGCTTTTTATTTCTGCGAATTGATCGAGGCCAGCAGCTGAGATCTGAGATCTTTGAATTAAGTTTGTATTTTCTCCTCTCCATCTTTCTAAGGTTAGTAATATGTATTTAAATCATTTTCTTTCTCTAATTTTCTGTTATTTAGGCTTATTTAATTAGGTCATTTCATGCATATATTCTTGAATTCTTAATTTTAGATGTAATTAATTAGTGTATTGTGGTCCAATAACCGACCTTTAGATGCTTTTAGGTCCATGCCCGTTCAAAATTAATCCAATAGGGATTAATTTTGGATAGTCCCTGTTTTGGGACTGCTCTTTGAATATTATGTCTCATTTAGGATGTGAACACATATTAGCGGGATTTAATTAGTATTTGAGGAAAGTTCGACAGTATTTTCCCTTATTGCTCCTACGAGTATGTGGTTCGTACGCATACTTGGGGAGTTAAGGGGAAATGCTGCCGAATTTTTCTCAAATACTAATTAAATCTCGCTAATATGTGTTCACATATGAGACATAATATTCAAAGAGTGGGTTAGGATTGTAAACCGGCCCTTTGTAAGCCCAAAATTTTGTACACGAAGGAGAATGTTGACCATGCATGATTAATTGATCAAATCATTTTTTTAATTTAATTTACAGATGGATCGAAGCTGGATGTATGAAATGCGACGTGACAGTGAAGAATATTTGGTTCGCGTTGATGAGTTTATAAAATTTGCTGAGAGTTATAGAGTGAATAAAAAAGAAGAAGACATTTTATGTCCTTGTAAAGATTGTAAAAATTTATTAAGATTTTTGGACATCGAAGAAATTAGAGCTCATTTGATTTGTCGGGGATTTAAGAAGAGATATACATGTTGGTTCATGCATGGTGAGAAATTTGGGGAAAGTAGTAGTGCCAATAAGGATTGTAATCGTGAATTGAATGATGAGAATGTTGGAATTTCTGATAATTTTGAACTTGATTGGAACGAGGATTATGAGAGTGCCGAATATTCTGATATTAACGTCGAACCCGAAAATGACGATGATGAGATGGAGAGGAATTTTGATGAAAATGTAGAACACGAGTTTACTGAAAATTTGGAGGATATGTTACGTGATGTGGAAGATGAAATTAGTGATAAAAATTATGATAAATTTCAAAATTTGTCTAATGAATCTAAGAAGCCGTTGTATCCCGGGTGTACCAAATTTACAAAACTGTCAGCTGTGTTGAAATTATTAAACTTAAAAGCAGACAATGGTTGGAGCGATAAGAGTTTCACGTCCTTATTACAGCTTTTAGGAGAAATGCTCCCAGATAACAACGAGTTACCCGGTACAACATATCAGGCAAAGAAGTTGATATGTCCAATGGGGTTGAAGATCGAAAGAATACATGCATGTCCGAATGACTGTGTATTGTATCGTAACGAGTACGAGGCCATGCATGTCTGTCCTAAATGCGGTGTTTCACGATATAAACGTCGTAAGGACCAGGACACTGATGATTGTAACGAGGACACAAGTGGCCGACCTCCGGCTAAGGTGTTGTGGTATTTGCCGATAATACCGAGATTCAAACGGTTGTTTGCGAATCCCAAAGATGCAAAATTATTGCGCTGGCACGAAGAAGAGCGCAAAAATGACGGTAAACTAAGGCACCCGGCTGATTCTCCTCAATGGAGAAACATTGACAGACATTTCAAAGAATTTGGTTCTGAACCGCGGAACCTTAGGATTGTGGTGAGCTCAAATGGAATGAGTCCGTTTGGAAGTATGAGCAGTCGGCACAGTACTTGGCCAGTTCTTTTATGCATCTACAATCTTCCTCCTTGGTTGTGCATGAAACGCAGATATATAATGATGTCATTACTAATCCAAGGACCCAGACAACCCGGAAATGACATAGATGTATATCTCGCACCATTAATCGAGGACCTCCAAAAATTGTGGCGTGATGGCGTCCCGGTGTGGGATGCGTATATGAAAGAGACCTTTAACTTGCGGGCCATGGTGTTTTGCACCGTAAATGATTTCCTCGCGTACGGGAATTTGTCGGGTTACACTTGTAAAGGAGCAAAAGCGTGCCCGATCTGTGAAGATGACACGCAGGTGCTGAGGTTGAAAAATTGTCAAAAGAATGTATTCATGGGGCATCGTAGGTTTCTTCCTATTAATCACCCATATCGTAAGAAGAAGATGGCATTCAACGGGAAAATTGAGCTTGGAGTGGCTCGTCATCCATTAGACGGGGAGAGTGTCTTCGAACGGGTAAAAAACATTGATGTTGTTTTTGGAAAATGTGCCAAAGCACTACCGAAGAATATTTGGAAAAAGAGGTCCATATTTTGGGAGCTACCGTACTGGAAATATTTAGAAGTGAGGCATTGCCTAGATGTCATGCATGTCGAAAAAAATGTCTGTGACAGTTTAATTGGTTTATTATTGAACATTCCGGGGAAGACGAAAGATGGTATTAAAGTGAGAAAAGACATGGTAGAGATGGGAATACGACCCGAGCTCGCACCGCAGGAGAAAGGGAAGCGCACATACCTACCCCCCGCACTGTGCACAATGTCAAAGAAAGAGAAAACAAGCTTCTGTGAATGCCTCAATGGTATAAAAGTCCCATCAGGATATTCTTCGAATATTAAGAAGTTGGTGTCGATGAAGGACTTGAAACTGGTCGGTCTGAAATCTCACGACTGTCATGTTTTACTGACACATATAATTCCGGTTGCAATTCGGGGAATTTTACCAAAGCACGTTCGTCAAACCATTACGAAGCTTTGTTCTTTCTTCAATGCAATAAATTCCAAAGTGATAGACCCTCTAAAATTGGACTCTTTGCAAAAGGAGGTCGTCGTTACTCTTTGCCAACTTGAGATGTATTTTCCGCCATCTTTTTTCGATGTCATGGTTCACCTTGTTGTTCATCTTGTGAGAGAAATTAAGATTTGTGGTCCCGTGTTCCTTCGGTATATGTATCCATTCGAGAGATACATGGGCATCTTGAAAAAATACGTAAGGAACCGACATCGACCCGAAGGCAGCATTATAGAAGGATATTCTACGGAGGAGGTGATTGATTTTTGCACCAACTACTTGACCGGTGTGGATCCTATTGGCGTTCCAAAATCTCGATACGAGGGAAGGCTCCAAGGAGTCGGGACAATTGGGTTGAGAGCCGTAGTTGCTGATCTAAATGAACTACAAAAGGCACATTTTATTGTACTACAACACATGACAGATGTTGCTCCCTATATAGATGAGCACATGACAATCCTTCAACAACAAAACTACACGAGGAGTCAGAAGTGGCTTACTAACGAGCATAATCGTTCTTTTATAGGATGGCTGAAAGAAAGAGTGCAGTCACACCCCGTACCTGAAATTGTTAAACTGCTTGGCGCAGGACCCCAAATTGTTGTTAGAACATTCCAAGGATACGAGATTAACGGATATACATTTTATACTAAATCCCAGAGTGATAAGAGCACGATGCAAAACAGTGGGGTGACGTTGGTGGCGACCTCTCAAGAATTCAGTAGATCCGGAGATGGCCGGGCTGTAATAGCATCAAAGTCATATTATGACGTTATTCAAGAAATTTGGGAGCTCATTTACAGTCCTCGCCTGAGCATTCCCGTGTTTCGGTGTCAATGGGTCGAAGACCGAGGTGTTAAAGTTGATAACGACGGGTTCACACTCGTTGATTTAAACAGGGTTGGGCATGTTGATGATCCGTTTATACTCGCCAAGCAAGCCACCCAAGTCTTTTATGCCACTGACCCGAGTGATGCCAGGTTGAGCGTCGTCCTATCCGAAAAAAGAAGGATTGTCGGGGTAGAAAATGTCGTCGATGAAGAAGAGTACGACCAGTTCGACGAAGTACCTCCATTTTGTACCGATGTGCAAACTGAGGTAGCAACACTTGAAGGGGTAGACGAAGCTGACTACATGCGGTCCGACCACAATGAAGGATTATGGGCCGAGGGTACCGTTCAAATAGTGGAAAAAAGGAGAAAAAGGAAAAAAAAAGCATAATGTGTAATATTTATTTTGTTTAAGACCGTGTAGCTTTTAATATTGCAACTTTAGCTTGTAATATATCAAATAAAAAAATAAAAAAAAGAGGGAAAAAAAGAAAAAAGCATAATGTAGTAATAGTATTATCAAATATTATCAAATATTAGTTTAATGCTTATAATGAAGGATTATGTTTAATGCTTATAATATTATCAAATATTAGTATTAGTTTTTGAAAATATTAGTTAAAACATTTAATAATAAAATAAAATAAATATTAGTTAAAATATTAGTTTTCACTAAATATTAGTTAAAATATTTAATATTAGTTAAAATATTTAATATTAGTTAAAATATTTAAGGAAGGATTATGTTTAATGAAAATATTATGTTTAAAATATTATGTTCAACTTTATCAAACATTTAATATTAGTTAAAATAAATATTAGTTAAAATTGTCAAATAACTTTATGAAGTATTGCGGCCCGCAACCATTCAGAGAACTTTACTGAACCTGGGACCCACCTGTCGGACCAATTTATACACGGACATTTAGCTAATAGTCCGTGTAGAAAGGGTAGAGAGCTACCCGGCCTTTTAGCTATATGTCCGTGTAGAAAGGGTATTTGCACACGGCCTTTAGAGTAAAGTCCGTGTATAAAGCATTAAACTATTATTCGAAATCCTTCTCTTCCAAAATTTTCACAAGTCCGAAAAGAGAATAAACATCAGTTTCAAAAACCCTCACAGAGAAGATTTTGCTGAGCCTTCTCCGAGCTCTTCACCGCCTCCCCGCCTCGCCGCCTCACCACCTCGGTCTCTCTCCACCTCGGTCTCTCTCTCTCTAACCAGTGGTCTCTCTCACCCGTGGTTAGCTCTCTCTCTCTCGTTATTTTTCTTATTGGGTTTGAACCCGTTAGACATGGTTGGTATTTGTTATTTTTCTTATTGGTTAGCTCTCTCTCTCTCAACCGTGTATGATTAGTATTGAACCCGTTAGACATGATTAGTATTGAACCCGTTAGCATATAACCTAGGTTATTTTAGGTTAATTTGTGCTTGAATACATTGTGCTTGTACCATAATTATTGTGCTTGTACCATAATTTCAGCATTGTGCTTGAATATAACCTAGGTTATTTTAGCATATAACCTAGGTTATTTTAGCATTGTACTTGTTGACATTGTACTTGTACCATAATTTTAGCATATAACCTAGGTTATTTTAGGTTAATTTGTGCTTGAATACATTGTGCTTGTACCATAATTTCAGCATTGTGCTTGAATACATTGTGCTTGAATATAACCTAGGTTATTTTAGCATATAACCTAGGTTATTTTAGCATTGTACTTGTTGACATTGTACTTGTACCATAATTTTAGCATATAACCTAGGTTATTTTAGGTTAATTTGTGCTTGAATACATTGTGCTTGTACCATAATTATTGTAGGTTAATTCAAATAATCTAGGATATATGTCAACAAGTGATTGATTAATCTCTTGATGAATATAGGTTATATGTCAAAAGTTGGTTGATTAATCTAGGTTATATGTCAAATGATTTGATCTTTAATTTCATGCAGCACCATGTCGAATGAAAATGAGTACGAGGATATGATGGAAGAAGAGGAGCAGCAAGCTACTGCCTCGTCAGAAAGAAGGAGAAGAGGGCCTACAATGTGCACGAGCCATTCTGAGCAGACCCATCAAGAAATCTGGTTCACAGAAGACGGGCGTGCGCAGGGACCAAAACGGCAGAAATACTCAAATTGGTGTACGAGCTTCGTGAGGCAAAATGCGAGTATCCTTGTTGAGAGATGGGATCATTTCGAGGATAAGGTGAAGGACGCGTGGTGGAACACGGTGAAGGTATAGTGCCTAACAACTCTTCTCTTGAATTTTCACTTATGTATGATCTATACTTAAATACACTAAATTTTTGTGTCAATCAGGCTCACTGGAACATCAAGAATAATGTTCCAAAGGCAACGACTTTGAAGATTATGAACAATGGTTGGAAGCAATACAAGAGCACGTTGAAGACGGACTTCATGGAGAAAGGGAAAAATCCGGTCGGCTACTACAAATGGCTAAAACAAGAGGACTGTGATGCGTTTCAAGCTTTGAAGTCTACCGAAGAGTTCCAGGTATCTAACTCGTGCCAAATTTATGCTTATTCTTTCTCGATATGTACTTATCTTTCTAAAACTAACTGATCGTTATTGTCTTGTTTCTGTGAAGGCAAAGAGTGATACAGGCAGGAGAACCGTTGCCTTTAACAAGTATCCACACCATCTAGGGTCAGGTGGTTACGAGGGTAAGACGGCAGAATGGAGGAAAGTCCTGGACGCGAACAAGGATTCTGACTCACCCGTGGTTAGGATCCAAAATCCTAGGGGCAAAGATTGGGTCATGGGTAGAGCCGAGGTAACCGCTGACGGGAGGATAGTACTCCCAACGGATTTGCAAAGCGTGGCTCAAAGAATGGTAAGAGTCATTTATAACTCCGAAAGTACGTCAATTGTTCTTTTGCTTTAACTAATTCTTCTACTTGAACAGTTGGAAGTGGAGGAGGAGGTCAACTCGGGTGCCCGGAGTGTCGAACGACAAAATGATTCCTTGTCCGCAGCGCTCGGGAATCCAGAACACCCGGGTCGAGTAAGGGGTGTAGGGGTCTACAGGGGCTGGAAGGAGGTGTTCCGAGTGGAGGGAGAGAAACCTCGAAGAAAATCTCGTGCCAAGGTAAACAAAGACGAGATAGTTGCGCAGATACGCGCGGAGGTGAGCAAAGAGTACGACGCAAGGTTTGCTGAGATGGAAGCAATGTTGACACAAATTAGATCAGCAACTACGCAGCCATCCGAGCAACCACCTCCCATTTCGCCGGGAATTCGGCGAAGTAGTCAAGCATCCGGCACGTGGGCCTTAGACGATTTGGATAATCTCAAGGTAATCAATACTTTTTCATAATCTAAAGGTAATTAAAACCTGTTTGCAACCTTGATAGACAATATCGCATCATTAAAATAAACAACTTTCCTATAAATTTGCAGGACCCCAGAGCATGCGACCTCGTCCTGTTGCATGGTAGTGTTCCTCTGATCGTTGCTAAGGGCGTTGTACATCCAGGAGCCAAGAGTGTACACTTTGGTCAGCTAAGGCCCGACCATGCATGCGTACAGGTTGAGTTAGTCGTGGATGGTTGGCAGCGCGTACCCCTTCCTGTCCCTACCGACGAGATGTTTGTGCTTGATGGTGCACGGATGTCATTTGTCCAATGGCCCAAGAGTCAGATTGTTTTGGATCAGGTAATCCATAAAAAAATCCATTTATTTGTTACATTCAACTCATTCTTTTTGAAATACTAGAATAATCCATCTATAACTTGATACAGACACGAGGATATGATGTTACCGGTACGGCGATGTCACCGGTACATCAGGAGGTGGCTTGACGTCGCGGCTGACGCGCCACAATCACCGCCCCGTCCTATGGTCACCGAAGAAGAATACAGCCGTTTGCCCAATGATTTGCGCCTTCTCCACGACTACTTGATGACGGCGCCCGACGGCATGGAGGCTATCGTCATCCCTGTCCCACCTGGGATGTTTCTACACGAAGGCAGGGAGCTCCTGCTGTCGTTCAGAGACTTCAAGGACCTCTTCCACCACTCGTCATCCGACAAATGGCTCGATGTTTCACACATCACCATTTTCCTCATGTTAGTGATATTAAAATATTTTCATTATTGTATATAACTCAAATATATATTCTAATTACAATATGATGAGTTTTCAGGAAGCTAGTCCGAAACTGTGATGAGATGGTTGAAAGGAAGAACTTTTGCGTGTTTCTGGACCCCGAGAAAGTGAGTGGTACGGCAGCGACATATTATCCGGATATGGCTATCGATTACATGTGTTCTGCGATGCATCGTGCTAAGGCGGAGGAGAAGAAATTCATTCTCATGCCATACCACGAGGGGTTAGTTCTAATCTTAACTTATGTGTTGTTTATATTTTAATTAAAGAATTGTATAAAGGAATTAAAAGTTAAACATAAAAAAATGAAATCACACCATCAATCATAGCAAATACTCGTGTCACTTTTATATGCTAAAGTACTATAATTCTTCTCCTCGATCCCACAGCAAACATTGGTGCTTGATTCTCATTGTGCCGTACCTAAATGTGGGCATAATTGTTGATTCTTGTAAGCCCAAAGGAAAGACCGCGTCTGCCAAGTGCAAAGTTATCTTGCCTTTTGTGAATAAGTAAGCAATAATAATTCTATAGGTTTGCATTTCTTTCAATCATATCAAATTATACTTTTGCTAATTACATTCACTCACTTTTGTAAGGGCTTTTGTGAAATATATTAAAGAGGGAGGATCAGATAGGACGGGCCCGGGCAAGAAAAGCAAGTTGAATTGGAAGTACTTGTTGGTGAGCACACTTTATGAGTTAGAAATTTCATATCTTGTTAAAAAAATTATTGTCATTCTAACAAATGCCGCTAAATGTAAATTTCAGAGCCCGCAACAGAAGGAGGGTTGGGAATGCGCTTATTACACGATGATATTCATGTTTGACTTTGTCGAAAGAATACAATTCGAATTCCCAAAAGCGGTATGTACTTCATATGAATTTCCTATATAATAAGCAATTGATATCTACCTTTTCTGAAATACTAACTATTATCAAATTATAATTTTGTAGAATGTGACAAAGCAAGATCATTACACTTGGGGTCAGATCGACGATGTGCGGTGCATGTGGGCAAGGTGGTTTGCCATGGAATTTTGTAATCCTCGATATGGATTTGCATAATTTTGTATAATTTGGTGTATATGAATATTGTATAATTTATTGCATATGGATTTCTGGCTAATCTGAAAAATATGAATTTCTTGCTAATATGGATTTATTGCTAATCTGGAAAATATGGATTTCTTGTTATATGAAATCTGGAAAATCTGGAATATATAGTTCTGTAACAAAAATGGCTAGCAAAACTGGAGGCTAGCCGAAAAACAAAAAATACAAAAAAAAAAAAATGTACTTTCTACACGGACATTTAACTAAAGTCCGTGTAGAAAAAAGATAGCTACACGGTCATTTAGTTAAATGTCCGTGTAGAAAGAGTCAAGCTACACGGTTTTTTAGTTAAAAGTCCGTGTACAAAAAGAATCGTACACGGTTTTTTAGGTAATATCCGTGTAGCTCGGTAAATGGAGCGCGACACATTCTGGTCTTTGTACACGGCTGTTTGTGAAGTTATACGTGTAGAATCTTTAAAATTGCACACGGCCAAAAGTCCGTGTGTAGTTATTGAACTAATCGTACACCCTCGATTTAAACACGGTAGGAAATCCGTGTAGCTCTTCCTTTATTGTCCGTGTATAATCTCTTTTTTTGTAGTAGTGAAATAACATTGCTCCCCATGAAAATTGCGGAAATTCTAGTAGTGACAATTTGAATTTAAAATTTGAAATATAAATAAAAAGTAAGTTTGTGGCAGTTTAATGACACTATTTTTTTTTTGTGATGAAAAGATTAAGATCATTTCCTAAAATTAATGATACCAAGAACTTGTGAAAATTTTCATCGAAAGGAAATCTTCAATGGCAATATTTGTTTTCAACATTTTGTGCTCGAACTTGCTAGAAAAAAATAAAGGACAGAAAAAGAAAAAAAAAAAGGAAAAATATAAAGCATTTCCCCTTAATTGGGATCCGTAAAAATCAAATAATTAATTTCGCTTGCTCGCCAAGATTTATGCAAAAGTTTACATGCACACCTTGGGATTCGATGTAATTATAAGAGGAGAGAGAGAGAGTATTAATTTAAAGCAAAAGATTGAAGAAAACTAAGTTGGTTACAAAGAGCAGAGAAGAGAAAGAGAAAGAGAGCACACGAAAACCAAATTTGATTGTAGATAGAATTGAGTGAGGTAACATGGTGAGGCAATGATGAGGATTGAGGAGGAATAAGGAATTGAATTGCTTTATTCCCTTGCGTGCATCATCTTCATAATTCATTCATCAATCATACTATCATACTATCTATTTATCTATTTTTATTTTGTTTGCGCGCCTTTCTTACAAACAAAACAAAACGCTGATTGATCTAAACTCTTTTTTCTTTTCTTTTTTGATAAAAGGCTTTTAGCCCGTTTCATTTAAGAAACCAGAAGTTCATACATCAAAAGAAAAGCATACTAAAGTACTCCTAAGCTAAAGCAAGTCATCAACAAGAACGCCAAGCATAATATTCCATGCACAAAATAGCCAACAAGCTAACAAAAGCATACTAGAACTAAATAAGCTAATTAAAGTAAGTCCTCCGAAGCAGATTGATCTAAACTCTAAAGAAACACTCGCAAAAACGCTTGGGACTCGCATAAACCATCTTTCTTTACCCTCGTTTCGTACCAACTGATTATGCCAAAATGAAATGAAACTCGATCATCGGTGAAAACTCTCGTCGGGTGAAACTTCTCTACTGTACATAGGGTTTGTCAATAGAGGCCCATTCAAAAACTTGCTCATAGTTTGAGGCAGCAGTATCCCATGTGAAATCCTTCGACATGCCCCGTTTCATTAGCCCCTCCCATGAGGACTTGTGGTCTCTGTATGTATTTACTGCTAGCCCTAGTGCCTGAAATAATTGAATAATATTATATTTTCTTTCTTGTAGTTGCTATGTTGATGAGACAAAAGAATTAAGAGGTACATCATTAATGGTTTAATGTGCCTACTCTTTATACAGTATGATAAATGTATGGCTGTACAATTATTTATAGTATGCCTTTTTTGAATCGACAGAATTTTAAAGAACAGTATTATCATATATACCCAAAAAAAATATGGGATATCTGAATTTTAGAGAGTTCAGTGTTTTGAGTGAACTGAGACTTGCGTTTTATACTCATCTTGGGAGGAGCAGCAGCTGTTATAACTGTTGTTTGATGTTTCTAGGATGTATATGAGGAGTCACTTATGATAATAGACAATCTCATATTGTTAGGGTGGATATGGTATTTTGAGGTTCTGGTGGTAGACATGAATTTCAAAAAACATGAAAAATCTTTTTGCCGTGCAGAGAAATATAAGATTATTCAAAATGTGAAGCCATCTTTAAAGAGTATTCAATGATTAATTAATGAAGTATTGCAGAACATGCTTACCCACAACAACCTCTCCTTTGTTAGTGGTGAGAAGGCCCACCTGCAGAAAATAAATATAAAAACACTTCAGCATCAAGTTACTCCAACAAAAAACAATCCCCGATAAAAAATACAAAAGTCACATTATCCTCGGATAGATCTGTCCTATAAGGCAAATAAAAGCTTACCGTTTTGCATTACTGCACAACCATTTCACCATGTTAAACAAGACTGTAGAATGATGTGAGGACAAAGGTATTCTTTATCATTTCTTACGAAAAAAACCTATAACTGAATCCCAAAGTTCACATGACTATATACCTATAAAAGAAGGTAGTTGAATTAACATAAAAGGACTAGGGGCCATTTGGTTATTTTTTACATTTGAGTTTACATTAGGTTAGTGATCTTTAAAACGAAGATAAATTACCAATAGAAACTTATGGGATAAATTGGATTTCATTTGAAAATTGAGGTGCAAATTCCAAAAAAAAAAAAGTTTGACAATACATATAGTAATAGTTACATACCCAGTACCACTACCTCTACCTTCGTCTGCAAATGGATTAAAGGTCTCAACAGTATCCTGCAATATGTGAATAAATCATTATATGAATAGACCAAACTATGCACAGAGGAAAGTAGTTCAAAACAGTAATATTAAGTTCTAGTGCATATTTTTTACACTCTTACTCTTAGCCCCCCAGTGCAATGGACAACAGGTACGGTCCCATACCGCATAGCATACAACTGGTTCAGACCGCATGGCTCGAATCTTGACGGCATTATAATTATATCACACCTGCACAGTTCTCAATTTTAGTGTGCATGTCTGTCAGAGAGAGATGGTTGAGCTAGATGGTCCTGTAGGACCTGTACCCATATACTTTAAACCATTATATCCAAATAGAGGTTATGGTAATTGAGGAAAAGAACAAAGATAAATTGACAAAGAAGAACAATCTGGCTTGGTATTTCGAGCATATTTCTATCAAACAAATTTGTTACCAACCAGAGCAAAGCTTCCTACCAACATAGAGGCACTGGTAAGCACTTACCCAGCAGTTATCCGATGAGATATTGGTACGTTAAAACCAACCCAGCCACGAAACTTGTCTTTGTAGGTGTATTCAGCAGATCTCATCCACTCTTCATATGCTATATTCCCAGATCCAAGCATCACCTATAGTAAGTACCCAAAAAAAAAAAAGTAACCAAAATACGAATCCACACAATTTTAACTAAATCTAACTTCTTATAATAGTGGTATATTATTCCAATGTGCAAATGTCAATAAGGTACTTGGTACTTAATGCTGTAAGAACAATAAAGCCTTAGATATCTTACTTTCAACCATAGTTTTGGAGATTGGACCAAACGAGTGGTTTAAAAAAAAAACTGTCCTCAATCAAGGTAAATCTAGAACTGCAAGTACTCTAGCTGCTCTAATTATTACTTTGATCAAGGTAAAAAAACTGTTCTTTCAAGGGAACTTCAACCTCTCCATTGCTACTTATGTTCAAAGGGGAAAAAAAATAATTCCTTCCAATTGAGTGTAGCAAAAGTACAGACATTTGGATTCAATGAGGCAGAATAAGACAATCATGACAAACATGTTCTGCTTTACTATTTCAGGTTAACTGACAATCAGGGCATGGGGAATATTTCAATATCTGAGGCTAATCAGGAAACAGAAAATCATAAGAGTAAGAAAACTTACAAATTGAACATCCATTTCCATAATCTCAGGCAGTGCTGAAAGAACCAGATCAGTGCCTTTCTGATAATCCAACCTTCCTATAAATCCAATCTGCCAAAAAAATAAACAGATGCCTTAATTCATACGCCCATTATGAAATTACATAATAAAATACAAATATGTAGAGCAATAACTGCTGACCAGGAGGGTCTCCGGCTTCATGGGCAGACCCAACTCCCTTTGTAAATCAGCTTTACACAGGGCCTGAGAAAACAAATATACTGTACATTAGTGACAAAATGAAGAAAAGTCGAAAACAACACAAAATAATTTCTACCTTCCCAGAAATATCATCAATGGAATTGTGGAAAGGGATATGCTTGTCAGTTGCCGGGTCCCAGTCAGTGACATCAATACCATTTACAATTCCTACATTAACAACAAAAGAAGGTGCATTAGTCTCATTAAAAAATCTGAATAGAGATCAAAGACAAATAATCTTGAGAAAAAAAAAATAGGGCTTTTTAATGTAAACTGAAAATTGTGCAATCTAATTCCAGAACTAAAAATGTTGTTTTTCTCCTTCTTTTTTTCTTTTTTCTGAAAATTCGAGTCTCAATGAATCATTTAATCGCACGAAGAAAAAACCTAGATACTGACAATCTGGTGGAATTGAAGGAGAAATTTGTTTTCGGAAAGGGAATGTCTCTTCTCCTCAAAGGTGATTTTAGCGGGTAAAGATTTTAACAGAGCAGTTTTGGCTTCATGCAAATTGTCAGTATCCGCATCTGTAACTTTTGCATAAAGTTTACTCACCAAATATTACCCAAATTCATGCATGCAGGAGGTAAAAATATTCAATATAAGTAACTTCATACCATCTAATACACTCTTGCGAGAAGTCAGGAGCCCGTCTAAACCATTTCCACCTTCTGGAGTTGTTATCTCCCAAGAGTAACCCTACAACCATATGAAAACTACCGATTGTTAAAAGCTAAGTACTATATGAAAGGAACTCACAGCTACTGATTATAAAAATAAAGAAATAAAAATTCCCAAGAACACAATAAAAAAGGTATTGAGAAATGCAATAGTGCCCTCTGCCTTACTACAAGATAATAAAGGTAAGCTAAATAAAAACAAAAACACAAGGCTGTCCAGAAGTGTATATCTGGGTCCGTCCATTTTAGATTGGGCAGAGCAGATACCGATCCAGGAGCAAGTTGGTTTTATCACCAGACTATGTTAAATTAGAAAAACACTTTTCCAAATATTTTATCAGGAATAACAAAACGTACCTTGTTGAATTCCTCAAAGTTAAATGCATTGGCCAGGTCTCTCCTAGTCACCCCATCCTGCCACTGTGCAACCAGCATTGGATGATCATGCCTACAAAGATAATAATTCCCTTTCACTGAAAATGCGTAATTTTTGGATATTTGTAAAAACACTATAGAAGAAGAGCTCAACCAATTTTCATTGTATCAGAATAAGAAAAATAACAGAGCTTGCATGAAGGTTTTGCTAGACAAAGCGCAGGCGATTCAAACCCTAGGCGGTTGCCTCTTTTCCTCCTCCAACACATCTCTACTTTCAATCCATTCTTCTGTCACCTCTTCTAGGCTTCTCGTCCGACAAAGCGCCTCCTCTCTCTCATCTCTACCTTGAGAGGAGAGGAGAATGAGAGAGAGGGGAGGAACCGGAGCCGATCGGAGCCGAGAGCGCGATATCGTCGGAGTTCGGAGCGTTGAGTCTCTACGCCATCTCGATCGGAGCGCGGGTGAGTAGATCCGGTCGTCGGAGCGCGGCGGCGGTCGAAAAATCGGATCCGGTCGTAGAGAGCGATAGGGAAAGGTAATAGGGTAATTATGAGTGTATATAAGTGAGATTAGAGTTATTTAGAGTAGTTTGGAGGATTTTGTGAGAATAAAAGAGTGGATTTAGATTTAGAGTCATTTGACTCGTTGTAAGTTCGTTTTTTTTATCAATGAAATTGTTAGTTGGCACTTAAAGCCACTAACCTTCAAAAAAAATAATAAGAAAAATTAAAACAATAACATCAAAGGAAAGATTTAAAAAAAGATGAAGAAGCTCAGAAAGTATGTTATAGTAAGACTACTCTCAAAGTTTGCTAATTTTCTTATGCATATAGCAAAGTTCCTAAACCTCACTAATTAAAGCCGAATCATATTGGATTGAATGCAGTCACTTTTGGATGTTTATTTAAAAATGTGAGATATGTTAAAAGAAAAATTGTGTTGAACAGAGGAGAATGAAGTCTTATTTGCAAGATTTAGGATACCTGAAGGTCAGATGTACATTGACAGGTCAACTGATGCTCAATTGATTAAATGGGGGTTTCATCATACAATTAACGGAAAATGCCGTCTGTCAGTAACAGCATGCATTGTATCTTACTAAACTCAATCGAGTAGATTATATTACCTTACTACAGCATTCATGTTAGCTTATTTAGTTATCTCAAAACTGCAGAAATTTAAAAACTTTTACCTCTTTGATAATTCAGGTACAGTATACTGCTCCGGATTAAAACTACAACCAGATTCATTGGTTTGCCCACTCTAAAATAATAACAAGATTTATGTCAGAATGGATTCATTGTATGTCTAACAATCTTATTTATTTTTTAGATAGGCAAGTGAAAGATGCAACCTTGGCAATGTAGAAATCATATGCATCAAGTAACTGTGCGAAATCTCGAGCTGTCCGTACTCTTGGACGTCGTGGCCTACTGCCAGCACCTCGGTCTCGAGGCTGACTGCCCTTAGAACCACCCTGACCACCGGACCGTTTGGGCCCACCCTGACCACCGGACCGTTTGGGCCCACCGTCACCTGAATAGCCTCCCATACTATTGTCATGAGGTCCAGTCTCATCCTCATTTCCGGGGTCTCCCGGCTTACTGCGAACACCATCTAGCTTATGTGATAATTTGTTATACACCAACCATAATACTCCTCTTACTTCGTCTGCATTGTGTATGTGAATTTTGACCTGTCGTGAATAGGATCCAGATAGAAATGCACTAGATAGCACATGCCAACTGCGAGCTAAATCTGCATTTAAATGTTCAATATAGACTTCGGGTTGAGCAAAACTATTGCAGAGCAAATCACGGATAGGTAAAATCCGTAAAGCTTCCGCAAAATATAGAACTAGAATAATAAAGCACGTTCCAGCTTTATCCGAGTTTTCTGGTGTACTGCTTTCATTGAGAAGTAAGGCATATTTATCCAACACAGTTATGGCATGATTCAAAGCATATATTGAAACATTTAGGCTTGCTAGATTAGTCGGATATTTGCCATCAAATGTTGCAAACTTATGTTGACCCGGAAGACCGGAAAAGTCACCGGGGCTAACTAATATCCACGGATATAGGTTATTTTCTTGACTTGATCGACGGTACCCGTAGAGCCATAGTGACTCCAGGTTCTTAACAATTTCAATGCTCCTCCCTATATTGTTTGTTACTGTAACTGTAGACCATCTCGATTCACTGTTAAGTATTTCTGGACCCACTACACCCAGCCCGTCATGATATTTGTTTGAATGGCGAAGGATACTCCCATGGTATCTGTGAATGAAATCGGAATATTCATGTTCCCGCAGATCAAATGTCTCTTGAAGTGATATAGGCATTATTTGAGCTAAAGATCAGTGTGTGAGAGAGAGAGATAACATCGAACCGATTTTAATGGAGGTGACGGGGAGTGGAGCAAAGCAGCGAGCTGGGGCCTGGAGGTGGCGGGAGAGAGAGAAGAAAGGAGTAAACCCAGGAGGAACCGATTTTTTATGGGCGATAGCCGACTAGGCTTTTAAAAGCCCAAATGAGTGGGCTTGCGGCTTTGGGAGTGATAACGCGGCCTATCTCCTTGTAACCTAGGTCTCTCAAAAAAAATATACAAACAATAACCGGTATAAAATTAATGCATATGAAAAAAAATACGAAAATTATTATAACTGTAGTTTTAAATTGCAACTTTTCAAATGTTGGAGCCTTAGGCGATGCAAATTTTATTAACAACTACTGCATATTTTAAAATTCCGCAATTTGTTAAATTGGATGAGATTAATTAGAAATGACAACTGGCTGAATTAGATGATAGATGTACAACTTATTATTTATTTTTTTGACAAAAGTGGGGTATACCAACCAATTTCATTACGAAACTATTAGTGTGTTTTACAAAAAGGGTTGGTACAGAGACTGTACCAACAAGCCTACAACATACAAAAATTTAACAAAACTAGAGTAAGCTAAAGTGGATATTACAGTTTAACCCTAATACCAGATAATAGAATAAGAGATTGCTAGGATAATAGAATAGAATTACAACTTACCTATGAAGATAACTCTGAATTTTTTTGTGGTTATGTGCACTAGGACTATAATAGCAAGATCAAATAAATTGATCTAGATAATCTTACAAAGTAGAATTGAGCCCCAAAAATATAAAAAAAGACAGAACTAATTAAAACTGAAGCTCAATAGATAAATTTCCACTCACCAGTGTAATTACGCTTTCTCTTCTCTGACAACTACAAAGAACAACAATTTTATGTACCAAAAATGTTAAATAATAATTCTTTTTTTTCTTTTATCCTTTTCTTCCATTGGCAAGTGAAAGACGATTTAATTTTTTTTTAATCTTGCAAGGATGAATTTGTTATCATTCATTGCGGCCCAGTTCCTTTTAGAATTTAGGGTTTAAAGTCTAGAGTTCAGGGTTTATGAAAATAAATTTATAAATAATTTTTGTTAAATTAGACTTTTTTAATTCAAAATGAAATTATTTGTCAATAATATTATTTATACAGTTTGACATTTTTATCGAATTGTTATTGTGATTTCAAATTCACTTAGAAGGGTTGTCTCAGTTTTAAACAAAAGAAAAATACAAATTGCTGAAAATGAGAAATTTCGACTTAATTTTTGAGACTTCAGACAATTCTTTTTGGGCACGAATACGGTAATTACGGGCTATGCCCAATAAATCCTATAGTTTTCTTGGCGAGATTTTTGGAATGGGGTCATAATATAAGAAATTATAGCTTCCTATCAAAAGTTTTGCATCTTTAAAGTATGAATTTTCATTTGCATTTTTTTATGGATTTCTTCGGCCTACAATTTGATTAAAATAAATTAGTTATCAACAAGTTAGTTGTCAACAAATTAATATGCGATCTAAAAAATAAACTAAAATTTATTTCTTCTTCTATTTGATTAACATTATAAGTATAATTTAGATAATCAATGAATTACTATATATAGTTTAAATTTTCAATATTATTAAATTTAATTTTAAAAATATTGTTAAGACTGTTAAATAATATTATTGATAGTAATTAACTTTAAATTTAAAAGGAATGTATAATTTTAAAATAAATATTTGTAAATTTATTATAGTAAGAAAAACTGCCAGTTTGATTCATTGCGCGCCGGGTGAGTTCGTATCCTTCGCATTAACTCAAAAAGTATCTTTAGATGTATTTGAGTTAATACATCTGGACCGTCCGATCTGCTTTAAAATCCATACAAACTAGATCTGCACTAATATTGAAGAATCTCATACTTTATAAGAGGAAGCCGGATTAACTCTGTTTAAAATCAGACGGACAAGATGTATTAACTCAAAAAAAAATGCTCTTTTGAATTAGTGCGGACTCGCGCCGGTTGCAATTAATATATAGTGAAGCACCTTTGAAATATAATATAATTTTATATTGAAGCACCTTTGAAGGACCGCTCTTAGCTAAACTTGCGAATGCGGAAAACTTGGCAACTGTATGCATTCATCTTCAAATTGGTGTGTTTCTATTTTTTTTTGTTGCAAATTTGGGAGATTTTTTATTTTTTATTTAATTGTAGATCTATTATCGTTATTTAGTCCCTTATAGAGAGTTTTAGGAGTCTCTTCTTTCCTTATATGTTTTGTAAGTGAATGAGAGATGAGTGTTTGAAATGAAGCGTATATTTATCAATTTCCGAAATTTTTATTTATACCACAGCTTAAAAAAAAAAAAAAAAAACCATCATTTTTGAAAATTTTGAAATTCACCATGGCCGCACCGGTGTTATGCGGATCCATTTCAGGGAGACCGCACAGCACCGGTGCGGACCCTCTTCTTTTCATTTTTTTTTATCAGAAATATTTATTTGTTTGATTAGGATTTTATTTTTAAAATTGTTTAATTGTTTTTGTTTCAAATGTTGTTTAATCTGAAATTTGTGTTCGTTTGTTTGATCAAATATAAAGAAGCATTACTAATAAATATAAAAGAACCATATAAAGAATCACACAATAGAATAATATAATGCTAATGTTCTTACGAGTACATTACAAATACGTCTAATAAACTGAAAATAAACTATGTTTTTACGAATACAATTAAAACTAGATAAATATCCAATCCATTGATAGACTCTCAACCGGCAAATTTTGAAATAGTGACTGTTAAATCTGATTGTTTCAATATTTTATTAAAAGTTAAAATTGATTAGTAAAAAAAATTAACTACCTCGTGCATCTCGAGCGGCTCTGTTCTGTCTTTCTTGTGTATCTCAATTGGCTTGGTGGCCTCTTCTCCTCTTAGTTAGTAAGTCCAACCACATCGAAATCTTGTTGTGTCGTCTTCTACCCAAAGAAACATTTTATCCTCTGGAACAAGGACAGGGCCCTCATTTTCAAGCCATTCCGACTGATTTTCATACACATGTCATTCAGCCCTCCATGTGTTGATCAGTGTCTGGATGTGGTAGTAGTGACTTACAAAGATGCTAGGGTCGATGCCTCGGAGACGACATACGGACAGAACATGAGAACAGGGTATTCTGTCCAATTGAGGCTTCTGGCATGTGCATTCCACCGTGTCATCCTGATGATCACTGTGTATTTGAAATTGGCCTTGGTAAACCGGCCAGAATCGTCAGGTATGAAAGCGTGAACTCTCTCTTGTGTGAAGGTTACCTCGAACTCGTTGTAGTTGCCAAACCCCCCAAGCGTCTTCATAGTATCGGACCTCTCGAACCGTTTGTTAATAAGCTGATGCACACGACACGAGAACTATTGACCTTGATTGACTTCAAATTCCGCTTTGGCCCTCCTTTGCGCAAACCATGTGAGACATTTGTAAAATGTGTCTTCAATTATTGCTGCCACCGGTAACTTACGAGATGACCTGAAAACATTATTTAGCGACTCGGAACCGTTTGTAGTCATAATTCCCCAACGGTAACCACCGTCCAGTGCTTGGAATATCTTCTATGGTTTCGGACACTCGTTCTCATCTTGATCCAAATATTTACCCACACCGTCCAGCCAATTGAGAGCACGGTCACATACATCCCCCATTGCTTGCATTCCTTGCTCGTATCTCCTCATCTTCCTCTTAGCCACACATATCCTAAAAAACTTGATTGCCGCCTCACTGCAACCGTTCTTCTTCATGTTCTCGGCTATGTGAGTAGCACAAAGACGGTGAACACATTGATCCTCATCCTCATCGTTCCACCCCAGATCATCTTGTCTGAACACCTTCTTGATACCCTTTCCCCTATCAGTGATGACACACATGAATCTGGAATCAGGTTTATGCTGAACTAGTCGGCATGCTAATTTTGGCCTCAATTTTAAGGTCATACTGACCCTGATCCAACCCCAAACTCTGACATATACTCGATTTAAGCCCTATATAATCAGTACCCGGCAATACCGGAATCACAGTAACAGATCCGATACTATAATAAACCCTATTAGGACTTGTTAAAACATCCACACCAGTATAAATGGATACCATAAGAGCCATTTTCAATCCAATTCACAAGAAACCTAAAATTAAAAATTAACTAAATTAATTATTAACCTACTAAAAATTAAAAAAAATGAAAAGAAGAGAAAAAAAACTTACATGTCAGAGACTGTTGTCCAGGAGAGAGAATGGATGAGAGTGTGAAATGAACCTTATAAATAATAGGGTCCGCTCTGGCATTATGCGGATCCATTTCAGGGTCCGCACCAGCATTGTGCGGTCTCCCTTAAATGGGTCCGCACAACACCAGTGCGGCCATGGTGAATTTTAAAATTTTCAAAAACAGTGGTTTTTTGGTTTTTTTTTTTTTTTGAAGTTGTGGTATAAATAAAAATTTCGGATCAATTTAGTTTTTAAAGTTACTATAAATTCTCCCATTAATTAAATATCATAATACAATCTATTAAATTTAGTACTAAAAAAGGTAAAAAAAAATGAATATTTACTTTTTTGTATTATTCTTGGTGAGTCCAAATGCTAAAATTAATTCTAATATATTTTTTTTATATAAAAAAGCTGATGTACGTACTTGAGCAAAGTTATAATTCTTAAATGAATAAATGATTATTGCAAATGTCAATTCTTAAACCAATTTGTATATATGAATGGTGCCAGTTAATTTCGTGTAACGTGTTAAATACATATATTAATAAGTGGCAATTAAGCTAGTGCAAAATGTCTTATGTATTAACTAGATCTGTGTTGCCGATGTAATGGTGATTATTTAATTAAAATCTCGTTGATGGGTTCGCAGAAGCAATTCTAAAACCCTAGATCTATAAATTATCATTTTCATTTTCTTTAGTCCTTTGATAATTTTAGTCTTTTTTATTCTTTCCTCTCTTTTTCTCGTTTAGTGGTTCACGCATAAGTCCTCTTAATTAAGTCTATTACCGGGAAATCTGATAAAATAACATTTTTTCATTAAATCAAACAAAATATTCTCTCTCACGCATATGTAAAACTTTCTCCTCCTCCCAAAGCAAAGCAATGATTTTCAAAAATTCTGAAAAAATAGTAAAAAAATTTCAAAAAAATGTAAAATTTGGTCACCAAGCACATTTTAATACGAAGAACATGTTAAAAAGCTCAAATCGACTATTAAACTTTGAAAGTAAAAATATGAGCCGAAAGTAAAACACCATCTTTAATTTCCAAAACAAGTTGCCCAAAAAATAAAATTATAGGGAAGTGGTAAGTTAGACAAAAAGAATATAACTCGATGTCCAAAAATTTCTTTTATAAAAACTTAAATCCAAAAATATGTTACATTAACTTAATTTTAACCAGCCGAATTCATTTCATTAAATGATTAAAACAAACTATACTTTGTTTTCTTCCAAGGCATCACCATCCCCGTCAATACACCCAAAACCACCCCAAAGCCACGCCTCTTCAATGGAGCACATCTCACTGTCCATCAAGATGGACGTCTCTATGTCGGCCCAGAAATCGTCTCCCTTTTTCGCTTGCTCTTCCTCTTCTTCCAATTCCACCACCATCCCTTCCTCTTCTTCCAAGGAAGTCATAGTGGATGAATTGGAAGGTGAGGAAGTAGATGGTAGCTTGTCGAACTTAGCCGCAGCTATTGCTGCGGCCTGAATATCTTTCGGATTAGTACTCGAAGGATGCGGAAGAAGGTCGACTATTTCTGGGAAGTTTAGAAGGGCATTTCGGCCTTTCAGGCACCGGGCTGCTACGTCGTAGGCCCGGGCTGCCATCTCTGGGGTCGGGAAGGACCCCAGCCAGATCCTTGATTTCTTTCTTGGCTCACGGATCTCTGAGACCCACCGACCCCACCGCCTTTTCCGGATGCCTCTGTAGACTGGGTGACGGCTTCCTATGCTGGAGCTTTTGTCCTTTTTCGGCCAGCTTTGCTTCGTTTGTCTTGGTTTCGAGTGTATGACCTTGTGATGTATGCATGGTGGCTCTTCTAGTGTACTGCAGCTGCCTGTATAAGAGATATAAATACAAGTGTAAGAAATATTTTTATATATGTGTATATCGCATTTTGTTTGGCAATGCAAGGTGTTGAAGGAGATACTATATATAATGGTATACATGATATCAGATACTTTGATATGACATGCATAATTAATTACTTGGTGACAGTATAATTAATTAGTAAAGGAAAATGAAATGGTTCAATAATTCACTCAACATGCAGGAGCATTCCCTAGCACTACAGAAAAAAGAATATTATACATCTTAATATTCCATGAATTCCATAAAAAAAACAAAAAAAAAACAAAAACAAATTAAGTACCATTTTGCTGTACATGCATTGCGGTTTTCCATTCCCCTATGTTCTTCTATGAACTTGGAAGCATGGCACAGTTGCAACGAGATTAACTGGTAATTAGTGGACCAGTAGAGACTGAACGCAGAGCAATACTGCAAGGGCCCTTAAAATAGAGAGATGGCTTGCTGGCCTTAAATAGCTATCAAAGATAAGTACCATCTCAACTACTCATTAAATTGTCAATTAGATCAGCATGTCTACGTACTACCTTATCATGCCAAAGTGCAATGCCCCTAATTAATTTCCTTTCACAAAATTAACCATAATGACTTTAAAACAAATAAAATGCCCCTAATATCCAGCCAGATTCTGAAACTGTGACATCTCATACAGAGAGCATTGTTTTTTGTCACTAGATCGAGTGCTTAAATATATGAAACAAGGCCCGCGCGCTTACAATTTCTTCAGAGCCATTGAGGATTATATATATATTGAAATCTTAATTAAACTTTCTCGGCCTAAATTAAAGCTAATGGCATATAAATTGCGGTATCATGACCTATCACCGAAAAATATTGATAGGTGGCCTATAATAGCTTATAAATTAATGCCTCTGTACTAATAATGTTTGTATTGTTCTATATGTTTTTTTTCTCCTCCAAGTGTTGTATTAATTTTCTTGTGAGTTTAATGCTACTGAAAAGTTTCTCAAGTACAAATACAAAAAATAATGCACCAAATCTTGCATGTTCGGTTGTTATTGATTACTTGATGAGTTATGATTCAAAGTAAGAATCATTGCCATCAGAAACAATAATAAATTATAAGATTAATTAACACTTGTTGAAGGCTACAGCGAGAAGACATTTAGAATAATTAAGGGTCCCACTTGCATCTGCCAGAGGTGCAGCGTACACTTGGCAAACAATAACAAAATACAAGAAGAAAAACAAGTAATTTCTCTTCACTATTTTATGACAGCTAATCAAATATCTTTTGCCGTCCACACATATACTTTTAAGATAATAACACGACTACGTGCCTCAATTTTTAAAGGTTTTAAAATTATATATAATTATTGAATAAATACGTTCAGTAGTTTCAACAAAATGTATGCATTCAGCATTCAGACAATATTAAAACATTCTTTTGAAATAGTGGATGCAACATGTATGCTCGAATACTATAAGAATATGTGAGTATTTGTGAGGGTAATAAAATACTAATATTAATTGCCGAGGGTAAGCTAATTAAGAGAAATTGTTATTTTCAATGATAACACTATTACTAACAGGAATATCCGTGAAGATACTGATGTTGTATATTCAAGTACTTCTACCGACAGGAGTATATATATACTCCCTCCTTCGTCTTATATTATTTTTTTTTGTAGCATTTTATAACTATATAAACATATGGATTTAATCAAAATGATCGAACACATGCATGTATTCAAAATTTTGAGAAGTGAGATAGTGGTATTGTTTTCTTGCAAAATAAAATAAAATAATACAAGATAGGAAGAAATAATCCTACTAGTCTACAACTATGACATAATTAAAGATGTCACAAGGAACGAAAAAGACATGCTGCCTTAACGTTGCATGCCCCTTGTGAGAGGGAGAGGAAAAAGACAGTGAAGGAGAAAGCAACGTGTAGCTAACTTGGAGACACGAAGCACTTTCGACGCCTGAAAGGACTATTTCACTATTGTCCTCTCAATTTAAACTAAACTGGAGATCTCCCTTCACTTGTAATGTATAACAAAATTGGAGAATCTCTGCCACTCTTTATGCAAGTAAAAAAACGGAGAACACCGGACTGATTTTCAATCTTTCCGCTCCTCCCGCCTAATTTACCTCCACAAATGAATAAATGCAAGTCTAGGAAGTGATTGGCTTTGTATTTGTTAGGTAACCTCGTCAAATTGCAAACCGAATTCAAAAAATCTGCTCAGAAACACTTGTCACTTCTTGCTTTTAATTTTATTATATTGGCTGCCCAAAGGCAAAGTAGGCACAAATTGAATTATCCATAATATATATATATATATATATATATATATATATATATATATATATATGTTCTACTTCATATACCTTAATTTGGGACGGTGATATTATTTTTGGTTTTTTTTTTATTATATTTGAATTATTTATGGGACTTTGAGAAATATTTATTGGAAAACATAAATTTATAAAATAAAATCATTTCTATCAAAAAAATCATTTATTCAATAAATTTTGGACTCAAGTGTGTGTGCGTGTGTATATTTTGAAATACTAAAGTTTGTGCGGTTTTTGTAACAAACCTTTTGTCTTTATAATATAATCGTTAGCGGTTCCCCGCTAACCCTAAAAAAAAAAAAGATTCGATGTGAATAATTTAAAATAACATAATAAGTTGCAGAATTTTCACAAAATGTACTAAACAAATTCCACCAGATTTGTATCATTGGTAATCAAAGTACAGGACTATAAGTGAAAGCTGGCTTGGCTGGTTACACTTCTTCAAGACTTTACAGAATTTATAAAATATTATACTTAATTTGATTAAAATATCGGAATATGTACCATGAAAATATCAAACATTATCTTCATTTGCTTCAAAAATTGAGATATCTTAAAAAAGCAAAAAAGGAGGATGCCATTGGTGGCTATGAAAATAGTGGGACCGCGGTTTTCTTGACGTGTCCAAACATTCAAGCCATTATTTTTAGCAAACCAATCCAATTTTCAAGAAATTTGAGTACATGAACCTCGTCTTTTAAAAAAATAAATAAATAAATAATCTAAGATGAAGAGTATTGTGCAATGTATCTAATTAAAATTTGAGTCACAAAAGTTTACTATAAAATTCACTTATGTGAAAGAGAATAAAATACAAAATTCTGGACCAGTCCAAAACTATGTTCTAATTTTCTCCTTCACATAATGCGAAGCGAATCCTATTCTTTTATAATCCGTTTTTGGAAATTTCATTTCACACTCTCGCCCATTCTCTCTCTGGACAACAGCCTCTGATCTGTAAGTTTTTTTTTTTCTCTTTTTTCATTTTTTTTTTAATTTTCAGTATGTTAATAATTAATTTAGTTAATTTTTTATTTTTAGGTTTCTTCTGGATTGTATTGAAAATGGCTCTTATGGTATCCATTTATACTGGTGGGGAGGTTTTAACAGGTCCTAATGGGGTTTATTGTAGTATCGGACCTGTTACTGTGATTCTGGTATTGCCGGGTACTGATTATGTGGGGCTTAAATCAAGTATATGTCAGAGTTTGGGATTAGATCATGGTCAGTATGTGTTGTGTATTTTGGGTATAGGATTTGATAGTCTATTTCGTACACTTTTTGCTTTAAATTTATAGAACCCTAAATACGCAAAGTTAGATTGAATTGCAAGCGCACAATCTATCCTTGTAGTAATTATGGGTATCGATCCAAAGATAACGAGAAATATTACTTTTTACTAAATCAATTAATCCTAAAATAGTGCAAATAAAGTAAAAGGGGGGTTTGTTGTAAATTGGTTTGGTTGGGTTCAATACCCGAAGGAGAGTTTAACTAAACAAAGCAATTTAAACAAACCAATAAAAGGAGTTTTGTGATTCAAATGGATAGGAGTCTATGGGCTATCGGCATACAATCACTTGGTCAAATCCACACTTAATTGGTTTCTAAATTCATGTTTGCAATTATGGAGTTTCTAAGCCGTAAATATCAAAAAGGGTCACTTTCGTGAATTAATGACGTGTCAGATAATTCGGACTTCACGATTAAGTCTTTCACCCTAGTTATCTAGACCATAAGCATAGGTTAGTCTAGTTTATCCCTAAATACCAATACTTCACGATTAATTTCTTCATACCAATATTCAGTTCAATTTTAGGGGTCCCAATTAAATATAAGGCTTCACGATTAAGTCATTCACCTTAATTCAACATTTGTTTCTTGTAGTTCCGGACTAAGAAATAGATTTGGTCATTTCTAATCTCAATCCTAGGGTTATTCATGTATATAATTTGGTACCATCAATTCTTTGACTCTAGCATCTTAAGTTGGTTAAACCTAAGCGGGACGCTAATTAACAAGCACATGAATTATAAAATCAACAAGCACACAAATTTCTAACAAGAGTCGTTTTCAATCCAATACAGAAGAAACCTAAAATTAAAAATTAACTAAATTAATTATTCTAAATTAATCATTAATCTACTGAAAATAGAAAAATATGAAAAGAAGAGAAAAAAAACTTACAGATCAGACGTAATCTAAGAGAGAGAATGTGTGAGAGTGTGGAATGAAATTTCTCTGGAATTGAGGCTATAAGAGAACAGGGTCCACACCGGTATATTGCGGACCCTGGGTTCGCACGGGCATTGTGCGCGCACTGGCATTTTGCGGCCTCGCTGAAATGGGTCAGCATAATACCGGTGCGGCCGTGGTGAATTTCGAAATTTTCAGAAACGATGGTTATTTGGTTTATTATTTTTGATGTTATGGTATAAATAAAAATTTCGGCGGATCGAGTGAATGACACACTACCGAATTAATTTGTATCTCATTAGAAATTTGGGTCACAAAAATTTACTATAAAAATTCACTTAAAAATATTTTTTTTTTCCAAGAAAAATGGAGATACAAAAGGATGCTTGAAATGCATTTATCTCTGGTATCCGTAATTATTTTGGCCTGAATGCACGCTGGCTCTATTTTTATGAGATTAATACATTACAACAACTCTAAAAATATCAGCCACATTTCACAGTGGATTGTGCTTACAATTAATGGTTTAATCAAGCTAAACTACAATTATTTTCCCATCCAAGGAATGCTACCTTCCAACTGTAATCCCTACCAGGATTTTAATTAAAACAAAACCATATATCTTAATTTTTTTTGTTTGCATCCCTTTTGGCAAAGTATTATTAGCCTGATCCCAAATTCCAAGATCCATCACTGTTTGTGTTAATTACCAGCTGAGGTTTTATATACTTCTCTTGAATGTAGCCATCTGTGTATATAGCAAGTAGTTCTAGTCGTTTTCTTTTTTCTTTTTCTTTTTCTCAGAAAAGTGAAGCTCAGATACCCCTTTCATATTGAAAAAAATAAAACGTCAAGATATCCCTTTCATGTTTTATCTGAATTCTGATCAGACAGTTCGGATTGAAACTCAAGTGGTAATGCACCTCTAAGGATCCAAACTCATAAAAGGTCACAACTCACAAATTTAAAATTTGTATAAAAAATATTTTATAAATAATAAACAGTTCAGTTCAGTGGTTTGATTTACAACCTCTTCTAAATAAACAAAGCTCCCACTTTACTGCGAGAGATTAATTAAATATTACATAAAAGGTAGCACCCGACAATGATCATCTAGATAACTCAAATTTTGAGTTTAGATTGGAACCATCCGATTTGATTTGGCACGAATATCAAATGGTTCTCGTGCATTCCACCTTAGACCGAATTGGTCCGGATTATGATCGAAACTCAATATTTGAGTTACCTCAGGTGATATGAACTCACAAACAATTACTGCAACAACAATAACAGCAGTGCCTATCCAATTTGATGAAATGAAGAATGCTCAAGTAAAGTGGACCAAGTTGTTTTGTTTCATACAAAAATAAAAAAGCAGTGGTGGCGCAGTTGGCTAGCGAGTCTCACAGCTTGTGGCAATAATCCTGAGGTCCAGGGAACAATGATGATATTGTACAAGTGATATGACTTGGGGTTCGAGGCGAAAGGGGAACAATGATGATATTGTACAAGTGATATGACTTGGGGTTCGAGGCGAAAGGGGAACAATGATGATATTGTACAAGTGAATATGACTTGGGGTCAATCACATTCGTCTGAAAATCAGATGACCTGTACTTGCTGAGTTTCCTCTTTTTTTTTTTCATTTAAATACAATTAAGGTTTAGGGTTGGCTGGTTACACTTTTTTTTCATGGTACCTTAGCCACTCTATATTAAGGCCTTCAAGCCTAGAACATTAAATAGCCACAATAAAGTCCCTGGTCTTTTATCCATCGGATGACCGCCACCTGTAAATAACAAGTACAGTTGTTTGGCAATGAGATACGTGGAGTAATGTGGGAGGTGCCTTTAACTGTTTGCTGTACGATGCTACATTTTCGATTAACAGAGATTTGTGATACTTATGGTTTAGCCAATACTTGGTGGCTTATTTTCTTCGCACCGAGTTGTCAATTCGACTGGGATTAAAAAATTCTCTGAACCAAATTGGCAAATTTGGTCTAGGCTAAACAAAGTCTCTATGAATTACACAAACGGCTACACCAAAAATAGTGCGGGAACTGTGAAAAACCTCTGGACCGAATTGTCAATTCGGTCTCAAAAAAAAAAATCTATCAGATCAAATTGACAATTCGGTTTTTATCATTTTTGTAAAAAAAATAATCAAGTTGGTTTGATAAAATTAATTTTTTTATTTATGTTTTTAAAAAAATCCCCCCTATTGCCCCCATTCACCAGTCAGATTGATAGACTAGATGTAAATTATTCGCATCATAATTCATTTTTGTAATAGTGTACATAAAGAAAATATTTATCTTATAACAAAAAGACAATTATCAGAATCAAAACTTTTTTATGAAATCCTTGCCTGACTATGCTGATTGATTTTACACCCGTTACAAACAAACTCAAGCAAACACCAAAGTGCTCGCTAATTTACTGTACAATAATACTTATATGAAGTGACCCTAAATAAACAGATACCAAAACCGACAATCAAGGAAATATATCCCCCCTTTCATACCACCAACTGGTCATGCCAAAACCTTATCAGTGAAAACTCTCGTCGGGTGAAACTTCTCTACTGTACATAGGGTTTGTCAATAGAGGCCCATTCAAAAACTTGCTCATAGTTTGAGGCAGCAGTATCCCATGTGAAATCCTTCGACATGCCCCGTTTCATTAGCCCCTCCCATGAGGACTTGTGGTCTCTGTATGTATTTACTGCTAGCCCTAGTGCCTGAAATAATTGAATAATATTATATTTTCTTTCTTGTAGTTGCTATGTTGATGAGACAAAAGAATTAAGAGGTACATCATTAATGGTTTAATGTGCCTACTCTTTATACAGTATGATAAATGTATGGCTGTACAATTATTTATAGTATGCCTTTTTTGAATCGACAGAATTTTAAAGAACAGTATTATCATATATACCCAAAAAAAATATGGGATATCTGAATTTTAGAGAGTTCAGTGTTTTGAGTGAACTGAGACTTGCGTTTTATACTCATCTTGGGAGGAACAGTAGTAACAACTGTTATTTGATGATGTATACAAGGAGTCACTATGATAAAACACAAAACTCATATTGTTAGGGTGGATATGGTATTTTGAGGTTCTGGTGGTAGACATGAATTTCAAAAAACATGAAAAATCTTTTTGCCGTGCAGAGAAATATAAGATTATTCAAAATGTGAAGCCATCTTTAAAGAGTATTCAATGATTAATTAATGAAGTATTGCAGAACATGCTTACCCACAACAACCTCTCCTTTGTTAGTGGTGAGAAGGCCCACCTGCAGAAAATAAATATAAAAACACTTCAGCATCAAGTTACTCCAACAAAAAACAATCCCCGATAAAAAATACAAAAGTCACATTATCCTCGGATAGATCTGTCCTATAAGGCAAATAAACAAGTAGGTTTTGCATTACTGCACAACCATTTCACCATGTTAAACAAGACTGTAGAATGATGTGAGGACAAAGGTATTCTTTATTTTTATTTTTTATTAAAGGGCCTTGGTACACCTCCAGCATCTTTTTAGATGCTTTTTGCGAGAATTGAACCTGCATCTCTTTGTAGAGACGGGGCTCGCGCCGCTGCGCTAAGAATGTAATTCCAAAGGTGTTCATTACAATTTCATACCCTATTATTGAACTCCCAAGTTCACATGACTATATACCTATAAAAGAAGGTAGTTGAATTAACATAAAAGGACTAGGGGCCATTTGGTTATTTTTTACATTTGAGTTTACATTAAACTTAGTGTTCTTTGAAACAAATCCGACTACAGAATTGCCAGTAGAAACTTATATATTGGATTTCATTTGAAAATTGAGGTGCAAATTCCAAAAAAAAAAAATATATATATATATCTCTATATATATATATATATATTTTTTTTTTATAATACATATAGTAATAGTTACATACCCAGTACCACTACCTCTACCTTCGTCTGCAAATGGATTAAAGGTCTCAACAGTATCCTGCAATATGTGAATAAATCATTATATGAATAGACCGGACTATGCACAGAGGAAAGTAGTTCAAAACAGTAATATTAAGTTCTAGTGAATATTTTTAAGATCTTACTCTTAGCCCTCCAGTGCAATGGACAACAGGTACGGTCCCATACCGCATTGCATACAACTGGTTCAGACCGCATGGCTCGAATCTTGAGGGCATTATAATTATATCACACCTGCACAGTTTTCAAATTTAGTGTGCATATCTGTCAGAGAGAGAGATGGTTGAGCTAGATGACCAATTGTGCCCATATACATTAAACCATTATTTCCAAATAGATGGTAATTCAGGAAATGAACAACAAAGAACAAAGAGAAATTGACAAAGAAGAACATTCTGGCTTGGTGTTTCTAGCAAATTTCTATCAAACAAATTTATTACCAACCAGAGCAAAATTTCCTACCAACATAGAGGCACTGGTAAGCACTTACCCAGCAGTTATCCGATGAGATATTGGTACGTTAAAACCAACCCAGCCACGAAACTTGTCTTTGTAGGTGTTTTCAGCAGATCTCATCCACTCTTCATATGCTATATTCCCAGATCCAAGCATCACCTATAGTAAGTACCCAAAAAAAAAAAAGTAACCAAAATACGAATCCACACAATTTTAACTAAATCTAACTTCTTATAATAGTGGTATATTATTCCAATGTGCAAATGTCAATAAGGTACTTGGTACTTAATGCTGTAAGAACAATAAAGCCTTAGATATCTTACTTTCAACCATAGTTTTGGAGATTGGACCAAACAAGTGGTTTTAAAAAAAAATACTGTTCTTCAATCAAGGTAAATTTAGAACAACGAGATCTCTAGCTGCTCTAATTATTACTTTGATCAAGGTAAAAAAACTGTTCTTTCAAGGTCAGTTTCCAGAAAGATAGATATATAGGATATTGATTGTGAATTTGTGTTGCTGTCAAAGGAGGTCTTATTTGTTTATTCTGTTTAATTCATTGGACACTTCAACCTCTCTATTGCTGCTTGTACTCAAAAGGGGGAAAAATAATTCCTTCCAATTGAGTGTAGCAAAAGTACAGACATTTGGATTCAATGAGGCAGAATAAGACAATCATGACAAACATGTTCTGCTTTACTATTTCAGGTTAACTGACAATCAGGGCATGGGGAATATTTCAATATCTGAGGCTATTCAGAAAACAGAAAATCATAAGAGTAAGAAAACTTACAAATTGAATATCCATTTGCATAATCTCAGGCAGTGCAGAAAGAACCAAATCAGTGCCTTTCTGATAATCCAACCTTCCTATAAATCCAATCTGCCAGTAAAATAAACAAAAGCTTAATTTCAAATACCCATTATGCAATTCTACAATAAAATACAAACATGTAGAGCAGTAAATGCTGACCAGGGGGGTCACCGGCCTCATGGGCAGACCCATCTCCCTTTGTAAATCAGCTTTACACAGGGCCTGAGGAAAACAAATATACTGTACATTAGTGACAAAAATGAAGAAAAGTTGAAAACACACAAAAACAATTACTACCTTCCCAGAGATATCATCAATGGAATAGTGGAAAGGGATATGCTTGTCAGTTGCCGGGTCCCAGTCGGTGACATCAATACCATTTACAATTCCTACATTAATAACAAAAGGTGCATTAGTCTCATTAAAGAATCTGAATGGAGATCAAAGACAAATAATCTTGAGAAAAAAAATATAGGGCTTTTGAGTAAAACTGAAAATTGTGCAATCTAATTCCAGAACTAAAAATGTTGTTTTTCTTCTTTCTTTTTTCTTTTTTCTGAAAAATTCGAGTCTCAATGAATCATTTAATCGCACGAAGAAAAAACCTAGATAGTGACGATCTGGTGGAATTGAAGGAGAAGTTTGTTTTTGGAAAGGGAATGTTTCTTCACCTCTCTATCCCTTTATCAAAGGTGATTTTAGAGGGTAAAGATTTTAACAGAGCAGTTTTGGCTTCATGCAGATTGTCAGTATGTGCATCTGTTAACTTTTGCATAAATTATACTCACTAAATATTACCAAATTCATGCATGCAGGAGGTAAATTCAATATAAGCAACTCCATACCATTTAATACACTCTTGCGAGAAGTCAGGAGCTCATCTAAACCATATCCACCTTCTGAAGTTGTTATCTCCCAAGAGTAACCCTACAACCATATGAAAACTACCGATTGTTAAAAGCTAAGTATTATATGAAAAGAACTCACAGCTACTGATTGTAAAGATAAAGAAATAAAAATTCCCAAGAACACAATAAAAAAGCTAGTAAGAGTTAAAGAAAGTATACTGGGTTAAAGAAGTTTCACTAGTATTTTCCAAGAAAACAGTGAGAACACTAGGTCCAAACAAGATATTAGGTCAAAAAGGCTAGACTGAGCTTATAACAACACTACACAAGCAGTGTATCTAAGTTGTCAAGAAACAGTAATAATACCTGACTAACAGTTACAATCCTATCTGCTGTTACAATTGCACCTTTTAGAATATTCACCGCCTCACCCTTGTCTAGGGCATGTTTTCTGGCCCAATGTGGGAAGACCCACTCCAAGGTTCCATACCAGTCGGGAGGCAACCCCAAATTTTCATATGTAGTAGCTGGCTCCACTCCCTGTATTGCATATATAATTCAGCTTAAACACAAAGCAACCAGCACACTCCTTTTTGTGCCATTTTCTGGCGATCATAATTATTTACCTGGCGGAGCCTAAACGGAAGATAATTGATATACTGAAGCATCCATGAGTTTAGTTCTCAGAATCAAGTGTAAATTATTACTAGACACACAAAATGTGGGCTTAAATGACAGTTTACTGAACCCGTGTTGACACATACCAGAAATATTGAATTATTAATTAGATCATACCTGATGTGTTATGTTATGTATAACAACAATGCATCTTGCATCTTTGTATACACCCCAAGGTCGGTACTTTGCACCTAACAGTCTGAACACAGGAAAATTAAGTATTATTAGAAAAATTCAAATTAATTTATATCAAAGAAAGGCATAATAATGTGTGCATAAAGTGAGTCTTAAAAAATACACTGGTACAAGGCCAGCATGCCAATCATTTGCGACAAAAATGCAATTTTCTCCATAGTTAAAGCCACCCAATTCAAGCACTAGAGGAGCCTCACATGCAGCATGGCTGAGTAGAGTAAACCTAAACTGCAAGGTAGATCACTGTACTTCAGTAGAGAAAAGGGAAAATCTAAAATTTGAAAGTACAATTTAGAATTAATACCATTTTTAAAGCCCCGATTTCTTCCACATTGCAAATGGCACCCAATGATATTTTGCTTGTTTGCAGTATACACTGAGCTAAATAAACTGAGATTAACGCAAGCAAAAGAGAAAATGACCCTCATTTTTTTCATTTAATTAGTGATGAAAACCTCAGTTTTCTTAACTTGACAAAATCTCTTTTCAACTAATTCATACAAAATTTCAATACAAATGGTTTAAGGCTATTTGCATGCAAATTATTGTAAATAGTCACAAATATGAGAGTTCGATGTGATTCTGCAATGATGCTCAACTACTTGTAATACTTCGCAGAAATGAAAATAAACAAAATAAAATAAAAATAATTGCAACCTGATTATCACCAAAAGCTCCATAACTATCACCATATGGGTTTCCTGGTCTGCGATATGATGGATGGTCAACAAAAACCTAATAACAATGAAATAGATATGAATCAATACACTACCTATTTTGTACTGTATAGAAGACAAACCTCAAATTCTTTGCTTTTCAATTTGTCTTTTCTGTCTTCATTCCTATATACTTCATTAGTGGCTTTACATTGGACATGGGCTTAATAGAATCTTAAAACATGATCTCCCGGCACACTACTGATACATACGAAGACCGATATAAGAAAATTTACAAATGTCATAAATAGGAACATCCAATGGATTTTTTTATCTGAGCCATTTGTAGTAATCATGAATAAAACCATCTTAATAATGGTTTCTATTAAACAGCTTGCTATAATAGTAATGCAAACACTTCTGTACATATGAAAGAATGTGTGATTAGAGAATGGAACCCCACTATGCATATTGAGTAAATCCAATACAATTAATTACATGCTGCTAGATTAATGGGAGTCTGGTATAAAAATCCAAATACAAATGTACACATAATGAGTATATTATAGGATGATAATCCCTAGAAGCATCATCTCCTATTTTGGTCCTTCATTTCAAAGAGTCCATTCTAGTCTCATATTTTCAGGAAAATCAAACCAATACTCAGGTGACATGGAATGAGATCTTTTCCCAAAAAAAAAAAAAGGGAAGAAAGAGAGAGAAGAAAGAGAGAAAGAAATAACAGAAAAGAAGTTCAACATATATATAACAAAACACTCATTCCACATCAATTATGGTTAAACCTCACCTAATCTTGGGATGAAAAAGGGACCAAAATATTTCAAATAAAAAATGTTTAAGAACCATACAGAAACTTTAGAAATTAAAAATTTAAACCAGAAATGTTTGGCATTTTGAAGAACATTTTTGTTGCTCACAAATATTAACACCTTAAAAGGTTTAATGATTCTTACCCAATCAACATTTTCCCTGTATTCATGAAAGAAAGCCACTTCATGCTCAGCTCCAGAACATGAAACCTTAATGCGCTTCCCAAGGTCAACCGTGTTATCATAAACCTTGTCTGATTTTCCATTGAGGTACCGTGGCAAAACAACCATGACACGGTGGCCACGGGCTGCAAGCGCGATGGGTAGGGACCCACACACATCCGCCAAGCCACCCGTTTTAGAATAGGGTTCCGCCTCAGCTGTCACAAAAATTATGTTGAACTTCACCTTAATTACTTTTGAATCTTCTTTGGATTCTTCATTGGACGTGACGAGGGCTTCGGATTCTTCTTTAGATGTGATAGAGGTGATAAGTTCTTCCAGTTCCTCTTCGGTTGTAATGACAGTGGCGATATGAGCACTTCCTATAAGTATGTTTTTTGTTAAATAACTTTTCAAGATCATGGGTTTTCAAGAAAAAGAGAACAAGGCAATAAAACAGACTCCCAATTTTGGTAATTTGGGAGTACCAAAAGGTGGTTGATTTTTCTCTTCTTTTCTCCTGAATGTTTTTAACTACTTAATACTCTATTTTTCATTCAGGGCTTATCATGTATTAGGAATAATCATATAAGAACAGCACTGCAATAAATTTCTTAGGTCATTGCATAACCATCTAATTGCTCTAAAGCTGGAAATAGAGCAGGAAGTTTCTAGTGGAAATAAGGGGTCCAGGTTTTTGTGCTTCCAGAGCATGTGTGAGCTGTTACACAACATCAAGATAAAACCTCTGTGAAGAGAAGAGTTAGCATTAGTAAGGAAAAAACTGATTAATTTGCCAACAAATATCTTAAGATTCTACTATAATATTGAAAAGGACCGTTCCTTTTGTACTTTTGCATAACACCGTTCAAAATTTTGTCCTAGGGTCCAGTGTTTGCATATTCCAAGTGGATGCGGAATAAAAAATTGAAGAAATGATGATGAATTAATTTTGTGGGTCTTATATCTTAAGAAAGCAACCCAAATCAAATTCTTGTTTTGCACAGCAATTTAAAAAAGGCTGACAGAGACTAGTTCGCCTCTTGCCAAAGGCCTTACAATTGGGAATCACATGAGTTCGCCTCTTGCCTTTCGTGTTTTTCTACAACAACTACAAAAGAAAGTTTGCATATGCATGTGAATCCCAATAACGGGCCTCAATTCAAAACTAAAATTAAACGAAAATAGTTGGTAAAAACTAAAAAAAACAGAAACTAAACACATGTTCCATTAAAATTATGAAGATCATAAAAATAGCAAATAATCTAAATAAAATATTAACATTCACAGTTTGTATTTCTTTTAGAGTATATGCTTGTGAATTTGAGGAAAGCTTGCATTATGATCACGAGCTCAAAAATAATGGCAGAGATTAGTTCGTAATCAATTAATAGGCCAAAAAATAAAAAAATAGAACCCAGAATATTGCAGCTCCGCAGCAATTTTACAGAAGCAACGGAAAGCAGAACATGATTTTTTTTTTTGGTTGATGAACATAATTTAGTACCGTTGGATTCTTCCGCTCGTGAATTTAGCTCAGGATTTTCTGCGTCTCCCAACGAAGCTGGAGCATGTGGTCCATCGTGTGGCAACTCTACCTGGCTCTTATCCGCCAGGCAGCGCCACCGCAGCCCGTGATCCCGAGGTCTCTGCGGCTGGGTCCCGCCGCTGGCAGCGATTTGACTCGCGGAGGAGCTCAAGCTCAGCTGACGTGGCAGGATAGGGTATTTCTTAGCCAAGGTCGCGGGAGAGAAGAACAGCGTATGCGTCGCCATGAATTGCGTTGAGAGAGAAAGAGAGATGGAGGAGGCTCTCGTAAAAAAGAAAAGAAGTCTAAACTGAAGGAAGGGTTGCGGATCGGTTTTAAAAATAGAGCATAAAACTAAGCATGACGAGTACAGAAGAGATAACATGACAAAAAGGAATCAAAGAAAGCCCGATCCGTATCAGACTGATTTTTTATCCAATTGATGTTTCGACCGTCCGATTAATCAGATCCACATAATCAACCTCGTTAACATAATCTAATCAGTAATCGGACGGATGGATGTTCCTTCGGATAAGATTTTCGTCACATGGGAATTGGACGCTGTTTATTAATAAAATGATCGGTTCGACGTAGCGACAATTTCTCCGCTTATTTTGGCTGGATCCGATTCCAAAGCAGTGAGCAGAAGCACTGATTGAGTGGGATTTTTTTTAAAAACAGTAAATAAAATAATCAAAGTTAAAGAAACGACATGATTGCTTCGTTTGTTATAAAAACAGCAAAAACCGAATCCCGGATTCGGTTAAGTACGCTATTCGGTTAAACTGATGGTTTTAACAGCGGATACAGTGGGTTGCCACAGAAGATCGGAAGCCGTGCTTTTTGGCTTAACCGAATTCGGGATTCGGTGCGGGATTTTTTTGCTTTTTGGTTAACCGAATCCGGGATTCGGTGAAGAGTTTTTTTTTTTTTTTTTTTGCTTTTTGGTTAACCGAATCCGGTATTAACCCGTGATTTTTATTTTTATCCAAAAAAAAAAATATTTTAATATAAATATTTTATTAAATAGTAATTTTTCACCGATAACCCTAAAGTTATTTTTATTACAAAGAATTATATTATAAAAACTTATCAATAATATAAAATTTCATTTATTATTTTATTAAATGGTAATTTTTCACCGATAACCCTAGAAATTTATTCACCGATAACCCTAAAGTTATTTTTATTACAAAGAATTATATTATAAAAACTTATCAATAATATAAAATTTCGTTTATTATTTTATTAAATGGTAATTTTTCACCGATAACCCTAGAAATTTATTCACCGATAACCCTAAAGTTATTTTTATTACAAAGAATTATATTATAAAAACTTATCAATAATATAAAATTTTATTTATTATTTTATTAAATGGTAATTTTTCACCGATAACCCTAGAAATTTATTCACCGATAACCCTAAAGTTATTTTTATTACAAAGAATTATATTATAAAAACTTATCAATAATATAAAATTTCATTTATTATTTTATTAAATGGTAATTTTTCACCGATAACCCTAGAAATTTATTCACCGATAACCCTAAAGTTATTTTTATTACAAAGAATTATATTATAAAAACTTATCAATAATATAAAATTTCATTTATTATTTTATTAAATGGTAATTTTTCACCGATAACCCTAGAAATTTATTCACCGATAACCCTAAAGTTATTTTTATTACAAAGAATTATATTATAAAAACTTATCAATAATATAAATGAAATTTTATATTATTGATAAGTTTTTATAATATAATTCTTTGTAATAAAAATAACTTTAGGGTTATCGGTGAAAAATTACCATTTAATAAAATATTTATATTAAAATATTTTTTTTTTTGAATAAAAATAAAAATCACGGGTTAATACCCATATTTTTTTGATTTGAATGCATTAACCGAATCCCCTATTCGGTTAATACCGTATAATAAAAAATAAAAAAATTATTTAACCGAATCCCCTATTCGGTGTGGAATAAAAAATAAAAAAAATAATGTAAACCGAATTCGCTATTCGGTTTACAATAAAAAAATCAAAAAAAAATCTTAACCGAATTGGGAATTCGGTTAATGGTGGGTGTTACACGGAGTTTACATAGTTTTCGGAATCTGATTTGTGAAAATATGCTTTAACCGAATAGCGGATTCGGTGAAGCGAAAAAAAATAGCTTAACCGAATCCCGGATTCGGTTTTTGCTGTTTTATAACAAACGAAGCAATCATGTCGTTTCTTTAATTTTGATTATTTTATTTACTGTTTTTAAAAAAAATCCGATTGAGTGAGTGGTTGTGGTCGACGAATTTTCTGGTGAAATCCTCCTAATCCTTCTGTGATGAATTTTCTGGTGAAGTTCGTGTTGCAAGTGAACTGACGTATGATTTAAATTCCTACTGGCTACTGATATTTTAATTTCCTACTCACAAAAGCTATAACAAAATGTCCGTAACAGCGAATCCAGACTCTAGATTGTTTGTACTCTTCCGTGGACGTATAAAAAATCGTGATGACTTGAGATCTCGGAAAGCAATAATGACGTGCCAAGAAAGAGCTGAAAGAAACCTCGTCAGAGGTGTGTTTAGGGTGTGATACATTTTATCGTACTGTATAATTTCGTTATCTTATTGGGGAATAGAAGTTCTTTTTTACTCGTTACTCCATAAAATAACTAATAAATATAAAATTAGATATGACAATATTTTTATTTTTACATATAACTATATATATAATTATTATAATTAGATGGATATATATTATATTTATAATTATTTTTATTTAGTAGTTTATGATAAATTGATTTATTCAATGTTTTATATAGTTTTTTAATTAATAATTTATGACAAAATTAATTTATACAATATTTAGATACTTTATTCAATTGTAATTTATATATTTTTAAACAATGGGATAAAAATATATAATTTTGTATATGTTGTGATATTAGGTACAAGATGTATTTGATTTAGATATATTTATTTGTTGTATTATTTAATTAAATTATATATGCTATCAATTTATTTGATAATCAATAATCAGTGTTGTTTATTTTATTTTGTTATATGTTTTCTTAATTAAGAGTAAGCTTATATTTAATGAGTAAAAATAGAATATGAACAATGCTAATTAATTTTATATAGATATGGATATAAAAATACTCATCGACACCTCTATGTGTATTCACTCCTGTGCTCGAGTGAAAAGGATGGGTCCCGTCCCGTCCCTTCCCGTCCGGACTTCGCGAAGATCGAATAAAGAGAGGGAGTGTCGGAGAACTAACCACTCCATCCAGGTCAAGTGCCAACGCCGAAATGAGAAAGGGAATGAAACAACTTTTTATTGACGAGAACGGAGTAGCTTTGATGCCCATCGGACCTACTTTTAGGTTCAACGAGCACGTGACTGTCCGATCTAACTTAAGATTTGTGTGCACGAACATTGAAACAAATACGCACGAATTTTAAAGCGTTCCGCACGAATCTTAAAACAAATCGACGGTGATTAAATCCATCGAACCAGAGTAGGTCCGATGCCCATCGGACCTACTCTCAAGTGTTTATTGACAATATGTGACTGAGAAGCAATTTTTAAAGAAAATACTTGATAAAAGATAAAATTTTCTATCTACTAAAATAGTTAGATAATGTAGTGTTATTTATCATGACCCATGGATAAGCCACTTGACATTGTGTAATAAAATAATATCACTTAGGTCCTGTTCCGGATAGGACTACAAACGAACCGAACCGAATTGAACTTACCCTCAGTTTGAGTTTGGTTTGAATTAATTTCGAACTAAGTTTGGTTTGAATTAATTTCAAACGAACTCAATTTCGAATCGAACTTTTTACGAACTCAATTTTGAACTTTTACGAACTTTGTTACGACTTACGAGTTATGACTTATGGCTGCGCCATAGTTCGAAATTACAGCACTTCAATAAAATCTCAGGCATTCTGAATTCTAATTACACAGTACCAAAATTTATATCAAACACCAAAGTTTAGTATAATCAATCAAAGTTCAGTACAATCACAGTATCCAAAGTTTTCCAAATAGCCAATAGGAGAAACATCACCAAAGTTTTCAAATATCCAAAGTATTCAAGAAATATTTTTCAAAAGTCAGAACTGAGAGCAATTATGGACTGGGTAGCCTTATATTTTCATCAGTGAACATAAGTTATCAGCGGAAATCAACGGTTCATATTTGAGTTAATTTCGAACTAAGTTTGGTTTGCGAACCTATTTCGAACGAACTAGGTCCAGTTTGAGTTTGAATTAAGTTTGGTTTGCGAACCTATTTCAAACTAAATTTGGTTTGAATTAATTTCGACCGAACTCAATTTCGAATCAAATTTTTTACGAATTTTTTTTAATCAAACTCGAATCGAATTACGAACTACAAATTTTTTGTGCAGCCCTAGTTCCGGACCATCCCAATTCCCAACCCATGACAATTTGTAGGATTTTCAATCCGGTAGCAAACTTTTTTCTGTAATATGTGCGGCTCGGCTCCCTTCGTCTTCTTCTTTTTTTTTTTTTTTTGAGATAGAATTGGATTCTATTCTCATTTTTATTCTCAATCCTTCGTTATTTAGTGAAAAAAAAAATGTATTTGGTTAGACTGATTTTTTTTTTCCACACATTATTATTTTGTCGCTCTCTTGAGTCTCTCTGTATTTGTTTAAAAACAATATTAATCAGTGATAGTTATAATTCTTAGGAACTTAGGATGCAATTTAAGTGACTTCATTTTCTATTTTAATATGTGGTAATCATATGTGTATTTGTAATAATTAATTAGTATGTGATGTTAAGAACTATTCCTTAGTCTAGTGGCAAATGTAACATTCTCTGTGTGGAAGGTCGTGAGTTCGAAACCCAAAAGTTCGTTATGGACATTAAATGAAAGTTGGAAAACTAGATTTTCATTTTTTTACTTCAAAAGAAAAAAATATTGTGATGTTATTGTTTAATTATTATGATGATAATTTTATTATTAAGAATAATTGTATAATATCAAGTATTTAAAGAGAATAATAGAATTTTCTCACAACTAATCTATAGTACATCCGAATTTTCAGTGCATTCTTATAATTTTCTCATGCATACTCACGTATGAGTTTCCGTGAATCCATATCCTTTGCGTTAACATATCATTTGAGTTAATTTTTGAACTATGCGATCAGAATTCAGATCAATCTAGCCCACGCCTAGAACACATGGGGTCCTTTAATATTAGTGTGGATCTAAATCGAACGGTCCAGATCTCAACTTAAAGGAAACAATTTCAATTTCCATATCCATAAAATATCATCCCGCATAATGCTTGACAACCGAACGAGCTCTTATTGGCAGAAAAAACGTGCCGTGCCGTGCAGACTAACACGACGTGACTTTGGTCTCGTGTTGTGCCGTGCCGTGATCAAGTTAATTTTTCACGTGCCGTGCCGTGACCAAAATGTCGAAGGGTGGTCACGGTACACGAATGATCACGCCACGTGAGTCACGCTGTGCCTAAACGTGCTATGACTCGCGTGACCATTTAATCATAATTTATATTAGTTTATTTAAGATTTACCATTAAATCAATATCTAATAGTCCTAATTACACGTGACTCGTGTGACTACGTACCGTGCCGTACCAAAGTTTCAAAAGATGAGCATGTCACGCAAATGGTCACGACACGGGACACGGGAGTCACGGCATGTAACTGACACGCATGTCGTGCCGTTCCGTGCAGTAACCGTACTGTAACCGTGCCGTAATGTGACGGAGCCGGCTCCTCCGTGCCATTTTTTCCACTCTAGATACACCAAGTCAAGTACCACTGTACCAGTACCTAGTACCTGTGAGAAAACCTTCAATAAGACTTAATTTGTTTCTCCATGTCTATCATCTGCTCCGATACAAGTAGATTTGACACTTGTATCAGTCACACTATTAATTTTAATTGAAGGAAATTATTGCTCTTTATTCATTGAATTGTATCATTTACAGTGTAAAACAAGTGTCAAGTGGTATATATAAACTTTACAAGGCTAATAGTAATAGCCGTTGGGGAGAATAGAAAAGAAAGGAGAGTGAGCTGTATTTCCTAAACTATACAAATCAAATAAATAATAAAATGATTGGGGTATAATATGCGACATTTGCTGTGGATAGTTGCCTCATGTATTCAGAGTGGTATTTGATCATATATCTTTTTAACAGTCACCATACCAATCTCTGTACCAGAAACTATGGCATTACTATATATGATATTAACCTTAGTTGAGAGACATTAATTGTCTCAAAGTCAACTCTCAGATCTCTTGCTCTTCCCTCCCGTACATTTATCATTTTATTTGAAATAATTCATAACTCCAGAGTAAATTGTCTAGTTCCATTAAATTTTCCAAGAATATTAGTTCTGCTATTATGTTTCAAGGAACTCATGGCTCGAAAGAAAAAGCAACAAAGGGAAAATCATATCCAATTAACAAAAGATGAGCAAAAATATACAAAGAATTTCATTAAGACTTTTGCAGAAAAGTATCTAGAAATTTATAAACATGTAAAAGTAATGCAGAAAATTGCCAAGCTGACAAATTGAAGACCAAATTTTGAAAGGATCAGAACATATTTTTGTGATCAGTGAAGAGAACGCAATAACTCTCAGGCGAACTTGGGGTAATGAAAACCGGACAAAATAATGTGGGGAGAAGTCTAGGCCAGCACTCAATCTTGGAATGAAGCCCATGCCTTTTAATCCAACCCATTTCCACATGTAAATGAGAAGATTACATCTTAGAATTTTTATGTAGAAGATGTTGCCACAGTCGCAATGCCACACTCTGGCAAGGGACAAGTGCCCTCTTCAAATTTTTTACCTGAATGCTCAAATTAGATCAAGACAGCTATGCAGCTTCAGTCTCAAGGAAAGTATCACCAAAGAGTAAAAGCATCCGTTTATAGCACCTACATGCCAATTCTATTACCAGCACAAAATGTTGAAGAGACCATATACAACAAAAGGTGACCTATAATATATTAGTTATAAACAAACTGAATAAACAAAATGACTAATCTCATGTGATCATAATTTGAAAGGAAAAAAAAAAAAATCAAAAAGTAGGAAATTGGGCCTATCAAGCTGATGCGGCCATTCTATTGCCTTCTCCACCAAATAACCATGAATTTTGAAAAGATCTCTCAAACCAAAAATAATCAAGAAAGTAGATCATTGAAGAATATTTTGAAGAGCACTATAGGTCATGACATCAGGCTCAAGCCCTTTGGAAATCATGACATCTAGAAAATGCAATGCCTTCTCAAGTTCACCCTTCTTACACAGCTGATCTATAAGCGTGTTGTAGGTCACGACATTAGGGTCATGCCCATTGGAAACCATGACATCTAGAAAATCCAATGCCTTCTCAAGTTCACCATTCTTGCACAACCCATGTATAAGAGTGTTATAGGTCACGACATTAGGCTCATGCCCTATGGAAACCATGACATCTAGAAAATCAAATGCCTTCTCAACTTCACCTTTCTTGCACAGCCAATCTATAAGAGTGCTATAGGTCACAACATTAGGCTCATGCCCTTTGGAAACCATGACATCTACAAAATCTAATGCCTTCTGAAATTCACCTTTCTTGCACAGCCCATCTATAAGAGTGCTATAGGTCACGACATTAGGCTCATGCCCTTTGGAAACCATGACATCTAGAAAATTCAATGCCTTCTCAATTTCACCTTTCTTGCACAGTCCATCTATAAGAGTACTACAGGTCACGACATCAGGCTCATGCCCTTTGGAAACCATGACATCTAGAAAATTCAATGCCTTCTCAGTTTCACCCTTCTTCCACAACCCATCTATAAGAGTGCTATAGGTCACAACATTAGGCTCATGCCCTTTGTAAACCATGACATCTAGAAAATTCAATGCCTTCTCAGTTTCACCCTTCTTACACAACCCATCTATAAGAGTGTTGTAGGTCACAACATTAGGCTCATGACCTTTCGAAACCATGACATCTAGAAAATTCAATGCCTTCTCAGTTTCACCCTGCTTGCACAGCCCGTCTATAAGAGTACTGTAGGTCACGACATTAGGCTCATGCCCTTTGGAAATCACGACATAAAGAAAATTCAATGCCTTGTCAATTTCATCTTTCTTGCACAGCCCATCTATAAGAGTATTATAGGTCACAACATCAGGCTCATGCCCTTTGAAAACCATGACATCTAGAATATTTAATGCCTCCTCAATTTCACCTTTCTTGCACAACCCATTTATAAGAATGTTATACGAGACTACATTGGGTATAACACCCAGCTTAGGCATTTTGTCGAGCACAACAATTGCGGCCTCACCAGTTTTTTTTTCCCAACAGAGGTGTTTCAGTATTGGACTGAAAATCACGGCATTAGCTCTACGACCCTCTTTGAGAAACCGTCCCAGAAAACCAAACATTAGGCTGATCCGATTTGTTCGAGCACAGCAGTCCATCAAGATGGCATAAGTACCTTTATCAGGACGGAGTCCGTCAGCTTGGGTTAAGCGGGTGAAGAGGGAAAAGACAGTGGGGAAAGGGTTGCTTAAGGTTTTGGTGTAGGCGGCAAGGTGGTGATTTAATTGACGGATGGATGTTGGAGGGTTGTTAGCAGCCAAGAGTTGATCGAACAGGTGAAGCGCCTCTTGGGAAGAAATGGCATCTAGAGCCTTCTGGAGCCGCCTTCTCTCCTGCTTGTGCTGCCTCTTCACAATCTTCCCAAAATGATGGTCAAAATTGGTGTTGGTTGGGAAACTAGTAGTAGTAGTAGTGTGCGGTGGATTTGGTTTATTGGTGATTATGTTGGGTTGAGATTTAAGTTCCGGGAATGCGTAGCAGAGAAGGCAGAGTCCTCCTCGGTGAGAAGTAAATGGGGATGGGGAAGCTGATGGTGAAAGTGAAGAGGAGGAGGCAATAGATAAGGCACACGCCATCTGAATCTGATTGTTATTTGTTCTTCTTTGATTTGGTTACAATCTCTTTCCTTTTGATGGAATCTCGGAAATCATTTAGCAAAGAATCAATAAATAAAGAGAGGAATAAAACTAACCGACTTTAAAAATGGGTGGAGACTAGAAGGAACAACGGCCAAGGCCCAAGGCCCAAGGGAGTTGCTCTTGCTCACTGAGGGAGGGAGGGAGACAAAATCTGTATCTATTATTTTCAGCCGCTCAGGCTCAGGCTCAGGCTCAGCGATAAAGATGACAAATCAGAAAACGAACAACTAACATGTGGGAGATAATTTGGACTATTGTCATTTCGGCTAGTTGGGCATTTGGGCCTCACAACTAACATGTGGGAGATAATTTGGACTATTGTCATTTCGGCTAGTTGGGCATTTGGGCCTCACAACTAACATGGGCTTTCATTATTTTACTTTGATTCAACATTTTTCAGATTTCAAACTACAATTTTTAAAAGTAAATCAAGATTAACATCCATCTCATTGATCTCATGTGGTCTTGACACATAATTACGTATAAGCACATGAATACTTCATTTCATAGTATGAGAACGTCACGGATAAGCTGCTTGATTAAAAAGGCTGATAGCAATACATGGACACTCCATGGTTCAACTTCAACGTGTACAATGGAGCGGGTGTTGTAAGTGTAACAATTCCGGGTGCAACTGATGAGGACTGTGTTGTGCGCACCGCGCAGTGGCTAGTGGGGCAGCAACGCCAACGCGTCGCGCGTCCTGAAAAAAAAAAAAGGGTATTCTTTCTGTTTCTTTTTTATTGTACTTTATTGTTTGAGCCACATGACATTCTATGATAGGATATAAATTCTCTCAGTAGTCATTCATTTATGCAATCTCTCAGCGGTCTCAGAGTGAAATTGTTTTACTGTCCAAATCGGGTGAATTTTTCAATATGGTATAAAACAATATTGTCCAAATCAATGGCAAGTGTGAAATTTTGATAAAATAAATCGGGTGGCCGAATCTACAAGTTAAATATCGTTATATTTCAGCACCAATTTAAATGTATAGAAAAATCAAATTAGGTAGGCATGGAATATCCTTTTGATACTCATATTATCTCCGTATCTACAAAATTTACAAATTTTTAGTTTTGCATTCATAAGAAATTGTATATTTTCAAATACCATTCATATAATAAAAGACAATTATTTTCAAATTATACATGAATTACACCGAATCATGAATTTAAACCCATGCATCAAATTATTTTGACTCGTCTTGCTGATACATTCAAGACATGAAGGGAAGTCAGTAGCTTGGAAACAAAGTGTTATATTCTCCATGTCTATCATCTGATCCCGATACAAGTAGAGTAGATGTGCAACTAGTATCACTTACCATACCAGTCTCTGTACCGAAAACTATGACATAACTTGGTTCTTCCCCTCCAGTCCATTCATTATTAATAACTCCAGGATAATTTGTCTAATTCCTATGTAACAGATTACATTAAAATTTCCAAGTTTATTTACTACTTCTGCTATTATGTTTCAACTCATGGCTCGAAAGAAAAAACAACAAAGGAAAAATGATATCCAGAAAATTTATAAACACAAGTAATGCAGAAAATTGCCAAGCTGAGAAAATGAAGACCAAATTTTGAAAGGATCAGAACATATTTTGTGATCAGTGAAGAGAACACAATTAAGTAAGTCTCAGGCGAACTTGGGGGTAATTAAAACCGAATAAAATAATGTAGGGAGAAGTCTAGGCCAGCACACAAGCTTGGAATGAAGCCCACGCCTTTTAATCCAACCCATTTCTACATGTAAACGAGAAGTTTACATGGTAGAATTTTTAATGTAGAAGAGGTTGCGACCGTCGCAATGCCACACTCTGGCAAGGGACAAGGGCCCTCTTCAAATTTTTTACCCCAAAGCTCAAACTGAGAATTATTGCGTTGTTCTCTTCCTCAGCCCTTTTACTTTAAACCATCATATCCTTTCAATTTTGTCGGTGAAAAACACAAGATGTAGTGCGATTCAGAAATGGAAAGGTAAAACTCAAAAAATTTTGAGAAGCACAAAGAGAATCTACACTGGGTGGTCAGATGCACACCAATAATTTATCAAAGATATCTAACGCCACCGTCTAGCGGTCTAGGTTATAATATATCCGAGAACGGGTTGAGATTTGTGCGGCAACAGGAGAGGAGAGGAGAGAAGCGAATTGGGAGAAGATCTGAGGTCGATCGGTGAGGTGAGAGATTTTTTAAACCCTAACTGAATGTTGAGTCTAGGGTTATATAATATAGGCTTATGGCCTTGGTGCTGGGGCCTGGGGCCTGGGGCCTGGGGCTCCAAGATGAGAGATTTTAGTTGGGCCCTGATAAAAAAGAAGCCCAAGTTTTCTATTTACCTACTTTCTATTCACTCCTCTCTCTCTCATCTCGATTGAATAATTATCTTGAGTTTTCACTTTTCACACTGAAAGTCTGAAAGTTATACCAGATAAATGAAACACAATGTCTTATTTAGACTCCTACCATGATAGTAATAATCGATGTAATATCATAAACTCTCTCTTTTATAAATGAGAAGTCCAAAATTCTTGACACTTACAAATTCATTTCAACAATTTGGAAATCAAATGTTCCACGAGCCACCTGTTATTTTTTTTTAACACAAGAATTGAATCAATTAAGCAACAAAAAATAATTCTACTGCTTAAAATCTTGTGTAACTTTTTTTTTTTTTTCAAAAGTATACAATGCTAAAATAGTACATAGATCTAATTCTAATGGATGAGACCTCGATTAGACTCATTCACTGTAAAAGAACTTTATGCATAGCCCTTCGTCAAAAGATACTACACTATTACACAACGGAGATGCTTGTACAAAATATACCAGTTTCTCTTAAGTGCTTGTGCCAGATAATATTCTATTACACCAATTTTCACAACAGATGCTCCATTGTTCATATGGCACTGTCACATTTACATCTTGTGTAACTTATTCAGAAAAAAAGGAAAGAAAGCAAAAAACAAGGATGAAATGGTGGGCTTTATGATTTATTTTATTGGTTAATTACAATTTGAAATGGTAGCACATTATTGGATAAGAAGGGCATCAATATTTCTCTTGCCTTCAGGACCTTGGCCATACCATGACTTGACGAAATCCCCATAAATCACCTCTCTATACTTAGCTGGATTTTCTGCAGTTATGAGTTCAGGTGCAGGGTATATATTACGGGTCTTTGATGGGTCATAAAATGTTGCCACTGACAGGCGGGCCCGATTGGCATTGACAAGTGCACGGTGGACCGCACTCTTATAAGCACCATTGGTAATGACCTGCACGGATAATTTAAAAGGAAAAGGGTGAGAAATAACTGATAATAATCATAAGTAACTTGAGACCAATGCTAAATAACGTTGCCTTGACCCAATAGGTTCATGAAATGGTCACATTGCCCATGATGACATATGCTTTGTTTGATTTCTTGGGCATTTCTCTCTTTTGATTTTTATTTGACAAGAAATTTCTAAGAAAACATTCAAATTTTAATTAAACCAGGGACAATTGAAAATTTTGATCTCTGGAGTCCAGGTAGGTTCTGTTAATGTCTATCTCAGCTTGCGCAATTACTTGCTCAGCTGAGAATGTGGTACCTTTTACAGAAATAACCAGGCTCTATGGTACTGTGTCCTTAGATCAGAGACTCGAACAAAAACTTAATTTCATACAGAATCAACAGTCTATATAAAAAATCACAGAAAAACAATGTCAAATACACAAAGTGGTTATTGTTATGAGGTTATTGCTTTTTTGATATTATAAAATGTTAAGCCAAGTGCAGCGCACCTTTGCAAAGTTATACATGCAAGCAATTGCGTGTATTAGTTTTAAAATGACTTACTGAATTTAAGGTCTTTTGCAAAGGGACTATCGAGACAACAGAAGTAAACTGACTTCAATAAACAAAAATACAAAATATAACGATAACAAGGTATTTTGCAAACTGCATCCAATAATATATTGCTTTAGAATCTCTTTTTTCTATAGGTTTCTGCCATAGATTTTCATATCGTGATAATTTTTGCATGGCGAAGGATTATCAGTGTTGGTTCAAATGTTAATTGTGCCAGATCCAACTCCTTCGTACTTTCTGATAGAACTTAAAAGTAATTTCATTTCTTACAAAGTTAGCTCTATACTAATTTTCTGAAAGCTGCTGTTGTAGTTGTAGATTGCCTTATTGCACCCACAACCTCAATACAAAAGGCTGCTGCATTTTTTTTTCCAAATCTCAGGAATCATCGACTATGTTGGTACTAGGTATCTACCTTACAAAGAGGTGGTTTATTATGATTTTAAACTCTTTATTTTTTTTTCCTGTTAACATGTTTTACTATATTTTTTTTTCAATGATTTCTCCAAAGGTGTTATGTTTCAAGCATATATTGAGACAGATCCATCTGACAAGGATACTGGCCTCAAACAACTAGGCATAATTTGAAGTCAACAACTATAATTTGTAGTCAACTAGGCATAATTAAATATCTTTGGCATCAAAGATTGTTTAGAAATATATTAGCATATAAAATTCCCTTCAGAAAGAACAATAGGTTCAAGCTTCTAAAAGTTTATTATTACCTTCAGATAAAAGATTTTATACACAGATTGCTACAAGCTCTATCTGAACTTATTTCTTTTGATCAGATTTCTTAACTGCTGCTTTAATTTACAAGAAACACTCACTAGTTTGCATCTAACACCCAACAAATTTCAGTTTTGTTTGCAAATTATAGACAACTAGTACAACCAAAGCTAAGCCAGACAAAGAATGACCAAAAAGTGCCTGACATTCTGACCTAAAGCAATTAGCTCAATCAATTCATCCAAACAGCCAATACAGTGCCTAAATTCTCTCTGTTTGATTTTAGTTTAATTTGGATTTAGGGGGCAATAGGACTTACTTAAAGTAAAGGAAAATTTTCAGCATTTATCACATATACATTCTGTGTCACTTAATTTAACAGTTGGGTATTTGCAAATTTTATAAAAAAAAAATGGGTGTTATACTAATGGGTTTCAAGTATGAAAACTGTAGGATCTATCTGCAAATACTGCAAAATTTCGGGTCTAATTTGCAATAGCACCCAAACAACAGTAGCAGCTTTAGTGATAGTCAACAGATTACTTTAAATCAGCCATCATAACCAAAATTTAATTAGCATTAAAAACTAATGGAGTTGAAGGATATTAAGTTTGGATCACTTTGAATATCTCCTATAACATCATTGATCTTTGCAATTTATAGATTATGCAGCAGTTCTTTTGCAAATTGCTCATATTATAATAGCGAAAATACCTCTGTCATGTCAGCCAAAATAACCACGATTGCTTCTGTGAGAGGCTGCACCAGGACCCACTTGTCATCCTTAAGCACCTCCAAGCCTCCCACGTTATCTTGTACCAACAATGTAATCGCTCCCATGTCAGAGTGAGCCTGTAGGCCCAATGCAAGGTCAGGCCGGGGGCATGAGGGGTAGAAACTCACAGTTATGTTTTGATACACGTCTCCAACTGCATCCTCAATGTATGAAGGTGGCAGAGTTAGGCTCTGGGAGATGATGGAGAGAAGTTGATTGGCAAGGCATCGCATTTCTTTGCTGTATTGTGTCACAACTTCCCTTGGGAAAATAATGTATGCTAGAGTAAGTACTGCTGATTGAAAAGTTAAAAATCACATCTGAATCACACTGTCTCAGAAAGACACAAGGTTCGAACATATGTGAAAGTTGATATTTTTCAGCTGTACAAAAAAAAAGTACGAAATACTAAGTAGACACAAATAAAACATTTAGAATTGTGTACAGATAGATAATTGGTTAACAGAATGTGAAGTTTAATGGCTTGCCTCAATTCTAGTTTATCAGAATATTTAAGCCTAAGCTTAAGACAACCAAAAATGTTTGTGGAAGGAATGGGGCAAAACCAGTGTGATTTTAATCAACCACGGTCGACGGGATAGTGCTAGTTTTGCAAAAGTTTGAAAATATTAATTCGATGTACCTATAATTGGGGATAAAATCAGGCCACTTGTGGGATCCCTTCTCTCCTCTGGCAAGGTATGGTGATCAAAATAATCTCTCCAGTCCAGCACCGTATCATCCTTGGCCAGCATTCTGCTTCCGTACCCCTGAGCAGCGGGACCCACTGTCAGGTCGCACGCGTACCTGGCCTTGTCTTCCATGGGGGAGCCGAAAAATTGAACCCCTATCGACCTCATGTGTTGGAGGAGTGCAGGTGGGACGCCATGATTGATGACGTGGAACGCGCCCCAGTGGGAGCACGCACGGCGTACGAGTGGGATGGGATCGGGGGAGGAGAGGTCAATGGTGGGGATGGACGGGGCTGATGGTGATGGCGCCACATGGGGAGAGGATTGGGGACGGAGGGAGGGGGGCTGGATGTAGGAGGGAGGTAGATTGGCGACGCCTGATTCGGAGAGAATTTGAACTCTCTCTGCTTCCATGGTGTGGTACTATGGTAGATTGGTAGATTGGTAGTGGAGTGAATTCGAGAGACGAGAGGACTCGGACTCGGTGGAGAGATTCGGACCTCTCACGAGGTGATTGATGAGTTCCGGATCTAAACTCAAAATTTGAGCTACTTTAGGTGATATGAGTTGCGGGCTTGAGGTGGTTTTTTTTTCCATGAGCTGGTTAGAAATCCCGAAATTTTGTATTGTTACCACTCAAAAAAATCAAAATTAATTCATTACCACCGTTCCGGATTCTTATTCAATACTACCATCCTCGCTAATTCAGTTCGCGCACCAAATAAGTTGGCGCACCAGTTTTTTTCCCGAAATCAATTCAACATGTTGCTGCCGAAACTCATTCATTAATTTATATTGTGAGCCCCACCATTATTGTTTTATAATTTTTCAACAAATAGAAAGAGGAGAGAGAAGATAAGAGGGTCCACCTCCGAATTTTAATAAGATATAAAGGAGGAGAGAGGAGTAATATGGCATTAATTTATAAATTTATGGACCCCACTATTATTGTTTTATAATTTTCTAACAAATAGAGAAAGGAGAGAGAATGTAACAGGGCTCCACCTCCAAATTTTTATACGATTCAAAAAGGGGAAATTGGATCCATGCCACTCCAAAATAGTGAATTTAGAAATATGCCACCCCAAAATTTATGTTTTGCTAAATGCCACTCCAAATCACATTTATTAAGAAAATTGCCACAAATACCAAATTATTATACATTTGTAATAAAAATAAATAGAATATATTGTATTTTGAAAAGTATTTTCGTATATTCTCAAAATGCCCCTCACAGTAAGGGTTAATGGGTCCGATCCGATAATGGGTCCGATCCGATAAAAAAAAATGGTGTAAAACCAACCCATCTCCTCTCTTCGTCTCCTCTCTTCGTCTCCTGTAAATTCATCTGCTGTTGCAACCTCTCCAGATCCGAATTTTAAATTACCAGCTCGTACCGGCACAACACTATCCATCTGCTGTTGCAACCTCTCGAGATCCACAAACGGGTCGACCTCAGCTTCCCCGAACCCGAATTCCTCCATCTCAACTACTCCCTTGTTCAGATTAAATCCAAACCCGCTAGCACCATTGTTCGAGTTTAGATTCGGGGTTATGCTCGGGTTTGGTAAGATCCACGACTCAGCCTCATTCTCCTCTCCGTTAGCCTCGCCATCCTCATCCTTGCCAAAGAGCCTATTAACGGATGCGGCTCCCCCAGAGTGTGGCGAATCCAAGAGGGGTACGACAGGGACGCGCTCGTGGCGACGCGATAACGGGTTGGCGGAGTGGATATCGGAGTCGCACGTGGTACAGAGCGCGGCCGCGTCTGCCTTGCACGTGACGGAGGCAGGAGCCTGCTCACACACCTCGCACAGTAAGAAAGGAGGTTCTCTGGAGCAAGAAGGTACCCAGAAAAGTGAAGGCCATCAACGTTAACTCGATTATAATCAACAGATAAATATGTTTTTTTAATCAACAGATAAATGAAGGCTATTTTGGTCAATTCACTGTATCTGTAAATTGTAATTTAAAATTATGTGTATAATATGGTATTTGTGGCAATTTTCTTAATAAATATGATTTGGAGTGGCATTTATCAAAAGAGAAATTTTGGGGTGGCATATTTCTAAATTCACTATTTTGGAGTGGCATGGATCCAATTTCCCCATTCAAAAAAGAAATGTTGTATTATCTGGGTGCGCTAACCCAGTCTGCGCACCACCTGGTGCTCCAACCCAGTCCGCACACCAGCCAGTTTGGTGCCCGAACTGGATTAGCGGGAGTGGTAGTATTGAATAAAGAGTCAACAGAGTGGTAATGAATTAATTTTGATTTATTTGAGGGGTAACAATAAAAAATTCGGTTAGAAACCGAACGGTCAAAGCTAGCATTGATCAATTCCCTATTTCTCTATTTCCCTAGCCTAGCTGACTATTTCGGTTCCTTGGTCGCCAAGACAAACATACAGGCCCTAAACTCTTTAAATAAATAAATAAAAAAGTCTTTAATTAATTCTTCCTTTCCAAACAAGTGAACAACTATAATTAATACAACTAACCATCGATCTTAGCACCGGCGTTTTCTTAATTTTTCTCTGAAGAAACAATGGCGGATCGGTTGACCCGTATAGCAATTGTGAACCCGGATCGGTGCAAGCCCAACAAGTGCGGCCAGCAATGCAAGAAGAATTGCCCTGTTGTGACTACAGGTAATAATAATTAATGTTAGGAGTTGGCTTCAATTTCATTTCATTTCATTTCGGAAATTTGTAAATTCCTTTACTGTAAAGGATCGATATTTAATAATTAATTTGTTCAGGGAAACTCTGCATTGAGGTCAAATCTACATCTAAACTTGCCTTTATTTCAGAAGAACTTTGTACTGGATGTGGCATCTGTGTCAAGGTACCTACCTACCTACCTTATCTTTCTTCTTTTTTCCCCTTCTAATTAATGATGGCATGGGAAGAATTAATATTAAGCATTTTTTATTGAGGGATGTTTCTATGGGCATAAGGACCTATTTGTAAAATGAACATATTTTCATTTTCAAAATTCAAACAGTCGATCCGACCGTTCAACATTATCTCCATATTAAAATGTACTTGGAGGTCAAATTTTACATTTTTTTGAAATTTTTTTACTATTTATTAAGTATTTTACAAAACTAGTCAAATTCCGACCATTGAATTTTGTACCCATCTTAATAAATAGTAAAAAAATTCACAAAAATATAAAATTTGACCTCCAAGTACATTTTAATATAGAGATAATGTTGAACGGTCGGATCGACTGTTTGAACTTTGAAAATGAAAATATGCTCATTTTACAAATAGGTCCTTATGCCCATAGAAGAATTTGCCTTTTTTATTTGTTGGTTTTCACTTTTCAAACATGTATTAATTTCTTTTACTTCTCGATCTCTGTATTTATAGAAATGCCCATTTGATGCTATTCGAATCATAAATCTACCACAAGGTTTGAACAAGGACACAACTCACCGCTATGGGTTAAACAGCTTCAAGTTGCACAGGTTTTGTAATTAAATTTCATATAGGGTAAAAATTAGAAACAGAAGCAACACATAATTAACTTTTGTTAAATCTTCAGGTTACCTGTACCAAAACCTGGTCAAGTCCTTGGGCTTGTGGGAACAAATGGAATTGGCAAATCAACTGCACTTAAAATCTTGAGCGGGAATTTGAAGCCCAATTTGGGACGCTATGAGGTAACTAATTAACTATATATATATATATGGATTGTAGAAACATTGTTGGGTGCTAAAATTAGATATATTTCACATGAGATATTTTCTTGCAATATAGAAAGGACCTGTATGCGATATCTAAATCAACTATTTCTGACTTTATAAGGATGCAGATCTATCTCTCTTTACTTTTAGGACATGGGGAATTCTATTTATCAGATGACCTTAATCAAACGGTTCTCTTTTAATCTGAAATTTTTCTTATTGCAGGATTCTCCTGATTGGCGGGAAATCATAACATACTTTCGTGGATCGGAGCTTCAAAACTATTTTAAGCTTTTAGTGGAGGATAAATTAAAGGTACTTCATCTTTTGAGCCTAATTCTGTGATGATTGTCCTGCAAATTACATTAATGCTTGCATTAATTATTTGTTGGCAACTATATAACACCATTCATATGAGATGCTTTGCTTGATTCAGAGCTTCATATATATAATTGGGCACAAGATATATGTTCAATAAAATATACTTTTACCATCACAGTTTATTCATCTTTCAATATGAGCAGTTGAAACAATGACCATCTTTCTTCATAAGCAACTAATAAATTGGTTCTCTCATGAATTCTCAAAGTACCCGTAGGCAATCTAAAACAGACATCTAAACAAAGAGATCAAAATTTCTGAATTCCTTACATGACAACTATTACAGGTTGTTATGAAACCACAAAATATTGACCACATCCCCAAGTGTACTCAAGGCAAAGTCGGTGAAATCCTGTCCCGAAAGGATGAGAGAGGAATGCTGGAGAAACTCTCTGCTGAGCTGGAGTTGGGTGAGATTCTTGACCGAAATGTACAGGATTTGTCTGGGGGAGAATTGCAGAGATTTGCAATTGCAGCTGCTTCGCTGCAAGACGCAAATGTGTACATGTTTGATGAGCCGTCAAGCTTTCTGGATGTGAAGCAGAGGCTGAAGGCTGCTCAGGTCATACGGTCCCTCCTTGGCCCTAAGAAGTAAGTAAATTTTCTTCTGATAATTTTATGAATATGTACAATGATGTGTATTAGACGGCATATAAAACTTATCAATCAGATATTGGTAGAACTGAAAGTTTCTTATCATTACTCTATGTTTGATATATTTTTCATAAAATTTAATTAAAGATTGGACAAAACAATTGAAGATATTATTTGTTTGGAGTTTTATATATATATATTGCTAGCTTTTGCATTAATTTACTCGATCTGTGTATCAGGGTATATATAAAATCTTTTGCTTGTTGTTTTAATTAACCAGCTATGTGCTAGTGGTGGAGCATGACTTGAGTGTACTCGACTACTTATCAGACTACACCTGCTGCTTGTATGGTAAACCAGGAGCCTATGGAGTTGTCACACTTCCCTCCTCTGTCCGAGAAGGCATCAACCATTTCTTGTCTGGGTTCATCCCCACAGAGAATCTCCGCTTCAGAGATGAGTCCCTCACTTTTAAGGTACCTTTGGTTACAACTAAACTAACTCATACATCGATTACTGGGTTGTGAAACTCTGGATTGAATTCTGCAGTTCATGACCCAGCTTGAGCTTCACCAAATTGATTTAGCATATTTCATAAATTTTGTTACTAAGATTTGAGGAATAATAGAACACCAAGTTGTTTTCCTTGAATGGTCTATAAACTAAATTGGGGGAATTTCATATATATACCCCTCAAAAACCTTGAAATTGCTTATTTGCCCCTCTAAAATTCATAATATCATATTTACCTTTTTAAATTTCAAAAACTCATCTGATAGCCACTATCAGAGTTTCAAAAAAAAAAAAAAATTTCTTAGGGTTTGCTTAATACCTGTTTAGGTTTGTGATACGTGTGCAGCTGGTACCAAATTAGTGGTACCGACAATACTGTGTAATACTTTGGTTTTCATTTTAATGAAAATCGGTGGCAATGCCACTTTTTTCAAAAAAAAAAAAAAAAAATCAAAACCTCACAAATTAACCAAATTTATTGGCTTTTCTATTTAAACTCATTTTAAATTTATAAAGTATCCATTTTACCATTTATTAATAAAAATAAATATAACTTGTTCATGAGAAATATTTAGTCTTCTAATTAGTTGATTTTGAGAGCAAATGATTCATTTTCTTACTTGTGATGCACACACAAGTATATGCCTATATACCATTGTGTATGTGCCACAAGTAGAGAAACATTTTTATTTTTTAATAAAGAGTACAATGGGTACTTTATAAATTTAACATTAGTTTTTATACAAAAGTCAATAAATTAGGTAAATTTATGAGTTTTTGAAATTAAGAAGGGTAAATATGATATTATTAATTTTAGAGGGGGGAATACGTACTTTTCAGGTTTTGAGGGGCAGACATGCATGAAATTACCCCTAAAATGGATATGCATCCGCTGCTTTTCTTGATAGAAAAGCAGCTCCCTGCTCGTCTCTTTCTCTCTGTATCTCTCTAAAAAAAGAGAAGAGAGAGAGAGAGAGTCACGTGGGAGAGAGAGGACGAGGAGAGAGATAGAGAGGCAAGCAGGGGAAGAGCAGGGCAAGAAAAGCACCGGATCTCGTTCCTAAATTGGGAGCATCTATTGTCGTGGTAACGGCAGGATTTCAGCAAAAAAATTCTTTACCTCGTGTGGATCAGGTTGGGTTGACCTGATCCTACCAAAGCATATCATCATTCCAAGGAACTAAAATTTCTAGTTATATATTGTTGATATAGGTTGCGGAGGCTCCTCAGGAGACCCTTGAGGAGATTCAGACTTACCACAGGTATCGCTATCCTACAATGAGCAAAACCCTTGGAAACTTCAAGCTTTCAGTGCAAGCGGGGGATTTTACTGATTCACAGATAGTAGTGATGCTCGGTGAGAATGGCACTGGAAAAACCACCTTCATCAAGTTGTTGGTATGATTTCATTTTCCTTTTTGGGTTGCATCTTCTGACAGATAAGTTTACACCACAGATTGGTATGTTGAAGCTTCCCCAGGCATATTCCAGTACAGCCATCAGTGCTGTACCAATTGAGCATATTAATTTGAACATGCAGTTAACGGGCCTTTTTGTCCTGGGGAAATATTAACCCTTGATACCAAGCAAACTAGATAAAAACCAAGTACAGGACAAATCTGTAGGATAGCAACGAAATCTGAATGGTTAGCAATTTGTTTTGATGTATTAATGTAATAATACCTAATGTTTGTAGCCAATACTAATTTATACTGTGTTTTTGCACAGGCTGGGTTGCTGGAACCTGATTCTGTGGAAGGCACAGAGGGGGAGATACCAGAATTCAACATCTCATACAAGCCTCAGAAGATTAACCCAAAGTTTGAGTCTACTGTCAGGAACCTGTTACACAAGAAGATCCAGGGCTCCTACATGCACCCCCAGTTCGTAACAGACGTAATGAAACCATTGCAAATAGAGCGGCTCATGGATCAGAAGGTACAAAATCTCTCTGGTGGGGAGCTCCAACGAGTTGCACTCTGTATCTGCCTTGGAAAGGTATGTAGTTAAATATGGTCTCCCTTTTGAGAACAAAGATCCGTATTGTCAATTGCCAATTGCTAAAATGTCGACTACTCCCAATATAATCTTTGATCAAATAGACCATTTCTGTCATGCAGTATACCTTTTTGTTTGAGTACAACTTCTTTGATTTGTAGTGATGTTGTTGATTGGTATCCTACATTGTTCATCCTGTGAAAAGTTTCTGATGATGATATGTGGTTCTCATACGTTGGACCCCATATCTCACATATGTTATGGAGATGCAACCTGAATTATTCAAGATAATAATAAAGATGAAAATGTATTTTTATGTCCTTACTGGACTGATTAAGATCACATGTATTAGAGTTCTGTGCACTTTTTTTCCAGCCAGCAGACATTTATCTGATAGATGAGCCGAGTGCCTTTCTGGATTCTGAGCAGCGCATTGTAGTTGCGAAGGTGATAAAGAGATTTATCTTGCATGCTAAGAAGACTGCCTTTGTTGTGGAGCACGATTTCATCATGGCAACATATTTTGCTGATAAGGTCATAGTCTATGAAGGGAAGCCTTCTGTCGATTGTACCGCCAACTCACCTCAAACTCTTCTCTCTGGACTGAATCTCTTCCTCTCGGTATGTTAGAATAAATGTTTGAAGATTAAAATTGGGATAAAAAAGAATGAGGAATAAAGGGATAGATAGATAAGAAAATTACCTTCATCCGCATCGTGCCTGGTATATAAAAGCAACACTAGTTTGCTAGCAAGTTTGAAAGCAGAAATTCGGTCAGAAAATCCCCAGAAATTAATGTGACAAATACTGATTGTGGTTCCCCACAATATTGGTGCCCATCATGACCCAAAATGTTTTAGTTCAAAATCACTTTCCATTATGAATCTTAAACTTCATCATTTTTCTTTATGTATAGCATCTTGATATCACATTTAGAAGGGATCCAACCAACTATAGGCCCCGCATAAACAAGCTCGACTCCGTCAAAGACAGAGAGCAGAAAGTGGCAGGGACACACTATTACATTGAAGATTAAGGCACCCCAAATGAGGTAGTTGTATGTTATTGTCTCGCTGCTGTTGGCCTGTTGCAGTTAAAAAAGGGAATTTAAAAAAAAAAAATTGAACTTTATCTAAGCATTAGACCTATCTATCTCCCTTCCCTTATGTTTTCACATTTTCTAGATTGAGGTGGTAATCAGGAATCTCTTGCTTCTTTCAAAAAGCAGAGATGGGGACAATGACGTGGTCTGTCCGCACGGCAGGCCCGTGAATATCAGATTCAAGTGCATCAGCTTCAAGGTGTTTTTTTTTCTTAAATATTTTCTTAATTGTAACATTATGTTACTAGCTAATGAAGTTGATAATTACTTTTGGGTCTCAATTTCAACAGGTTGCCTGAAAGATCAGAGTCACTGAAAAGGGTGTGGTGATCAGAATCAGATGAAACTAAAATTCTGGGTTTTCATTTTCATGGTGTAAGTGGAACTTAGAATATTCGCAGTTGTTCCTAGGGATTTTTCGTGATTGCTTGTATTTAATTTTGTAACGAACAATTTTATGTGATATTTGCTCTATATCTAGTTTTGTTGGAAGAAGTTCACTTACCAAGATTCTTTTAATTTTTTTTGGTAATTTTATGTGATAGGCTAAAAAGATTGACTTTCTTGATTAGAGAAACTCAATTAAAGAAATGAAGATGGTGTGGCCAAATTGAAAGCTAAAAATTTTGTTAACATACTGTGTCCATTAGATGTATGCAAACTTAAGATTTTATAAGTAGCTTACCATTTTGCAATTTGCCCCGTAGTTTTTAACAAATCCTTTTTTAGCCTGTCTGGTTCGTCATTTATCATTTTAATCACATTGACAGTTTTGGCAAGGTCAATCTCTGATGTCATCGGGGCAAAGGATTTAACAGAGCTGTTTTGGCTTCATGAAGTTAAAACTGCTCTTTTAAATCTTAATTAATTTACCCTGTCATCGCTAATAAGAACCATTCAAGTTGGTAATTAGTCTTCATATGAATCGATCGATAGGCTGACAATTAAATACAAAAGAGAAGCAATAATTCAATGTTTTACTGTTTTTATTTAAATGTTCCCTTGAATGGGAAGAGATGGCTGCTGCTGTTACGTTAGCCTCTTACGGTCAATATGGGTGATTATTTCATTGACCGCTATTTCAATTTTTAAGTAGTCAACAAAAGTTTTTTAGCTATTTACTATGTTTCAAATTAAATTTGGAATTTGCATGGACGGTTGAGATGTCTCAATTTTGGATCAATAATTGATTACTAGTCTAATTAACCTGCTCCTGCAATTAATATTTATTTCCAACTTTTCATTTTCTGTTTCTAGTCTAATTAAGGTTCATAATTATTTAAGAAATTCTATGGTATCTTACAAGAATAAATTAATAGATCGATGATGGACCAAATATGAAATGTTGATACATGCATTAATCATGCTATACATGTATAGAAACAAAAAAAAAAGTTAATTGCAATTTACTAAATTTCCAGTTTCTATTAATATATCTAAATAAATGTCATGTAACAATTGAGAGTTTGAGACAAAGATGATCATGTACCCTCTACAGTGATGCATTTTTGGTACAGCAATTAATAGCAGCACAGCAACCATTGTAGCGCGCGGGTAGAAGTCCAGTGTTGAAAAAATAGTCTTAACGGCCGATTAAAACGTTCGTTTAAACGGCAGTTAAATCATTATGAATACACTAATTGGAGGCTCTTTTGCAGATTTTTCCAATTAATAGGCTGTTTATTTCCGTTTATTTCTGATTATTCTGTTTATTACCGTTTAATCATTCGTTTATTCCCGTTTATTCTAGTGAATATTTACTTTTACATTGCTTTTTTTTTCCTGCTAATAAGTTTCATAAATCTTGTATTATAGTTTTATTTGTACTTGGATATACATCCAATATTTTTATATATGTTTTTTCTTTTGAAATTGATTAATTCTTCTAATATTTATACACTCTATATTTTTCTTACTTACCGATGTAATTTTTTCGATTAGTATGACATGTTCATATATGAAATTAAGTTATTATTATAAACTATTTTTAGTGATTTTATGTTGGAATGTTTTATTTCTTTAAAATAATATGTTATTAGTATTTGAAAAAAACTTACTTCTCGAATTTTTTTTTCCCATTAAATAAATGTGTTACTTACACATGCAAAGTGCGTATCTCCATTCCATTATTAAGCACGTTGATGTCCTGATCCGCCAACGGCTACGATTGAAAGATGAAATTTTAAATTTAATATCAGCCCTCCAATCACATATCTGTCATCTTTTGATTAAATGCATCTCTTTTATGTGTAGAAGTTTATATTTAGTTAAAAGAAATTTCACCACACATTTAGCCACACTATATGTTACAATTAAATTTAAAACAATTCAAATTTTTATAATATTTATCTACAAGAAATATATTTCCTTATTTCCCCTACACTCAATTATGCAAACAATAAAAATGTGATTCCTTATTCTCCTTGTTCAATTAAATATAATGGAAATCAATATTTTTTTTTCCATAAATGGACCAATGAAATAATGAATAGAAAGTTAATAAATTGAAATTCCCCTACAGTACGATGATGATTTTCATATTGTTCTTTTTCCCTTAAATGGATCAATATTATTTCTATATACACATTTCCAATTTTATTTCTAAACAAATCAATTGAATCGTTCAAACAATAAGGGGAGCCGCCTTTCTAAGGGAAGGGTTTGGATTTATTCTTCTCTCTGTTCTTACGCTGAGAAACTTTTTCTTTGCCCGTGGAGGTATGGAGGTATGTGATGGGTTTGTTTTCTAAGGGAACGGAGAGAAGAAACTTTTTCTTTGCCCGTGGAAGGGTTTGTTTTCCTCCTATAATGTCTCCGTGGAGGTATGTGATGTTCTTTTAGCTTTATACAATGTGGATGTGCCTTTTGTATATGTTGGTTTAATTTAATTTAGCATCTCTTATAGTCAAGAAAGCTTGAAGGTTGTGGTAGGTTGCACCATGTACCATTGTACCTACTGCCTAGAATGACCATAAATCCCTGTACTGGTTCTTGTCAGCGTGTACATGGAAAAACCTGATCCACGGATCCTTTTTTATTAATAACTTTTTTCTGTAATATTTTTGTTGCGACGCATCTTTGAATGGAATGGGGAGAAAAATTGATGGGAAAACATGACCATGGAAGAAATTGTCAATGACCCTGTGGCCCTTCAAATCCAGCAGACCTGAAACAAGTATCTCTATTTTTTCTAAAAATATTGTATATTAGATTATTACTGTTGACATCTTTGACTGTCATTTGTGCTTCAAAAACCTGAAGAGATTATCTCTCTTCTTGATGAGTTTTGGTGCGTAATTCTTAAAATTAGATCCTCAATACTCCTTTTTTTTCTTTACTAAAAGCATTAGACTTTGAGTTTAATTGGAATTTTGGGCAAATTGGGCAAGAACTGAGGGAATGTAATGTACCTCTACCAATTCAATCTAATAATATGTCCTTTTTTTTTTTTTTTTGTTGTTGTTGTTTCTTTCACAATGAGATCTGAAAAGAGAAAAATGACCTTCAGGCGACAATGACCTTTTCTACCTCCTTGCTTCCACTCCCTCACAACCTATCTCTACCCCCTCTCATTAATGCTCTCATCTGTGTAGGCATTGTCCCCATTATTTCTCACACATGGGTAGGCTCTATACCCATCTGTACCTACATCCCTTCTCCTGATATACACACACCAAGCAAGTATGCACCCATTTCCCATTACAATAGCCAGCAAGAAGCAAATGGCTCTACCCTTAAACCTGCGTCCCTCATCTCTAATTGCCCCCCTGTCCACCCATGCTCAGCAAGGAAATCAGGCTCCTGGCTCACAAAGCAGTGGTATGCTCCACGCCCAGTTAATCATCAGTGCCATTTGAGGAATAAGGCTAATTCGTTAAGGGCATTTTTGGTGGATCCCATAAATGATTATTTCCAACAGAAGAAGAAAATAGAAACTGACATATCTCCTGTAATGGAAACAAAGGGAGCAGCGCATCCTGGGCGCCCCACCTCTAATTTCTTGCCCTCTCTGGCAACGCCACCTCATGGGAAATTCCAACAAAGCACCGATTTGGAGAATGATTCTCCTCTGAAAAAGGAAGCTGGCTACCCCAAGCGGACACCAAGGCGATCCCCTCTGAAATCAGCGCCTAGAATTTCTCTGTCTCCCCCCTCATAACTTCTTTATTTACCCAAAATTCTCCTTGAGTCCCTCAAAGAATCAGAAGTCAATTTTGGGCCCTCACCCATCTACCATACTCACTCACCTCTCTTCTCCTCGCTCTACAACCCTCTCCTTAAACAGTAAAATATCTACGCTCTATAATTCACACAAAACCTCACAAAAAATGTCTGCACTCACTGAAACCGATGAGGCCTTCATCCAGAAATTTGTGGGGCTTAGTACTGAAGATGAGATAGTAATTGTCCAGCAACAAGCAACCTCGAGCACCAACTGGGAGTTGTGTTTGCTTGCCCGAATTATTACAGACAGATTGGTCTTGGATGGCCCCTTTGAAAGTTCGATGATTCCTGCTTGGAGAGTTGGCCCGACAACATCGATGAGGCAGGTCATGAAAAACTGCTACCTATTAGAGTTTAACAGTGCTGAAGATCTCAACTCGGCTCTGTTGGGCGGAGTGTGGACCTACAGGGGAGACTTGGTGGCACTTAGCCAGGTGCACTCTGACTCCGACCTCAACCCGGCATTAATAGACACAACAGCTGTTTGGGTACTACTCTTGAATGTGCCGGTTAATGCCTTTAAAGATGAGGGGCTGCTGCTGATCGCCGGGAAGGTTGGGACCCCTGTTTCAGCACCTATTAAGGGGTTTGTGCATGTGAGAGGGTTCATCAAGGTAAAGGTTTTGATAAAGGTCGGGGAGGAGGTTAAAGATAAAGTTATAGCATCTCACCCAACTCTTGGACAGATCCCAGTGTATTGTGCTTACGAGAAGATATCGCGTATCTGTCTCTTTTGTGGTAAATTGGGTCATGAGATGGCGGGGTGTCAAGATCATGCAAGGCTTGCTTTACTGGCTAAAAAGCCAGGTCAGGAAAGTCGATTGAAGGATATGAACATCCTGGCACCGAGGAAGGGAGAGTGGATTATGAACCCGGCTTTGGCTCCGGGGACGTCAGCAAAGAGAAACCCTACTAATAGCAAGTCAACAAATGATTTTTCAGCTTCTAAAACCGGTTTCAAAAGGGCTTTTGAGAAACCAGTACATGATGGGAGAAACTTCAGCTATAATCTTGGGTTGGAATTAGCTGGGGAGCAGAATGTTTTTGAAGAAGGGTCTTTCATGTTAGGCAAAGAAATGGTGATTTGAGTCTGAACAAAAGGGCGAAGTCGGCGGGCCACAACGCGCCGGCACCCCATCCATGAATATCATATCGTGGAACTGTCGAGGCAGCGGAGGCACGATAGTATCCACGTTAAACAGATATCTTCGTTGCACAAAGGCTACAATTGCGTTTATATCTGATACAAGGTGTTGTTTAGAAAAGGCTAGAGAAAGGGTGGCTGATTTGCCTTTGTGTAATTTTTCTGGAGTTCCCTCGAATGGTAGATCGGGGGGTTTATGGTTACTATGGAATGATGATGTGATTGTAAATATTTATCGTTCTAATAAATTTTACATTTTTGCTGAAGTGTTAAAAATCCAAAAATTTTTACGGGGACCCTTCAACGTTCGAATGGTAGATCGGGGGGTTTATGGTTTAGTGGCTGTTTACGGGGACCCTTCAAGGGTTAAAAATCCAAAAATTTGGGATGAAATTGAGGTTTTTATTGAGAGGTGTGATGGTCATGCATGTCTCTTTGGGGATTTTAATACAATCAGATCATTGTAAGAAAAGAGAGGCGGCTCAGATGTGATGGGGACTCCAAATAAACTGTTCAATGATTGGATTCAGCATGTGGGTTTGTTAAATCTTGGCAACCATGGACCGACCTACACGTGATCAAATATGCAAGGGGGAGAGGTGAATATCTCTGAAAGATTGGATAGAGCTATGTCTATGGCTTCTTGGATGATGAAATCTAATGAAATCGCGGTGTTTCACTTGCCATGCTGTGGAAGTGATCATTTGCCGATACTCATTCGTACAAAGCCTAAGCAAATCTGAACAAAGAAACAGTTCAGGTGCGAAAATTGGTGGGGCCTAAAAAGCGGTTTTAGTGAAGTTTGTCAAAAGGCGGGCAGTCAAGGGGGCTCGAATTGGAGCCAGACTAGCAGAATTTTTAAAAAGGTGGTGAAGAATTGGTTGGAAAAAGATCTGACACCTGATATGATGTTGAGAAATATTGAGGAAGAAATGAAGGTTAGTAATAACGAGTTTCCAAGTGATTTAATTATTCAAAGGGAGAAGCAACTACAAACTGAGCATCAGCAAGTGCTCCTTATGCAAGAAAGATATTGGTATCAGAGAGCTCGGCTAAATTGGGCCCTTTATGGGGACAATAATACACGATTTTTCCATGTGGCAGCAGTTACGAGAAAACGGTGAAATTCAATTCGAAGCCTACAAGATGCTGATGGGCGATGGGTTTCAGATGAGAAGGGTATTAGAGATCTTTTTGTAAATCATTTCAAAGAGATATATAAGAAAACTGAAGTCAAGCCGGTTCTGAGCGTGTTCCCTCAACAAATTTTGATGAAGTAGTGGGTATTCCTTCTCTAGCTCATAGCGCTCTTGAGGCTGTCCCTTCTGAAGCTGAGATTTTTAGAGCATTGATGACCTTGGGCCCTAATAAAGCAGTTGGTCCGGACGGCTTTAATGCGGGGCTTATTCAGGATATTGGTCTCACTTTGGGCCTTCGGTTATGAATGAGGTACGTAATTTTTTCGCTACAGGAATCATGAAACCTGAGATAACAAGGTTGAATCTTATTTTAATACCGAAAAAAGATGAGGCAGTTCAAGTTGCATATTTCCGCCCCATTTCAGTGTGTAACGTGCTGTATAAATTGATATCTAAAATACTCACGTTGAGGTTGAAACCATATATCGGCCAGTGCATATCTAAGGCCCAAAGTGCGTTCCTGTCGGGTCGTGAGATCTCGGAAAATGTGATTTTGCTCCGTGAGGTGTTACACTCTTTTAGCTTGCCGAGTTATAAGAACAAGGACACTGGTGGAAAAACACACATCAGGATCGGCCTATTAGGAACGGACTTTTCAATAATGTGATACTGATATATATCTGCATCGGTCTTTATAAATAACCGATCTTGAAAGGAGCTATCAGGGTCGGTTATACTTAAATAACCGATACTAAAAGCGCTGGCTGAATCAGGAACGGTTCTTTACAATTAACCGATCCTAATTGTGCTGTTATTAGTATCGGCCATTTGTAAATAACAGATACTAATAGTTTCAAAATTATCCGGATCAGCTGTTTAAAGAGATCCGATCTTGATACCCCACTTTCTAGATCGCATAATAGAACACAGTCGACCTTGATAGTCTCTGAATTATCTGGATCTGGTTTATTATGATATCCGATCCTGAATCATTATAAATTCATTATATCGCTCTTTTTATCCCTCTCGGAAATTTCTTTCTCAGAAAAACCTAACCCCTCGTCAATGCGCCTCTCTTCTTTGGGATTGATCCGCCTCCTCAATCTGAACCTTCTCCTCTCTCTCCCATGTCGGACCGAGACACTCAAGCCGCTCCCCGTTCACACCGCCTCCACTCTGACTCTATTCGCCATACACAGCTTTTCCCCCCTTTTCCCCTTGTCGAAACCTAACCCTAACTCAAATTTCGTGGTAATAGCTAAATCTTTCTTCAATTTTCTTAAAATTTGTCTATTTTCTTTGATTGGATTGGCCTCAGATGCATAGAAAAATGCTATGAATGAAAAATGCTAAATCTAGACGATTACAGATGATTTTGCAATTTGCAAATTTTCAATATTGGATTATTTCCTTGGTTTTGTAGAAAAATACAAGTTATTTGATCAGTCTAAGGGTCTTCGTTCAACTTCAGCTCAACCAATCAAAGCAGTAATGGAACTCAACAGAAACCTGTATCCGCAAATAGAACCATACAGTTCAGGCTTCTTAAAGGTGTCAGATATCCATACGATATACTGGGAGCAGTCTGGGAAGCCAGATGGCCATGTCAGTATGCTTCATTTTTTTATTCCATTTTTTATACTAGATTCTACTAGACACATTGATATTCTCTAATTCCAGTATTTATGGCTTTCTAGGTACTAGATTTTATATTCTGTTGGTGTTAGCTTGAAATTTCAGTTATGGATCAGAGTTCAGCATTTTACTGTTTCGGTACCAAGTCAGTTAGCTACCATTGTGCATTTATTTACATTAATAAACATCATGCAAAAATCAAATAGAACCAGATTAGAGTTTGTTTTCTTTAATTTTTGTGATATGAAGCTTTTTTTACCCTTTCCAACTATAATTTAGAAGTGATGTTTGTTGGCAGCCGGTGGTGTTTCTGCATGGTGGTCCAGGAGTTGGTACATCACCCGGTAACAGAAAATTCTTTGATCCCACCTTCTACCGTATCATTTTGTTCGATCAGGTGTGCTCCCTCATTTATTACTTGTATTCATCTATTATACTTGATTCTTCAATTCACGTGAGATACACAGAGACCAGGAGTAGTATATTTCTAATCCTGATAGTTGTGATGCTAGATGCTACATATTTGATAGTTCTATATGCTTATTTTGTTATATCAATGAGTAAAGCCTAAATAAGCCTTGACTATTATATCTTTAGCTTTTACGTTTCACAAACCCTTAAATAGTTTTTAATATTTGCTGCGCACACAAAAATACCTCAGAGAGGAGCAGGTAAAAGCACACCTCATGCATGCTTAGAGCAAAATACAACATGGGACTTGGTGGAGGATATAGAGAAGCTTAGGAAGCATCTCGAGATCCCAGAGTGGCAGGTGTCACATTTTCTCCATTCCTTTTTGGTATCTATTTCATAATTTTTTATACACAATGACATTTTCTGAGGAATATAATATGAATATATAGGTGTTTGGCGGCTCATGGGGAAGCACCTTAGCCCTTGCCTATAGTCAGTCTCATCCTGACAAGGTTACTGTGATATTTAATTGCACTTTAATTGAACATATTTGTTGATAGGAATATGCTGTTTTCATGGAGTTAATTTTGTTATGCTATGTATTAGGTCACTGGTCTCATTCTTAGAGGCATTTTCATGCTCAGAAAGAAGGAGCTTGACTGGTTCTATCAGGGTGGTGCTTCTGCTATCTATCCTGATGGTAACTGTCCTTTTACTGTACTTGAATGCTTTCTTCTGAATGAACTATAGACTGTTGGAATTTATTCTTTTATGTAAAATTATGAAATTCAGCATGGGAGATGTTTAGGGATTTCATTCCAGAGGACGAAAGGGATGATTTCATTGTTGCCTATCACAAGAGGCTAACATCTCCTGACATAAGTGTCCAGGTACACTACAATTGACTCATCACATTGATATGTTGATTTACTTTGTTACTTTGCAATTTGCTTTATAATATTTCAGCTACAACTCATGTAGGTTGCAGCAGCTAAAATCTGGACAAAGTGGGAGATGATGACAGCACAACTTGTACAAAATAAAGATAACATCTTGAGAGGAGAAGATGACAAATTTTCTCTTGTAAGCATATCATTGTAGTTATCTTGGGGCTTCATTTCTGAGATGTCTTAATTGAGACTCTAACAATACTATATTAATAATTGTTATTATTTTTTGGTTTCAGGCATTTGCAAGAATAGGAAACCATTATTTTTTGAACAAGGGTTTTGTCTTTTGTGTGTTTTGTGGATATATGAAATTAAATTTGGATATTTTTTTATGGCAATTAACTTGTTTGATGTCTTTTGTTTGTGATTGTGGCATATTAATTACTGATCTAAATGTGATATTTGAATTAGCTCATGCGAATACCCACATTTTGCAAAAAATAAAAATAAAAAAATAAAAAATATATATATATATATGAACAGTAACGGTTGTTTATTAAAAGGCCGTTCTTGATTGTCAAAATCAGTATCGGTTGTTCTTAAAGGCCGTTCCTGATTATCAACATCAGTATCGGCTAATAACAAACAACCGTTCCTGATTGTCCATATCAGTATCGGCTATATCAAACAACCGTTCCTGATTATGGGATTTAGTGTCGGTTATTTAACCGTTCCTGATTAGTTCTACTATCTGTAACAGCTGGGTCAGTGTCGCCTCTAGGTCCGTTCCTGATGCGTGTTTTTAACCGTTCCTGATGTGTGTTTTTCCACTAGTGGGAATTTTGCTTGAAGCTAGACCTATCAAAAGCTTTTGATCGGATGGATTGGGATTTTATTGAGTCATTATTGCCAATTTACAATTTCCCCCCTAATTTTTCAAGATGGATTTTGGGCTGTATAACTTCAGCTCGGTTCACTATCGTTTTAAATGGTAAAGGTGATGGCTTTCTACAGCCGCATAGTGGTTTGCGGCAAGGTTGCTCCCTCTCACCTTACATATTTATTCTGGGGATGGATGTGCTTTCTAGAGGCTTAGCGTATCGGGTGGGCACAAGGGAGTTGCGAGGGGTACGCCTTGCTCCGTCCGCTTTGCCTCTAACCGATTGTCTATATGCCGATGATTTGCTTGTTTTTGGTTCAGCTACTTTGGCTGAAGCACAAATAATTCTGCAATCTATTCAAGATTTCTCGGATGTTTCCGGGCAAAGGGTGGGCCCACAAAAAAGTTTTATATGGTTCAGCTCTTCAACACAGCAAACAGAAAGAGAGTGGATTTCTGATTTTTTCATGGTACCTATAAATAGTGAGTGCTCATCCTATCTTGGTGCTGCAATTGATACTGGTAGGAATTCTTTTGATTTATTGATTGAGAAGTTCTCAAATAAGCTGCAAATGTGGAAGAGCAACTTACTTTCTCATGCGGGTAGATTGGTCTTAATTCGCTCGGTGTTGCAAGCTCTACCAATTTACTACATGGCTACTACTAGAATACCAAAATCTGTGATAAATGAAATTACTTCAATCATTAGAAGATTTTTTTGGGGCAAGGTGGGTAGGCAGCGGTTCTTGGCTTATGTCGCGTGGGACAAAATCACAGTGCCGCTGGAGGAAGGCGGGCTTGGGATTCGTGATCTTGACACAATGAACGAAGCTCTTCTTACAAAATTTCTGTGGAGAATTGCTTCTGGTTCAGAGGCTTTGTGGGCTCAAGTTGTGAAGGCAAAATATATGCCTAGGAGTGATTTGTGGCAGAGTAAACGAATTTATAGATGCACATCTTTTTGGAGAAGCTTGATGAACTTAAGGGAGTCTCTTGAGCCTTGTGTGGAATGGAGTTTGGGTAACGGTGAGTTGTGTTCAGTGTTTGCTCAACCTTGGTTTAAAGGCGCCTTGGAGTTTAGGCCGAGTGATGAGGGGCAGAGACTTTTGCGGACTATAGATTTGCTTGACCCTCAAACAGGAAATTGGAATTTAGAGCAGCTAGTTAACTTGTTTGGTTATACTGGTTGCATGGAGATATTAGCAACTGTGGAGCCACATGTTCCAGGTTCTTCAGAGGACCGTTTCATGTTTAAATTTTCAAATAATGGGACATATTCGGTCAAAGCAGGTTATAATTTTTTTAAAGGTCCTAATCAAAACGTGGGTGTAGTGAGCAAAGAACTTTGGTCAACTGTGCCACAGAGGGGATGTGTTGCCTCGGATCCGCCTTTTTCTCTAGAAATTACTTCACAGGGCGCTGCCCCTAGCCTCCTTTATGCACCGTCGATTCCCGACTCACAGCCCGTGTTGTGTTACATGTGGCGGACAATTAGAAGATGCGCTTTATTTACTGCACCTATGCCCTTTCTCGAGAGCATGTCTATTTGCGGGTCCTTTAAGCATCCGAATAGATAATCTCCAAGGTAGTTTTGAGCAAGTCTTGCAAGGGGTGTCGGATAGCCTTGACGATGAACAATGGTTGGTTTATGTCAACTCGGCATGGGCATTATGGCGGTGTAGAAATGATCGAGCATATGTGGGCAAGCAACCCACTTTTCAGCAGTACATGAAGTACTTAGCTTCGATTAATTGGGAGTCTAATACGGGTGCAGCTCGTAGGTTTGGTTCCATGCCGGGAAGGGTGCAAGCATCCTTTCCCGAAGTTCACAATGAATACAGATGCTACACAGATGGTTCATGGATTGAGGGATGGCAGGGAGGTATTGGTCTGGTGCTTTGGTACAATGAGGAATTGATAGTTTACAAGTCAAAAGCGGTTAAAGGTTGTTGTTCATTACAAGTAGAAGCTGCGGCTTTAAAGGAAGCTATCTCACTGGTGCTCGGTCTCGGGATCAAGGCTTGTTCTTTCTTCACTGATTGTTTGTCGCTGGTGGAAATTTGCTCCAGTCAGCACCCGCCTATGGCAGCAGATTGGCGGGCTTTTGATGAAATGTTGGAGATATGGAGTTTACTGAGAGCTAACAAATCTTTGGTGTCTGTTCATGTGCGAAGAAGCCAAATTGAAATGGCTGACAACTTGGCGAAAAAAGGGAGGGCAAATGGTTGGGATTATACAGGATATACTCTTCCATGTTTTATGCCTATGGGCTTTTGATGAAACTCTCTGTATTATGCCTACGGGCTTTTGAATGACAAAAAAAAAAAAAAATATGTCCTTTTTTTTTTCTTTAATTGCACTGGTGTAATGTACCTCTACCAACTTATTGAGGGAAAGAACTGACGTGAGCGACAAAAGAAATAGTTTTCTCAAGAGATGTTAACAAGAACAATGCATTGGTTCAACACACAGAACCAATAGTTTTCTCAAGCATGAGATCCAGAGAAATAATGCGAGGCTGAGCTGTTTGAGTCTTGTCAGGAGGGACGCTGAAGAACTAAAGCACAAGTTTCCCTGAGACGGATTTACCATCAACAAGTTATGAGGAGGATTTGAACAATATCAAACTCAGATCTTGGATGAGTTACTTTCTGAATTAGCTGTGCTAATAAGCAGCTGTATTTTTTCATAGATTTTTGTCTTTTTCCTTTGGCTTTGGCTGGTACAGTTGGTACAATAACTGCCAATCGCGAAAAATAAAATTAATAATCAAGAGAAAGACATTGAGATAGAGGAAGGTGCTTCTCTGATTTTTTTTAAGAAAATATGTCATTTATGAAAATAATTATTCTTTACAATATGTTCCCGTCGCAACGCACGTGCTCGATACTAGTGTGTTGTTAAGAAGAAATAAGCGTAGTACGTGTCATGTTATAATAATATAATTAAGTTAATTTAAGTTAATTTGATAAATTTAAAGAATTAAATAATCATTTTAACAAATTATAAATATATACAGCTACGGTAGGTTAATAGAAATCAAGAATTCACCGGTTACAAGACGCAGGCAAGATTGATTGATTAATGAAATGAAGTACTATATAGTTACAAGATGCTAATTAAAGTACGTACCAGTTACAAGTTGACATGGCCATGCATCGAGTCTCAAAACTGGATGCTGTTTTGTAAACTTTGAATGCTTTTTCTATTTGAAAAAAAAGAGAGTGAAACAACTAATGTTATCAGAATTGAACCGGATATTGACCCAGTAAAACTTTGTATTAACGATTTATTAGTCAAATCAATGGATCAACCAGTTCAATTGATAGTTTATTTGAATATTTACATATATATATATATATAAGTATAATGATTGTTATAAAATACGTATTCAATAATATAATATAAGATCAAATTGTATATATATATATGTATAGATGGGTTAACTTGCTTTAGGAATTAAAGATTGTGTTTTACTTCACGCTCATATTTTTATTTTTAAAGTTCAAATAGTCGATTCGAACCTTCCAACATGATCTACATATTAAAATGTGCTTGGAGATCAAATTTTACATTTTTTGGAATTTTTTTACTATTTTTTAAGAATTTTTGAATATCACAGCTAGGAAACTCCGCTGTTCTTCGAAGATGATTCAGAGGGGTAAAAGAAGACATCCAGCTGCTCCACCCCGTCTCCTCCACTCTCTTTGTCTGCCCGGTTCACTGTGCTTATCTCCAATCGAGTGGATGACTCTGTTTAAGGGTTTCGTTGCTCGTTGTCTCGCTCGTCCGTCTCGATTCTCCGGGTTCGACTGAGGGTGTTGTGGATTCGTTCCATCCCGTTGTATCTACTATAACTATATGTGAATAAAGTGCGTGTTTTATGGTTGTGGTTGATGACGAGAATGCAAAGAGTTGTCTTCTTCCTCCTCCTCTATGAGTAGTGACTGTCCTGGTCCGATTGATTCAGTTTCCGGTTCAGTTTGATGCAGTACCTTCTCGGTTGAGCGGTGATTGTCTTGATCCGGTTTGATTCAGTGCCCTCTTCTTCTTCCTCGCTGAGTGATGACTGTCCCGATCCGGTTTGATTCAGTGCCTCGACTACGCATTTCTCTGGGCGGCATCGATTTTGGAAAGAAGAAGACGTTTCGTCCTCAAGAAATGATCGAAAGGGCCACCTACTTGCTAATCGGATGCGAATAGAAACAATTCGCATTTTCTGACTTCGCATATCTGTTATTCCTAACATAGCAAATTAGATGATTTTACAAGTAGCTCAATGTATAGGTGTTTTTGCTTCTTATTTTAAACAAAGGAAACCTCTGTAATAGCTAGCTACGTTGTAAATCATTAGATCAATGCAATTGTCTACGGACTTTCAACAAAAAAAAAGAGTGCTTTTAAATTTTTTTCAGAAGGTAGGGTAGATTTGCTAATTTTTTTTTTGAGGATATTAATAAAAATAGTGGTCATATATGTAACATCCTTGTAATGCTATATAATTGAATGTGTCAAAATCATTTAATTAAACAATAAAATATTATAATATTAATTATTGCATAAATTTCATTAATATAATTTCCATCACAAAATATTTTCTAAAATTAAAGTCGAATTTGCAACATTGGCCACATATTCCCCCATTTGGTCATAAAAACCGTTAAAAATATGAAAATATATATTTTTAATTTTTTCATATTATTTGTAAAATTGTAAATAGTTCCATAATACAAGTTATAATTGTATTTTCACTATTTTTTCCCCAAAATAGGAAATATATTTTATAAAATGTCACAAACTTAATTTATTTTATTAAGTATCAATTTTTTTAGAAAACAGTAAGGATTTGAAAAACCTTCGAGTATCAATTTTTTCATATCCTATTGCATGAGAAATCTGCCAATAAATCTAGATATATTTATTTTTCATATTGTTCATAGTTAATTAAATGATTTTAAGCAAATTTGATCTTATTTACAACATACAATTTATTTGACTTGCAAAACATATCATAACTTGCAAACTTCCCTCTAAATTTTTGATAAGTTCACTCCAAATATCATGTCTAAGAGCATCTACAATGGTAATTGTTTTTAAATTGCTAATCTGATGTGTCAATTGCTAATATAATTGTTGGGTTGTAGGTCAATTGCTAAAAAAACAAATTTGCTTATAAAACAAACGATTTCTTTTGGACATGCCAATACTCTCTCTCTTTCCTATTGGCTCTGACTTCTTTATTCTCTTTCCTATTGGCTCTGATCCAATTTCTGAAATGAAGGGGTTAAGAAATTAAAATAAACTTAATTTTTAAATAGTGCTTTACAGTTGTTTTTAATTTTTTACGAATTGCTGGATTGGAAATTGCTGAATTGGAGATGCTCTGAGTGTCAATTTAGATTCCCTCCAAATTTTGGCTACTCCACAATTATTTAGTTAGCGCCAAATATATTCGGCCACAAAATCATCCAACATGCAAACAACACTAAGAGAGATCTTCGCTGCATTCAAATTTACCAAACTATCATGCAACAAATCATACTACTTTGTTCACATTATATAATTCTTTTAGTCTGTTATATAATTTACCAAACTATCATGCAACAAATCATACTACGTTGTCCCATTATATAATTCTTTTAGTCTGTTATACAAAAGGTTATACTACTTTTTTCACATTAAATCTGAGAAAGCCACAACATCATCCAGAAGGGGAGAATCGCCGATAGAGTGGGTTCGTTTCATTTGTGTAACAAATGAATTCGGACCATTACATAAACTTTTCAGTCTATTATACAAAAGACAGTATATATTTGTTCGTAATAAATCCGTTGAAGTCACAAAATAATCCAGAAGAAGAGAAGCGACGAGAGAGTGGGTTTGGTTCATTCGTTCTCGACTCCTCTCTCTCTCGAATCGAGCTTTGTCGATCGCGCCTCCATTTCTCCAAATTAAAGCTCGGCGCTCTCTCTTCGATCCCTCTTAGCCTTTCTCCTATTCGATTGCTCAATCTGCCGCAAGAGGAATCTCCGATTGGTTCTTGATGAATCCGGTGTAGCACCTCCGCCACTCCTCCGTTGTTAGCGTGTAAGTTTTTCTTGTTTATTTCTTTTGTTCAATTATTTTGCAATTTGGTTAATTGACCTTCAGCCTCCGTGAATTTTATCTTACTGCAACAAAATTCAACAAATTTATTTCAATTTTAACCCGAATTACAAATGAAACGTCTAGAGGAGGCAAAAAACATTTCAGGAGGGAAAAGTCGGTCGGGACCGATAAATTTTCACTAAAACTCAAAATCCAGGGGGGCAGCCCCCCACCCCCCCCTCCCCCCGCCCGTAACCACCTGGGTCCGCCCCTGATTGTTTAGATGTACATGTAGCTTAATACAACTGCCACCTCACTAATTTAAATTATCCATAGTTCTACTCTGTAGCCAGCGAATTTCACAACTTGTTACGGATCGGATGTTATTAATATAATAATTTTAATTCCTCCATAGTCTTTTAGATATGAAGTTCATCATTGTTATTTGATTTTTCTTTTTCCTAAAAAAAACAAGCCTCCCTCCCTGGATCTAAATTAAGTGATAATTTATGGTGTTGGTAAAATAGGAGATGCAACTTATTTACACAGTTTGTTTAGTTGGTTAATTGTACTTTAGATTCCATGAATTTATCTTACTGCAACTAAATTGGTGATATGTGTAGCTTAAGACAACTAACACATCACTAACTTAATTTATCCACCTACGGGTTTTCTCAAAAAAAAAAAAAAACTTAATTTATCCGTAGTTGTACTTTGAATGCTAGTGAATTTCAAAACTTCTTACTGCTCATATGTTCGTAATTTAATAATTTAACCTCACAAAATGTACAGGAGATGGAATTGGGGTGGAGAATAGTGCTAGGCTCCCTCATTGGATTCTTTGGGGCTGCGTTTGGAAGCGTTGGTGGGGTCGGTGGCGCGGCATTTATGTGCCAATGTTGACTCTTATTATCGGCTTTGATGCCAAATCATCTACCGCTATCTCAAAATGTATAGCATATACTACAAATTAATGTTATCCATTGATTGGTAATGGTAGGTATTTGATAATGGGAGCGGCAGCGTCAACAGTATAGACATGCCAATCATAGACTATGACTTGGCATTACTCATTCAACCTATGCTTATCCTTATTTTTAATGTCATTATCCCTGATTGGTTGGTCACTATTCTCCTCATTATCCTCTTCAGTACTAATTGACCAGGCATCATGTGAACTGTTACAACTGTGTCAGGACAGCACAACACCTGTAACTGTGAGGCTCTTTATTCTGTAGGGTTTTGTTTTGTTAGAAATTAGGGATTTGTTTGACCAAGCTTAATTGGATGAAGCTTAATTCTACCTTGTTTTCTTTTAATTTTATTTGCTTAAATTTTAGGGACATCAACCAAGGCATGTTTGAAAGGCATTGAGACTTTGAAGAAAGAGACAATTATATTGCAGGTGCTATTACAGTAGTGTTCTTTTTGTTTTTCCATACAGCCTCATACTTTATCATTGCTGAGTTTTGTCATCATTATTTTTTAGTTTATGTATGGCTTTATTTCAGGAAGCTGCTAGTAAAGAGAATAAAAGTACTCTTCAAATAAAAACTTAACTCGATTTGCAGAGAACTTAGGAGTTAGGATATTGTCAATTATATGTAAACAATGGTTTTGTAGTAGCCAATATTGTGAGGTAATTCAAAGGGAGTGAATTTGTAAGAAGGCTTGTTTACTGGCAATGAATTTGTGGGCCCTATAACCTAGAGTTCCCTTGTCAACCCTTGTTATGGTGAACTATAATGCTAGAAACTTACTGTTGTCTATAATGAACTTTATAATTCTACCATATCCTTTGATTGCTTTCATGCCATGTATTATCTTCTTTTTACTTTGTCTTTTGATTAAATTGTTGACAAACCAAAGGTGGTGCACCTCTCTTGGGCAGTACTGCACAGAATGAACTCAAGAGTCAGTGATTATTTTTGTTTTAGGAAAAGAGCCGGTGATTATAAAAATGTAATATGTGTTATGATATTCTAGAAATTTCGGTGCAGGTGGAAAGGATGCTTGGGAGGGCGTCTAAGCATATCTTTTATCTCACTTTCCTGTTTTTCTATATCTTAGCAGATAAATCAAGTGGATGTTGGTCATTCAGATTAATTTCCTGCTGATTGGATTGCTTGTGAGCCTCTGGTAAAACCTAGCTATAGAATTAAGTGTTTTACTTATAAGATGTTTTTGTTATGACATTTCACTATTAGAAACTTAATCATACTGGTTTCACTTGACTTGAACCTGAATGGGTCCCAAAAATCGGACCAAATTTTACATTTTTTAGAAATAGTAAAAAAAATCAGTGATTTTCTACCTATCTAAAAAATAGTAAAATTTTTTCTTAAAAATGTAAAATTTGGTCTACAAGTACATATTCACATATTCACATGGAGATCATGTTTAACTGTTTGGATCCACTATTTAATCTTTAAAAATAGAGATATGGATCCATAGCGCGGGTCAATCCGTAATATCATATTACCATAGCCTCACTCACTAGAAATTACAATTGTAATTGTCACTGTTATATATTTGTTCCTATGGCTTTTTAAACCCAAGTGGTGCCTTTTTAAACCAGCAATTAATTATTATTAATTTATTTGTAACTCCAACAGGGCCCATCTAGTGAAGTGTAATATGAACAGGGCAAATCTTCCAATCCACAACGATGAAAGAAAGCTTAAACGGAAACTCACTTGATGTTGGAATTTTAAACATAGCTCTTTTGCAGTTATAACCAAATGTGTAACATAAATTATCCATTGTGTGTTTCACAGACTTAGATAATCACTGGGTTTGTAAATTTTTTATTGTGTTGAATGTTTTGTAAATTTTTTTACGCACATAAACTAAATTTGTTGTTGTGAGTCTTTGGTACCACTAGTACATGTCATTTAATTTGTATCCAGTCACTATCTCGTACCAGTATACCCTATATGTAGTCTTACGAGTTACCGTTCCTAATTGATACACAGTATGTTAAATTGAGGGCCTCATTATATAGAGGTTTTTATGAAGCTTTTAATTATACAACAAGAAAGGAAGTAGAACACGACACAAAATGATATAGCCAAGTGAATTTTAAAGCTGGTTGACCATCATTCGCTTTGAAACTGAATGTGCGTAGCTATGCTGCTATAAGTTGGTCATGAATATGAGAAGGGTTCAAATGCCTTTATGACTTCATTTTTAAAAACTTTAATTACTCAATTTAAAATATAAACATAAAAATAGAACCGTTAAATGTGATCTATATGATTTTTAGAAACTGATAGTAGATTATTCTTCATGCCGGGAACATGATAGACTCCATGTAGTTGGATAGGTTGAGCATTTAAGCGAGGAGCTACCATTGTCTTACCGACGCAGTTGATTAGCAGCTTGAAGTTATTTGCTATCATATTTACTTGTCTTCTCTTGTACTTCTCCAAGTCTTCTAGTTTTTTTATGTCTCCGGTCATATGGTCGGAGCAACCGGAATCAATGATCCAGTCGCTCTCGTAGTTGATTCTCTCTATTTTTTATGCCGCTATTAGAGCAACCTCATCTTTCTCCTCATTCTCCTCTTCTATGGTTGCGACTGCACATGCTGTTTCTGCATCCAAGTCTTCTTCACCGCCACAACTTTCTTGATCTTTAGCTTGTTGTTGGTTGCTTGATGTTGCCACATTCCCTTGGCCTTTCCTCTTTTTGTGCTAGCAATCCCGTGCTTAGTGCCCCTTCTTGCCACAATTGTAACATCGATCATCTTGATCGAGATTGTACTTGAGATGGTTACGTGCTCCACCTGATGTGTGACTCCTCTGGTGTGGCCTCCTTTGTTGGCTAGGCTTGCCTTCAAATTTTGGCTTGGATTTTTTGTTGGATCGGCCCTTCTTTTGACAGCTGAATAGAGCCTCTTCTTCCTTTCTTGATGAGACTCTGGTTGTCTGCTTCGTCAAAGCCTCCTAGTTGGCGAGCATATTCTCCAACTCCAACAACGTCGGCTAAGTTGACCATCCTCGGACGACAACCATAAACCCGCTATACTCGGGTCTTAGGCCATGGGTGATTATCCTCCTCATCCGTTGCTCGCTAATCTTCTCTTCAGGGTCAAGCTCCGCAATCTCATTACAAAGGGACTTAACCTTCTTGAAGTATTGGTTTATTATCAAGTCTCCTTGTGAGATTGTCATCAACTCACTTTCAAATAGTTGGAGGCAGCCATCATTCTTCTTAGAGAACAAGGCCGCAAGGATGTCCTATGCAGCCTTCGGGATATCTGCTTTACGTATGTACTCAACCAACTATTTGTCAATTGTTGTTTTGAGTATATACATTGCCTTACTGGCTTTAATTCTCCATTTCCGTAGAGCATCATCATTTTCATATACGGTTATGGCGGTCTCATCTGGTTTTTGTTTTGGGTCTACTGTCTTTACTTTGGCCTCCGGTAGAGCCGTCTTGGATCCACCTACAACTTCCCATAGATCCTGTTATTATAGGTAGGATTCTATGCAGGTACTCCAGTACATATAGTTGTGATAATTTAGTTTCTCAAAACTACCACTCATACCTGCTATATCCATGACGACTTGCAAGTCTTCAATCTTCCGACAGAGTGTCGATGTACGCACTATCCAACCGACGATCTTCCAACTATACGTGTCAAGTCACGACTTAGATCCCGACTGTCACCTTCGACAAACTCACCCCGACAAACCTCACTCTGATACCACTTTATTGAGTAGAGAGACTATATTTAAACTAATTTTATTACTCACTCAAACAATTCTTACAATCACACCTCTACTAAATATTTCCTAAACCTCCAAACTACTACAACACTCTTTTTGGATCTCTTTCTCTCTTTCTTTGCTTGCTTACTTGCTTGATTCAACATGACTTGTTTGTAATTTCTAGACCTCCTATTTATACTTGCTCCATGAGAGCTAAGGAAACATCTAGATCTAAGATATTTTTGACTTCCTCTAAATATTTCTACATCCTACATTACAAGATATTTTATTTGATAGTTTTTAGACAATTCTTGATATCTTCATGGAAATTAATTATGGATTTGGGCTTGTTTGTAATTTGTTACAAGTAGAAGTGAAGACATTGCATATGGACCTTCAACATTTTTTGATGCAGAGAGGAGAAGAAAGAACCAGAGCTTCCAAAAAAGAGAGAGAGAACAGCTACGAAGCACATTTAAGACAACAGCTTTGAAATGAAAAAAAAAAAAAAAAAAACATGATGCTATTCAGTTGATTCTCAATGCGCGTTTTCTTATTGTGGTTTCGCACGGGTAATTATAGTAACAAATTAAATTAGTTTTATGATAGAAGTGACAGTATTGCAGGAAAGTTTGTGTACCAGGAAGTGTTCGGTTTTAATCATCCCTGTTGCTTCAGAAAATAGGTTGATCATTTTGCAATTAAGTACGCAGGAGATCACAAATTTATGAGAAATGCCACAAACTAATCAAAGACCATAGTAATTAATCTCTAGATAAACATCAGTACATCATCCAATATTACAAAAAGAAAATATAACAACGGTCAACTTGACAAGGAAACTGGCACAGAACGAACAAAAGTTCTCTCTTGTAATTAAAACTAGCATCGTTCTTTCAGTTGGGTTATACAATACTTATATGAAAGGACATTCTATGTTAACGGGTTCACTCGTCTTAGCCCACACCACACCAACATTAACTAGACATGCATCCCCCATGAAAGTCCTCACGTCCTGGGCCCTCGAGTATGTAAATTTGAAAGTCTCATTTTTAGCAATCGGCTGATCTTGTGAGCCCATGATACTGCTTTGCCAGATGTTCACAGTGATGGTGACATCTGAACCAATTGGATGTACAGTTCTAGATCTTGAAAGAGGAAGTTTCACAACGTTATCCTTGTAAGGACTAACATCTAAGCGGATGCCTTCAGTTTTATCCCTATTGAATAGGAAGCTTCTAGCCCTCCCACCAAGCTTTGAATTTTCAGCAGTTATGCACCCGTAGACTACCGCTGAGGCAAATTGACAGCCTGTGAGCGAAACCTCAGCACGAGCCTCCACGCCATCCTCATAAACAGCAAAGTCCACCTCTATCGGACCAAATCGGCTCTCTATCCTCTTGGACAACAACATGTCATACTCCCCCCTTCTTCTATCGTCCCACATCTCGTCATCGCCCAAGGACGCCCGTTTGTCATCATCTTTGAACTGATCGCTGCAAGTTCCATATTTAAATAGATAGGGAACAAAAAGTACAGTATCATGTGGCTCTATGGCCCTATTGGGACCTCTCAGCTTAACAAAACCCTGCAGTTATGAAACAAGCAATTGCACTTTAATGTCAATTTAGATATACCCATTGGCTAATCAATACAGTACAAGATTAGGAGACCAAAATATGAATAAACAATTTATTACGATATACAAATTAAACCACTTATAATCTTATCAAAAATAATTTTACCATTCATTTCAGTGGAAAGAAAAGAGAGAACCAAATTAAAATAAATTGACCAAAAATAACCTCAGGAGTAATATTCAGAGGACCCCCGTGTTTCCTGCTAAAGACGACATACGTGGGAAATAAGTTTATCAATATGCATCCATACATCTGGTCAAAATCATGTTGATTGAATTCCAGAAATTTCACTGAAAACACCTCCATGAGATCCCTTCGCCTTTCGATATACCTCTGTTGCTGGTCCACAATAACACTTTGACTGGCCTCCACTGGAGGAAATCTGCTAACAATTCAAACAGCCGTTATGTACTAATCCATCAAATTTTATAAAGAGAGGAGGTTGACTTGGGATTTTGACATGAGAGGGAAAGAGAGAGACCTGGTGTGCACGTCAGTTTGGTACTCAACACGAGGCACTTTGAGATCCCTGTAGCAGTCCATCACATTGCTTCTTTGAGGCCCAGGATCCCCTTTTCCACAATGGGCGTCTATGAAATTGGGTACCTGAGAAGCAACATCCTCTTCTTTTATGAGGTGGTCGTGTCCATCTCCATCTAGGGTTTGACAATCAACCCAACTGACCATCAGTAACACCCTTCCACGGCCACGGTTGGGAAGGATAATAGACCCTTCAGTAGAGCCTAAACTAGGATTGAACGTCACCGTCTCTTCAATGACTAATAGATTATCAGGTTCAATACCTACATCTATACTCACATGAACAAGCAGAGATGATTGACGTGGAGCTGCTATTACCCTTCTTGACAGAGGGAGAGGGACCAACTTGCCAGGTTTGAGACCGACACACTCTTTGCTCAATTTATGGAAGAGAATGCTCTTAGCCTTAGAGTCGGTGAGAAAACTATTTGATGCACACACCTACCAGTGAACCTGCATGAGAGCTTCTTCTCCTTCATAATCAAAGTCAACAAAATAAACATTCAAATGCGCCTCTACAGGATCATGGTAGACTGCAAAGCTAACATCAAGATGGTTTCTGTAAAAGCACTTGATAGACCGGCAGATAAGTCTGTCCATGTAATCCAATTCAGCTTCCCACAAACAGGTTTGAGTTCTATGCATATTAGAAAGAGCGCGGTCAAAGAACCAAGTAAATATGACTATTTTATCTTCTACTGGTATGCTACGCCTTGGGCCGGATAGAGTGACATGATCCTGTGAGTATTAACAATTAAAGAACTTGATAATTACATCAATATTATAGGAAACTAAGAAACTTATTGACAGATGTTCTTTTAAAGTGATTTCTACCTGGTTAAAGGTGGGATGCTTTTTGAAGTATAAGATTGCTAAATAGGGCTGAGATATATATATTGACAGAAGGGCTGGTATGATAAAAATTAAAATTTGTAGGTTGTGTTAGTGTGACTGAAATGAAAGATTTAACTCTCCAGAAACAGAAAGAAAGACCTCTGAATTAATTTGCGGAAGCTGTAGGGCCTCGGCATCAAAGATGACGAAATCTTGGTTGAAATCTTGGTTGCAGCTGCTGAGGAAAATGACACCAAACAAATCTTGGTAGCCAGGTGGCTCAGTAAAGATGGAAAATGGCTTGAATCCTACTTCTTTCATGACAGCTGAAAACACCTCGATCCGTGCACGTGTGCGGCTGCGACGTCTGCACAAAAACTCGCTTAAGTATCTATGAACAAAAACAAAAAGACGAAGAATATATATATATGCATGCATGCTTGAGAGAGATCTAAAATCGTTCGTACGATTGGTGTGCTTCGTCAGTTCCCATTAGGTTGCTGCCGTCAGCCCCAGACGCGAAGGGGTCTTCTCCGGTTACCATTCGGTTGCTGCCGTCAGCCCCAGACGAGATGGGGTCTTCTCCGGTTACCATTTGATTGCTGCCGTCAGCCCTAGACGCGAAGGGGTCTTCTCGGAGAGTCGGAAGATTGCGGACGAGGGATAGAGATTAGAGAGGGGGTTGGGGGTTGGGGGTTGGGTCGCGTATATAATTTTCAATGATTCCATTTTTACGCATCTGCAATTAGATGGGCATCTCTTCTGGGCCTACTAGACTTTTAAAGGCCCAAATGAGTGGGCTTGCGGGCTTTAGGCTCTACGAGTCTTTCACCCAGTGATAACGCGGCCTATATCCTTGTAGCCTAGATCTCAAGGACATGCTTGTTTATCTCGTAAAACTAAGATTATGATCAGGAAAACCAAAAAACCGAAAAAACCTTTATCTCAGTCATTTACCAAGATTAATTGAGAACCGTGATTAAATACTTTCACAGAAGAAAATATAAAATATTCACGCTTTTTACTTTCTCTTTTACTAATTGATGTGGGAAAATTAAAAATATAAAAACATAACCTATATAAAATTACTGCATATGAAAAAAAAAAAATATTACAACTGTAGTAGTTACAACTTCTCAAATGTTGGAGCCTTAGGCGATGCAAATTTTATTAACAACGACTGCATAATTTAAATTCCGTAATTTGTTATATTGGATGAGATTAAATAAAAATGACACTTGGCTGAATAATTAGATGATAGAAGTACAACTTACATATGAATATAACTTAAAACTCTGAATTTTTTTTTTTTGTGGCTAATGGCACTAGGACTAAAATTTACAAAGTAGAATATATCCTCCAAAATATAAAAAGGCAACAAAAACTGAAGCTCAATTACACTATCAAAGATGTGAGATAACTAAAATGTCTCAATTTCATAAGCAAGGATATTGGATGAAGCTTTAATTTCATAAGCAAGCTTAAGGTGATATATGAAGATCGATGACGACTACATCGATCCCCACCACGCCCTGACATGTAAGGGCCAAATATTTTATAGGCAAGCAACACATTCCATGTGGCTTCAATCAATATATATTTGCAAAATGTTGAATATTAAATTTATTTCTAACACTAAGAGAGGAGTACTACAATATATATCTTCTACACAACTATCTCACACTCACTACTCACTCTAAGCTAGAAGAGGAATTGCTTGATTTGCTTGATACAAAATGAAGACTAAGGGTCCCTATTTATACTAGCTAATGGAATACTCTAGATTCTACAAATTAATTCTAGTCGATTTGGTATTTTCTAGATTACTCTCTATTATACATATTTCTATATTAATCTTGATTGTGCCAAATTGGGCTTGGGCCTTCTAGATGGTGCTGACTTCAACACTCCCCCTCAGCTTCGGTACTCCGCATTTATCTGAATCGTCATGTTTCTTGTTGCTTCTTTTAATTTTTTGAGCTTGAAGTTGCTCAGACGTCTGCGGCCGATCTTCCATAATAGTCATCATCAAAAGAAAAGGTTCTGGAATTTTCTTCTCACGCTGACTTAGCACAAGTCGTCGTCGAATTCTCTTCTCTTGATAGTTCACCTGACAAGCTGGTGTCCTTGTGCGAACTCGCGTCCTGTAGTCTTCTCCACGACAGCGACACTCCTCTGTGTCGTCTCGTCATCATCACCCTTCTTGGTGATGGCCTCCAGCTCAGTGCTCTCTTGTGGCTTCTCCTCATCAGCCACTGCGCACCTCACAACTCCGGTCTCCTTCTTAACCGGTTCTTCAACTAGTTCTTCAAAGAACCATGACTCGAAGTCGATCTCCTCATCCTCAGGCTCACCAGCCTCTTCGACGTCCTCTACGTCGGCCATCAACTATATCGCAACAGCCGCCACTGCGTCCCACTCTTCTTCACTTGGGACCTCCTCCGGTGCCTTCTCCTTTGTGGTCACCACGAAGCTTCCTTCATTCTTCCTGAACTGGCACTCTCTCGCATAGTGCCCTCGTCGTCTGCAGTTGTAGCACTCCACTCTTCTACTCCGGTATTCACCACTTTCAACTCCTTTGCCATTTTGGCCTCTAGGAGCTCCCCCTGAACACGAGCACCTCTTGCATTGTTCATGACAAACATTCTCCGCCTCAGGTTGTCGTCGATACCTGTCTCTGCTCGACTCTCCATGTCAACCACTATATAGGGCCTTCTCCTCTTCGTGCTTCACCGTCAAACCTGCGAGCTGCTTGGCAAGAGCTTCCTGACTGGCCAACAAATTCTCCAGTTCCAGCAGGGTTGGTTGCGTCGCCCATCCTTGAATTGTTGTAATGAAGGCGTTGTACTCCGGCCTTATGTCATTTAGGATTATCCGCCGGATCCTATCTTCGCCAATTTTCTCATTGGCATCTAGCTGCTCAATCTCCCTACACAAATTCTTTACTTTAAGAAAGTACTCACTTACAGTCATGTCACCTTGGGAGATATTCATCACCTCCCTCTCGAGCAGTTGCAGCCGACTTGTGTTCTTCCTTGAAAACAACGCGACGAAGATATCCCATGCCTCTTTTGGTGTCTCCACATCTTCAATGTGAGACAGTAGGCTCTTGTCTACCGTTCAACACAAAATAATTGTAACATTCCTGTGATGACTTTATAGGGTTTTTTATTTTTGTATGTTTTTTGCTGAAATTTGCAAAGTTTTGTCTTCTTAATGATATTCTTAGGTCCCTTTTTTTTTGTATTTTTTGTGCTTTTTGATAAAATTCTTGAAGAAGGTAGAAGGTAGAAGGTATACAATAAACAATAAGAATCATGCATTAGGTGTAGGCCTTTCATCCTTGGAACGTATTTGATCTACTACTAGATTGTTATTCTTCGTACTTCATTACATAAATAAGAATCTATATAAAAAAAAATAATAAAGTTTTAAAATAAAATAATTTTTTTTATCAATAAAATTATTAGTTGGTATTTAAAACCACTAATTTAAAAAAAATTACTTTCAACTGAGACAGTTGAAAATTCATGAAAAAGTTGGTCTAAGTCTGTAATGCCACTGCAGCGAGCAAAATTGTTGTTCTTTTGACTCGATCGAGCGACTCTTCTTCTTTTGAAAAAGTTGGTCAAAGTAGTACTTTACTGTTCATCCAGCGACTCTTCTTCTTTTGACTCGATCGAGGATGACTTTAATTTATTGTTCTTTCACTGAGTGGCGGACCCATGAATCGGCTTCTGACGATCTTGTTCACCTCTTTAATTAAACATGCCAAATTAATATATATAGCCCCATGTATGACTACAGCTGCCTGGTTATTAATATAGCCCCATGAATACTCACTCAAAAAAGAAAGTCTAATGTTCATTTGAACTATTAATTATTAATAGAATTAACTATATCATATCGTTTGTACGTAGTACATCGTAAATATCAATTTCATTTATGATATATGTGCATTATTTATTCACACTTAACATGACAGACAGGTGTAATACTGGCAGATAATTAATATGGAACACATTTATTAGTAATATTGAATAAATTTAAGGGTATGATGGATGTGTCAAGAATAAGGACTATTCGGAATAGCAATTGTATTCAAACAATATTTTTGTCATCTGGAATAGCTATAATAGCTGCTATTTTTTATTTCTTGTAAATATTGGAATAAATACTATTTGGAAGTGTGAAAAAAGAGAAAATAAAATATTTTTTTTTCGGATTTCCACCAATACAGTTCCGAAATGACAAAGTTGACATCAATTCTATCATCTTCACGTCATGACAACTTATTTGAAACTCCACTTATCTATTTTTCTTCTTATAAATAGGATCTTGTTTACACTATTTTTTCTCTGTTTAATAATCCGAATAGTACCATTTTCACATTATTCTGAAAAATCACTATTTGTTTCTATTCTCATTTACTAATCTCAAATTTAACTTTTTTAACTATTGTAACTCCCATCTAAACATACCTAGTGGAGTGGACAAGTTAAAAGCGAATCTCGGACGATATTAAGACTCCTCATAACTAAACAAAGATTGAGGCTATGGTACATTGCGCGGATCGATTTGTGCATTGGATTCATATCTCTGTTTTTAAAGTCCAAATAATCAGTCCGAATCGTTCAACATTATTATCATATGAAAATATACTTGGAGATCAAATTTATATTTTTTGAAATTTTTTTTACTATATTTTAGGCAATTAGTAAATTACTTGATCAAAAAATTTTGGACTATCCAAGAGGAGTGATTTTCCACCTGCCTAAAGAATAGTAAAGAAAATTTCAAAAAATATATAATTTGATCTCCAAGTATATTTTCATATGATAATAATATTGAACGGTTCAGATTAATTATTTAATTTTGAAACGAAAATATGAATCCAATGCACGAACCGATCCACGCATTGCATTGCAATGTACCATAGCCTCACTCTTAAACAAATAAGAAAAGTTTGAGCTCCAATTGGTAAATTTGATGATAAGTGGGCATTTTTTTTCTTTTGGGGTCCAATGAAAATATCCAAAACTGGATTTGCTTCGAAGTTGGAACAAACAAACTGGCACTGGAACTGGAACGAATCTTTTATTTTCTTGCTCCGCCTTTCACCGAAGAGCAATGTAATACCAGAATTTAATTCTTTTATGGTAAGGTAACTCATTTTTTTTGTGTTAAATTTATATCATCTAAGGTAACTCATTTTTTGTGTTTGAATCCGGTCCGTTCATTATGTTAGAACAAATTTTTAAAGCTATTCCGTACAATATAGATTTCTAATTAAACAGTTTAAATTAAAATTTAAACGATGCATTGCCTTCAATTATTAAAAAAAAATCCGACAGATGATTCCAGTAATTGTTAATTTTGATAAAAAAAAAATTTAACTTCTCAATCCATTACCTCTAGCTACTAATCTAACCTCACTCAATTACTAATATAACTCACTCAATTAATTTTCTTACTTAAAATTACCATTCTACCATAAAATTTTATATTTATAATTACTTTTATGAACTGTAATATTTTCAGTTATAAATCAATTTCAATGGATAGTAATTTCTTATTTCGTATTGCTTGTTGTTTTCATGTATCAATAAAAAATAACTATATATTTTTTTACTAAACTATACCATTGTTTTATAAAAATAAAATAAAGCATACAAAAAAGTTATATTAAAAAGAAAATATTTCATGGATCGTGAATATATCTAATAGAAATAATAAATATTTTAAATATTATACTAGGAAGGTCATTGCATTGGTTCATTGTTCACCATCCTCTGAAAATAATTAACCAATGACCTTCCTTCCTTCCTAACATTGCTTCTTTGGGGCAAACTGTTCTGCAAGCAAGTTCGGAATTCAAAAATAATTTGACAAGTTCTTCAGAATTAAATATAATTAAAAAATATTCATTATTTGTAATTAAATTAACATATCAAATAATTAATAATTATAAAAATAAAACAAAGCATTTTATAAATTTTGAGATAAATATCGTGTTGTTCATGCAATTTATCAAAAATTTGAAAATATGGGATAAATAATATTACTAATAGTTGGTTGGGTCGTCCAATAAAAATCAGAAAGGTACCCAGCGACAGCGGCAATGCAACAGCATCACAAAATGTTCAAGATGCAGAATCACTGAGGAACACAACCTATCTAGATATGGTGAAATATGCCTTGTTCAAGTACACATCTCAAGCTCATCTACCCAGAAATATCTAGGCTCAAATTTTTGACTAAATTAAGCATTTTCTTACAAAAGAAGTATTAGTTGTCAGTACCAAAATAATAGCGGTCCCCAAATTCACCAAGGCCTGGTATGACTCGGTATTCCTCATTCAAACCACCATCAATCTCTGATGTGACAATCTTTACAGCAGGGAAACGCTTGCACACAGTGTGTATCCCTTCTGGTGCCTATAGGAGGGGGGGGCGGGGAGGGGGGGGGGGGTTGTAAGATTCATTGAACTCTCTAGTTATTGACATGTAACAAATGCTTTTCATTTACCAATTCTTTTACTTTACCCTAACTGTAGGTGTACTGGTCAGTCATGGCTAATACCAGTCTTTGGTAGCTTGAAACAATTTAAATGTGCGAGTGTTGAACTATGTATTTTCTTTTTTGTCAGTGTTAGCCAGAAGATCAATAATTATCTTGTTCACTTTTCCTATTCTAATATAAAGAAATTTTATGGTAAAGTAAAAAGTAAATAGAAGCCATACAGAAATGAGATTGAGGAAAATAATGTGATTCTCAGGTACTCCTTTGCGAATAAGTAGATCTATTGCCTGATTTGCACAGTTCCCTAGGAAGAGAGAGATGAAAATTTTAATTAAATTTATCGAGGTCTCAATCTAAGAATCAAACCAAAGAAACAAGCAAAACTAGTGCTCAATTTGTATACAATTGGTATGGACCAAGATTTTGATCGTGCGCCCATAGTGACAGGACCAAAAATCTAGATTAAATGAGACCATGTTCCTAATTTCATCAAACTTCCCAGCAAAAATGAGGAACCAGCTGATAGAATTACTAGAAGCTCCAGGGACAATTTATGACACTAACCAACACGAGTTCAGGTAGAGACACAGTGCAGGCTGTACAGTCAACCTGAGGACTTCATGCTGACTCTTTCATGGCCAACTTTGTAGCTCTAAAGAGGGTTGACCTTCATTTCTGTTTCACTCTATGGTAACCTACTTTCTTTCTTTTCAATGTTCATCCTTAATCTTCACATTTTCATGCTTTGTAACAGTACTTGCTATTTGTCTTGGATTGCTCTCTTTTAATCTTTGGTTGGTGCTTTCTACTATTATTATCCATAAATTTCATTATGCACAGGATGAAAGAGCCTACCAGATATTCTTCAAAATGAATTTCAAACTGAAATAAGCAAAACTGGTGCAAGGAAGAAATTGCAAATCTCGAAATTAAAGAGTAAAGGACTAACCTGTCCCAAGAACAGGGTCAAGAAGCAGAACACGCCTCTCGGCAATGTCCTTCGGAAGTTTTTCATATATTAGCTGAGTTATCAAACAGAAGAAGTATATCAGATAAAGCACAGTGATGTCCTTCAGAAAACAACGTTCAGCTGGAAAACTAAAAATAACCACAAAAAAAAAAAGTGACAGTAATGATAAGACTAATTAAATACCTGTTGACCATTGTCACCCTCGCGGTGAATGAGAATTTTACCGATTTTTATCCCTTTGCAACATGCACGTAGAGCATTCTCCATACTTTCACCACTGCAGATTAAACAGAAACAGCAATTCCAATACAAATGCTATTATTATAGAAAGGTTGTCAGAAAGTGCACATTGGCCAAAGTGCAAATTCAAATGAGTGAAAGGTAAACAGAAAGAATGATGATCTCACCTTCGCACAATGGAGACACCACAAAGCTTCTTACAAAAGTCAACCCCTGTGTACACAGACCCTGAAAATATACAACAACAAAGTTTTTGAAGAGTGATCAGAATAGCATCAATTGTGGATGTTCTATATATCCACCTTCTCAGACTTTACACTAAAGCAGGAACTGTTTGAAACGTACCTGTTGGTGTAACAACCTGCTTTTCAGTGAAAGGCAAATGACCAAGACCATGCTCCACCACCTACAATTCGTAGTAAGTTATTGTGGGTAATTAAAAATTATGCACAAAACTTAGCAACTACGAATCTTTCTCGAAAGAAAGGTACAAACCAGGCGAATAAGGCGATCAGAGTAGAATACGAAGTCAGGGGTAGTAATGTCCTTGTCTCGGATTAGCGTGTGCATCCCTCTTATCTGCATTTTTAATAATTGGTCATGCTAGATAACATAAAATCTATAAATATGCAAACTAAAGAAAGAAGAACTTTGTCTATATTATGCAATCCAACACCAAACAAGTCAAGAAGAACCTCCGAACGTGGACAAAAAAGAAGTGCCATAATGAACGAAGAATGACCCGCACATACCAGTTGTAACCGATACTACTGTCAAGGTACAGATATCCCTTATGGTTACTCATTTGCTAACAGTAAGGACAAATGATGTCGGCATATTTTTAAAATTAGCAGGTACACAAGTATGTATGGGGCAATGCTCTAATGAGAAAAAAGAGTTGGTTATGCAAAGAACAAATGAAAGCATCCACCAAAAGGCATCTGATTACACCAATAAACTACTAACATGCACATAAGAAAAACTACATGTATATGAAAATAGTTTATTCACGCAATAAAATATAAATTAATGAAAAATTACCAAAAAGTATATCAACAAATTGAAGCTTACATATTAAATACAATTCTAAGGAAATATATAGTTCTGAAAAACTTGCATACTAAGGAAATAAAATGACTAAAAGAAATAAATACTTCTAAAAAAAGACTAAAAGAAACAACAGTATTAGACAAACAATGTATGCCCTGTTCTTCTATTAAGAACTCATTGACAAAGTTAAAAATAAAAATAACACGCACAAAGTTAAAAAAAACACGCACATAAAGAAGAAATATATACATGGATCAGGATTACTAGACAATCAACTACTCTGACAATCTTGACGATATTATCAAATCAAGTCAAAAAGTTCCCAAAAATAAAATTTTAAAGCTGCAACGTTAGACCTTTTAAATTCTGCTATTTTTTCGAAAATCACTTGATCTGAACATTCTGGACCATCCAAAAACAACCTATCTAAAAAAATAGTAAAAAAATTCGAAAAAATGTAAAATTTGGTTTGCAAGTACATATTCATTTTATAATCATGTTGAACGGTTCGGATCGACCGTAAAAATTTTGAAAAGTCAAATTTTGAGCCGTAGCACGGACCCCATCCGTGCTATGCATAGCACCATAGCCTCACTCTATATATATATATAGAGATGGGCTATTGTACTTCGCGAAGTAAAACCCCCGTTTACTTCGGGCCATATTTTGTCATTTTGAAAATCCAAACAATCGATCCGAACCGTTCAACATGTTCTAAATATTGAAATGTGCTTGGAGACTAAATTTTACATTTTTTGGAATTTTTTTACTATTTATTAAGCCACTTTGAAAATCGCTGATCCGGTGGTCCAGAAAATTTTACTGTTTTTTACTGTTCACAGTGGATCAGCGATTTTCAAAGTGGCTTAATAAATAGTAAAAAAATTCCAAAAAATGTAAAATTTAGTCTCCAAGCACATTTCAATATTTAGAACATGTTGAACGGTTCGGATCGGTTGTTTGGATTTTCAAAATGAAAATATGAGCGTGAAGTAAACGGAGGTTTTACTTCGTGAAGTACAATAGCCCATCTCTCTCTCTCTCTCTATATATATATATGATTGGATCCCATTATCAGACAGTACCATTAATTACAATCATCATTACATATCCACAGTTCTTATAATTTAAATAATGTATCAAAATATTTGATATTTGTATAAAATAAATATAATATGTATGAGAATAATGAAAAAATTGTGTCTTGTTCAATAAACACGCGAGACAGCGCGCGCTATCAACTTGATCTGGAATTCATATCATCTGCATTAACAAAATAATTCCGGACAGTCCGATCAGTGTTGGCACTAATATTAAAGGAACTCCGTACATTCCATAAAGTAAATTAAATCCTTCGACTATTATTAACATATTTAAAAAGAATGGGATTTCTTTATATAAATATTTCTATTATTAGTTTCTCCGTTCTAACATTTAACTTTATGTATTATCATGAAGTTATTATGAAAATTCATACAAGAAAAGAAATTATACTCAATTTTGGACTTATCATTTACCCCGTGCTATTCTTCATTTTTAAGAAATTATACTCTTTTCAAAAGTCTCTTGTTATTTCAACATTCAATTTGTTTACACACTTTTTGCGAAAATTGAACATGTGTCACTTCAAAAAAAAGTGAAAAAAGATGGACAACAATATAAAAGATGCCAGCAAAGTCGAAGAAAAACAAATTATTATTGTAGTGATAATGACACCTAAGTCGGTCACAATATCATAACTCTAGTCAACATGAAAAGTTACATAATAATAAAATAAAAATAATAAGTCTGAAGATGTTGGATGTTAAGTTTTAAGGCGATTGTATTGATTAAAAAAGTTACAAGCTAGTTGTTACATTATATTAGATAACGAGTGTCGTTAAAAATATTTAGCTATAAATAAATAAAAATACACATGGGGTATGTGTATCCTGTGGATATAAATTTGATCATCCTTACTTTATTGTAATGATAAGAGCATAATGATTGTTTCCGCTGTGCGCATATTTGTCTTGTTCCTTTAGTAGACCACGCCGTATCAATAAATTTAGTTATAATATTAACAAAAGAAATAATTAAATAAATTTTAATATATTTATGTTGTTGAATGCTAAGCCACCCCTATTCAATACATAAATCTGCCCCTAGTTACAACATGAGTATGGTTAAGATGAAAAGTCACTAATTTGTTAGAAATGAATTTAATTAATTTCACCTTGTTGATCGTAGAACTAATTAAAGTCTAATGATAATAAGGGACAATGGATGTTGCATTTTTCAGGAAACTGGAGAGAAATTTATTAGCGACAACTGACAACAGTCAACAGGTGGCTGGGATTTAGTTTATGGGGAGAAAATCTTCAATGGACATGGTCTTCCCGATTTATTCGTGGACGCGGGAGTTAAAAAGCCCAAGTTTTGTTTTGTTTTGTTTTGTTTATAATTTAATAAAAAACAAAGTTCGAATTAAATTTTCAAAAAATAACATTCTAAAATTATACTGTCACAACTAATAATAAAAAAAATCGAAGATGCTGCGCATTCTAAAATTAATTCAATAGCATTTTCTCATGCTCACAAAGTCTAGAATTAGGTATCAAATATTAAAAATGTCATACAGCCATTGATAAGAAAATGAAATAATAAGTATATATATAACGTACTATATAGTGACAAATAATTATTATTGGTTCGACGAGAAAATGATGATATTTTACTACAGTAAAGTTGACATTATCCTACTTTTTTCCTCATAATTGAAACAACTCCATCGTGTTTATCCCACGACTTTAAAATTGATGATTTTAGTTCCGATTTGAATTTATTTGTATATTATTTTCCAATTGACCTATATAACGTAATTAAAAAGGTCCAAAGACGTCTAATTTTATGAAAAAAAATATAAAATATTGCTTATATGAAGAAAAAGTTAAAAATATATGATGTTAATCATAAAAAAAATATCATGTCTTTTTTTTTTCTGCCAGGATTAAAAAAAAATACATGGTATTCTTTTGTGATAAAGGGTAATGACGATTGAAATTTGAAGTTTTATGTTAGAAAATAAAAGAAGTACATGTCAGAAAAATTCATGATTAATGTAGCAGTTTCAAATTTCGACCTTTTAAATTCTGCTATTATTTAAAAAAAATAGAGGTTTAATTTAAAATTTTATATTTAAAGAAGTAAAAGGACGGGTTTTGGATAAGTTTTCGGGTTTATACCGTCCGATCTGCGTAAAATTTGTGTGCACGGATTTAGAACTTAATAAATTTAGACGGTCATGTATATATCTAAACTGTTCATTCGAACTTTAACAAGAGTAGTCCATTGATTTGTGCTCTATTCATGCCCTCACATTCTTATTTTCGTTTTCAAAACTCAAACATGCGATCCGAACCGCTCAACGTGATCTCTATAATAAAATGTGCTTGGTCATCATATAAATATAAAATTATTTTTTTTGGAGCATTAAAAAAACAGTGATTCTGTAATCATCTAAAAAATAGTAAATAAATTCTAAAAAATATAAAATTTTATCTCCAAGCATATTTAAATATAAATATCATGTTGAAGGATTCGAATTGTCTGTTTAGACTTTGAAAACGAAAATAAAAATATGAAACATTAATGGTACACGGAAATAACGAAAAGAATGAAATATTTTAACCCTAAAAACAATTGCCGACTTTGAATAAAAATAAAGGTTTGAACAAAAAGTTGCACCGAATTAACCACGGAAGTAAAAATAATTGAAATGGGAATAAGCAAAGTGAACCGTCCTGTTCCTGTCTTTCTAAAAGACAATTTTTGTGAGCAAACAAGTCCAAAGTCTTTTTTTAATAATGTACTAACTACTCCCCGTTCTTATCTGCAGATCGATGCAGAGCAATTAATATCTGGCGTTTAATTCCAGAGGAAAATTGACAGGTGTGTGCATGCATGTGTATGTGTATCGCTCCCCCCATTTTTATTGTTTGCTTAATTTTAATAATATCCCCTGCTACAAGTTTTATAATCCATTTTTTTCTTTTTTCTTGAACATATCACTTACGTGGAATCTTGACTCCTTTCTCCATACCTAAAATATAAAAAATGTGACTCATCTAACAACCTATATATCTTAATAAATAAATAGTAAAAAAAATTTCAAAAAATGTAAAATTTAGTCTACAAGCATATTTTAGTATGAATATCATGTTGAGCTGTTCGGATTGACAATTTAGACTTTAAAAATGAATATATAAAATATGAAGTATGATGGGGTAGGAAAGACATGAGGTATTGGAACCCTCCTCTCTAACAAATAATAATGAATTGCTTATTGGGCCTATCATGGACCTCCTGATTTAATCTAAAAACCATATATAATACAATTTCATCCGAGTTATACGGAAGAAAGAAACATGCATTTAATATTTTATTTTACAACAATTAAGAATGCCCTTCATTCTGAGGCATACAAGTGCATATATATGTATACACAGGATCAATAGAAATTTACACATGCATCTTCATATATACTTGATTCTTACACTACAGCAGAAAGGGGCATCAGCGACCAAATTTTTGGTCGCTGATAGTATTTTCGCCGGTCGCTGATACTCATTCCGGTCGCTGAAAGTCAAATTTGGTCGCTGATACTCCGGTCGCTGTAAGCATTGTCGCTGATACTCTTCTGATGACGTCACCGGTCGCTGATAATACGTCACCCGGTCGCTGATAATTTTCTGCGACCAAATATTTTTGGTCGCTGTCGTTTTTTTCTGACGTCAGCAAAAACTTTCTGCTACCAAATATATCGGTCGCTGATACTTAAAACCGGTCGCTGATACTCTTCTGTCAGGTTTTTTTATATTTTGTTATATTATTTAAATTTGCACCATTTAATAATTGGTACGACACGTACCAACGTACAACATAAACATACACACAAATTTAAATATAAATGTCAATATATACAATAAATAAATACAAAACATTGATACATATACATAATAGTAATTAAAATCCAATTAACATCGATACATACACTGTAACTAAACATGCCATTTACAATCCAATTAACCTAACTAATCCAGGTACTAGTGTCAAAAGAGAGTATGGAAATCAATTGTTGTAAAGAACAATTAAATAAACTAAATATAAATCAAATGTAACAGTATGGACTGCAGAAGAGACATCAATTGTTGTAAAGAACGATTAAATAAAATTTCATTCTTCTGTTATTAGAACCTCACTGTAACAGTATGGACTGCTCAAATGTTGACACCTGCAAATTTTACAAATAAGGCCTTGTAAACATTCACATTAATTGTACATGTATCAGCATGGGATCTAAGTGCACAGCCTTATAATTGAAACAGATAAATTGATGAACTGGTACTAGCCATATAAATAACCCTCACAATCAAATTAATATATATAAACCCCTTGAAGATAACCTTTGACACTTTTAAGAACTAAGCCCTAGCAGCGAGGGAAAGAGCCAAATCAAATCGCCCAATCTACAAAAAATTAGAATTAAAGAAACTCTAAAAGGGTACCTGAGCGGGTCAAGCAGGATGTCCCTTCACCTTTGCCAACACCAAATCGCCCAATTGAAGTTTCAAACTATCCATCTCGCCTTTCCTCTTTCCAGGCGCCATATCAGACAGCCAAATCAGAAAGCGCAACCATAAAATTTAGGAAAACGAGAGAGGAAAAGGGGAGTCGCGGCAATCAGGAAACAAGATCACACGAGAATTGGATAGAGAAGGAGAGAGAGAAAGGAGGGAAGCAATGAGAAAAGAGAGAGAGAGAGATTTCTTTAAGAACGGAGAAATGGAGCAAATCGCGATTTTACCAAATCGCGGCGGAGAAACGGAGCAAAAACTGAAAACCTAGGCGAAATTGAAATTTAGGCGGAGAGGGTTTTGATTCTGACGCGGGAGGGTTTTCGGTCTGGCGCCCAAATTGCGATTTTACTCATATTTTCAGCGACCGGTGCTCTTGTGGTCGCTGAAAATTCGCAAATCCGGTCGCTGATAATATTGGTCGCCGAAGTAAATAATTATATTTTATTTTTTTTGGGAAAAAATACTTTCAGCGACCGGCGACAGCACCGGTCGCTGTTATCGGTCGCAGATAATTTATTTTGCTGTAGTGTTAAATAATTATCATGATCATGGAAGGATACACAACTTGCTTTGCCGTGACGCCCATGACGCGCGAAGTCGGCATGCGCAAAATCTTCCAAGAATTAATTAATTGCACTGCTAATTAATTTGTCGATCGGTCCGATGGAATTAACTTGAGATCATCTAACAGCTAGCTAGCTGCTCTACATCACCAACATCCGATCGATCGAGAGGCAATCCTTGCCTCCGTACGTAGCTCAAAAACATCGGTACGTAGGTCGGCCGGTATGTTTGTTATATAGGTTATATATATACCGGTGGGGTGGTACGTTTCACCGTAGCTAGCTAGCTAGCTCTCCATGTTTAGATCCTTTCTTACGTAATCGTACTTTGTTAAGACACCATCTCTAAATGCTGAAAGAATGGTACGTTGAAAGTTTGTAAATATATATATATATAGAGGAGGGTTCAAATGCCTCCATTTTTCATGCCTCCACCATGCCTCCATTTTTAAAAACTTTAATAATTCAAAATTTAAAACTTAAAAGTCAAAATAAAACCGTTGGATATGATCTACATCATTTTATCTATGCACGTGTAAAAAATTATGACATTTCAATTTTGTTTTGGTTGTCATCAAGAGCTTGTAAAAAACATACTAATGTGGATAATTTCTAGACGTTAATTTTTCAACTTATTGATTCACATAAAAACAAAATCAAAATGTGATAATTTTTTATGAGCACATAGATAAAATGATGTAGATCATATCCAACGGTTTTATTTTGACTTTTAAGTTTTAAATTTTGAGTTATTAAAGTTTTTAAAAATGGAGGCATGGTGGAGGCACAAAAAATGGAGGCATTTGAACCCTCCTCATATATATATATAGTAGCTTACAATTTATAGATCCATGCATGCTTGCTATTCTTAGGTGATCATGTTATATATAGTTGCTGTAGTATCATCAGCATATATTCTACGTACTCTTTTGTTACTTAACAAAGAAATTAATTATTTCGTTTATAATAAATTCAAATAATACAAAACGTATGTTATTTACTCAGTTGGAATCTGTTAAAATAATAATTTATTAGGTTCTTAACATTTCATCAGTACTTATATCAAATTATATTTAATTAAAACTCATAATAAATAACATTGTTATTAAGTTCAACATTATTAAATATATATGATAGCAATAATTAAGAATATATGTATACCAAAATTCTTAAAAGTTCTTATTGCAAAATTTGCATGTATATATATATACTTTTCAACTACAGACGACTGGATCAGCAACTTTAATAATTAATTAAACTAGTAACCAACACTAAATTAATGCAATTGATTCTTTTAAAAACCATTAATTACCTAGAGTCAACATTTGACTAGATCTTTGTTTAAATTATTATATATATCATTTGTTGTTTCTTTTCTGGGAAATTCAACTAACAATTTTAAGTTATTATTTTCACCAATTTACAGCGTTTTCGTTGAAATTTTAGATACGTTCTGCACGAATCTCAAAGCTAAAATAATACTGCCCCTGCGCTATCCCCGAATAGGCATCGGACATGCATGCACATATCGGTCACGCAAAATATGAGATATCTCAGGGGATACGCACTCGTACTTAAGTTGATCTATAAAGGACTTTGATGATGCACTTAATTAACTTGTATATTTTCGGATTTATTTAAGATTCGTGCAGGATTGAAGTACGTGCTGATCATGATGATGGACCAAACGAAATTTGAAATAAACGTAATAAACAGGATTGAAGCTAGCGCTAGCTGATTTGCTGAATGAGAAAATATATTATGATCTCATTCACCTCCGTTATGCATGAAAATTAAATATGTCATGCATAAGAACGTAAACCAATAACAAATTAATATATTTTCGTTATATATGTTGCCCAATGAAACTTACAAAATTAAGCGGCAGCACTGGTGCAAGTTTAAGTGATAATTAAGCTAGAACTGGACCATTCAAAATGGTCCTAATGATTTTGCTAGTTAATTAATTTCTACTAAATTAAGCTGAAAGCATAAAATTATCTTAATTCCTGGAGGATGCATCATGCATGTGATTAAAAGAATAGGTAATGGCACCAAAATACAAAAGCACTTTTCAAGCCCCCTTTGCTTTTTTAATTACTCCATGCATGGACTTTTTCAATCCTAAGGTTAAAGTTGGCTAAAGTGAAGAAGAAAGGTTAACTGTCGGCTAAAATGAAACTGAAGCCAGGAACGGCTAAATTGTTTAATTATCTAGCTATTGCTAGATCAGGATGGTGCATGAATATGGCTAACTATATATGCATATTTCGTTTTTTTTCTTTAATCATGTTTCGATTAAATAATTACCACTGATCGATACGGCAAAAATAAATTAAAATGATTATGGGTAACCAGTAGTTAAAAGCTAATAATATTATATGAGATCCTTGACAAAATTTAAAAGCATGACAAATTTAAGTTGGTTACATATATAATTTTGCAATTTTCTTTGTTCAATAATGCGGTAGTTTAATTATAAGTAGTTTGCACTGACATGTAGAAAAACATATATATATAAGAGATAAATTTCCAAAAAGACAAATAAAATAAATTTATTAAGAAAAGATATATAAACAAGTAGAAGCTGCTTGGTCTAGTTGCAAGCATGAATGTTGGGTATCATTTGCATATAGAGCAAATTTTTTGTCGCAATTTGCACAAATTCACATATTTATGTTAAAATTTATCTAATGTTTTTAATATACTAAATTTTTTTTGACCTAATTCCATGTGCATCATCAGAAATGAGGGTTGGAGGTAAGTGCAAGGAACTTTTTCAAAAGAGGAATCACGTGCTAAACTGGATTTCTATTATACTTTGGGACTACCTGGTGCCCGCAGTTAAAAGGAATTATGTCATTTCATTTCTTTATAATTCTTACTCAATAGCAAACAGTCCAGTGACCTCAATAGTTCTCTGAAATTTATTTGAAAATAATATTGGTAAGATCACTCTTTTGTCAAATTGGTGGAATTGGAAACTACGCAAGGGGAGATCAAACATGAAATTTTTATTCTGTTAGGTGCCAAATTTTTCAAAAAACTTCGAATAACGTTTGGTTTTTACGTACTGGAACAACAATTTTGGTCAAAGTAAACTTAATTAGACTGAGAACAAAAAATTGTCAGTACAGTATTTTGGTACTGTTATATTCTGTACTTCCTTACCGTATCAAGCTAGACATTTTTTGTTCCTGAGTTTATTTAACATGGTTTTGATTTAGTATTTAAGTTAACTTACAGGTCTGAATTATACCTGATATTTTAGATGTTTACATCATTGTAGTTCTTTTAATCTCTAATAATTTGATTATGTTTATAACCACTAACCATCAAAAAGTAGTTCCTTGGATAGGTAAAAAGTTGCTTTCCTTTATTATTAAACATATTATCATTCTGAAATGGTTCGAGTGTTACAATATATGTTATTTGAGCGGAGCGCTGAGAGGCGATTCTCCAGGCGATTCTCAAGGCGATTGGGCTGATCGGTTTTCTTCCCCCTCTCTCCTCCCTGGGCTTGATCCAGGATGGATCCTTCCCCTCCCTTCGCGTTTAAAGACCTTAGAGCCTTCGATAAAGGCCCTTATGAAAGCCCTACAGGCTGTCATGGCGCCTCGCGTTGGGCCGTATCAGCAGGCCTTAACCAGGACTATTCCTCGTGCGGCCCCTGTCGCTAGATCTCCGAATCCCGAGGGGCAAGCTGATCGCGCGGGTCGACCCGTCAGATCGGACGCAGCTAGGTTAAAAATGGCGAACTCCGCCGCCTTTCTTCTCCAAAATCACCCTGGTGCTTTCGATGTGGTTCTAAGGGTCACCTTGCTCCTGCCTGTAGAAACGTGGTGGTTTGCTTTGTTTGCAACCGCCTCGATCACCGATCTTCTTAGTGCAGAATGCTCGGATCAGAGAGAGCACAAGCACACCCTCCTCATACACCTCCTGCTCCTCAGTCCGTTGCGCCAGTGACCTCCACCCCGGCTGTCCACCAGACCAAACCCCCTCTACTCCTCACTCCTCTCATTTCTACTACCACCTCCACTCCTTCTTACCTGCACACTGCTGCTCTGATCCAATCGGCCACCTCCGATCGAGTCACGATGCCTTCTGGTTCTGCTCTCCGCCCCGCGATTCGCACTTTTCATGCTACTGCTGCCAGTGAGAACTTGGAAGCTGCTTTCAAACTGAGCTTCTTACTCACTGATGTTGAACGATGGGGACTGGAACGCATTGCGACGGCTCTGTACAAGATGAGTGACCCTCAGTCACGCCATCAGTGGATCGTTCAAGTTTTTGATGACTTTCGCTATCTGATCCTTGCTCCGTCACAGTTTTGGCTAGATTCTGTGCTGCCTAAGCGCTCCCTCCGGTTAGAGAACCACGACATACCGATTCAGGAATGGGATCCTAGTTATGCTCAAGGGATGCAGATGATACCAATCTGGATGGGTCAGGGGTTTTCCAATGATGTTGTGGAAAACCGCTGAATTTGAGAAGCTGATTGAAGACTTTGGTGCGATTTTGTTGGATCAGGATCCAAATACTGTCAACTATTGGGATTGGAGATATGCTCATTTGAAAATAGGTATATGTGACCCCAAACTCCTTCCTGATTCGCACTGGATCATGTATAAAGATGCCAGTGGCCATGTCTCTCGCTATGACATCCTGTTTGAGATCGAACATGATCGTGCGGGCTCATACTTCAATCCAAATAGGCCTAGATCGGAGGATGGCTCTTGGGTGCCACGGCCGGGTTCTGGTTCCCGACCCCCCTGGTCCGGGTTCTTCATCCTTCGGCCCTTCCAAGTCGGCTCCTTCTTCTTCTGACACTTCTTTTGATCCTCCCTTTTCTCATGGCTTTTCTTCTCAATCTGGTATAACTGAAACTGGTACGGTTCCTTTAGAACCGGTGCCAGATGATGCCGTATTACCTCAGCCAGCTCCAATATTACTAGCTGCTGCCTCCTCGCCTCCTGTTGCTGTCTCGGTTCCAGTTGAAGTCTCGGTTCCTGTGCCCATCTTCCCTGACCCTTCCTTGGCGCCAACTACACAACCAGTGGAACTGTCTCACCCTGAGACAGAGGTGCTGGTCCCGTTGTAGTTCCCTTCCCGGATCCACCGTTGAGGATGCACACTAAATCGCTGATACCTACTGGCACCGGGGCACCTGAGGTGACGGGTGAGGCACTCCTGAGTGAAGGGGCCTCGTTTGAGAAAGCCTTAACTGAGACCGAATCTACTCGCTCGGTTGAACTAGCCCTGCCTGATGATACCAACCCTCTCATGCCAGTGACCATTGTCAACATGACGGGACCTAGGAAGAGTGTGAGACTGTTGAAAATCCAAGGCCTTAACACGTCCGTTCTGAGCATGGCGATGAAGAGAGCACGTGAGAAGCACCTCGAAGAGGCGCCCGCTAAAGGTAACCCTTTACTTGATGCTTTCCCTTTTACTAGACTAACTACTTCTAAAGTAGCTGCTCTGTTTGAGGTTTATCATATTTCTTTGGGTCAGTCTGAGTCTCAACGTGATTTTGTTATTAGTAATATGCATGCTTGTCCCAGACCCTCCTTTGAGGATGTTGTACTTCAGGCTTTGGCTTTGACTAAAGAAACTGATCATTCAGTTTTAATTGATTTTGACTTAGGTATTTCTTGTTGTGTTAAATGAACATTTTAAACTGGAATATTCGGGGGCTTAATGCTTGTAGAAAGAGGAGCATTTTGGCTGATTTGATTACCTTTCACTCTGTAGACATTGTTGCTATTCAAGAAACTAAAAGGGTAGATTTTACAAATAGAATGTTAAAGTCCATTTCTATTAAACTTGATTCTTGGTATTGGTTACCTTCTGTAGGCCGATCTGGGGGTATTCTTTTGGCTGTAATAGTGATTTGGTTTCTGTAGTTACTGTAGTTCAACGTCAATTTTCTCTTAGTGTCGTCCTGAAAAATATAACTGATAATGTTGAATGAATGTATACCATAGTCTATGGCTCTGTTACATATTCTCTTAAATTTGCATTTTGGGATGAACTTAAACTGGTCCGATCATGCTGGTTTGGTTTATGGTTACTTAGTGGAGATTTTAATAGTATCCGTACTTGAGATGAAAAGTTAGGTCATAATTTCAATGTTAGATTGAGTAGGAGGTTTAATGATTTTGTACATGACTCTCACTTAGTGGAATACAAATTACAGACTAAACAATATACTTGGACTAATGGTACACAATTTGCTTTGCTTGATAGATTCTTTGGGTCTCCTGAATGGGATCAAACATACAAATTTTGTTTTGTTAAAGAACTATCTCAGTTTGGCTCTGATCATTGCCCTTTGCTCTTGAATACTCACCACAAAGTCCCAGCCCCTAACAAAACATTTAGATTTGATAATCTTTGGTTGAGTAACCCTGAATTCTGTCGACTTCTGTTTAAATGGTGGAATGACTTTCCATTATATGGTGATATTGGTCTGAGTTGACACAGAAAAATTAAATTCCTCACTAAAAAATGGAAGGCTGGAATAAAAATAATATGGGCGAAAAAAGAAGAATTAAAAAGCACACCCTAGCAAAGTTGGCTGATTTAGAAGTCTTACAAGAGGGTAGAGACCTTACTGATGAGGAATGCCTACAATGGCAACAATGTCAATTCACCCTCAATCAAATCTATGATGAGGAAGAACAGTATTGGAAAGAACGATCTCAGAGGTAGATTCATATCATCGTTTTTCCAAAAATCTGGTTGTAAAGTAGCCCCTTTAATACCACTAATCCCCAAATACCTTGAAAATATTCAACTACATGTTGTTCAATCACTAGCATCTGATCTGTCATTTGCCCTCGAATTTCCATATGTAAAATAGATTGTTTTTTAAATCTGGTAGTAGCACATTTGTGAAAACATTTGGTATTTAAATCCCCTTCCTCCAACCACTTTTGTATGCATCTGCGTGGCATGTGTGCGGTACCTCATTCTTCGTGATGGCCCAAGTATTACCAAAGCCTGTGGCCCTCGCAACCAACCTCCACTTGCACTTGTTGCTCTGGCACTTAAACCTCAATCTTGTTCTGTCGCTGTGTGTCTGTATGATCTCGGTATTTTTCACTATGTGCCAGTGGTGGATTTTTTCTTTCATTTGATCCTTGTCGTTGTACGTCATCCCCTCAGAAACCATTGTTCTTTCTCCAACCTAATTGAAAATTCAAAAAATTTAAATTATTATATTTTCAAAGAAATAAAAAATTCATATAAGTTCAAAAACGAACCTCTGAACCCGCAAAAAAAATGTGGTCAGCCTCTTCAAACCCCGAAGTGTCATGAAAAGCTGGAAACAGGTGTCTCTCTCCACGACCCGATATCGGCCACTTTCGCATACCCAGCACGGGACGATTGTCTTCCTCATCACTGTGATCTATTGTCTGTCCACCGTCGTCACTAGCATCCCAATTTTCCTCTGCCTCCCGTTCTTCAGGATTCTCGTCTGTATTGTCAGTATAATAACGTGGTTCTGGAGTTTCAGATCGGTTCCGGCTAGAGCTGGAGGATGGAACCCGAGATCGGCCCCGACTAGAACCAACCCCCACGGATGGGGACCGACTAGGACCAGCCCCTGTGGAAGGGGACCGACTAGGACCAGCCCCCGTGGATGGGGACCGACTAGTACCCGCTATATTTAGGGCCCGAGTAGGACCCGTCACTGACTGATCCATGCCCCGACTAGGGTTCTGTGTAGGGTTCTGTCTATCGTCTAGTAACTCTAGGAACTTGAAAGGTGTTGTCAAATTCAATGTCATTTGGGTATACAACCCCCAACTGCTGTCGTCTAGTACATGGAGTGATAGGTCTCAATTATATACACATTCGATCTAGTTTTTATCACATAATAGCACCAAATATCTTGTATTTTAGTAGAGAATAGAATGAAATATATCCAAGAATCAAGTTACTGCCAAAGTCTATTTAAGTTACAGGAAATGGAGCAAATTGTAGATCTTCTCGCAAACTTTCCGAAAAGTGGCAGAACACTGAAAACGGAGTTATGGATCATGAGTTATGCCCGTTTGAATTTCAGAGCAAAACAGAGGAAACAGAGCCCAGTGCGGGTCAGCCACCCGCACTCAGCCATCAGGAGATGAAAACAGAAAAGTCCGAGCGCAGTGCGGACGCACTGACCCAGAGTGCGGATGGGTGCACCCGCACTCAGCGACACACAGTTTGTATTTTGGCCATATCTTCGTCATACGAACTCCGATTTGGGTGATTCAAAGCTTGACGGAACCAGGACAAAGAGATCTACAACTTTCATGAAGGAAACAAATCCAAATTCGGAATGTATAATTCTGTACAGCTGCATCAATGGCCGCATCAGCCTGAAAAGTCTCCCAGTGCGGACGCACTAAGATCCAGTGCGGACGCACTCAGGGAAAAACGCAGAAAATTCAGAAAAGGGAACTTGGAACCAAATGAGAGTTGGAGCCAGTGCGACCCAGACCACCCGCACTCACCACTAGTGCGGACGCACTGGACTCACAGACAGCCAGAAATTCGCATTTTCAAGAGGTTTTCTATTCTTGGCCTCCAAGGAACACGTTTTAGAAGGCCAATAATAGACATGGCAGTCTGAGGAGTGCACCCACTAACTCCACTTCTATCCTCTAAATTGGGCAAGGCCTTTGGCTATAAAAGGAGAAGAATTTCATCTCTCTCATCATCCATTATTTTATCCATTCTTCCACAAATTGAGAGAGAGAGATCCTGCAGAAATTCTCGAAGTTCCAAGGAAGGAGAAGAAGAAGATTCAAGCAAGGAGACGGCAAGATCGAGGTTTTTGATTTAAGAAAGGGTGTAATCATTTCTTTATCTCATTTCTTATTGTTTTTGCCAATCTTTGTTATGGACCTCTCCAAGAGAGAGTAGTTCTCTTTCTAGGGGTTTAGGTCAATGCATGAACTTGTTTAATTCTAGCTTATTCGGATATTTGTTTTTATTATGATTGTGTTATCGGATTTGATTGTTAATTTCTGTGATTTATTCTTTATGAATTTCATTAGTACTTATTCCTTTGAGTTCACCTGGTTAGGGTTTATTGAATTGAAGTAGCTAGAAATCGCGTTGATCGTGTTTTTCCGCTTTAAGTTTATTAAATTCCGGCATTGGTCAAGTAGGAGAGTACTAATTGAAACCATAAAGACACACCTTAGGATTGGGTTAGAAGCGACCGTACTTTGATATCCAATCCGGAACTATAGAAATTAAGGTTAGGATTTTGGTGAATGACCGAAAGGTGAAGGCAAATCCTAATTAGGACACCTTAGAATAAATATCGATATATGCTTTGAAGCATGTGATTAAATATCCCTCTAGGTTAGTGACAGCCCTAGAATTCGAGGCACATTAATCCATCCACCCAAAGTAGTTGTATTAATATTTGTTCCAAAGGCTAACATAGGTTAGAAACCTCATCAAATCAAACATGAATTTAAACAAACCGAATAAATAGAATTAGCAAGAAATTGTAGACCGAATACCCCTAGATCTCCTTAAACTTGAAAACAAACCAATCTTTCTTTTCTTTATTTTTATTTACATTTATTGTTTGAAACTCCTCTCTTTCGGGTATTGAACCCAACCTTAGGATTTTAGAACAAACCCCCCCCCCTTTTACTTTTATTGTTTAGTTTTTAAAGTAGTTTTCTTTAATTGAAAATTGGTATTTCCCTATCTCCCTGCGGATCGACACCTAAATACTACAATCGATAGGTTGTGCGCTTGCAACTAACCTATTAATTGGGTACGAAGGTTTATAAATTTTAAAAGTTAAAAGAGTATAAAAACACCATACCTAAAATACTCAACAGGGAGCTGTTGGAACCATGTTTGGTTGCCTTGGCCAATATTAATTCTGGCGGAAATTACCAGTTCGTAATAATTCGGGTCAATACCAAGTTCCTGGTACACTTCCCTAGTTATACCGGTGAAATCTAAATCCGAGCCGATATTGAATATTTTCTGGGGTTGTGTACTGTAATAAGCACCATTGGGCCCTTGTTGTACTTCACCACCAAAATAACAAGCAATTACAATCATAATTACCTGAATTACAGAACAAACCCAACATTTAATAAATTTACAAAAAATTAAAAAAGTAATTAAATAATTAAAAAAATATAAAGGACTAGAGTGAAAAAAACTTATGGTCTTTGCGAGAATGTTCTTTGCTGCCTGCTGCCTTGGGTCGAATGGAATGAGCACAGTATACTGAGTTGGTGCCTTAATAGGCAGAAGAGGTTAGTGCGCCAACCCAGTCAGCGCACCACCTTGTGCGCCAACCCAGTCCGCGCACCAGCCTATTTGGTGCGCGAACTGGGTTAGCGAGGGTGGTAGAATTGATAAGGGCCCCCAACAGAGTGGTAACGATTTAATTTGAATTTTTTTCTTATGGTAACAATAAAAATTTCGCTCAATTCATTCGCTAATTACTATTATTTGTTTCGTGGCTCGTTATCTTAATGAATAAAGGTAGGATATGGATAAGTCAGAGTTGGGTTATTGTGCTTCATGAAGTAGGTGACATATTCACTCTCATATTTTGAAATTTTGAAGTTCAAATAGTAATCCAAACCGTTCAACATAATCTCCAAATTAAATTGTGCTAGTAGACCAAATTTTTTACTAACTTTTTTAGAAATTTGAAATATCAATGTTTTTTATGGTCATAATTATTTTGAAAAACAACAATTTCCAAAAAATCTCAAAAAAATAATAAACAAATTTATAAAAATGTAAAATTTGGTCACCAAACACATTTTATTATGGAGATCATCTAAATAGTAAACATGCCATTTATGAAGTTTGGTCCGCATCGACTTTTTTAACTTCCAAAAAAAAAAAAAGAGCGTGAAGTTAAACATGTCATTTATTTTATAAAGCACATGCAATACTCTAACTCTGGTAAGTTAATATTTAATGGATAAAAGTAAAGTATGAATAAGATTAATTTTAAATAGATATGAATATAAAAGTGCTTTCACTCTTCCCGTATCTTACTCATTGACACCCTACGTACGCATGACAATTGACCGAGTACTTTGTACGTAGTAGGCAAAATATATATATAGTGCGTTTGAGATTATATTGCATCAAGTGAACTCCAAAACTAATAATATTTTATGTCTGCGATCACTTGTGAAAAAAACTAAAATTAATGATTTGATGGGTGTTTAATTTTCAGAATTTTAAATAGTATTGGAAATAATTGGCGGCAAATTTCATATAAAATTATCATGAACGCCCAATATTGATCTCTTCTTTGCAAAAACTGGTCCCTCTATCATGCATACTTATTAGTTAGGTGCACACATGTACTTGTATCATAATTCATAAGTAATAAAAATGATTTCACCTAAAAAGAAAGAAACTGAAAAAAAAATGTGAGACCTTATGTTTTCCAAATTTTTTTAAAAACAATTGTGATATTTAAAAAAGTTGGTGACCAAAAGTATTTGCATGGATCATACTTCTTAAGGTTCCTGGCATTTGTGCCTGATTTCATAAATTATATATGTAAAAAATGGATTCAGCCTACCCCGGCCGGTTCAAAGACCAAACTTTTTACAATAATAAATTAATAATAATAATAATAATAGTAAAAATAAAAAAATATAATAAGTTTCAACGCATTGTAGAGCGTTGCACATATATTGAGTGTGTTTTATATACAAATGCAATTAGAGACGAAGGAAATTAATCACAACACAATTGAGGCGTTTTTAGATAATTTTGTAATTAAAAATGATAATTTGGGTTTCGATTTAGAGCACAGGGCCTGTATCTGTATGACAGTATGAGTTGTATGATGTTAAATAAAGCTCAATTCATTTTGTTAAATCACTAATTACAAGTAGCTCTCTCCGTCGCTTCGCTCTTTTCGTACAACTTTTTGTAGAAATTTTGCTTCTAATAAATATATTATACAGACGTGATGATTTAAATTCTTCTAATTCTCTCTTCTTTCTTCTGTTAAATTATGCTTTTGTTAATGCGTCACACTAAAAAAAAAACAAGAAAAAGAGTTAATACTTGAGGGCGACATGACGTTGATCTATTGTTGAACATGTCCGGATAAAATTTCTTCCAAATATTAAGCAATTTAAATTAGAACATAACCAAATTATATTTTTAAAAACAAAAAAAAAGAGATAATTGAAAGGTGCATCCAATCCAAGCAATTGACCACCTTACCGATTTTTAGAAATGACGCCATCAAAGGTCCTACTCTGCTTTCCAAACCGTGTGGAATTATTTTGAAAAACTTCCATAAAAAATCACTGCTGAAGTGCTGAGGTGTTATTTTCTTAGATGAAAAGAGAGAAAAATGTTGGACCGTTCCCACCGGCCTTGGCAACGAGAAAACCAAATTTAAGTCCAGAGAGGGCGAACAGGCAAACGGAAAAAGCAGCAGTCGCTCTCGGTTGTCAAAGCTGGTACATCGCATCACATTGATCTAATGATTTTGCCAATTTTGGGAGAATATTTTTTTTATAAAACTTTAGTAAAAATTAAAAAAAATAAAAAAAAGGTTTATTGGGTGTTTTTATTAAAAAAATCATAAGCACCGAAATGACGATTCAGTACCATAGTGACAAGATTCGCGTATAATTTGTTTTTTTGACGTTACCGAACCGAACTCCGAATAAAACGCAGAAAAACGTATAATACGTTTTATTCGCGAATAAAACACGTATAAAACGCGAGTTGACGAATTATTCGCGATAAAAACGCAAAAAAAAACGTGAAATTTTTTTTTAATTATTTTTTTGCTTCTTTGTTGTACCGAATCATTTCCGAATTATATCCGAATCACGAATTTTTTATCTCGCCGAACTGAACCCGAACTATTAATTTGTCACTATGTTTAGTACCGATCAAGCTAGGGTTCGGCACACCCCTTTTTACTCCTCTGCAGTAGACAATCCATAAAAAATTTGAAAAGAGGATATTAAACTCTTGATTCGATATACTTCATGTTTTTTTTATAAATTGGGTGTATACCGAACCATAGATTCGGTACCCCACCATTTTTTTATAAAATTGGATGTGGCCTTGTGTGCAGCTCGTGACAAGGGGTGTACCAAAAGTAGGATTTGATATTTCCCGAATGTACCGAATCTTACTTTTAGTTTTAAGTATTGATGGTTTTTGTAACTTTCAATACAATCATCATCTTTTGTTAATATTTCATTTTTAATTACAATTAAAAAAAACAATTTTGGGACCCGAATATAAATAAGATATGGGTCTTATTTTAATCTTTCTCAGGATACTATCATCAGTAAATTGCACCAATTGCATAATGTTTTGATTAAGAAAATGATAAGGTACAGTGATAAAGTCAAAATATATAGTGAAAATCACTATTTTTTTTTCCAAAAATTGCCAAAAGCGAATACAAAATAGAAATAGGGTTTGCATGACTGAACTTAATTAATTGAGATTGCAAGTTTGTCAGGACGTTTTCCTCAATTATAGAAATAGAGTCTTGCATGACTGAACTCAGTTGTTTGAGATTGCATAAAGTATAGTTTAGATAGAGTCCTCACATGAAAACACACGAAACTTTTGAAATTTTTCGAAAGCATTACTCTTATATAATTTTGTTGAGGCAATTCCTAAATGAAAAAGTAGCATAGTTTCCAAGACACTTGATTGAAATTTTAGACATGGAAATGCTAAGGCTAACAACAACAACATATTGATTGTAAAAGAAATATTTTTGAAAGATGACTTTCCTTATGCATTATGTAAGCAAAATTTCTTAAAATTGAGAATATTTTCTAAATACATCCTTTTTAAATTAAGACCCCGATAATTTGGCAGAATTATAAAAGATAATTTTTAGATATATATAAATCTAGAAATTGTAAGAAAGCTTGTTAATGGTAAATTAGGATAAATTTACTTGAATTACTTGAACCCTAATTTTGTTAATTTACTTGAATTAGAGTAAATTTACTTGATTACTTGATTACTTGAATTACTTGAACTCTAATTTACTTGAATTCCTTCAATTAGAATAAATTAACTTTAACTCTAATTTATGCCTTGTTAATGATAGTGGTATCCGATTAGCTAATGAATTTTGATCTAATAAGCTATTTGAACCTGATTTTTGCTTCTCCCGATAAAAATTTGTATATGCTTCTGATAGACCAAAAGCTAGTTCTTAAAACATAGGACTTGTCTGATGAAAAATTTAAGAAATTCAAGCTTCGCACTTTTCCAATTAGTTGGTTGATTTGAATATAAGAAGAGTCTATAGATGTATAGATCAAATATATAATAAACTAATTCATAAAGATTGAAAAACTAATAGTAAATTTATGCGCCTAATATATCTAGAGGAGGGATCCACTTACAACAAAGTTACAACATTCATTTTTTTTAATTTTCAAAGTCCAAATCGTCGATCCAAACCGTTCAACATGATCTCCACAATAAAATGTGCTTGCAGATCAAATTTTACATTTTTTTGAATTTTTTTACTATTTATTAAGATGGGTACAAAATTCAATGGTCTGAATTTGACTAGTTTTTGTACCCATCTTAATAAATAGTAAAAAAATTCAAAAAAATATAAAATTTGATCTGCAAGCACATTTTATTGTGGAGATCATGTTGAACGGTTTGGATCGACGATTTGGACTTTGAAAATGAAAAAAATGAATGTTGTAACTCAAATTTGTTGTAAGTGGATCCCTCCTCATATATCTATTAGATTATGGAGCAGGGTTAAAATATAATATTGATTTTGTGCTTCAATATGCTCTTTATCTTTATTTTTGTTTCAAATTTGAACAGTCGATTCGAATCGTTCAACAAAATTTTCGTATAATTGGGGGCAACTCTGTATTAAAAGGGTTCTAAAATTTTATTACAAGTACTAAATATAAGTTAGATTAAAAAAAAAAAACAGATATGTCGGCTAAGAAAAGAATTAAAACAAGAAGAATCTTGAAAAGCCCAATCAATTGGGAAAGCCTATAAAAGTTAATTCGGCACTAGATGAAATTGCACAAACGTCATTGAAGAATTAAGTGTACCACTTCAATATGAATTTGTATAAATTTTAAAATCATGTATCAATTAGGCCCAGGTCATTATTTTTCTGAAAATTTCTGAGCTCCATTAAACGAGTCATTTTGTTGATGCGTTTGAATACAAATTTACTTCATGTAAGGAATTATTCTAAGCCTTCGACCCACAATTTGACGAAAACAAGGGGCAGAGCCCTAATGCATACAATTAGGCCGAGACCTATAACAGCTTTCTTGGGCCCATTATATTTCGGACTATGTTAATTTCCAATAAGTTTTTGTTTCCTGCCCAATTATTGTATGCAATTAATTTTTTTTCCCTGAATCTCGGAAAAAAAAGAAAAAGAAAATGTAAGACGAGCATAGTAATTAGCTTGATCAGCTATACTGGTGTAGGCCTCTACATTAATTAAGCCCAAGGTTGGAATTATTTCAGAGAGCGAGGCCTAAATCCAACCCAAAACCAAGGCCGCGTTTGACCTTTTGCAATTCAAAGAGAACTGTGCAGTATACCAGTATATATCCAATGGTTCAATATTGTGGATATTTGAATTTTAATATGGCTTAATGGTGTGATGCAAACGGACTTAGTTTGTTGCGGATTGTTCAGCAAATTTTCATCAGTATTAAAGCACGTTTTAATGTAGTTAAATAAAACATACTATATTTTTTTTTTATCACAAAAAAAATACTAGAATTCTACTAATTTTGTCTCGTTGTATGATATATTATTAAACAAAAATAACTAGTAGCATACTAACTATATAATGTTAACCAAAGACAAGGGGCATATATTATTCTTAGGACTGCATACTTCAATAAATATCAAATTCTCTGTATACAATGGAATGCAATACATATCGGTACGTCACCATATTCAGAAAAATTATGCATTGTTTTTCTTCTTCTTTTTTATATAAAAAAAAAGGCTCGGGGCCCATTGTATTAACATAACCATAATTACAACGAGTTCTTGACATGAACATCTGCTATGTCCTGTTCCCCCTGAAAAAACCCTCAGGACTAGGGTTATTTTAGCATGCTTAAGTAATTATTCTAAACAATGGCCAACAAGTTTTATCTATACAATTCACTTAAATTTGAATTAATAGACAGAAAGGCTAGCGTGCTACATGTACCATAGTGACATGATGTGCTACCTTCTCAATAATCTATTGAATAGACTTCGAGCGATGTATCCAAACTGTTGAAACCGATCTACTTCATGAGTGATACATTTACATATAAATTTATAAATTTTTGCATTTAATTAAAATAAAGTCAAGAGGTTAAAAAATAATGAAAATTGATACATTAAAATTAACTTATAAATTTTGTATTTTTGTCAACTTGACTTAATATTAAATGAATTCAAAATTTTATAATATTTGCATATAAGTTTATCACTCATAAAGTAGATCGGATTCATCGGTTTGGATTTGTCGTTGAAGCATATCCATTAAATTTTTTGGGGTAATAAGGCATGTCACTATGCTACAGGTAGCACGCTAGCCTTATTCTTAATAGATTTATACAACATTTTGATCTATTTTAATATTTACAATTTTTCCATGCAATTATCATGTCATCACTTTTAGCAAATTTGTGAAAATAAGAACTAGCATTACATTTCTACAATAGACTTTGGAACTGTTTCACCAACTAACTGATTCATATTTTGGAAATAAATACTCTTATATCCGTTATGCTTTAATGCTACAAGGCCCTGTACTGGTTCTGAGTTTTTGTCTTGCCAGACAGACCAAATAAACAATTTTGAAAAATGAAAAAAAAATTAAAGAAGCATTAATAACAGTTCCGGCTTGACCAGATATAGAACATGCACCACCATGTTACCATCAACCCACCCTGCTAAATAGAAGTAATATGCATGTACTGTTTCAAATCGGCCAGAGTGTAGTCATGTACTTGCAAGACTTTGGATAGGTGAGAGGAAATGAGAAATTAATGTAGATTAAACTGGAGGGAAGGGATAAACCATTATTTACAGGTCACAGTTTTAAGAGGTGGCTACTTTGGGATAGAGTTTTAGGCTGTGCTCCACAACACTCACACGGAGAGGAACGGGAAGGAAGAGAAAAGAAGGAGGCAGCACGCGGTTCCTCTAGCTACAGTGAAACCTACACTCCGATTTGGGAGGTACAATTTGAGAAGTTTGTATAGCGCGTTACCCTCGCTACAGTAGCGCGTTCCTTCCTTTTCCTTTCCGATTATCTTCTTCTGGACGGGTGAACGGCGTGGGCAGCCCGGGCGCGTGCGGAGTTCCTCTTCGTTCCCGTTCCTTTCCTTTAATGAAGGAGGTTCTCCCCCTCTCTAGAGCACAGCCTTAGAAGCCAATGCCATGTAGGGACGGAACAGTGATGAACCGTCTCAGGTTGAACAACGGGCTTAAATATTGGGCTATTTTTACGGCCCATATCCTTTTTGGGCTAAGGCCCCAGGCTCAGTTTATACTAGAGAAAAACATATAATAACTAGGCGCGAAGTCTGACGTTGGTTCTGCTATATAAAGTTAATTGATTTGGGTTAGTATATTTTTTTATTATGAGAATGAAGGAATTTTTTGTAAGATCACACACATATCTATGACAAGAAAAAAAAAGGATGTTACGGGTGACATGTATTAACAACAATACACCATATAAAGAGAGAACAATATCTACAAAGTAGTTTAGAAAGAAATATATAATAATTTAACTAAAAATTGCTTTAGAAAACTCATAATAGAAGGAGAAAACTCACAATAGAAGGAAGCGACTAATTGTATCCAAGATTGTGTACCCGGTTTTTACTCAAGTCAACTGTCATTTGACTAACACCGTACTGTAAAAGAGCATATTGCATCCTATAAAATTCAACGCGGCTACTGTAAAATAAGCACATGATCTTCTTACAAGTCGCGACATTTAAAAAGTGATCCCAGAGTTAGTTGCTAACACGGTTTCACCAGGATTACTTGGACAGCTGTCAACAAACAATCGACAATACTATAAAATACAATACTAAATCCTATAAATCTCAATACGGATACTGTAAAATTAATAAGCACTCACAAGTAACGACTTTTCAAAGTGGTCCCGAGTTAGTTGATAACTGCTTTGACCATGACCACTTGGACAACTTGCAGAACTTTGACCGGAACCACTGGAACCATTTCTAGAAGCTCTCTAACAACTTTCCAACTAACCCGGTACCACTTTAAATACTGTAAATAACTCTTTGAATATTGTAAAATTAAATTTTTTTTTTCAAAATTTTAATTTTTGATATATGCATCTAGATCCTATAAAACAACAAGATAGATCCTGCAAAAGAACATGATGGATACTGTGAAACCACAAGATGAATACTGTAAAATCATAAGAAGAATACTGTAAAAAAAAATGTTAATAATGTAATTTTTTTTTTCAAAAATATAATTTTTTATATCTGCATCTATATCTTGTAAAATAATAAGATTGATACTTTAAAACAACAAAATGAATATTTTAAAACAACATAATGAATACTATAAAACAACTAGATGGATACTATAAAACAATAAAGTTAATACTTTAAAACAAAAACATACACAAAAACATAAATGTCTTCCAACAAACATAACATTCCTGACAAATTAAAACATACATACTATTCACCAAACATATTGTTTCTAACCAACATATTGTTCACCAAAGACACATTACATCATTCACAAATAGAAAAATATATAAATATATTGTTCCATCACTAGAATAAAAAAGTGTCACTTAAGAACCCTCTAATGCACATTATAATGATGAGTTAGAAGCCACATCACTAGAACAAGACATTCCTTTAATATATACACGGATACTTAACATGTGTCTCATATTGCATCAGATGTAGTACTAACTTAACAATCTGTATGAATCAATCCAGATATGTAAAATAAAGAAAATAAAATTAATGCATAGATCCTGTAAACTATTGCATATATCATGTAAAACTATTAGATAGATCCTGTAAAATACTGTATAGATCATGTAAACATATTTGATAGATCATGTAAAATATTGTATAGATCATGTAAACTTATTAGATAGATCATGTTAGTAGTGAGTTCTCTAGAAGAAATCTTCCTTTTTGCTGCAAAAAGGTCTTGACATTTCTGGAAAAGAATCGTCAATGTTTAGAGTTGAATTAATAATCGCAAGCAAAGGCAGACGACGAATAGAAATTTAAATAGTTCAGAATCATCTGATCTACCTCAAGTAGTGACTCGCGAGATTGATGAATCTGATTTTCTTATTCTCACTGATAAACAATAGAGTGAAATAAAAAGATTAATTAAGATAACAACAGATACGATCCTCAATTTAAGTCATATAACATGTAAAAGAACGATCTAAATAGATCTAAATAGAAGGAAATAAATAGATGTAAAAGAATGATCCAAATAGATCTAAATAAAAGGAAACAACTAGAAGAAACGGCGGATCTAATCTGATCGGGCGCCATAATAGCGCTGAAGAGGTGGTGTAGAGGCTACATTCGCACCTCTAACCTGGTTCTCGAGTCGAGTGAGCTCAATTCTGATCGGATCTGACCCGTGCATCATGTTGATGAACTCATCTGTGTCCAGACTTCGTCGTAGCAAAGGCTTATGTCGCACAGAATCCGCAGGCGCGGCCACAGCATCTGTCATCTTCGATCTGGAATTTCAGTTATCGAGAAATGACGGAGCGAAGGAAGACCGAGGGGCGATGCAAAGAGAAACGTGCGTACGGCGGTCAAAGCGTGAGGGAGATGTGCGTGATTGATACTGTAAAATCACAAGATTAATATTGTAAAACCACAAAATGGATACTGTAGTACCACAAGATTCAAACTGTAAAACCACAAGGTGACTACTGTAAAACAAAAAGGTTAATATTGTAAAACAACAAGATGAACGGTCGACCCATCATAAAATTACAAAACCAGACCAGATCGACAGCTGGCTTGTTAGATCATATCAAATCATACTCGAAGTATTACCAGATCGGATCAGGATTCGCCAGAAGCAGCGGATCGGTAGCGATATAGCTTGCTGAATCCATAGAGCGCAGTAACGAAGTTTTGGTTACAACTTACGGCAGATTTCAAAGAAAAAATCGAATTATCATGACACGAAGATTCGAAAAAAAAACAACAACACCTAAATATTGATAACTGACAAAGATTTAAAATACTCATCTTTTTAATTTTACTTGTACTCACCGAATCGAATCGTGACAAGTGGCACTTGATGGGGGCAGTGAGGCGGTTTCAACGTTTGAACCTTTGAAAATCAAGCTAATGTATACGTGTCATCCGTAGCTTGCTATATGCAATTTCTTAAAAAAAGCAATTGATTTTCTACAGTTTCGCAAACTTCGTTTATACTTTGATGAATTTAATATGGCAAACTCGATGATGCTCTAACAAAACTAGTAGTGCTCCAATAATTTAAACATCAACACAGCGAGATGAATTCTAACATTCTTAAAAATGAATTTTGCAATCAGCGAAGAATTTTCTGAAACGCGAACGAACTCTAGAGAGAACAGTGATAACAGCGGAGCAAGCGAGCATAAGAGAGAGAGTATTTTTGGAAAAGAACGGGGAGGAGAGATCGGAGATTATATAAGGCAGTTACGAAACAATTTGAAACGCGTATGAAGTGGAGACCGAAATGGCGTGGGTAAAAAATGGGTACAAAAGATTGAGTATAGAAATCATTCTCTAATAGAAACCAACCATAAAAGCACGAAATATTTTGTATTCTGCAAAAATAATTAAAAGTTAACATTAATGCAATAAACTCCATAAATTCAAATATTTTATAATTAAACTTAGTACTAAAAATTTGATAATATTTTCTCAATATCAATAGTTTCAAATAATACGATCGAGTACAATATTAAAACAAGTCGATGTTATCTATTACACATGTGTCTGCAGAGTTTTCGTTACATTAAATTTAAGAAATCATCAGCAATTCGGAGAAATTTGAAGCAATTGCTAAATTGAAAACTCAATTGTTTTTTTGGAGGGGGGTTGATTTTTGAATCAGCTTGCAACAATAATGCACAAAATTAAGACATTAGAACTGGACAAAAGTTTACCACGCATTCTATTCATTCTGCGCTAAAAGGGTCCAACCATACCCGACCATTTAATCCCCTGGTGCTAGCTCAGGCTTTTTCGTGGGGTCTTCTAAAGTAATCTTCTTTCATGGGGTAAAAAGAATGAAAAAAGAAAAGAAGGTGCGTTGTGCTCTACTTGAGGCGCATGTGACCATAGTCAGCTTTCTTCTTCTAATCCTCAACTTCTCTACAATTATTTACTGTACAATTATTAAGACAATCATATATATATCAGTAGATCAGTATAATAAATTAAATTTAAGAGGTTTTTGTATTCTATAAAATAATAATTCAAAATGTCAAATAGTATATATGTATCATGCATTTAAAAGCCAAGTTTGTGTTAACCTAAGTTTGTCCTAGTTAATATTCTTACATTCTGATACAGATACCGTAACAACATAAAGTTCAACTTCTGATCGAAACAAATGTAAACGGTAAGATGAGAGAGCTTATGTTGATCAAATACTTTGTAATTTGGAGGGAAAGATGTAATCGCGAATATTTAAGCAAAGACACGGCCGAACTAGTACAAGAAGTAATTACACAGTCCAGGATCAGTACGCCTAATCAGTCAAAAGAATCAAATGTGGAGTGAGAAGTAAAACCTGAGTGACGTGGTTTAAGTTAGAGATTTTATGTATTAAGCTTATATTTTTACTCTTTCTGAATTGTTTTTTTATTTTTTGCTTTTTTCTTTTCTATCTTTCTTTCATTTTTCTTCTAGTCTTTTTTTTTGTAATTCGAGTTTCTTACTCAGAAACTCAAAAACTCTTGCTGTTAATGAAATGTAGACTAAACCCTCATTGATTACTCAAAAAAATATTGTTGGGTAGTGGGGCCTTTCTCTTTCTTTACTGTTCGATTTTCGTGCATGCAGACAGGGCCTGAACTCTTATTTGTTTTCCTGTTGCCTCTGATTAGTTACTAGTTACTGTTATCATCTCCAACTCTCCATACTTTCTCTACGGATCATTGCAAGCGCTCTTAAAAAAAAAAAAAAAACAGAGAGAAATTGCTACCACTCATGAGTTCCATCTCCAGTCTTCATATCTTCTGAAGAAAAATAATTTCAGAAACTTAAGATGATTTGAAACTACTGGCAGAAGATCTTCTGTCAGCTATTTAATTAGTTGTCTCTAGCTTTTAATTAAGTGGTTGTGTTATATTTGCTTATGCAATTCAGTTGGCAGCAGTTTGGGAGTATCCAAGGCGAAATTAGTATATATATTTTCAAGTATTTTTTTAAGACAACAGCATTTTTCAACTTTTAATTACTTAATTAAATTAATGTTTATTTTTAATTAATTTTCTATTCCTTTTTTTTTTAAATGTTAATGTTTGATTAATATAATTTATCACAAGTATTAATTTTTTCAATAATGTGATACTCTTCTAGAAAACACAACCATAATAAGACAAATGCAAGTTCTGAACCGATCAAAATAGTACTTTATTGTTGTAATGCATAACTGGTTGATTTACAAGAAGTGCCAATTTTATAAGACAGAGAGTGCTCACACCAATAATTCATGATTCGTTGAAACAAATTAAAATTTTAAACGCCCAAAATGTCCTCCCATAAGTATTTTCAGGATTTATCGGAGCATGTCAAACCTTATTAAAAAAACTGTCAGAATTAGCATGTTTGAGACAACAAAGCATCAAAATGCAAAATTTGACATTTCAGATAGAGATAGCTGGTAAAAAGTAACCAGAATTCCATCGTGGTGCTCCCTACGAGCACATTAAAGTTCATTTGAAAGATCTGAAAAGAACAGAGTACACGGCCAGTTTTAGAATAATACTCAAAACTTTTTCAGTTTAAATTTAATACGAGTTTGTGCACTTTTAGCAAAACAGTAACGCACGTACCCGTTCAAAGTAGCATGAGCTTAAGGTGGTGAGCTTTATCAGCTTTTTTTAAAGGATACTTCCATCTTAATCATCATCTCATTAACAGGCGATTTATCTTGCGTTGAGAAACGCTCACAATTATTCCAATTGACAAAGGAATAAAGGATTGCGCTTTTCATAGGAGCAAGTCAAATCCACATCATTTTTTTATTTTGTTTTCTACGAAAGCAGCAAAAAGATTCCACAGCAAAGCGCTTTCTTGCTCTCTCTCTCTAGATCTTCTTTTCATGTACATGCACAGTTTTATAAGCCATCACTTTTGGTTGAAAAAACATATATCTAGATGGCCTTTCTATTTGAAGAATAATCTTTTGGATGTATATGCCCGGAGATGATAATATCAATTCTTTCTGTAAGTGCACTGTACATGCCTAAGGGCTTTCTCTCAAAAAAAAAAAAAGTGCACTGTACATGTACTGTATTGTAACGTTCCATCAGTAGCTTCCGTTGGGAAATTTTAGTATAAAATTTGATACCTGATCAAGTATAAATGAATAAAATAATAAAATTGAAGTTATACAGGGTAGCATTAACAAAAGTAACAACCTACTTTTGACTTTTTTTTTTTATTATAATAAATATTTCTAACAGGTTTCTATGTTCATGTTCCTTCTTCAAATTTCTTTTGCACCATGTATCTCGAACTTTCGTCACTCGAAGTCTCGAACATTTTAGATTCACGTGCAGCTGAAAGTTAGAATCCAACGGGAATGATATAGTACATGTATTTGTCTTGAAATGTGGGGTTAAATGGGAATAAACAAACTTAATTAATCACAGAGTCTGTTTTAAATAATTTACAGTATAAGGGTGTATGATATAAACCCCACATTTTAATTATGGGTAATTATATATTCCCCCATCTATCCATCCCCCATTTCATCCTCCAATTAACTAACTACCTTTTCTAACTAACTTTCAAAATTCTAACTACATAATGGCCCCACAAATTAATTTCCCAATTTTCTCCATTTATTTCTTTCCTTTTTCTCCCTCCCTCTCCCACCTCTCCCACCTCTCCCTCTTCACCTCCGCCTCCACCTCCGCCCGCCTCTCCCAACTCTCCCTCTGCGCCTCCGCCCGCCTCTCCCACCTCTCCCTCTCGGCCTCTGCCTCCCTCTCCCACCTCCACCTCCGTCTCCCACCTCCCACCTCCGCCTCCTCTCTCTCCCACCTCAGCCTCCGCCGGAGTAGATCCATCACTGTCGACCGCCGGGTCAGATCCGCCTCACCGGGTCAGATCCGAGTTATTTGCAAAGAACAAAGCTTCATTAATGATGAATTAGACCAGTGCGTACTAAGTACATATGGATGAATACTTAATATTTTAGAGATGAATACTTCAACGTTTATGGATGAATACTTAATATCTTAGGCATAAATACTTTAACTTATATGTATGAATACTTGATATCTTATGAATAAATACTTTTTATTTGTTTGGTATGCACATATGTTTGTAATACTCTTGGTACATTAACTATTTACACTTACACGATGAGGATGAATACTTGCTTAATGCGGGATGAATACTTGCATGATGAGGGATGAATACTTGTGCAACGGACAACTCGAAAGTATGTCATCATGGATCTCATTTGAAAGAGAAAATTGTGTAGAAGACATTCGTGGTTTTAGATTTGCAAAATTCCTCACAGATCGTCAGAAATATTGGTTAGATTGAACGGAGAAAAAAAAACTCATCTCTAAAAACATGTAATACTCTTGGTACATTAACTATTTACACTTACACGATGAGGATGAATAATTGCTTAATGCGGGATGAATACTTGCATGACGAGGTGTGAATACTTGTGCAACAGATAACTCAAAAGTATGTCATCATGGATCTCATTTGAAAGAGAAAATTGTGTAGAAAATATTCGTGGTTTTAGATTTGCAAAATTCCTCACAGATCGTCAGAAATATTGGTTAGATTGAACGGAGAAAAAAAAACCCACCTCTTAAAACGTGTAAAAGATGAGTGATTGATGTGTCCAAATATGCTTCTATTGCAAAGATGAATACATTTATATAGATGGATGAATGCTAGTTGTGTTACAGATGAATACTTTTTTTGCAAATTTTTAAAATGAGCTGAAGGTAGTTAGAAGTCCCCCACTTAATTAATGCGCTGACGGTTATGCGGTCCCCCACGTAATTAATGCTCTGACAGTTGTGCGGTTCCCCACACGTGTTGTTTGTCCCCTACTTTATTGTTGTAATATATCCAAATATGTTTCTATTGCAAATGTGAATACATTCATATAGATTGATGAATACTAGTTGTGCTACATATGAATACTTCTGCAAATTCCTAAAATACACTGACAGTTATAAATTCTAACTAACTAACTACCTTTGATGGGGGATGAAACGGGGGATTGTTCACGGGGGAGAGCTAGGTGTGCCCTTTAATTATTGTCTATATTTAATTCCGTGGGTCCAACGCTGAGAACTACATGCAAGCCTAATCCAAATATTCCTTGTTGAATTTAGAGAGAAATGGAGAAATGATGAATAATAATTCTTATTGAATTACATGGGTATTATAGTCTAAAAATATACTAGCCGTTGGACTACTTCCTAATTTACAATGTCAAAGATATATTGCCAGATTACATCTTAATTACAGAAATCAGGCTAGGTACCAATTATGGATGCTAGCTGATTATTGTCTAAACTACGCCTATGATGAAGATTCTGAGGCTAACTGTCATATTTCTCAACACTCCCTCTCAAGTTGGACTCGAACAAATTGATTGAGCTCAACTTGTTAAGTATATTATGAAATGTTGATTTATCAAGCGCCTTGGTGAAGATGTCGGCAAGTTGCTCTTGGCTTCTAACATACGGCGTCTCGATTTCTCCTGATTGCACTTTATCTCGAATAAAATGACAATCAACTTCTATGCGCTTCGTTCTTTCATGAAAGACAGGATTGGATGCAATGTGCCGTGCTGCTTGATTGTCACAGTACATTTGCATAGTTTCTTTACACTCCACCTTCATGTCATGAAGTAAGTGCTTGATCCAGGTAAGCTCGCTTGCCGTGGATGTTATGGTTAGTGTTTTTCTTCATCCAAATTCATTGACCTAGAGTACCTTTGAGATATCTTAATATTCTATCAACGACACTCAAGTGACTGGTGCGTGGAGCATGCATGAATTGGCTTACAACACTAACCGCAAATGCAATATCAGGTCTGGTAACCGTAAGGTAGATTAATTTTCCTATCAAATTCATCTTTCAATGATTGCTTCATTTTTCTAATCTCTTCATTGTCATTTCCAGTAATGATGATATCATCTACATAAACAAGGATGATTATGATAGAGTTTTGTGTATGTTTGATAAACATAGAGTAATCTGCTGTACTTTTAACAAAATTATTTTTGAGAAGAGAAAAACTTAGCTTGGTATACCATGCTCATGGAGATTGTTTTAGGCTGTAAATTGTCTTTCTTAGCTTACACACCACGGATGGATCTGATGTATTCTTATGACCTGGAGGAAGAGTCATATAAACTTCTTCTTCTAGATTTTCTTGAAGAAATGTGTTTTTTACATCCATTTGGAGCAAGTTCCACCCTAGGTTGGTAGCTACCGATAACAAAATTCTAACAGTGCTCATCTTAGCTATTGGGGAAAATGTCTCTTGGTAGTCAATACCATAAGTTTTGGTGTACCATTTGGCTACTAATCTAGCTTTATACCTTTCAACCGTACCATTACTATTGTATTTAATCTTGTACACCCATTTACATCCTACGAGTTTTTTTTTTCCTTTTGGTAGCTGGACAATATCCCATGTGTAATTTTTTTTCCAAGGCTTGAAGTTCTTCTTTCAAGCCTTATGCCATATTGGATCTAGGTTGGCTTCCTCAAAACTGGTTGGTTCGGTTTGATTAGTAATCTTACCCAAGTAGGCCCGGTATTCAGGATATACCTTTTTATAAAAAATAAAATCTTGAATTGGATACATTACTTGATGGGATACATACTCCCTGAATTTGATCGGCGGCCGAGTCTGTCGTATGGACCTTCTCAAGGTAATTTCTTCTTGAGTTGGTTGAGTTGGCTCTTGAGTTGACTCTTCATTTTGCTCGCTTTCCTCGTCTTCTCCCCCTGAAGAAATTACCCTTGACCTTCCAATTTGTTCTTCCTCCTCATTCTCAACCTGTTCTTAGTTTGTTTCTTCACGAAACAAAAAACTATTTGAAGGTAATGTAATTGGTTGTCTTTGTGTATTTTCTTGTTCATTTGTTTAATAGTAGGGTTTGTTCTCTAAGAATGACACATTTTTTGAAAAATAAAGTTTATGATCTTTGGGATCATAACATTTATATTTTTTTTCGGAGGAATATCCTAAAAATATGGCTTTAACCAAATTTTTGTCTAACTTGTCTTTTTATGTGTACGAAACATGTACACCCAAAGACTCGAATATGATCAAGGTCAATTTTCCTACCCTTGAGAATTTCTAAGGGACTCATGTTTTTTTAATTTTGCACTTGGCAATCTATTTATAAGGTAGGTCGCTGTTAGAACTGCATCTGACTAGTAACTTTTTGGAACATTATTTTGAAAAAGGATTGATCGGGTGACTTCAAGGAGATGGCGGTTTTTTCTTTCTGAAATCCTGTTTTGTTCAGGAGTATTAATGCATGTGGTTTGATGTAAAATTTTGTAAAATTTTTGTTTACATATTCTGTTCCATTGTCTGATCGAAAAATCTTTATTTTTGCATTATATTGATTTTCAACAAAATTGAAAAATTCTAAAAAAACATGAAAATACTTCATTTTTTCCTTTTAGAAGGTAAATCCAAGTTGTATGAGAAAAGTCATCAATAAATGTAACAAAATATTTGAAATTATTATAAGAATTAACGGGGGATGGACCCCATACATCAGAGTGAATTAACTCAAAACATTTTTCTGATACACTAGTAGATAAAGAAAACGGCAATCTAGTTTGCTTTGAGAACTTACAAACAACACAACTACTTGAATCTAAATTATAACAAAAAATTTATTTAGAACTTGGTCAGACGGATGTCCAAATCTCCAATGCAATAACTTGTCACGATCTATTGAACCTAGTGACACAAGACATCTATTGGTATTTTCTTCAAGATAATAAAGACCATTTTGTAAGAAACCCTCACCAATCTTCTTTCTTGATTCTCGGTCATGAAATGTCACTTTATTTTGTGAGAGTATTACATCACAATTCAAATCCTTGGTAATTTTGCTAATAGATAATAGGTTTGAATTAAAATTAGGTAAGTATAAAATATTTTCTACATCTCTTGTAAAAAAATTTGTATTACCAATTCCACCAATTTGGACTTTATCTCCATTTGCTACAATTACGTGTTGTGGTTTCTTAAGTTTTTAAATATTTTCTAATTTATTTTGATCCCATGTCATATGGTCGGTAGCACCTGAGTCGATAATCCATTTACCTGGGTTATGGCATATATTTGCACATTTTGGATTATCACTATTGCTGGAGCAAATTAAATTATAATTATACAATACTAAACCTGTTGTCTGATGTTGCAACAAACAATTTAATTAAGTGAGCAACTTGGTCAACTGCGCAGATGATGCCACATATGATCTTGAGGGATCGGTTGAGGTGCTTGGAGTCTGTTCGACTTGAGCCGCACCTCCATTCGGTTCATTTCCATTTGGGTCTGACCCTCTCGTTCCTCCAAAATTAGCAAATTTACCTCATTTCTTTTCGCCGCCCCAGTTCTCCTTTTCTCCTCTATTGTGATTCGGCCGGAGGTGGGGATGGAGCACCCAGCAGCCTTCTCGGTTACGCCATGCACGCTTGCAGTGGTCGCACCAATTGGCTATTGTGGTCCCTCTCGTCGCCTTGGGCGGATCTCTCAGATTAGGGTTTGAGTATTGTGCCCTAAACGCCTTGTTCTCTAACTTGGCAGACAGTTGAGGGTTCATGAGTGCCCTTCAAGATTCTTCTTGCTCGATTATTGCCACCACATCATTGAAGCTAGGCATCTTGGTTGAGAGGAGGATTTGAGATCGAACCGCCTCGTAGCTTGCATCTGGTGCCCCCAGATAAGTAAAAATCAAGTCATGTTATGTTCTTTTTTGTATTTCTGCCTCATTTGTTGTTGGAGGTAGGTATGTGTTAAGCTCCTTCCATTTTGTGACAATTTTGGTCACTAATTATGTGTTGCTCTGGTTGCTTTGCTTGATTTTTGAGATTTCTTGCTTGAGGCTGAAGATGTGTGTGAAACTCTTTTGCTGGCCATACAATTTTTTTGCTTTATCCCACACATCTTTAGAGGTTTTGCAATACATGAACATGTTTGAAATTTGGGATTCCATCGTGCTCAGCAACCAGGTCATAACCCGATGATCTGCTGTTTACCATTCTTCTATTTTATTGTTTTCTGTGGGTTTTGTTTTGGTACCAGTGATGAAGCCAAGTTTACCTTTACCATTGATACCTATGGTGACAAATATGGACCAGGGAATATAGTTCTTGTTGCCATTGAGAACTATAGTTGTGATTTTGTGGTTGTCAGTAATTTGAAACATGTTGTGGTGGTGCTTGGAAGAGATTTAGAACAGGGGATTTTAAATTTGCTGGTTTGTCTGATTTTTTTGGTGTTGCTGATAAGAACAGAAACTAGGGTTGTTGGATTTTTGAATTTTTGATTTGTGCTGAGAAAGGGTCTTTGGCTCTTGGCTCTTGCCCTTGTTCCTCTTGACACGATTTATTGATGCAGGATTGGTACCCACTCTAATACCATGTTGAATTTAGAGAGAAATGGAGAAATGATGAATAATAATTCTTATTGAATTGTTCTAATCTCTACAGTGTTTGTACATGGGTATTTATAGCCTAAAAATATACTAGTCGTTGGATTACTTCCTAATTTACAATGGCAAAGATATATTGCCATATTACATCTTAATTACAGAAATCTGGCTAGGTACCAATTATGGATGCTAGCTGATTTATTGCCTAAACTACGCCTATGATGAAGATTCTGAGGCTAACTGTCATATTTCTCAACATTCCTTTTCTTTCTAATAGATTAATGTTGTTTGGTTGGTGTTAATGCCCCCTTGGTTCCAGAATATGCTTATATATTATCCAAGATTAACGAACTAAACTTTCATAAATTTGGATTACTATGGACATTAATGGTGCATTTGGATGAGGCAAAGAATAGTGCTAACCTGGGTTAGTTACTATTATGAACTACTATTCTATGTTTTAATGTGTTTGGATTAGCAAAAAGTGACTATTCTTTGTTTGTCTTTTGTAGATTAGCATATTATTTTACTAATCCAATTAAAAGTTGAATTAGCTCACTATCTCAAATTTAAGTTAGCTCACTATTCTCACTAATTTAAGTCTTCATCCAAACGCACCCTAAGAGTCTGGAAGCCCCTATAATTACGCATTATCGGATCCCTGTTCAGTGTAAGAAACTATGACCCGACAATGCTTCCTCTTTCTAGATCTGATTCGTTATCGCGGGAAGATGCGAAGTGATTAATTTTATTATTCCGACCATGCGAAGCTCTCCACGTGATGTCTTTCTACAGAACAGTATTTAAAGTCCTCTCAGAGCCTTTGTTCTCTTGTGGCATTCCTCTCTGTAGACCATTATTGGCCCTGCACATTGTCTGCTGTACACATGTTGTCCAATGGATTATTACGTGTGGCAAGAAAATATATATGGCAAAGAGTGAAGCTATGGTAATATGCATATTATACGGCGAGCCGTGGTATGAACTTATATATTTTTTTTAAGTTCAAAGAGTTGATCTAAAGTTCTAAACTGATCATTCGACATGATCTTTGTATAGCAATGTCCTTGCATATCAAATTTTATAAGTTTTTAATTTTTTTTTACTATTTATTTAGATAGATAGAAAATCACTTGATTTAAAAAATTTAAACTATTCAAAAACAACCATTTTCTATCTATCTAAAAATATTGTACGAAAAATAAAAAAAATATAAATTTTTAATATGAAAATTATGTTTAACAATTCATATCAACTGTTTTAACTTTAAAATAAAAATAACGGATCAACCTGTAATATACATATTACTGTGACCTCACTTTCAAAATGATACAAGGGCGGACATCCATTGAAAATGATATAATTTGACAATTTATAATTTTAAAATCTGACAAGTAATCATATACATTATATACAATAAATATATGCCACTTTATTCCCCACTTCATTGAATTATATAAAATGTATAATGGTTCATATTTAACATAATTTTATGGAACGACAAATAATTTGTAAATTACGTAAAAATTGTTACACAATCAAGTTATAAAGAAAACAACGTGTTTATATTTATTTTTATATTTTTTATTTTTTTGCATGATTCTAAAGAGTGTTATCAAGATTGCGAAGATAACTTATCCTCAGTAAAACAATTTCAAACTGAGAAAGTAGAAACTCATAATTTCACTGGCCAGGAGTTTGGAAAACGCAAATTGAAGCAGATCTCCATATTCTGTGAGGTAACAAAAAATTTCTCTTTAGATCAGGACCGTCCGATTAAAATCCGGATTTTGATCGGACGGTCTGAATCTAGACAGAACATTCTATTATTTTAATGGTAACCTGTGACCATAGTAACAATATACGTGAGAAATTCGCGAATAATTCGCGTTTTATTCGTTTTTTTGACGTTTCCGAACCGAACTCCGAATAAAACGCAAAAAAACATATAATACGTTTTATTCGTGAATAAAACACGAATTACGAATTATTCGCAAGAAAAAAGCGAAATTTTTTTATTTTATTTTAGTTTAATTTTTTTTTTTTGCTTCCTTGTTGTATCGCATATTTTCTGAATTATAACCGAATCACAAATTTTTTACTCCGTCGAACCGAACTCGAACTATTCGTTTGTCACTATCCCTGTAACCAGCAAAACTGTGTGGTCAGTGCTCATGCATAGATCTCTAGGTAGATAGAGTTGCCACAGAAGAGCCAGAGGTAAGTAGCTCGTCGTCTGTCCGCTTCACGTCACGGCATAACACGAGGAGCAGAAATAAACAAGACGACGCCTGTATGGCTCCGTGGGTATCCACAGAAAGAGACAAAGTAGAAACAATAAAATCGCTGGTGCATGGTGCGAGCGCAAATGCAGATTGGCATGCAAGTGGTTCCTTCGAGATCTCGCTCCCCGGCAGGCCGCACAGAAGAGAGACAGAAGGGTGTTCAACAAGAAGACAGAAAAGCTCGTCGCTTGAGAAGAAGCTTGTTTTTTCTCTATCCAGCTACCCCCATTTCCACAATCATTCTTCCTAGAATTATTAGTCTAAACTATGAGTAGAACTAGGGTGTAGGGTGTTTTTAAGCTCAGCAGACCTCTTTGTGAGCTTAATTCAAATATTCATTGAATTAAGTTCAAGTGACGTATCTAAATTATTGAAACCGATCTACTTCACGAATGATGAGTTTACATGTTAAGTTTTTAAATCTTCGAACTAATTTAATATATAGTCAAGCGGTAAAAAAATAATGAAAAATAAATACATTAAAATTAACTTATAAATCATTTTTTTTTGACCTCTTGACTTTATACTGAATTAGTTCGAAAATTTATAAATTTGACATGTAAACGCATCACTTGTAAAGTAGATCGGTTTCAAAGATTTAGTTGCATCGTTTGAAGCCAATTCAATAGGTTTTTGAATTAAGCTCACAAAGGGACTTGGTGAGCTTAAAAACACGTACCCTAGTTCTACTCTAAACTAGTTATTAGTTTAAATCGTCATTGGTTGTTTTCCAAATGTACGAAAAAAATAAATGGCTAGATTAATTTATGGGATGTCTGTCCGGATATCCAAATATATTTTAATAATGAAAATGGCAATTTGAAAATTCAGGAAAAGACACCCTTTTACATCTAGGCACTGCAGGTTGATTTAGAAATGTTAATACTTATATGCATATATATAGTCCGACTAATATGTTTTTAGTAATATTTCTTTACAGGTCAAATTTTAAAATTTTATATTCAAAATGTCGAATTAAGTACCTCAGTAAATTGATTATATATTAAGCTCGTAGAATACCAATTCTTACTATTTTTATAAAAAAATTCATATATATATATCCTCAACAAAAAAACCATGATAAAGATGATCCTGAATTCCAGACGATTTTATCTGAGTATGATTCCAGGGTAAATTAGGAAACCACGAGAAGTGGTGATTGTTAGCACCCGTACGTATCCAATAAAAATACACACTGTCAGCTAGTTTTTACCGTAGGCCCACCGTGCCCACATGCAGTCATTCAAAATGCCTCAATAAGATAAACAACTTACGGTGACCACTAATTTGAACTATAGTCATGGTGTACATATGCACCAACATTGTAAAATATACGGTATTTTTTTATTTGATCATCTGGAATTTTTTTTTTTTAACAAAATAAATGATTTCGATTTTTTTTATTACAAATATAAATCTTCACAATGCTCTTAGCTAGAAAACCATTAAAAGGGTGCTTCATACTTGAAATTTCTTTTTGAATAAGGGGAAAGAAGAAATTTTTGAAAAGAATATTAACAAACGTAATACAATTGAGTCAAACATGGGCAATAAAGTCGGAAATTTTCATTCTCCCTTTTGGTGAAAGAAGAGATTTTCAGGAAGAAGACTATAACTTTTACCACTACATATTACATGAATATCATCCATTTTCTTTAATCATTATTTGGATATTATATTCTTTATCCATCCATTTTAATCATTTTTATAATGATTATAATAATAGTATAATAATTAATTTATTACTGTACTAATAATCATCATCTTCGTCATTATTATATATTGTATTGCTACTGTTATTTTTTTATGTTATTATTATTATTATTGCTACTTTTTTTTTTATTTTTTTTTTATTTTTATGATTATGAAGTGTAATAATTAACTTATTATTGTACTGATAATCTTCATCATTATTATTGTATTGCTACTGTTATTTGTTGTATATTACATTAAATAATAAAACAATAACAACACAATGGCAACAACAATGACGACTACAACAACATAATAATTTATTATTATTATATTTATTTTAATGATTATGAAGTTGATGATGATCTTTTTTGAACATTTAAAAAATTAATACTTTATTCTTTCAAAATTGATATACTATATGAGTAGAACTAGGGTGTTCTTAAACTCATCAAGTCCTTCGGTGAGCTTAACTACAAAATATATCGGATTCACATCAAACAATGAATCAAAACCATTGAACCCAATTTATTTCCTAAGTGATGCGCTTGCAGTTCAAATTTATAAATGTTCGAATTAATTTAGTAGAAAATCAATCGGTCAAAAACGGCGAAAAAATGAATGTCCCGAAATTAACTAATAAGCTTTTTCTTACAGATTGACTTTATACTAAATTGATTTGAAAATTTATAAATTTGATATGTAAACGCATCGCTGGTGAAGTAGTACGATTTCAACGATTTGCATTCGTTATTTGAAGTCATTCCAATAATGATTTAAGAACACCCTCGTTTTACTCACTAAATATTGTCACTAAAAATTAGAATAGTGTAGTGTTCTTCCATAAGTTCTCTTCTTCCAACTTATTCTAAGTGAATACGGTGATACTAACTAGAACTTTGGAACTTTTATAATATTGTGTTTCAATTTCGTATAGACATTAATTACGGATGTAAATTTTCAGATATGTGTAATATATAATTTTGAATGAAGCGCCATATTACGGATTGATCCGTACTATGAATTCATATTTTATTTTTCAATTCTAATTATATAGTCGATCCAAACAGTTAAACCATATGAAATTGTATTTGGAGACTAAATTTTACAATTTTTTAAATTCTTTTACTACTTATTTAGATTGTTAAAAAATCACTAGTTTTGATAGGTTCAAAATATTTAAATCAAGTGATTTTCTATTTATCTAAAAATTAGTAATAAAATTCTAAAAATATTCTAAATTAATTTGATATGCAAGTACATTTTTCTCTAGAGATTATGTTGAGCGGGATCAGATCGATTATTTGGCCTTTAAAAATGAAAATATTAGTCTATAATATACGTCGTTGTGTAAATTTAATTACCATAGCCACAATCTAAAATTTATGCGTAAAATAGATTTAAAATTATAATTTATCACGAGATACATAAAATTAAAAGCAATGTCTCGAAAGAACAATTTGTCTCACCTCGCGTCCAGCTAGTTAGCACAGCCACACTCACATGTATCATATGTGTAGCCTATTCTCTACTAACTAGCTAGATAGCTCTTTGTACAGTAAAGAAAACAACGAAACACTAGCCGTTTTTTTTATTAATGGATGGAAGGTCAAGGTACATAATTGACAGGTTGAGCAGTTCGTAGTTTGAACTAATTTAAGACGTGATCATGATGATAAGTTGCGAATAAAGCTAATTTGATAAAAAGTCGCTTTTTTAATGGCTGTGATCGAAGATTGTTGTAAAATTGTGGAGTAAATTTTGAATGATGGCTAGACATATGGAGTGAATGAATGTAAATCTAAACTAAATAAAAGTAGCAATAAAGTATGTCGGTAACAGCAGATTCTATAGAAAGTATATTCTCATAATTATCTCTAGTGAAAAAACCATTCGTTTATTTAAAATCTTTATTAAATTGGAATATAATTTAAAATCCATGCACTCCGTTGAATGGCAGAAGACCCTGCACCGGACTTTAATTGTGCATCCCACTTGCGACTAACCAATGACACTGATATTTATTTACTTAAAAAAAAGACACTGATATTTAAATCGAAGAACAGTAGTCATGGTGGGTCCCAGTGAACAGTCAACACGAAGATCAAGATGTCTGCATGCTTATAAAATCTTATCAGATGGTTCCATATGATGCATGTCAGCTTTTTCAGTATTTTAACTTACTCCTGACTACTGTGCGACGCCAAGGGAAGATGTAGAAGATGCGATCTGGAATAGAGAGGAGAACATGAGCATAGTAGAAAAATATTTTGGAACTTGCACCGTCGTGTTTTTTTGTTGCGGTGCACCGTGCAACAGATCTACCAGTTCTCTGAGGTGTTCGTTAAGTATTTTGAAGAAGTCACACATGCAATCTCTCTGTTAGTTATTCTGAATTAAGATTAAAATTGGCCAGTGATTATATAGTAAGTATTATATACAGTACATTTTCTGATAGCTGATTATGATAATTTTTAGTTTGAAGTCTTTGTAGTATTCATCTATTTGGGTGATTTTCAAATTGAAAAATTGTGGATTTTATGTTTGGTGTCAACTATTTAATTATATGATCTGTAATATTACTAAAACAAACAATGATGAATAAAACTTTTGCATATCTCCTTTGTATATGTTTAGAAGACTTATTGTACTTCTAATGCCATCCTTTGGGTTATCTAATGGGCGAGAACTATGATGATTATTGAGTCGGAGGATCTACGGATATATAGAAATTTTCTACGCCTCCTATAATGAGGGGTAGTACTAGAGAGAGAAAGAATAAAGGTGCTAGCTACTTGCGGTGTGTCGTCTGGCCATCTTTTTTTTGTTATTACTTTGCATATTATTCTAATGATTGTCTCTCTGGCTAGTTTTGGGATTGTTTGAAGAGGTTCTACATTGCAAAGATTTCTATTTTTTTTTTGAGGAAAAAACCCGTAGATATACATTGCAAAGATAGGTTTAGATTCGATTAATTTTGTCCTTTGCTGTAACATGTCTATGTAAGAATACAACTGCTGTACTTGTTTTACGCAATCTCACATTAATAGAATCTGCTATTCTATTAAATCTACTAATTTTGAATAAACAAAAATAATCCGAACAGAGTATAATATGACTTTTCCATCATTCAAAAAAAATGAAGTGCAATAATAGGCATTACAGAAAAAATTTAATCTCGTGGCCTTATTTGTTTAATAAATGTTCATACACTTCTCAGAAATCAAATATATCCTCAATAAATAAATGATTATGATTTTTTTTTTATTCCGTAAGATAATACTTATCCCTTGTGTATTCCTGCACTTAAGTACTGTAACTTCTCTCACCACATTAATTACTAGCTTCTACAGTTAATGGGAGATACTTATCATTACATCCATTTGAAATGAAGAATACCCCAACCCCCGTGTCTACTCCTGCCAAAGCTACGCCTTCAACAAGCCCACGAGTATAGACTACCCGTCTTTTACTAGAAACGCCATTGCTCCGGTCAATAGTATCAGTTACTTTACGTAGAATAATCCCTTTTACCGTTCTAGACTTGATAAGTTTCTGCTTTTAGCCTTACTTTTTTGGCTTTAAGCAGAGAGAGCCCCCATAAAAAAAGCTTCCCTCAAAAGCAACAGCCTTTTTTCCTTCATGAAGGGTGGAGTCCACTCCAGGCACCCACAGTCAAAACTTTAATCAGGCGTTTTATTCTCTTTTACCTCATGAATCCAAGTGCATGCAAAAAGAGAATTTAGAGATTGGGATGGGATTTCGCAAAAGATATATTGTCCCTAGTCAAAGGCAACTCCGCCTAATTGGGTTTCAACTTTCAGCTCTCCATCGCCTCTCACTAAGGAAAAAAAAAAAAGATAAAAGAATCCAATGAGGCCCAAAAGCGTATACATTATACAGCTCTCATGGTTTCATCATATCCTCAAAGATATCGGCTATACATAGAAAAAGGAAATATTTTCATATTGATTAATGCATCTAAAAACAAAGGGAATGATTAAAGACTACTCGATTTTTCATATAGTTCCACGTTGACAGGAATGTGATGCGGGTTTGCATAATTAACTTGCGTTAGCCATGCGTGCGTGCATATTGATTCGAACACTAATAACATATACTCAAAAGCAACGAAAGTTTATTATTTTGAGATCCATGCCACATGCATAGTTTAGAAATACAAAACAAATTTTAGTTACAGATTGAATTCCTTGCTTAATTATTAATATGGTTTGGCAAGAAAAAAAACAATATTTCGGAATATACTCTCAGATTTTGGAAATGTGCAGTATACTAAATTTCTCAAACTCCTTTTATGATAATTCTTTGTCGACATTATCCCAGTATAGAAAATATTTTCTTTACAATAATGCTCATCATATGCATGTTCAAACAATATTTCACACTACGACACCTCATCAATCTATTGTATTTTGTAAAGAAAAGAGGCATGTTACCGCTTGCATATGCTTGCACCTTTTTCTTTGTGAGATAACTACGAAAATTGAAAATATTAAGATCAATCAAGTACCTTCGTATTTTATTGCATTAAAAGAACCTGCTATATATATATATATATATTTTTTTTTTGCTGCCATTAGATTTAGAAGGACGACTAGCATTAGATTAACTTTGTATTATCTTCAATTCCTGTGTAGTATCTATGTATGATCGACTACATAATACGTAAATGACTCGTTGAAAAATAGGTAAGATTCTTAGATTTTTTTTTTTTTTTTTTGGCCCGGAGTAAATAAAATACATAATTTATGGTACTTTCTATGAAAGTATCTTTGGGGAACACAGGAACAACATTGTTACACAATTTATGAATTTTTTTCTTATTAAAAGCAGCATGCATTTATGTCAACAAAAAAGATACTATATCGGATATGAATTATAGGAGGGTTGTTGGGAGAGATATAAGGGATTTTTTTTAAAAACAGTAAATAAAATAATCAAATTTAAAGAAACGACATGATTGCTCCGTTTGTTATAAAAACAGCAAAAACCGAATCCGGGATTCGGTTAAGCTATTTTTTTGCTTCACCGAATGCGGTATTCGGTTAAGAAGTTGTTTTTAATATGGGATACGGTGGGTTGCCACAGAAGATCACTATTTTTTTTGCTTTTTGGCTTAACCGAATCCCCGATTCGGTGAAGGCTAATTTTTTTGCTTTAACCGAATCCCGGATTCGGTGAAGGTTTTTTTGCTTTTTGGCTTAACCGAGTCCCTCATTCGGTGAATGAATATAAAGTGTGAACTAGTGGTTTTGCTTTTTTGCTTTACTATTAATACCGTGGACTTTTACTAGTATTTGATACCGTGGACTAAATGAATATATTTCAGTTGAAATTATGATTCAATTATGATTCAGATAAATTCAATTATGATTCAGTAAAATTCAATTATGATTCAGAAATCATAAAAACAGAAAAACAGAAATTCAGAAACTTTAGAAAACAGAAATTCGACCAGATTGAAAATTCAATTATGATTAAATGACTACATGGATTTTTGAGTTCTTTATATCAAAAGAAAGGCGTCGAAGTCTAGTTTTCAGATAATATAATTTGTATTCACAAAAATATTATGGTTTGCTACAGTTTTGACGATTTGTCGACGGAGGTCAGAAATCATAAAAACAGAAAAACAGAAATAATAAAAAATAATAAAATAATAAAAAATAATAAAAATAATAAAAATCAGATATTCGGTTTACATAACCGAATCCTCTATTCGGTTAATAATAAAAAATAATAAAATAATCATATGCTTATTAGTTAAAAAAAAAAATACTCATAACCGAATCCCCTATTCGGTTAACAATAAAAAATCAAAAAAAAAATCTTAACCGAATCCCCTATTCGGTTAACAATAAAAAAATCAAAAAAAAATCTTAACCGAATCCCCTATTCGGTTAACAATAAAAAAATCAAAAAAAAATCTTAACCGAATTTCCAATTCGGTTAATGGTGGTGTTACACGGAGTTCACAGAGTTTAGGGATCTGTCGTGTGAAAATTTGATTTAACCGAATCCGCGATTCGGTGAAGCGGAAAAAAATAGCTTAACCGAATCCCGGATTCGGTTTTTGCTGTTTTTATAACAAACGAAGCAATCATGTCGTTTCTTTAAATTTGATTATTTTATTTACTGTTTTTAAAAAAAAATCAGGTATAAGAGCGCTACTAGTATCTAACATTGTAAGACAAGACATCAGCTTCGTTCGCCCACTGCTCTCCTCCCTGTACAAAGGGGAAGCAGTACCACAGTTCCCAGAAAAAGCTCTTTTTCAAGTCCGGTCAAAGTTATCTTAGGCTCACTTGGGATGACCGCACTCGGAACCTTCAGAGCGCGAGTGGGGAAAAGAAAGAAAAGAAGGGAATAATCGTTGCAACACAGTACACAGACCTCGTAACACGAAAAATACTTCTTTATTTTTCTCAGATTTAGAACGAACCCCATGCTTTGTTGTAATTTCGTATTTATGGAAACGGCCTGGGAATCACAGCCGTTGATTGTTCTCGTGGGCACCGTCCTTCGTATCACTGTTTCGGAAGGTTTAGGGTGCACAAGCTCTGTTATTCTAGAATTGTACAAGATGAAATCAGAATATTGAACCTATTTTTGTCTTTCATGCAGATTGTTGATAAAAAAAACTTTTGTAACGATAATTATGATGTGTTCAAATATCTTTATTCTTTATGCCTTCATTTTTGAATTTTTTAAAACTAAAAATCTAAAATTGAAATATTGAAATAAATTATTAGATACAATTCATGTCACTTTTTTACACATAAAAAGATTGCAACATTTTATGTTTTTTTAATCGCAGTAAAAATTCATTATATGAAAAAACTTTTAAATGTTAATTTTTCAAGTTCTTATATTTCATCAAAGCAAATGATTTTTGAAGCATGTATAGTGAATGTAATACAGAACCCCAACTAGCGTTTAATTTTTTTTATATGTGTTTCAAATTTTGTTTTAAAGATATGTACGCCATGTTTGGAAGTGAAGATGGAAAACACAAATTAAAAACATTTCAACCCACGATAATTTCAATTGGATATTCTACTGTAATGACCCGTTTCATTCACATAATTAAATATTTTTTTCATAAAGGTTCACATCTTCGTTTATGACCCCTATGTTGAGCTTAAATAGATAGTCACTTGTCACATCATGTTAGATTTTAATATAAATAGGAAAGTTATTTTTTGAAAGGTAAAATAACAATTTAACCACTACCGGACGCATTTTTATTGATTTGAATGTAACACTCCTCTTATTGATATTCTTTGAAAATAGGAAATAACTGGAAGTGGATAAACTATTTCGCGTAGCAGCTATTTTGGGTAGAATTTAAATTAATGGATTTCCCAACCAGTTCAATCCAAATTGCATTCGTTTGGAAGAGGACATGAAGAACAGAGCACATGAAGGAACCAATGGTTGGGTTCAGGATTTAATGGTTTTGTTCGTTTCTGTCTGAGAACTGGTTTCATGACCCCACATGCGGGCCCCGCTCCCTGCATGAAGACGGGAATCTACTCAGAACAATCACGTTCCTAAGAAACAGAGAAGTAGAGAGAGAAGTTTTAGAAGAAGAGAAGCAGAAGAAGAATCCAGCATGGCATCACCACCCGATCTCTTGCCCGCTGTTTTCGCTTTCCTTTCCGTCTGCATTGAAGGCTATTTGATTAGACTGGTGATTAGACTATTTTTTTCCTATATAATCATGACCACTGCCATTTCTACAGTGTATTTTCTTGGAAGACCTGCGCTGCTCTAACCTCAGCTAGGACGATTCCCTTCATCCATTCTCTCTTTCTCTCTGGAGAGAGCGATGGGACTGCATCTGATGCAGCATCTGTTGTTTTCATACATTATACAGCTATACAACTTTGACTAGAGATTTCATAGGTTTTAGAAGAATAAAGAGGCGCACAGATTTTAGTGTACTTTTTTGAAAGCTCTAACTGCTCTTATGGTGGCAAGTCAGAGGAACCAAGAAAAAGCTCAATGAGGCATCCGTTATGTACAAAATACTACATTTAGAACATAACAAAAACAGAATTAGAACTACATGACTACATCAATAAGCTCATTGGAAGAAATTAACTAGCTAAATAGCTAACAAAGAGCAAAAATACTACTAGAGATTTAACACTCTGATAGAAGAAAACTGAAGATCAAGAACTAAACTGCTAAACTAGCTACTAGCGGGAGACACTGGCATTAGGTTAAGTCCCAAGTCATCCTTCTCTAACACTAAGCGGGGTTTAGTCGACGGAGAAGTCGGCTCGTCTAATTGCAACCTCTTGCTTCCGGCATTAGAACAGTTCCCACCTCCACCGATAGAAACCCCAAAGAGCATTGGTCTTACACTGTTAGTCTCCCTGTTCTCCACTGGCGGAGACGGCTCTTCGGCAATGGTTAGTGAACTACTTGAAGTGGTGCTACCAGAGTTCAACCCAGTCTTCTTGCTTCTCTGTTGTAGACCGAGCAAAAGAGGAGATGCAGCTGAGCTCGGTGCAACAGGCTGGACATGGTTCTGGACAAAGTATATAATGTCATTGTAGAGCTTCCTCATGTGCGCCAGCTCTGAGAGCAAAGCAGCATTACTGCGACGAAGCCTTTCATTCTCATCCATCAATGCCGATGCCGTAGGAGGCACAGCATTGGCAGGTGGAGTGCAATTTTGGGTGGGGCCGAGCATGAGAAGTCGAGGCGGTTGGGGCATTGCAAGGCCGGGATGGTAGTTGGTTGATTGTGGATGCGGATGGTGGTGGTGATCATCGGAGAAGTGCGCATTATGAAATAAAGGGAAGTGGTGAGGCGGGAACATGGTAGGCGATGAAGGGCATGGAGTTGCTGAAGATGGTGTCTTTCGCCGGTGAATATCGCATAAGAGGTGCTTCTCACCCTTTCTGAAGAACTCGTTCGCAAACTCCCATCTCTCCGGCACCACCTTCCTAAAACCCTAGATCATAGAAAGGCCACACTTCATCAATATTTAACTTAATTGACAAGAAATAGTACACCAACATTGGCGCCATTGATGAATGTACGTAACTAATATCATGTATATAAAAATATATATATAGACGTAAATGCATACATAAGTGTTGAGTTGGCGAACGAAGGAGGAGAAGTTGTTGTGCTTGAAGAAGTTGGGGAGGATGTCGCGAGCGAACTCGGGTGGCCGCCACACAACAAAGGTAGAGATGCGGTCGTCGCCCCACGAGACAATGTGGTCGGTCGTGGGGTCGTCAACAAGTTGGTACGTCTTTGTTAGGAACGGTGCCGGTACCGGTTTGTGCGCATCCATTGCACCCACGGCGGCGGTGCTTCCTCCCTCCCAGCACCTCTCCATCATCGTCGGATTAAGAGTTAGAAAAGAAGTAGAAAGAGGCTGGCTCTAGAGAGCTAGAAAGAGAAGGGGTTTGGTCTGGGTTTTAGGAAGATTGGAGAGAAGTGAAAAGGATAGTAGCATGTGGGGGTGATGTGTGTTTGGTTTGTAGGTGTGTGTGAAATGCTGGAATTGTAATTTTTTTACTGAGAGGTTGCCTCGGGTCTGGTGGAAGGAAGTGGGCGGTGGGGGTGTAGAGGGAATATGTGTTTGTGTGTCTGGTTTATCTATCGGATAGAGAGAGAGGGGAAGATGAAGATTCAACTTTCAAGGTAAACCCGTGACCTCGCTTTCTCTCTCTCTCGCATCTGCTCTGGGCTCTCTCCGTAGATTTTTTTATGTCCTCTTTTTAGCGATTCTGGTGCGATTTGCTTATAGTTGTGATGAGCCTGACGCTTGGGCGCGGCCAGAGCGCGCACGCACTTAAGACGAGCATCAGCAAAGGCATGGGCTGACGCTGGAGCTCTGAACCATCGCTTATTATTATTATTATTATTATTATATGCTCTGTTATCACTCATAATTTCAACTTGTAGAATACTAATGTTTTCGAGATTCATGCACTTAATCTAATAGATTTAATAATTTTTGAAAGGCGAGCCAGAAGTTTTTTAAACAGGATTCAGTGAATACAAATTATTTTTATACGATATCGACGTAATAACTGACATTAAACATTAAATAATATATTTATAGGAATCAATGTCTGAGCAGTATTCACATTTTTATGAGGGTCATATACTCATATATACATTTTATTTTTAAAGAAATTACATGCATAGCATAAAAATATTATTAAGAGTTTGCCCAAGAAGAAAAATGGGGGAAACTTAACCCGTTCCATCCACTTAAGGCTTGTTCGGCGCAAGAAGGGGAATGGGCATAGGCACAGAAATTGAACTAAAGTTTACTGTACGCGTGAGGAAAAAAAAATTCAATCAGACTGAATTTTTTTTTCTCACGGACACAGTAACGTACCCGAACATACTCTAAATCCGTCAATGAGTACTTTGTTTGTTGAAGAAAAAAGACCCAAATTTTGACCAGTATGTTTTTATCTATTTCTCTACCTTGAAAATCTATTATCTGTACTGTTGATTGCTTAACTTCCGAATATATTTAGTAAATCAAATATATGAACTTCTCAGAATAAAAAACGCATGCTGATATTATTAATTTATACGGAAATAAATTTCAAATTGCTACGAGGTTTCAATTGAGGACGAAAATTTATTGACAATATATTAACTTAATAATTTTCGTAATGTATATTTTTTAAATTATATTAACTTCGCAACACATTTTTAAAATTAATTCAAAATATTTTGTCAATATACATTGACAAAATATTCATTGTCAAGTGACCCTTACACGAGAAGTGAAAAGAGGTAAACCTCATTAATTTTATGAAGCAAGAATACTTTTACATTATTTTTAGAAGTAAACCTCATTTTTTTCAATCAAACTTACATCATCTAAATAATTACATTAATTTTACTTTATCTACATTTAAATTTTAAGATAAACATCCCCAATTCGAGAACAATTTGATTTTACATTTATTTCTACTTCTTCAATATATTATTTCTCTTCCATCTTAATTTAATTATCACCAAACTTTATTTGATTACTAGTGAAGTGAATTAATTACTATTTTATTTGTCAAGCAGAGGATTTATGTTTTTCTTAATATTCACTTAATTAATTTGGCCAAAATACTTGAATTTTCATTGTACTTTGGAATACGTATATATTGTCCTTTATCCATACTTATAATGGATGTTTATTTTAAGATACCATATTAGGTGAAATACTTATTAGCATTTCTGCTATGCAATTATATTAATTGAATTTATTTGCTACATAAGCATTTTAGTAATTTTCTTGCTGTTAATTTAATAATGTTGTCATCCCTGTAATTTTAGTTTCACTGTTGTGAAAAAAAAGCAATCTTAAGAATTAAACAATAGAATAATTTTTTTTTGCAATTACATGAATGAAGATACTCATACAACTTGAAAATTAATTGCAAGACTTGATGTGATATTTTCTAACAAATTATTAATTTAATGAGATTATTATATAGTAAGCGCTCCACATTCTATAGGAGAAATTGCATGTTTAACGTCAATATTTTTAATTTTTTTACAAATAGTTAAAAAAAAGAAAATGCCAAATTCAATTATGCGCTTAAAAAAGCACAAACAAAAAACTACAGTTGTATATGTTTGCTATTCTTTAAATAACGGAGGATATTTCGTTTGCACTCCACTGTCTCGGCTGACCTGTCCTTGGGAAATTTTTTATACAAGTTTGTGTTTGTGAAGGAGGCTGGTATATGATATCATAAATGGATTTCTATTTGGAGGAAATGCTTTTTCCCTCACGCTGTAAAATGCCTCGCCTGCCTGATCCACTCGCAGAAATAATAACACAGTGCAAGAACTAAAAGTGAGGGAAGAGAAAGAAGCGAATGGGTTCTAGCTCCAAATGGAAAGAAATGATGAAAATGAAAAGAAAAATGTGATAGCACAGGCTCCTCCTCAGGCACTACAGTCTTGTGAAAACTCACATGGAGACGTTACCTAGTTGGACCGGTCTACCTCATTTAAGACCACCTTTTCATGTCTATCCCTATTAAATTTAAACCTCATTACATATTACGCGCTCGCAAAAATAAAAAAAATTTAAGAGGCCCTTGCGCAAACCTTTATTCGACACTATTCAATCAACATACAACATGCTAACTCCTGTAAATTATGTATTTTTTTTATTGAAGAAAGTGGGGTGAAACCTAGCGATTTCATTAGAAACCATATAAAGAATTGTTGAATGAGTCTAAATTTCAGATATTACAAACCATCAACAAAAAAAAAACCGAAGCAGTACAACTACTACAACTAACTTGCATACCAGCACAGAGCAACTAGTACCATAACCAACCCAATCAAAATAACAGATATATCAAGGCATCATAGAAACATAATTCATAAAGACATAAGAAAATAAGTACACAAACGGCTTAAAATTTCAGCACAACTAGAGTTAAGAGGGGAGGCCTTTTCCACACATATGGGTTGTTTAGACTCATTTCCAAAAGTCAAGGGTCTACCTCTTCCTCTGAGAGAATCATCAAATCCTGAGAAGATAAATTAATGACATCTAAAGGCAAAATCAGAGATAATTTAAGAAATATTTGATCGCCCAAAGTTTTGCACCAGAAAGTAGCTAGAGCAATAAGTTTTGCACCTATTACTTTAAGTGGAGGGATAGAGCAATTTCGAAAGAAAATTTTGTTTCTCTCCAACCAAATTGTCCAAAGAACCGCACCCCTAACCAATTCTACCAATGACTTGTCTTTTAATGGTCTGTAACAATCTAAAAACCAAAGATCATTCAAAGATTGACAATTAAAAGGGAAATTGTTATGTAAAGCAAAATAGTGTTGAGCATGTTTCAAATTGTTGAGCAGTTTGTCTGACATAACTACAATTTACAAACAAGTGTTGAGCAGTTTCAAATTGTCCACAAAAAAGACAGCTAGGATCACCTTGCCATTCTTTTTTTCCCAAGAACATCTTTTGTAAGTAACCTATTCTTTTTTTATAACCAAAGATTTTTTTTTAACTTTTAATGGGATTTTGTAGCCCCAAATTGAATCATAATATTATGATTTACCATGATGCGTCCATTCTGTGAAATAAATACCAGTTAGTTGTCTAACAAATTCAATTTGCAAACCATTAGAGGTAAAAGCCTCTATAACTAATAAGTCTGGATCTTTAGCAATTTGAAACAAGTATGAATATAAACTGCTAAGATTACTAGCAGACGTCATCCCTTTCAAAACAGTATGGTAGAACGTGACCAAGTTTTTTACTAAATCCTACTTAAACTACATTAGAACCTTTAAGTACCCATTTCTAGAAGGGGGAACACTTAGGGGAATAACCCGAAGCACCGTATTTATCAGTAACAATACTTTTCCACAAACCAGTAAAGTGTGGGTCATGAAATCTGACCCACCATTTGGCCAATAAGATTTGGTTCCTGTATATTATGTGTAAATAACAATTTTCTATTATTTCTCCCCTAAATACTTTTCCAACTATCACTGAAATATGTGAGCTCATCACACTCTCTTGGTGAGAATATCACACCCTAACTTTGCTCGAAACAGCTCTAGTGTATTTGAAAAATTAATATCTAATTTTTTTTATCAAAGAACTCCGGTACACTTCAGTATTTTTTACATACTATTTTCGAGAAGGAACTTACGTCTCTCCAAAAAGAGATGAGGACTCTTGTCACTGCACTAAGTACGCGATTCAATTAATATGTAACTTGAGTTTGAAAAATATTAAATCACAATGCAAGAAGTATGAAATGGTGTAAAACCTACATTAACCCATTTCAAGACGTTCGAAAATGCGATCAATGCTCACACTCAGATTTAATGGCGCACAAAACTTGACGATAAAATCACCAAGCTACTTAATATCGGCGTTGAGATGTCCAAAGCGTATAAATTACACAATTTGATTACTAAAAAGATACATATATACTAGTGGAGATGTGTAAGCAAATAAAGAAAGCATATATATATAGGAGTTGGCTACGGTGCTATGCATAGCATAGAGGGCCTCCGTGCTACAACTCAATATTTGAGTTTTCAAAATTCTAACGGTTGATCCGAACCGTTCAACATGATCTCCATATGAATATGTACTTGCAAACTAAATTTTACATTTTTTAGAATTTTTGTACTATTTTTTTAGATAGGTAGAAAAACACTTGATCTGAATGGTACATTATTTTCAGATCAAGTGATTTTCTATCTATATAAAAAAATAGAAAAAAAATTTAAAAAAATATAAAATTTGGTTTGCAAGTACATATTCATATGGAGATCATGTTGAACGGTTCGAATCGACCGTTAGAATTTTAAAAACTCAAATATTGAGCCGTAACACAGAGACCCTCTATACTATGTGATACGTCCCTTCCCAAAGGGGCCGGGCCGTACTTGGACTCGGTCCAGTAGAGTGCAGGCACGCCCTGTTTCTGGAAAGCAGGCCGTGCGGGGATTGGGTGCTAATCACGCGGCCCGTCTCGCCTCGAGCGATGCGGGTCGGGATGGCGGACACGCAGGGAGCCGGAGGGGTATTAACGCTCTAACCCTTTTTGATACCTCTCCAGACTCAGAATGCGATAAATGCGATCCCCTTTTCTGGGGGTTTCTTTGCCTTATATAGGGAGTGGCCCACTGTAGCGGGGTCTTGTCAGCATTAATGACAAAGATCCGCATACTGTTGAGGGTGTCCGCATATTAGGCTATTAAAGTTCGCGTAGCAAGTCTCAAGCCGAACCGCAAGGTCGCGTGTTCAACCTTTCTGGGCTGTTCGGCGTGCTAGGCTTTAAGCCTTGTTTTGTTCAGTTCCGGGCGGGCCCTTAAGAGGGCTCGGAGTCTCGGTTTGTGCTTCGCCTCAGGCTGGCCCCAAGAGGGGGTCCGAGTCCTGAGTAATTTCTGATCTCGGGTTGGCCCCGGGAGGGGGTCCGAATCCCGAGTGATTTCTGGCTTCGGGTTGGCCCCAGGAGGGGGTCCGAATCCCGAGCAATTTCTGGCCTCGGGTTGGCCCCGGGAGGGGGTCCGAATCCCGAGTTATTTCTGGGCCGCGGTCTGTTTTGGGCCTGTTTATTGTGAACTTTGATCTAGAGATGTTTAGTTGGGTCAGGCCTGGGCCTTTTAAGGGCCATTGGTATATGGGCCTATCACTATGCATAACATATTAACAATTTCCTACACACACACACACAGGAGGGTTCAAATGCTTCATAATTTTGTGCTTCAATATAATCCTTTACCTCAGTTTTCAAAGTCAGAACAATCGATCCGAACCGCTCAACATGATCTTCATAATAAAATATGCTTGGAGACCAAATTTTATATTTTTTAGAATTTTTTATTATATTTTTAGAAAGGTACAAAATCACTGTTTTAAAGAGATTCTGGACCATCCGAAAAAGTGATATTGTACCTATGTAAAAAAATAGTAATTTTTTTTTAAAATATAAAATTTGGTCTCCAAGCATATTTTATTATGAAGATCATGTTGAGCGGTTCGGATCGACTGTTCAGACTTCGAAAATGAAGATAAAGAATGTGGAGCATATTGGAGCACAAAATCATGATGCAATTGGATCCTCCATTATTTATTTTATAAACATCACGAAAATTTATGGAGTATGACTAAATATCAATCCATTTCAAGGCAAAATATGGAGTATATATAGACAACGAAAATTTCAAATTTTAAAAAATAATCTCTTTGTTTACTAAAATTATTTTTAATATTTTACTTCATTTTAATAAACGCAACCTTGTCTATTCGATCTACGCTAGCTCCAACTGTGCCGCATTAACACAGAATATTTCATCCATTTGCACCCCTCGGAGAAGGAACGGGGATGTTAGAAGACTCGGCAACAAAAACAAGTATGTTTTCTGAAGCAAAGTATATGCCCGTATGAAAAGAAGTCAGCAAGTATGTTTAGATTTTTTATTTTTTTATCTGAGTATCTTTAGCTTTCAGTATTCTATATATGACATGACACTTTCTGTAACTTGTAGCATTTATGATAATATTCAAACGGGAATATACCACGAACGTGAATTCATTGGACGTCAATTCCTGATGGCGATTCAATGCAGAATGGTACGACTCATCTTGACTTCTCAGTTCTTATCAATTGACCACAATTTGCATGATTTTTCATGATGCCTGCCGGTTACCCTACAAATTCTAAGATTCGGCACTCAAAAATTAAATTTGGGTTGCTGGTTGTGGAAATTTTTTATTGGTAGTAATTAATAGAAAAGAAGAGAGATAAATGGTAAGATTACAGTAATATTTATATTGGTAGTAAGATCGGTAGAATTTCTACCTATTTTAATTTTTTTTTTTAATCTGATGTATAGATGGAGAGAATTCTTATATTTGATTTCTAGTTAAATATGAAAAGTTTTTTAAAAATAGATGGAATGTTTTTGATATATCTAAATTTTAAGATATTTTATCTATTTTTGTAAAAAAAAAATATTTTACTAGAAAAATTAAAAAAAAAAACAAATTGGTTTAGATCGGTAGAAATTCTACCGATCTTACTACCAATATAAATATTACTGTAATCTTATCATTTGTCTCTCTTCTTTTCTATTAATTACTACCAATAAAAAATTTCCGCTGATTGTGGCGTGAAAGAAACAATAGAATTTTCAACCAAAAACAAAAGACGGTCAGATTGCTGGTTGATGAAACCATACGAGAAGTTAAATTATGGATGGATAATTGCTAACGATCTTTGTGGTTGTTGAGTTTATTTATTTTCTTTCGTCTGTGTGTGTATATAATATATTAGCTAATTTTGTAATTAGTAGCTTAATGGTGTGATTGAACTCTGTGTACATAGCTTTTTTATCAATGGAAAATCGTAGTAGGATGGCAATTTGGCATCCTACCATCAAAAAAAAAAAAAAAAAAAATTGGGTTACGTGCTGAAAGTTCGATCGGTAATTAGTAAAAAGATTCTTACCAGTTACCACGTTCCATGTTGCTACAAAATTTCTGCTTACTGAGCCTCAAATTATCCCATGCAACCACGTTAGATTCAATTGTTGGGAATTCAATCCGTTGTTGTTCAGGCAAAAACTCAATTCAAATTAAATCAAAAAATAAAAACTCAACTCAAATTACGCTCGTTAATCAAATACCAATTACCAAACAACATACAGTGTCCTCAAAAGATCTCACCTTTCCATGAAGTTTAAAATCTGAAACCTCGGACTCCGTGACAATCCTAAAGCTGCTCGGATTCCATCACACCAATTTCCCCACTTTTACTAAACCCGCTTTTATCAGATAATTTATTCCACCTTTTGGGTATCTGAATTCCACCTCTCCTTCCATCCGATAAAAAATTATAAAAAAGCTAAATACTATACACACATACAATATGTCGCCCATGATCTCCTCCCCTGTTCCTCGGCTCCACCACCTGATGACGCTGTGCATGTGGTGGGAATTATTGTGGCTAAAAAGTAGCGCCAATTTTCTGATCAGACACCAAGAGGCAAAGGATGATAAACCTGAATGGTGCCAACCTTTTTTTTTACTGGAGGAATGGGATGGGACAAAGGATCGCCCGTTTGGATTCATTGCAGCTTTTCCTTTCCACTGCTGTTAAACTTTTGCTTTTTCCTATTTGGTATGTTGTATAGATTTCGAATGATAATCTGAATGATTTATGGGTTGTTATATTTGGGTTCGCATGATGGACTTATTTATCAACAAGATGTTGCAGTAGAAATTTGGAATCTGGTTCATAATAATTATTGAAACTCGATACACAAAAGATAGTTTGGAAGTACTTATCATGACTAGAAAGGTCCGGATGTTTATATACTAATTTAATTCCGAATAAATCAGATATCAAAATTTGATATGTTTGACACAATATCTTGAATCATTCATTGGAACTTATAATCCAGTTTGGCCTAACAAAATTTACAGACATGTTAACTATATTAGGGTAATAATCCGAAACAACTCGAATCTCAAATCCGATTGATTCGATAAATGGATTCGAATTTATCCGAGCTTATCCAACTTATTCAACGTCAACTAAAGAAAATGCTTAAAATCTTTAAATTTGACGCACAAAAATAATTTTTGACCATCGGACTTCACTTTTTCTGCATTTTCGTAGAATGATAGCTATTATGGAATTTGGGGAAGTTTTTATGTCATTACTGGTCAAACCAAGGAGTCATCCGCATCAATTTTAAAGCGCAGCCCCAGTGTCATACTAAAATATACAATGAATCTGAATCCATCAGATTAATTAATTTATTAATTGACATTTGCTATAAAATGTTAACCGCTTCTTAATAGGCTTTTATATGATAATATTCATGATCTTTATAAAGCAAAGCCAGCGAGGTAACTGGCCCACTAACCTGAAAAGCCCAGCAAGACCCAGTAGGCTTATCGAGCCTTTTTTATCTTGTTAAAAGCAAGGCCTATCCACAGCCTAGATTTATATATTACAAAAAAAAAACGTGCCACGCCTATGCCGTGTTGTGACTAATACGCTGGGACTTTAGTCTCGTGCTATGCCGGACTGTGATCAAGTTAATTTTTCATGTGCCGTGCCGTGACTAAAATGTCAAGGGGTGGTCATGACACGCGAATAGTCACGCCGTATCCAAACGTGCCGTGACTAAACGTGACACGCGTGACCATTTAATCATAATTTAGGTTAGTTTATTGAAGATTCATCATTTGATCAATATCTAATGGTTCTAATTATACGTGACTCGCGTGACCACGTGACGTGCCGTGTCAAAGTTTCAAAAGATGATCACGATACGCAAATAGTCACGGGACGGGACACGCCGTGTCAAAGTTTCAATACCTTCTCCCATAGCTAAATTTTTTCATGGCCCCCACTCTCTCATCCTCTCCTTTCACTGAACCTTTAATCGCCAAGTCCATCTCCAGCCCTCTCCTTTTGCTCATTTTCCAAAAGAGATTCGTCTCCAGTTTTCTCCCAGCTTAATCTCTTTGGTGGACATGAATATATACCCAAATGTGTATTTTTATAACAAAAACCTCTTCAATAGCTAGCTCCTATTTATTAACTTATTTCTCATTTGTAACCCTTCTAATTCTGGGGTATAATAAAATACTTGTAATTCTGAGTTTTCTGATAGCATTATCGATCTCAAGGACACAAGATTATTCTCTACAACACCGTATACCGTTGCGGTCATTGCACCCTGCTTCAAAATCAATCTGAACTCACTGTACAAATCTACAGTTAAGCACAACTGCATAAGCAATCCATAAACTGTGCCCAACTTGTACCAGTTCGGTACTGCATAATCCATAAACTCTAGGCCCTCAAGCAAGAAACATTTTCACAACTTTCCATCTAGAAGTAGTACTAGGATTAGCTTATGCTTCCAACCTTTAACAAAAATGTAGTAGTAGTAGGATTATTATTTTAAATTGGACCGTTCGATTCAAAATGAATGGATCATATTTATATTAAAGAACCCACCTGAATGACATCAACAGGTCATTCCGTCCGTTCGTTTTTATCTCATCTACATGCTTATAACAAAATACTAGTATCGTGCCCGTGCGTTGCAACGGAAATATATTATAAGAGAAAAAAAATCTTAAACAAAATGACATATTTTTATAAAAAAAATAAAAATAAATGACAAATAATATTTTGTAAATGACATCTACACGTAAATAACATTCCTTAAATAACATATTTATATTTTATCTTTTTGACATTTTCATAAAAAAATTTCAAACCACTACAACAAATTCTATTTCAGGCAACCAAAAAATTGGTTGCAATAGGTATTATTTGGTTGCAATAAATTGATTATGGTTGCACAAGTTTTAATTTTTTTGTGCGTGCATCGAAACATAGTGTATACCATGTATAATATATCTAATCAAGTTATTATTAAAATTATTTAGAAAATAGTTATTTGATATTTAATTATATTTGTACTGATTGGCATCAAAATCATTGCATTGAATTCCTCTTTAAAATAATAAATACTAGAGCACTATTATAAAACAAAACAAAACAAAACTTGAGAGAGGCTAATTCTTATTCTATATTATCTCCATATATGTATCAACATCAACTATTTACAAAATCTCTATTTATAGACTAGAGAAAGCAAATCAAAAGCCATACAATTAACAAGATAATTAATATAAAATTAAATCTAATAGATAGTGGATGAGGTGGAGAAGGTGAAATGTCTATTATTATTATTTCATAACACTCCCCCTTAGATATTTTACCTTATATTATACACTATTAATATTGTACTGCATGACAAATATTAATTTGGTACTACATGACCAATTTGAATTAACTGATACTTCCGGATTAGTTATGCTGCCTCATTAAAAACCTTACTAAGAAAAACCCAGTGGGACAAAACTTAGTGAAGGGAAAAAGAGTGCAGCGTGTATAATACTCCCCCTCATTTTAACATATATCTTTTAAGCGACGGATGCCGATCTTCTGTGAAAGTTGCTCAAAAACTTTTCTTGGCAATGATTTTGTGAATAGGTCTGCCAAATTGTCGCTTGATCTGATTTGACAAACATTTATCAAGCCATCCTTTTGTAGATCATGAGTTGAGAAGAATTTTGGCGAGATGTGCTTGGTTCTGTCACCTTTAATATATCCTTCTTTGATTTGAGCAATACATGCAGCATTATCTTCATATAGTACTGTCGGACTTCCTTTGATTGACTCCAGCCCGCATTCCTCCTGGATGTGTTGGATCATTGATCTTAACCAGACACATTCTCGACCAGCATCGTATAGAGCAATTAATTCGGCATGATTTGATGATGTTGCCGTGAGTGTCTGTTTTGTCGATCGCCATGAAATTGCAGTACCGCCATATGTAAACACATATCCGGATTGTGATCGGGCTTTATGCGGGTCTGATAAATATCCTGCATCTGCATACCCAACTAATTTGGACTTTGTATCTTTTTTATAAAATAGTCCCATATCACGTGTCCCACAAAGGTAACGAAATACATGTTTAATTCCGTTCCAATGTCGGCGTGTTGGATCAGAACTATATCTTGCTAGTACATTTATAGAAAAAGCAATATCAGGTCTCGTATTATTAGCAAGATACATCAAAGCCCCAATTGCACTTAAGTATGGTACTTCTGGACCAAGAACTTTTTCATTCTTTTCTCGGGGACGGTAAGGATCCTTTTTTATATCAAGTGATCGGACAACCATTGGTGTACTTAAAGGATGAGCTTTGTCCATATTAAAACGTTTCAACATCTTCTGGATATAGTTTGATTGATGGACAAAAATACCATTATACAAATGCTCGATCTGCAGGCCGAGACATAATTTTGTTATCCCAAGATCTTTCATTTCAAATTCTTTCTTTAGTAATTTTGCAGTCTTTTCGATCTCTTCAGGAGACCCAATGATATTTAAATCATCAACATATACTGCAATAATTGTAAAACCTGAGATTGATCTTTTAATAAAAACACATGGACTAATTACATTAGATTTATATCCTTCTTTTACGAGATGTTCACTGAGTCGATTATACCACATTCGACCTGACTGTTTTAGTCCATATAAAGATTTTTTTAACTTTATAGAATACATTTCTCGAGGTTTTAATTTCAATGCTTCAGGCATTTTTAATCCTTCAGGGACTTTCATATAGATATCATTATCAAGTGATCCATACAAATAAGCTGTGACTACATCCATGAGGCGCATTTGAAGGTTTTCAGTGATTGTGAGACTGATTAAAAATCTAAGAGTTATTGCATCCACTACAGGTGAATATGTTTCTTCATAATCAACTCCTGGTATTTGTGTAAAACCTTGTGCCACAAGCCTTGCTTTATATCTCACAATTTCATTTTTCTCATTCCTTTTTATTGCAAATACCCACTTGTAACCTACAGGGTTAACATCTTTTGGGGTTAAGACTACAGGTCCAAAAACATTGCGCTTTTCAAGCGAATCTAATTCAGCCTTCAGGGCATCTTTCCATTTTGGCCAATCATTTATGTGCATACACTCTTCAGGAGTTTTTGGCACATAATCTTCCTCATTTAGCACATCAATTGCTATAGCATATGCAAAAATTTCATCAGTACATGTTTCATTTCGGTTCCATATTGTACCATTCTGTACATAGTTTATTGAGATCTCATAATCACTAGGTACCTGAGTTTCTTCTGGAACTTCATCAACCTCTTCTGGGGTTTTATCAATCTCTTCTGGGATTTTATTAATCTCTTCCGGGATTTTATTAATCTCTTCTGGGATTTTATTAATTTCTTCTGGAGTTGCACCAACTGCTTTATTCTGCTCTTTCTTTTGTCGTGGATTTTTATCTTTGGAACCAATTGGTCTTCCACGTTTTCTCTGTATAGTAACCTCTGCTGGGATTACATCAATTCGAGCAGTTGCATTTAAAGCTGGTACATGTGATTTAGTCACTCTTTTTGTATCTGTAAATGCATCTGGTAACTCATTTGCTATTCTTTGCAAATGTATAATCTTTTGAACTTCTGATTCACATTGACCACTTCGGGGATCAAGATAAGATATTGAGGATGCATTCCAAGTTACTTCTTGTTTTACCAGCTTTTCTTTTTCTCTTCCTAAGATTGGAAATATTGTCTCATCAAATTGGCAATCAGCAAAACGTGCTGTAAAAACGTCTCCAGTTAATGGTTCTAAATATTTAATTATTGATGGAGAGTTAAAACCAATATAAATTCCCAATCTTCTTTGTGGTCCCATTTTTGTACGTTGTGGTGGAGAAATTGGAACATACACAGCACAACCAAAAATTTTAAGATGGGACAAGTTTGGTTCTCTTCCAGAGACCAATTGTAATGGAGAAAATTTATGATATGCAGTTGGTCTTAATCTAATAAGTGCAGCAGCATGTAAAATGGCATGTCCCCATGCAGAAGATGGTAGATTACATTTCATAAGTAATGGTCTAGCAATTAGTTGCAATCTTTTAATTAATGATTCAACTAAACCATTTTGTGTATGTACATGAGCCACTAGATGTTCTACCTTAATCCCAATTGACATACAATAATCATTAAATGATTGGGATGTAAACTGTCCTGCATTATCAAGATGGATACTCTTAATTTGATAATCTGAAAAATTTGCTCTCAATTGGATTATTTGTGCTAATAGCCTAGCAAATGCAACATTTCTTGTGGCTAATAGGCAAACATGTGACCATCGAGTTGATGCATCAATTAAAACCATAAAATATCTAAATGGTCCACATGGAGGAGAAATAGGCCCACAAATATCTCCTTGAATTCTTTCCAAAAATGAAGGAGATTCATTTTCAATTTTATTTTTAGATGGCCTAATTATCAGTTTTCCAAGAGAACATGCTGCACATGATAAATCTTTTGATAATATTATTTTCAGGTCATTTAGGGGATGCCCATTTGCACTTTCAATTATTCTCCTCATCATAATGTTACCTGGATGACCTAATCTGTCATGCCACAGAGTGAACATCTTTGTGTCAAGTAACTTCTGGTTACTTACCATATTTGATTCTATTGGATTAATGTTCGTACAATATAATCCAGAGGATAAAGCTTCCAGCTTTTCCAATATGATCTTTTGGCCATATTCAATAGATGTAATTTGGAGATACTCAATATTATTTTCAGTCATGGTTTCAAGATGATAATCATTACGCCGAATATCTTTAAAGCTTAGTAAATTTTTTCTGGATTTACTAGAGTATAAATCATTTATAATTAATTTTATTCCTTCAGGTAACAAGATACAAGCTCTTCCGGAGCCCTCAATTAAATTACTAATACCAGAAATTGTATTAACATGTGTCTTTGCATAAGACAATAGAGAAAAATATTTCTTGTTTTTTAGTATTGTGTTTGTTGTTTCACTGTCTACTAGACATTCATCTCTAATATTTACCATAACTCTTTTGGAGTCTCCAATCATATTCTTTTTCCTTTGAACATAAAAGAAAATGTATAAGATTAAATAAAAGGAAACTAATTTTATTTCATGAGAAACATCGACTTACAACATATAAATAAAAACTAAATTATTATAAAGATGAGAAACATCGACTTACAACATATAAATAAAAACTAAACTTATTATAAAGACTAAAACAAAAGAAACTAAAACTATTTCATAATATTAATTTCTTCATCAACATTTTCAAAGAAATCAGAAACATCTAGGTGTGTATCCATAAGCAAATCATTTGGGTCATTTTCAATGAAATTTGTTTCTACTGCTTGTCCCTTTTTCTTGATAGATGCTTGGTAGAGTTCAACTAAATGTTTAGGAGTACGACATGTGCGTGACCAATGGTTTGCCATACCACATCTATAGCAAATATTTTCAGATTTCTTAGAAGATGATGAGTTCTTTCCCTTTTCATATCTCCCCGCATTATTTTCATTTGATTTAGGATTATGACCATCACGTCGCCAAACATTATTGCGACCACGTCCACGACCTCCTCGGGGGCCACGACCACGTCCTCTTCCACGACCTCCTTTAAATGATGTTATTTTCTCTCCAGGGAATGATGTCGCATTCGCTTCAGGGAATGGACTAGAACCAGTGGGTCGTGACTGATGATTTCTCATCAGAAGCTTGTTATTTTGTTCCGCAACAAGAAGACATGATATCAATTCTGAATATTTTTTAAAACCACGTTCTCGATATTGCTGCTGCAGGAGCAAATTCGAAGCATGAAATGTAGAGAATGTTTTCTCTAGCATGTCTTCATCAGTAATCTTTTCTTCACATAATTTTAATTCAGAAGTTATGCGAAACATTGCGGAATTATACTCACTCACAGATTTAAAATCTTGTAACCTTAAATGAATCCATTCATAACGAGCTTTTGGGAGGAGTACTTGTTTTTGATGGTCATATCTTTCTTTTAAATTTGTCCACAGTTCTAACGGATCTTTCACCGTTAAGTATTCAGTTTTTAAATCCTCATGGAGATGATGACGGAGAAATATCATTGCTTTGGCTTTCTCCTGCTGGGAGGTATTATTTTCAGCCTTTATTGTTTCTCCAAGATTATTTGCGGTAAGGTGGATCTCAGCATCGAGAGTCCACGGGAGATAATTCTTGCCCGATATATCAAGGGCAGTGAACTCAAGTTTTGTAAGGTTTGCCATAAGGACTACAAAATAAAAAAATGCTACTATTATTAACAAATTTAATTAAATATGCATTTGTGTTAGATATATAAAAAAAACGATTGAAGAAAAAGAATCTTAATAACTTCAAGTTATTAAGAGAATTAAATATTGGAGACATTTTATTAATCTGATAACTTCCGGTTATCATAAATATCAATAATTTTCTGGTTCATATAAGAACTTCTGGTCCCTTTTTTTTTTTTTTGGTAAGAACTTCTGGTTCAGAAAGTACAATATAAGAAACGCTTGATCAGCAGAGAAAAGAAAGTTATAGTATGCAACCGTACATAGTTACAAATAAAGGAATAAGTAAATAAAAAAAATACGCAATAAATTTGGTTACATAGTTACAAAAAAATAAAGGAATAAGTACACAGTTACAAAAAAAAAAATACGCTTGATCAGCAGAGAAGAAATTTATTTATTTATTTATTTATTTATTTATTTTTTTTTTTTTTTTTACAAACAGAGAAGAAATTTGGTTAAGAACAGAAAATCGCAACTTGTCCTCTTTTTTTTTATTACTTTGGCTAAGAACTTCAGGTTCTCTTAGAAAAAGCTTCTAGCTATAGTATGTACAAAAGCTTCTGGCCATTATCATGTACTTGCTTTATCATTCTCTTCGGGGAATGAAAATATTACTTTCATTCAATATAAAATAAGAAAATTTCATCCAAGAAATAAATATTATTACTAACAGTAATGCTTATGAAATGTAATCTAAAGAGTACCTTCTAGGTGTGCTTCTACGAAATCCCGTCGCAACTTGACTAGAGCGAACTCGTGCTGATAACGTATTATAAAACAAAACAAAACAAAACTTGAGAGAGGCTAATTCTTATTCTATATTATCTCCATATATGTATCAACATCAACTATTTACAAAATCTCTATTTATAGACTAGAGAAAGCAAATCAAAAGCCATACAATTAACAAGATAATTAATATAAATTAAATCTAATAGATAGTGGATGAGGTGGAGAAGGTGAAATGTCTATTATTATTATTTCATAACAAGCACTACTTTTTATAAATGAGAAAATTTTTAGTGTATCCATCAAAACTTTCAAAATAGATAATTTGCTCATCAAAACATTAAAATTTCTTATTTTTCCATTCTAAATTGAAATCCTTTCTTATTTCCCCATGTGTTGATTAAATTTGAAAATTTAAGCTGAATTTATAATTTTATTTTATTTTAAAGTTTAAATATCTATTTTGTTTTTCTTCTAATTCTTATTTCCCCATGTGTTCTTTCTTCTTCTTCAAAAATTCAAATATCAAATATCAAATTCTAAATCAAATTATAAATCAATAATTCTAAATAAAAAATTCTGATAATGTAATTTTAATTTCAAATATCAAATTCTAAATCAAAAATTCAAATCAGACATTCAAATAATGCGAGATCCATTATTGTCTAATAACAGTAAATAACTCAATTGAAATTCAAATCAAAATTCAAATAATGCGAGATCCGTTACTGCAGCAATTCAAATCAAATTCAATTAAAATCAGTAAAATAACTCGCTCAATTTCGATTTCACTGTGCTCTTTTATCTTAATCGGAGATGATGAAGATCAAAGATGCGCAAAACTTCGATTATCGCTTCGATTCTAAGACACGATTGAAGCTTCCGTCGTGCTCTTGTTTAGAAAAGGAAATCGCGAAGGGAAAAAGGAAATCGCCACGAGAAGGAAATAGTCAGATCTGATTTCAAAATAAGATTCAAAAAAGGAAATTATAGCGGGAAAGAAAGGTTTTAAAGAAAGAAAGTGGGGACCGGACAACGGAACAGTTAAAAGTGGGGACCGGCGCTACAGTTAAGATGGTTGAAGGCTAATCGGATCAGCGTGGGTAAAAAACAGAAACAGAAAGCTGGATATAGAAAGTTTTTTCTTTTTTTTTTAAGCGTGGATTGTAGTCTAAAAGAACATCTGACTATTTGATATCAATCAAATGCTTTCACAAAACAAAAAACAAAAAAAAAATCGACTTGCTATGTTGTTTCCGGCTTAGAGATCGTAAAGTAGCAAAAAATATTATTTATTTTGCATTTCCCTATTAACCGATTGTGACATGCGTGGAATTTAGATGGTTTTTAATACTCATATATTAATTAAGTGATACGTCAAACATCGATCTGAAACATTTTTAATAAACATAAATTAAGATGCAACAAATTATGGCGTATATTTTAGAGGGATTATATTTTATGTACTATTTTAATTCTCTTGAATTAGTAGAGTTTAAAATAGAGAGATTGTTGTTATCCATTATGTCATTAGATTTATGTGTATTTGTTGCACAATTCGAGTCTATTGGATTTACTTTGATATATATGTCTCTTTTCTATAAATAAAATTTGTTCCATATTGTACATTATTTGTTCGTATGTTAGTGATTACTGATCTTGAAGCATTTTTTGTCGGAGTCTAGAGTGCAGAATTTACTATGAAAATTGGGCTTCCAAACAGTGTATGAATTTTTTTTTCGTATGAAACCGTTTTTACCAAAAGTTCTCATGAGTGTATCTCCTTCCGAACAGGGCCGAAGGCCCAATAACAATAACATAGTTCAATACAAAATCTGTCGTTGCACAAAATCTAATAGGCCGATAATCCAGATCTGATTCGCCTGAACATACACCTCGATTCATTAAATCCGACATATAACGTAATTGTATATTTTCATCTAACAAAAAAACGCTCAAAAAGAATCTCTATGAAGTCAATAAAAAGTGGCAATAGCCTCCTCAAATTTATACAAATTATTAACATGACAAAAAAACAGACATGTAATTTCAAATCCTAAATACTTAACAATTAAAATAGATTGTAGGCGTACCAATATCAGAGAATGAAACTACAAACACTAATGCTCTCTGATTATTTCTCAACTCTCTTCAAGAAGAGATCACATCACATCACTCTTCTGATCTAAATTAAATTGCAAAAAAAAAAAACCATCCAAAAAATTGTTATTCACTCCATCTTTGCTGGAGGGAACTTGGAAAATACATGTTATTTTCAATTCATCAGAATAAAGAAAAATCAAGCAGTAGCTATGGGTTGCTGGGCTGGTGCAGCAACTGGAGCACCACCACCAGTTGTTGGCCTGCAAATTACATTAACAAATATAATTATTAGAATCTTTCTTTTGAGTACAAATAGAATCGTACATCGAATTGTATTTAGGCTAATATGAAATAAAAGATATTTCAGATATAATACTTACAGCCCAACAAAGACTTTGAAAGCATCATAGATTCCCCACTGTGCTCCGGTAAGTGTACCAATCATCACAATACGTAGAGGAAGTCCTCTTGTGAATAGGCCCATGAGACCCATGTTCTTCACAGCCTATTTAGAGCAAACATGTTGAACGAGTTAGATATCAATGCATAGCTGCAATAACACCAGTAATGTACCAGCACAGGTCAGATGTACAACTTCATGACCTACTGGTATAGTACCAGTAGAGGTCGTCAATACCTATACAATTCTCAATAATTGCAACAATTTGTCCTTTGCTATTAGAAACCAAAGAAAAATATAAAAATGACCAATAAGTCCAGTCTTCAATTTCTCCAACAATGAGATCCGATTCATATACTTGATAAAACAGGTGTCACTACAAACAACAACAAAGTATGGCACCAACAGTGACAGGATCAAATTATGAGTGGCTACATATGTATAATACCAAGGCCCCAAATTGTGAAAGCTGGTACGGGATTAAAAAAAAAAAAAGGAAAAATGAGGGGAAAAAGTACTTACATCACCAACAGTGGCACCCTTGGCATTGTTAAGGAAGGAAACAAGGTTGTCGGCAGGGTGGGAGACAACAGCACAGAGGACGCCAGCAATATAGCCACCGGCAAAGCTGATGCCGAGCTGGGTGGTTTTGTCACACTCGCTCTTCGGCTTCGGCACAGCATGTTTGTAAATCATCTCCACCACCGTCTCAAAGGAGGCAAACTTCATCATCGTATCTGTCCAAACACATTGTGAGGAAATGTTTAGACAGTTCAACATATTCTGCCAACAACAGTTCATTGGTACTTAAAGTTGCCATCATGTGAAACTTAGTAATAGGCGGGAATTGGTTGCATATCAAAACAGAATTGTGTCATAACTGCCCTCTTATAGAGCTTAGCCAATTTCCTAATGAAGGATCCTCAAAAAGCAAAGGAGAAAATATATAAACCTAGACAGAAATTAGTTCCTCAAACGTGCAGGGCTAATTGGAAAATTTGTAAGGGAAAATGCAATTCAACTTAAATTCCATTCCATTGTTATGATACTATAATCTATGCCCACATAAAGAACGCAAAAATTAGTTATTTTCTAAAAAACCACTCCCAGAATGTGGCAGAAGTATTAAAAGCAAGCTCCAGATGCTAGTCCTATTTAGCTTTTGATTGGACCACTGTAGGCTTTCATTAAAAACAAGAATGGCTTTTCCATGAAAGAGGTAGATTTCACTACTATGTCAAACAAAAGAAAACTTAGTATCTGTGTATATTATCTTCCGTAAGACATGAGCAAAGGTGTATTTATCTGCATTTAAGAAAAAGGAAAGGAATATTTTGCATCACTTACATGGAATCTGACGCCCCCAGAGTGGAACTATTCCTTTGTACAACCTACATTTCAATCAGAAAAATGTAACTTTTTCAAGAGTCCAGAAGGGAAAGAAAAATAGAAAAAATTCATACCAGTTTGTAACTGATTGGAATGACTTTAATGAAATTTCAGCTCAAATATTACATTAGACAACCAGTTAACCCCAAATTCGGTCATAAGATCCCAATAAACGAAAGAAAATCCACCCAAGAGAAGGGGAAAGAAAAAGAAAAACAGCAAGACCTAATGTAAACAAAATCGGGTAAGTTAAAATTATACCCGCCAAAACCTTCAGATTTAATGAACTTGGGGAGGCCATCAGACAAGCCCCTAGCAAAGCCAGGCTGGGTCTGAACACGCACCTTGACAGCCTCCATGGGGCAAAGTGCCAAATCAGCAATGAACTCAGCAGATGCAGACCCTCCAAGATAGATCAAAGTCTTGTACTTGGCCGCATTCTCAGGGCCTGCCAAATCAGAATAGTACTTCTTGAAGAACTCATAGAAGCCAAATTTGCATGCACCTTGTGCACTATAACCAAGAAGGGTTGGGACCCACCCTCTGAAGAAGCCCCTGGCACCTTGTTCTTTTAGAAGTACACCAAATCCTGATGAGATGCTCTTGTATTTGGTCGGGTTAATCTGAATATTTAAAAGAGAGAATGTCAGTTAGGAACTTAGGATATATACTACTGATAGCTGATAGCCTCTATCAGTTTTTTTTCAAAAAAAAGATATATACCACTGAGCTCAACAAAGGAGCTAAACTCCAAAGTAGTCCTTATTAGATGTGCAACTGTACCCCATTTAATCCTCAATTTAACAGACATAAATAACAAAAAGACGGTGATATGGTAGTCAAATAATAACATTAACCAATCCAATATGGGTCCATGCCAAAATGGCACCAAAATAGGAGTTTCAGTTCCTCATCCTAGTTGTATTCCCTTATATTTCTAATGAAATTCATGTTCCGTAAAAGTTGTAACGTTATTATGTTGTAATTCGATGAGAGCGGACAATTAAGTTCATCCTTCACATAAAACATTTTCTGTGCTGAATTATTCACAAGTTGAGCTATGATCACAACTTAGAATATTAAGACCAGCCCTATATATTTGAGTTTGGTAGACGAAGAGAACCACAGAAATGAAGGAAACAGATTAGATACATCCATCTATATCGAACTAATCCATAAAAAAAATTCAAAATAAAGATACAAAATAGTACATACAACAAACCTGCATGTTGCATTTGACGAGATCGAGCGGGGTCACGGCCGTGTGCGTAAGGCCACAGCTAAGGATTCCTCCGGCTGTGCACGCGGCGTAATAAGCCGGAGAGAACATCTCGATCTTCATCGACTCCTTCGGCGCCTGGATCATGAAAGACCCAGCCGAACCCAGATCGGTCGACTTAGGGTTCCGGCCCAAGACCTTGCTCGCTGATGATGTGTAGAGGTAGCTGGGGAAGAGAGATTGGCGCGATTTCTCTGAGAGATCCATAGCGACACTTCAATCAGAAGAGAGACGAAAAAAGCTGACAGAGAGGGGGGAGAGAGACGGAGAGAGAAAACGTGGGTAGACCAATAAGTAGACGTGCCTCCGATTTTCTCGAACGAGATGCTTGGATTGCCTTTGTTTTTTATTTTGTTCTTCAAACAAGGTTGGAATTCTAGAAGAAGACTTAATTTATTAATAGAAAATTTTGATTTGACGATTTGCAACAGTGCCAGATATCAACAAAAGTTAGAATTTTTTTTTTTTGAAACGCTTGATAGTAGCTATCAAGTTACGGCAAAAGTTAGAATTGTTATTTGATTTGTACCAAGTAATTGAATGGTCCCTGAATTTATTAAATTTCAACACGTAGCAATTTTGCTTGAGTTGTTATTTGAAAAAGAAAAATCAGAATTTGATAATCCAATTTAATAACTGTAGCTCATAGTTTTTTAGAGGCTCTAGCAGCTGGACATTTTCTCATCAAATCCCTCCCAACCAGAACCAGATGCCAAATCTTCTGATGAACAATTAAATTAAACAAGATTTAAAATAGATATATTTGACAGAGTTGGCATATATCACGCTCTGAGATAGATAATCCGAAGCTAAAGTGTGAAATAAAAATTATTTCTCTATTTATTTCATGCAATCAGTTGAAAACAAAAATTATAATTTACTTTATTTTTTTTTAATAAATTTAGAGATCAAGTCATCCAACTATTTAATATTTATAAAGATTTTCTGGATGGGTTTCGAACCTGCGACCTGATTGCACAGATTATTAATAATATAAAGTACCCTTTAAAAATATTATGCATAAGAATGTCAAGATTGTCCTAATTTAATACGGTCAACGACATAATGTAAACTTTATGTTGAAAGTAGAAGTCCATCAAATGTGAAAACGTAATTTTCTGCGCCTCCGTTACTGCCAATTCGGAAGGTCCCTGCTTCTAGATATGTGGCATTAGACTTCAATAAATTGTATTATTTAATTATTGGGCACGTGTTTGTTATGATGTTAATCATATTTTTTTTTTTATATTTTTACTATAGCACTTTTACATAATAGATGTCTATTTTCAAATTTGTTTAATCAAGATAAACAATTAAATAAAGAGAAGGAATATAACGTACATCAGTCATGAGTGCCAAAAAGAAACACACAGAGAATATTTTACATTTTGCCAGAGAATAACATCTCTGATATAATATCGGTGGTATTGTAGTCCTACATTTCGGGAGGAATCCTCATCGGATTCGAAAATTTGTCTATTCACTCTTTTCACAGTAGGATGTAGAACAAGGCTTATTCTAGGCGGTCCGATTGACAACAATAGTGCTGATCTATTGAATTCTAATAAGGAGTGAGGCTACGGTGCTATGCATAGCACGGATGGAGCCCGTGCTACGGCTCAAAATTTGACTTTTTAAAATTATAACGGCCAATCCGAACAGTTCAACATGATTATAAAATGAATATGACTTGCAAATCAAATTTTACATTTTTTCGAATTTTTTTACTATTTTTTTGAAAATCACTTGATCTGAACATTCTGGACAATCCAAAAACAGCCTATCTAAAAAAATAGTAAAATAATTCGAAAAAATATAAAATTTGGTTTGCAAATACATATTCATTTTATAATTATATTGAACAGTTCGGATCGACCGTTAGAATTTTAAAAAGTCAAATTTTGAGCCGTAGCACGGACCCCATCCGTGCTATGCATAGCACCGTAGCCTCACTCTTCTAATAAGATATGAATGCGGATTTTTTTTTTTTTTGATAAAAAGGCCGAATTCCGTTTCATTGAAACAGTTAACTTACAACCTGAGTTTGAGACTAGTTAACTAAGCAAAAGAAACCACATAGTCCAACAGATCATAACATCATCTATAGCGCTGGCAAAATGATAAAAGTAAGTAAAAACTACTGACAAAATAAGTCACACACACTGGGAGCTAAGGTAGTTAGTAGAAATTCCAAAATAAAATTTCTGTCATCTTCTTATGGGGGTAGAGTCTTCCTTCATGGGGCTTGGTTGGTATCCCCTGCATATCCTTCAATCTCCATCTGGTCAGCATCATCATCAGAGTGCCAGCTAGCTATAGGAATCTCATCCAGAACTGGAGCAGTCAAAGGACAGTGCATTCTTTCACCTGTTCCATCACTAAACCTGACCAATAATGTACAAGGGAGAAATGCGGATTTATTAAGATTTAATAAGATTTATATACGGATTATTGTGGACCATATAATCATTTCATAATGTTCCCGTAAGTAATCCGATTAATTTAGGCCACCTTTTTAATAATCCCATTTGTTATCACTTTTTGATGAATATCCCTATTCAATTAATGAGTAGGATTAAAATGCACCATTGGTTTTGTGCTCTAATCATGCTCCACATTCTTATTTTCATTTTCAAAGTCCGAACAGTCGATCCGAACCGTTCACCATGATCTTTGTATTAAAATGTGCTTGGAGACCAAATTTTATACTTTTTGGACTTCTTTACTAATATTTTAAATAGGTACAAAATCATTGTTTTCAGAAGATTCTGGACCATCCAAAACAGTGATTTTGGTACCTATCTAAAAAAATAGTAAAAACATTTCAAAAAATATAAAATTGTCTCCAAGCACATTTTTTTTAATATGAAGATCATATTGAGCAGTTCGGATCGATTCTTCAAACTTTAAAAACGAAAAAAAAACGTGAAGCATGATTGGAGCACAAAACCAATAGTGTATTTTAACCCTACTCTCAATTAATAAGCTTATTCAAATTAACAAGTCCAAGACTAATCCACAATTCAGTCGGAAGCGTATTCTCTGCGGAGTCGTTCTCTGCGGAGCTGTGCGGAGCTTTTAATCTGGTCCGTTCGTTTTGACTTGGCACAAATCTCAAAGCCCAATAATACAGCCCCCTCCGTTAGCCCGAATATCAAAGCGGCTGAGAGTTAATCTGATCCGTTCGTTTTGCTCCGCAGGTGCGGAGTTTTATAAAACTCCCCAGAGAATGAGCGCCCAATTCAGTCCCGCTTAGTATAATCCCCTTCCCAGTTTCTCATTTCTTATTTAAGGCCCAATACAATAACCAAATTAAAAAGCTTAATTCCATTTACAGATACGGCCTAATTCCTGTTTTCCTTTACTATCCACTTTTTCATTTTTCTTTCATAGGCCGGAAACAGCCTATGTTAAACAATTTTGCTGATTAGTAACTCTTACAAATTTATTTTCTCAACAAGGACCTCAACTCAACGAGAAGTAGGGGTGTCAATGGTACCTTTTTAGCCGTTTACCCGATCCGTATCGTATTCGATAAGGCGGGTATGGGTAAGATTTTTTTTTTCATTAGCTTATTGGGTATGGATATTGATAAGAACTTTTTTTCGTTAACCAAATAAGTAAGGGTAATGATTATTTCGTACCCATTACCTTATAAGATAATTATAAAATCTAAGTTTATATTCAATTCAATTTTCAATCCACCTAAATATGTATTCGTGTTTTTGAATTTTCTTCCTTTATAAAAAACAATTTAGTTGGAATTAATTGCACATTTATTTTTATTTTTTATTAGAAATGTAATTATATATGTGTGAAATGGATGAGTTTTTTATATTTAATTTGCAAAATATAATAAAACTTATTATTATATTAGTATTATCGGTTATTCATCCGCTACCGTTTCGTTACCCGATAATATTATCGGATAAATGTAGGGTAGGATAAGGTCAATTTTTAATGGGTATGGGTAGGGTATGAGTAAAGTTAAATTTTAATGGGTATGGGTATGAAAATGCCTCCACTTGACTCGTACCGTACCCATTGACACCCCTAACGAGAAGTTGTCCAAGCACAAAAATATTAGAGATAATCTTGAAGTTTTTTTTTTATCATTAGTTCGAGGTAAATTGTTTTAAAACATGAACATATATATGCACACAAACACAAAACTTTATGCATAATATTAGGTATGTCTATTTGATTATGTACGGATACATTTAAGAACATCTAAAAGACTAAATTAGAAATTGCTACAAATTATAATGTTTTTAGAATCACAATAGTGACCTATTTTTATTTAAAAAAATGGACAAACGTCACACTGAAATATTGTATCAGAATCTTTAGCGTATCTCCTAATACTATAGATCAATAACACTCTCTTATTATAATTCTCATGGATAATTCTATCAATATCAAACAACATATATAATATGGGACAGGAACAATCGGTTTTGGATTTTGATCCCTGTTCTTTATATTCGAACCCATTGAATTTTTTATGACATGCAACAACCATTCACAGAAGAAGAAGTCTATGGGGGCAGTGAAGCAACTAGCGAGAAACAAAGCCTCAGGACCCGATGGTCTCACAAACGAATTTATTCAGAATTTTTGGAATTTTCTGAAAAAAGATGTTATGCGAGTCTTTACAAGTTTGTATGATCATGGGCTAGATCTTGAGATGATGAACCAAGCAAACATAGTGATGATTCTCCAAAAAGAAGTGTCGGTAAGTGTAACAGATTTTCGGCCTATAAGCATCATCAGCTTGATCCCTAAATTGCTTTCAAAGGTCATGGCAAATAGACTACATGCGTGGCTACCCATCCTCACTTCCAAGAACATAACAACTATTGTAAAGGATCAGCATATTGCTAAAACTTTTCTTGTAACGAGAGAAATTTTGCAACACATAAGCAAAAGAGGTAACGAGGCTATCTTTGCGAAAATTGTTTTGACCAAGGCATTTGATTCCATTCACTTGTCCTTTTTGTTTAAGGTAATGAATGCTAGGGGCTTTCCGTCTAGATGGATTGAACATATCCTCACAACTTCCTCTTCAAGAGTGTTAGTAATGGCGACTCAACAAAATTCTTTCAACATAAACGCGGATTGCGTCAGGGGGACCCAAATTCCTAAGCTTAAGCCCTTCTTGCCCGAATTCTTAAGGCATCATTTTACTTGGATTAAGCCTCCTTAGCACCTTTTTACTTAGCACATTTTCTTAATCCGATCCTACCGAACAAGTGCTCCTTAACTCTACTTATAATTTAATCTATCATGTGGTGCCGAACACCCCCATAGATATTTTGACGGATGGGTCCTGCTACAATGTCATCTCTCATGTGAGTTTGACCGAATTCATATCACCTAAAAAATTCACATTTTGAATTTAGATCCGAATTGTCAGACATATTTTGGTACAAATATTAAAGGATTTCGTGCATTCTAATATTTTAATTGGACATTTTGAATTAAATCTAAACTCAAAATTTGAGTTACTTTATAGGATCCAACTCAGTTTGACCAAAACGGTAAAAAGGAAATAATATTATAATATTTGAAAGTCAATATTTAATGATCTAGACAATTAAAGAGTTTTAAATTTGCCCAATCCAATCTCAGAAAGAAAGGACAGCCCGGTACCGATCGTACTAAAAAACTTGGTCTGATGGATGTCACTATCGTCCGATAAAATTAACAGGCTGTACCCACCAACACCGTTGATTTAGTCTATTTGGTAAATAGGATGACTTACATGCATATCATCTAACTCTCTTTTGTACGATGCCTGGCCGTTAAAAAATAAGATTGCTCTATCCCCTGCCAATTGTCGTTGGACGGCTTCTGTCAGATCTAAACTGTCCATTTCAATCAGATGACTTTTTATCTCCCATGTTATTCATCATTGCGGTGGATGTGCTTCATAAAATGGTTGAGGCAGCAAATACAACACTAGATACTGCTATAACCAACTCAATACCTCAATCGATCCTAGCTTTGCAGTCTGCGGATGACATGGCCATCATAGCAAATGGTGCAACAATTACCTTGAAACTGATCTTGAGATTATTTGCAAAGATGTCAGGGTTATTAATAAACTACTCAAAAACGTGCTTTGTACCTTTTGATAGATCACGGCCTAGACAAAGAAAAGTACAACAACTCATGGGATGTCAGAGATCAGAATTACTGGTCACTTACTTAGGTATGTCTCTGACTATTTCTAAACCGCACCGGCATCACTTTTACCCTTTCATTGAAAAATTTGAGAAGAAGTTGCAGGGTTGGCAAGGTAAATTAATATCTCGTGGAGGTCGGTTACAATTGGTGCCATCAGTTCTGTCTTCTATGCCGATTTTTTACATGACTTGTTTTGTCCTTCCAAAATGGGTGGTGGATAGATTTCCTTTGGGGCAAAAGTCAGATCGCAAACACAGGGATTTCCCAGATAAACTGGTCTTCAGTGTGTAACCAACGAAAGTGGGGCGGTTTGGGTGTCTCAGACTTAGCTATGCACAACAGAGCACTCATAATAAGCTGGTGGTGGAGAGCATATGCTAATCCTGATTCACTTTGGTCATCACTAATCATAAACCTGAAGAGGGTGGGTCAGTCTCAACAAGGCCCGATCTTTTGAAATGTTTCTGGATCGTTTTTTTTGGAAGCAGTTGCACAAACTATTGCCGATGTTTCATTGGTCCATAAAATGGAATATAGGTGATGGGAAGGGAATTTCGTTCTGGTACGATGCATGGGGTGGAGCCCCGATTTGTAGGCAGAGGAGACCTTTACCTATGAACCCGCGATTATCATTGCAAGAAGCAGTACCGAGGGGTGAGGGTGAATACAATTGCACCGCATTTGAGTTCAGTGGTACTGCAAATCAGGTTTACATATGAGAAAGATGAGATTGTTTGGCGGTGGGGAGCACAAGGAAAATATACTGTTAAATCTATATATGATGTCATGATGGGAGGTGGCAAGATTCAGGATAGATTATCGATAATATGGAAATCCAAAATACCAGCAACAATGAAGGTATTTCTGTTTCTAATGCTTAGGGGCAAGATACTTACTCAATATGTACTTCTAAAGAGGAAAATTGATTGTGCAACAGGTGTCATGTGCAAATCCAGTATAATAGAATCCGCAATGTATCTAATTTTTAAGTGCCGGTATGCGAGAAGAGTGTGGCAAGCAATAAATGTCAAGGTGGGGCGCATAATTATCAAACTTGCAAACTCACTGGATGACATTTGGATCAGATCAGCAGTAGAAGTTTCAAACTCAGACGGGAGAAAATTTGCACCAGTCCTCATAAGATGTGGATGCTGGATGATTTGGAAGGACCGCAATGCTACAATTTTCAGAAACAAAACGAGGCCGCCTGGACAATTGGCTGAATGGATAGTGCCAACTCTTTGGAGAGGCCACTGTTAAGATGTTCTTTCTTATTTTCCTTTTTTGATGTTTAGATGAGAGTGCTGTTGTTTTGAGTTAGATGTAATTTATATTTCAACAATCTCAGTAGCCTCTACTGAGTTTTCAAAAAGAAGAAGTTATTACCGAACTGTTAACATATTGTTGATTAAACTTTTCATTATTTTAGTGGTAACAAGATAAACAAAAAATATAAGAACTTCCAATTTAGCATTAGGATTTTCAGATGTCATGCATATGTGTTCAATAATACATATATCAAATTATTAAAGCAAATAAGAATAATTAAAACTTATCATATCTGCTCTTATTCTTAATTGTATGATTTAGAATCAATGCAACCGATCGATCTGTTGACGTCATCTCGTGTGAATTTTTAATAATGCGGTCAAATCAATCTGATGTATACATTTCAAATTAAATAGTTCATAAAAGAAAACTAAATTTGTGCTGTCAGACTCTTTGAATAGTTTGTAATTCATTCTAATGGCTTTTGATATATGCGAACAATTTACTATAGAATATAATGATCGAAACTAATTTTGATTGAACTAAAATTAAAAATCTCAAAATCACATCTAATCTAATAATTAAGGCATTGTCCTCTACACGTACGGAAAAGTCATATCATATGTTCGACACTAATTTTTTGCACTAGATATATGACCCTCATTTCATGCTAATTTTTTAAAAATATTTTTCAAAATAATTAAATTTTAAATTAGGCTATAAGAAATAATATAGACAATCTAATTTTAAATTTTTTGAAGTAAACCAATTACTTTACACAATTTAGAGAGGAATTGCTAAACCCCCTACGGCCTACTTGCAAACAAACTATGTGAACAACAATTACCTCTTGCCCAAGATGTCCTATCAAACCGAGGGATACCGGTCCAACCGGGCTGTGTGCTGTGTGGGGGCCACGGTTTAGAAACTGCTGATCATATTCTGCAAACATGCACCTACACTTCAAGGTTTTGGTTAGGATTGTTGGCCGGCATCGACATAACGGACCACCGATCGGTCCAGCCCAATGCCCTCCAGGCTTGGCTAGCGCAGAGGAGGAACCTTGACCAGGAGAAGGCTAAACTTTGGGATATCGCTTGGTCGGCCGGATGCTGGGCTATCTGGAAAGAAAGAAATGAGAGGACCTTCGCGCGGGAAGGTAAAATAGCGCCAATACTTATAAATGAAACGTTGCTCCAGATTGAACAATGGAAGGCCAACTGCTAAACTGACAAAATCGGCAAATTATAAGGACAGAAGCCCATTGAGAAGAAACCCACCAGGTTGCCTTCTCGTCATTTATAGCTAGCAGTGTTGTGTACTATCTAGATTTAAGATTAGTTGGGCTAAATGTTCATCACTAAGGATGAATTGTAATTACTTATATGTTTAGAAGGAGCTGTAAATACCTCACTTTTTTAATACAAATCGTTGCTAGGGCGCTTGCCCAGTAACCTTAAAAAAAAAAAAACAATTACCTCTTGAAATTAATATAAGATTCCCAGTATTGATGATTTCTTAATTTCTATTAACCCACGCCAGTTGAACGGTCAACACAATTATGAATGCAAATAATTACCCCTAAACCATTATTTATCCGTTACGATAAATTCAATTCTCCCTTGAATCTTGAATGTGCATTACCCGACTCGGCCGTTGGAATGTCTTTCGTGAGAAATGACAACACCTCTTATTAGGCGTAGCTTTCTTTACAATTCAGTTAGTCAATTCAGTTAGTTTGTTATTCTGTTAGTCGCTGCTTGAGACAGCATGTATTACACTGGTCTATAAATACCAGGTTATTGTAAACAATTCAGATTAATGAAATACAATGATTCAGACACAATCCATCTCTCTCTCTTACTATCTCTAAGCTCAACTCTGTTATGGTATCAGAGCACCTCTTCTTCTTCCCTTATCTCCGAACCTGAGAAGCTATGACTTCAAGCGAGACTTCTCATGTTCTTCCCTCTCCTCCCTCCCAGATCGATTATGTGATCCACATTACGCTTCCAGTTTCTACAAAATTGGATCGTGATAATTTTCTGACTTGGAGATCGCAGATTGAGCCAATTCTTGATGGCTTCGGTCTCACAAAGTTTATTGATCCCTCTATCTCACCGCCGGACAAGAACTTAACCAGTAATGGCGTTTCTTCACAGAATCCGGCCTTTCTTGCCTGGCACAAGCAAGACAGGTTCTTGCTCGGTTGGCTGCGCACCTCGATTTCTGAAGGCGTTCTCTCTCAGTATGTCGGCTGCCAGACTGCCAGAGACCTTTGGATTTCCCTTCATCAGGTGTACTCAGCGATCTCCACTGCTCGCGTTATGGAGCTCAGGCGATCTCTTCAGACCACTTCTCGGGGCAATCAAAGGTGTGGCGAGTATTTTGAGAAGATGAAACGGATCGCCGATCAATTAGCCGCCGCTGGAGACCCGATCCCAGATTCTGAACTGGTGCGATCTATTCTCAATGGACTGGGTCCTCTCTTTAACTCCTTTGTAGTTGCGATTACAACCCGATCGGTACCTGTTACTTTGGTCGATCTCCATGCTTTTCTCCTGACTCATGAATCCCTCCTGGCTTCGCAATCCTCTTCTCTCCCCTCTCATTCAGCCGATCCCAGTGCCTTTTACGCTGGAAGGGGAAGAGGTAGGGGTCGTCGTGGTAAAGGTCCCCAATCTTTTACTCCTTCTGTGTCTCAAGGCCCATTATTGCCTACACCAGGCCCAGGTTCTAATTCTTCTACTGCAGGCCGAGGCTCTGGTTATCAGGGCTCATATCCAGTCAATTCAAACCAAGTCAGGGGCAATTACTCTAACCGAGCTGGGACTTCACAGCAATCTGGAGACAAACCTCAATGTCAGATTTGCCGCAAGAGGGGTCATGAAGCACTTGAGTGCTGGTACCGATTTGACAATGATGCTTATGCCTCACCACCTCAAGCCTTTGTTCACACCACCACTTCTACTCCAAATGAGGGCTGGTTTCTCGATTCCGGGGCAACTCATCATGTCACCTCCGACTTGAACAACCTTTCATCCTTCAATGTCTATGATGGTCACGATCGGCTTCAAGTTGGTAATGGCTCTAACCTTCTCATTCAAAATCTTGGCCATTGTACTTTGTCTTCTACCAATGGTTATTTGAATTTGAATGGTGTCCTACATGTACCACATATTACCAAAAACCTCATTAGCATCTCTAAGTTAACTAGAGACAATGATGTTATTCTAGAATTTCACCCCTTGTTTTGTATTGTAAAGGACTGCCGCACGAAGTGGCCGCTTCTTCAAGCTTCCCAAATTAATGGTCTTTACAATCTCTCTACTTCACCTCAAGCATTGGTTGGAGAACGTGTGTCGGCTTCTATATGGCACAAGAGGTTGGGTCACACATCTCCTTCCACCACCCGTTTCATAATAAATTCTCATTTTTTACCTACTTCAAATAAATTGGGAATTTGTGATGATTGTTGTAAAGCAAAGGCTCATGTTTTGCCTTTTGCTCCTTCTCTTTCTCATGCTACTTCCCCTTTACATGTGGTACATTCGGACTTATGGGGGCCATCTCCAATTATTTCAAAAAATGGATTTCGCTATTATGTGAATTTTGTGGATGAATTTTCTAAATTCTCTTGGATTTTCTTTCTTTGCACTAAGGATGAACTTGTTGATGTTTTTACAAAGTTTAAGTGCCAAGTTGAGAATCTTTTTAGCTCGACCATTAAAATTCTTCAAACGGATGGCGGTACGGAGTTCAAGCCTCTCACACGCCTTTTTCCGCAAATTCTTCATCAAGTCTCATGCCCATATACCCCTCAACAAAACGGGGTTGCCGAACGCAAACACCGCCATATAGTCGAGCTTGGCCTTGCCATTATTTCTCACTCTTCCATTCCCTTGGAATATTGGGATCATGTGTTTCAAAGTGTGGTTTTCATCATAAACCGGCTTCCACCCACCGATCCACCTCATACTTCTCCTTTCACCCTTCTTTTTCACAAAAATCCCGATTACAAATTCTTTCGGATTATTGGATGCCTTTGTTTTCCATTAATTCGACCATACAATTCCCATAAGCTTCAATTTCGGTCTCTACCATGTGTATTCTTGGGTTATTGTCAAAATCAAAAGGGTTACAAATGCCTTCATCTTCCCTCAAACAAAATCTACATAAGCCGTAATGTCCGGTTTGATGAAACTACTTTTCCTTTTACCTCTCAGCATGGCTCGGCTACTGTACCTCAACCTCTGGCCGATCAGCAACAAATTCTTACCTCTCTGCCTATTATTCTACCTCCACTGCCTTCCAGGCCTTCTTGTGCACCGCCCACCTCCATGCCTCTTGTGATTCCTGAGCCCAACATCTCTAGGCCCATTTCGGATTTGGAGTTCCAACACTTCAGTCAGCCCAACAACAAATCCCTTCCTTCTGCCGCTAGCCCACTTAGGGTATACACCAGGCGACCCAAAGACCCCTCTACAGACCGCACCTTACCTCCCTCTTCTCCAGTCCGAACCTTACCTGCCTCCTCCAGTACACCTCAGCCTCCAACAGAGAACCCTCATGTTTCGGCCTCTACTCATCCCATGCAAACCCGGCTGAGAACCAACACTCTCAGACCCAAGCACTTTCCTGATCATGAGACCCTTCTCACTACCAAACATGCTCTCCCTCCCTTACCCTTGACTGAACCGACATCTTTCACCATGGCAAACAAACAAAGTGAGTGGCGTGATGCAATGTCTAATGAGCTAAATGCTCTTGCCAAAAATGGTACTTGGATACTCGTTCCGTCTCGTGCCGATCAAAATGTCATTGGGTGCAAGTGGATCTTTAAAATTAAGAGAAAGGCCGATGGCTCGATTGAGCGCTATAAGGCACGACTTGTTGCCAAAGGTTACAATCAAGAGGAAGGTATTGACTACCATGAGACCTTTAGCCCGGTAGTCAAACCAACCACAATTCGAGTTGTGATCTCTCTCGCCACCTCACGCAATTGGACCATTCGACAATTGGATGTCAACAATGCATTTCTCCATGGTGATCTTCAAGAACAAGTCTTCATGACTCAACCACCGGGCTTTGCGGATTCCACATTTCCAAATCATGTGTGCCTTCTTAAAAAGGCCATTTATGGACTCAAGCAAGCTCCTCGTGCTTGGTTTCATAAGTTAGCCTCCGTTCTTGTTGATCTTGGTTTCAAGGCCTCTCAATCGGATTCTTCTTTATTTCTTCGTGGTGATTCCTCTTCGATTACTATCATATTGATCTATGTAGATGATATTATAGTAACCGGTTCCGACTCCTCTCTTGTGACAAACCTCATTACATCTCTTGCTTCTCAATTCTCGCTAAAAGACCTTGGTCCCTTGCATTTCTTTTTGGGCATCCAAGTACAACCTCATCAACATGGTGTCACTCTCTCTCAACCGCAATATATTCGAGATCTTCTCCTTCGTTCCAAGATGGATGGCTCTAAACCGTGCTCTACTCCCTTTTCACCAAATGATCCTCTTTCTAAATTTGAAGTAACCCCATGGCTGAACCGCACACCTATAGAAGCATTGTTGGTGCTCTTCAATACGCCACCATCACTCGGCCCGATATCTCTTATGCCGTCAACAAGGCCTCGCAATTTATGCACTCCCCAACCGATGAGCATTGGAATGCCGTCAAGCGTATCTTGCGATACCTCAAAGGCACTTTGCTTCATGGTCTTCATATTAGTTCTCATTCTTCTTTAGACCTTCATGCATATTCCGATGCCGATTGGGCGGGATGCCCGGATGATAGGCGTTCAACATCGGGATTTTGCGTCTTCCTTGGCTCAAATTTGATCTCGTGGGGATCTAAGAAGCAATCTACCGTATCTAGGTCGAGTACGGAAGCCGAGTATAGAAGCATGGCTGGAGCTTGCACCGAATTAGTGTGGTTGCAACAACTTTTGAGGGAACTTCATGTACCGCTGCCTTCTAACCCGACCCTATGGTGTGACAACTTGGGGGCTACCTTCCTTGCATCGAATCCTGTCTTCCATGCGAGAACGAAGCACATTGAAATCGACTTTCATTTTGTGCGTGAAAAGGTTGCTCGCAAACAGCTGGATGTTCGGTTTATTTCATCTAAAGATCAGCTCGCTGATTTGTTTACCAAGTCACTGTCAGCTGCACGGCTAGATTTCTTACGCACCAAGCTGACTCTGTGTTCTGTCCCAGCCTCAGCTTGAGGGGGGCTATTAGGCGTAGCTTTCTTTACAATTCAGTTAGTCAATTCAGTTAGTTTGTTATTCTGTTAGTCGCTGCTTGAGACAGCATGTATTACACTGGTCTATAAATACCAGGTTATTGTAAACAATTCAGATTAATGAAATACAATGATTCAGACACAATCCATCTCTCTCTCTTACTATCTCTAAGCTCAACTCTGTTACCTCTTTTTACTTCTTTGTTTTTGGTCGCAACAATTTTAACATGCAAACATTTACTAGTTCTCTTTTACTAGTCCAACAAGCATCCCATTCCTAGCAAGTACACATATTCTTCACACCTGAGACTGCCATTTTTAGGAGAAATGTGGGTCTTGTTCTCATTTGATTTCATTAAATTAACCAATTACACAAGTTTTGTAACTAAATGAGAAGAAAAATCATAATGTAGGATTAATTATTTATAAGAGGTGAATAGCAGTAGGACCAAGTAAATAAAATTTTCTTTTAATATAATTGTTAGAGGCATAAAGCCATCTAACCTTAAAAAAGAGAGAAGAAAAAGGAATACTCAAATTAAACCGGTGTTCTAAAAAATAAAAATGAAAATATGCAAATATGCAATACAATTAAAACTGGAAAAAGACAACAAAATAAAATCAGTTCTTATCCATATATTCTGGTAAAATTTGTTGGCCATCTTCGCTGATCATCCTCTGGCATGCACAAGCTGGTACAGTACCAGTTCTGATAAGTCTTGCAAAACCCCATCTCAAACCTTTATAGTAGTGACATGGCCTTGCTGATCATCCTCTGGCATGCACAAGCTGTATTGCAATAAAATCCTGATTAAGCTACATATGTGAACTTGTTCATCTAATTTTGATCAGGTGACAAGACTTTTGGTAAGGCATCTAATGTTTTTGTTCAATCAATATAATCAATATTTTTATGAAAATTTTGTCTAGCACAATTAGGAAATATAATATTCTCATTCGTGTGAGAGGTTGTAGTTTCAAAATCTAGCACCAGCAGGAGAATTTAAAAAAAAAAAAAAGAACTTAGTCTGTCCTTTACTTAAATAAAATAATGGTTCAGTAAATCCTGAGATCTATCTCTTTTGAAATGTCTCTTGCAAGAATTGAACTTACGTCTCTTCATAGAGAGGCCAGGTTCATCACTATCTGTGCTATATGGTTCTCTTTTTATAAATAAATTTGCTCTCAAAATTGTGCAGATGGTAATGAAGTTCTATTAGATTTAATTGCTATTAATCTGCGCCACTTGAACGGCCAAAACGATTAAGCATGCAAATAATTGACCCAAAACAACAATTTATCAGTTAAAACTTACAAGAAGTTAAAAAGAACTGAATAGTTCCTAATATAAATAGGGGCTTGATGTAATTTTCAATTTTTATATAAAAAACTTACAAGAAGTTCAATTTTCAATTTTCAATTTTTATATAAATAGTTCCTAAACAGCCACTGTCAGTTTTTTTTATATAAAAAAAAAACTTACAAGAAGTTCAATTCTTCTTTGAATGTGCATACACGACCTGGCCATTGGAGTGTCTTTCGTGAGAAGTGACAACACCTCTTTGTTTCTGATCACAACAATTTGAACAAGCACACTTTTACTAGTTCTCTTTTCCCAGTCCAACCAGCATCCCATTCCTATCAACTAAACCAATTCTTCACACCTCATATCACTGCCACTATTTAAACCGCTGTGTGCCTTTAACAAATTACAAACTCCATCTCATACTTTCAAATTTCCAATTTCATTTCCCACCAAGGTGTAACAACACTGAAAAATTAAAAGGAAACGAAAATGAAAACAATTTTTATCTCCACGTTTCTCTCCATTTCTCTCCTCTTCTCCATCCACTTGGCATCATCCAAAAAAGTTGGTACGTCTTGCTTTCCTCTTCCTTTAAACTTTTGTAATTTCTCAGTTAATTATTTCTCCAGTCTGGTGTTTAACCTTCCTCCAATATAATTTTACAATTCTTATCTTGCCTTCAATTGTGCAGAGGATGAGCACGAGTTTAGTTATAAATCGGGTGCCGAAAATGGGCCAGAGCACTGGGGTGAGATAAATGTAAATTGGACAAAGTGCGGTACCGGTCACCAGCAATCCCCCATTGATCTATTGAATGAAAGGGTTCAAGTGAATCCTTATTTGGGGAGGTTACTCCGGTCCTACCGGCCGAACAATGCCATAATGAAGAACGGTGGCCATGACGTAGAGGTAATTATAACTTGTTTATTGGGATATTGTTAATTTGTTGTACTGAGATCATGTAGTTCAATTAATATGTTTGTTGTTTCATTCCGTGAATGTATAGCTGAAATGGCTCGAGGATGCCGGGAGCATACAGATTGATGAAAATAATTATCATCTTATTCGGTTGCACTGGCACACTCCATCTGAGCACACAATCAATGGCAGGAGGTGAATCTTTATTGCATTAAGATATATACTTAATTAAGAAATCATATGCAAATTATCCTTTTTAATTAGTAGGATATAATCCCTCTCAAACTAAGGTCCCCTGTTCGGATGGCCTAAATCATACGAGAATGAATGAGATTTAAGGTTAATTGAGATATAATTTCTATAGCCTATTCGGATGGAAGTTTGTATGAAATGAGATTGGATTTTCCATTCTTTTTTTCCATTGTATTGTAAATTGTTGGGAAAAGAAACATCAAGTTGAAACTATGTGTTCTTTCTTTTATTTTTCACTTTGTCTTCACTTTATGCTTCCGAAGACATTGAGAAGTTAATCCTATTAGCAACTAAAAAATCATTTTTTTGAGATATTATGAAGTAACATCGAATCACTTCGAGTTGTCTCATTACGAATTCATATGCTAATTTATAGTACTCGTTGTTAGAGTGAGGCTATGGTAATATGCATATTACGGATCGATCCGTACTATGTATCCATATCTCTATTCTCAAAGTCCAAACAATAGCTCTAAACCGTTCAACATGATTTTCATATGAAATATACCAGCATAGCCAATTTTTTTTAGATTTTTTTTACTATTGTTTAGATTAGTAGAAAATCACCAGAATTTTCATATCAAGTGATTCTCTGTCTATCTAAAAAAATAGTAAAAAAATTCTAAATAAAATGTAAAATTTGTTTAGCAAAGACATTTTCATATGAAGATCATTGAATGATTCACATCAACTGTTTGAACTTTAAAAACATCTATAGCCATAATCTATTTGTCGTTATATTAAAAAAAATCAGAATACATAATGAACAATACAAAATTTCAATATAACAAAATTATAAGAAAAATACATATTTGAATTTTATATCTAACAAATTAATTATTTGTGTTAATCAATTTGCTAATTTATTTTAATTGACTTTTTCTATGAAATAATTAATAAATATTGTTATATTATTATTTAATTCACTTTATTTAATTATATATTATAAACAATAATTATATTGATGTCGAGCATTTTAGAAAGAAAATTAAAAAATTTCACAACTATTTCCACGGTACAACTAAACATTAATATCAGCACATTCTCATAACCATGTCTGTATTTGTCATAGGTATAGGTTCTCGCAAATTAATTTGTAAGTTCCGTACCCATTAAATTTCATCCCGCATATAATCCCGTTACAAGTATTTCAATCAGACAAGTTAGTAAGATGACTTTTGGATGCATTTATGGAATGTTCTTTTGACAATATTAATGTGCAGAAAAACAGAAGAGATTTTGTTTTAAACTATTAAATGTGGATGTAAACAGAGCAGAGAAGAATCTCGGTTTCTCACCTATTTAAATTAATTAGTTCTGGCTAGCAGACTGCTTAAAGTTTGTTACAAGTATCTTTTGCTTGAGATTAAGTTGATGGAAGAATTCTGACAGGTTTGCAATGGAGATGCACATGGTTCACCAGACCCCAGATGGCAAGAAGATTGCAGTTATCGGGTTTTTGTACAAGTACGGGCATCCTGACCCATTCCTGGATGAGGTTTGTTTGATAATTAATTAACACAACCCAAGCTGTTCTCTAATTAAAGCCTGATCTAGCTAGCTATATCATACAATATTTAACGAATTATACCCTTCTTGCTTTGCTGGCTTTATGTCAAAACAAATTGTTTGCTCTCTCTTTTCTGGATTTGAAAATAATGTTTCTAGCACTATGAAGCTTTAATTTTAATAATGCAGCTGGAACCATACATCAAGGAGATTGGAAACAAAACAAATGAAGAAGAATCGGCTGGAATTGTTGATCCAAGGAAAATTAAGTTAGGAAGTAGAAAGTACTACAGATACATGGGTTCTCTTACCATCCCGCCATGTACCGAGGGGGTAGTTTGGACTATTGTCAAAAAGGTTTGTGTGAGAAATTTGTACAAATTAACTTGCATTTAGTTTCTGTGTTATTTGGGTTTTGATTGTGCTTTAGTTTGGTTGTTTTCATGACGAATTAATGGTATGTGTTATTGTTGCTAGATAAGGACTGTTTCCAGAGATCAGGTACAATTGCTAAAGGACGCCGTTAATGAAGTAAGTTTACTTTGTAATATATATTTTTTAAATTCTTCTGCGTCTATATATAATTTACAAATTACAGATTATGTCTTTGATCAATATTTGTAGGATGCGCACGACAACGCCCGGCCTCTACAATGCATCTACGATAGAATGATCAACATGTACGACCTCTGAAGATTAATAACTAGATCATGCTTTTCTTTCTCCGAGAAAAATATCGTCATTATTGTTATGAAATATAAGTTATGGATGTCTATTTTTAAAAAAAAATATTAATCACTTCAAAACATTTATTTAAATAAATATGTTTCATCTCTCTCCATTTATCAATGAAATTAATTTAGATGGTATATTATTTATATTTTGTCAGCTTATAAATACAGATTTTGTAAGCTTGTATTGTACACGTAAAAAATTATATAAATAAAAGATAACTATTTTTATCATTTTCTCTGTATTGCTTATTTTTTTTATCTTCAATTTATAACAATTGTAATGTAAAGATAATTCAAATTGTCTACGCTATGAAGAAAAATGAATACAGAAAATGATTGATTTATTAGTTACTTCATTAAATTTTATGTGAGTTTTGCTACGTTGTTTTTTTCACAAAAATGTTGTTTTGATGTACGGTCTCACAATTTGAGTCATTAATTAATTTGTTAATGTTTCATTTAAGAAATAGAAATCGGCTCTAGTAATTTTATTAAGGTGGTGCTACGTATTTTGAAAGTAACAATTAAATTATTGAGATGAGAGAAACAAATTTCTCTCCCAAATATAATTTATCTTTCAATTGATTGACTCTTTCTCTCTCTCTAATCTTGACGCTGTTAATACTCATCTAATAAAACTTATATTCCACTCAATTCTTCTATTCTTCTATTCCTCTATTCCACTTCTTCTGAACATGTCCATAAGTCTGAAGTTAGAAATCAAACATCTAACTAGCTACAATGTCAGCTCTCATGTGAGTTTGACCGAATTCATATCACCTAAAAAACTCACATTTTGAATTTAGATCCGAATTGTCAGACATATTTTGGTACAAATATTAAAGGAGTTTCGTGCATTCTAATATTTTAATTGAACATTTTGAATTAAATCTAAACTCAAAATTTGAGTTACTTTATAGGATCCAACTCAGTTTGACCAAAACGGTAAAAAGGAAATAATATTATAATATTTAATGATCTAGATGTTATGAAATAATAATAGTAGACATTTCACCTTCTCCACCTCATCCACTTTCTATTAGATTTAATATTGTATTAACTATCTTGTTAATTGTATGGCTTTTCATTTGCTTTCTCTAGCCTATAAATAGAGGTTTTGTAAGTGGTTGATGTTGATACATAGATGGAGATATAATATAGAATAAGATTTAGCCTCTCCCAAGTTTTGTTTTGTTTTGTTTTATAATACGTTATCAGCACGAGTTTGCTCTAGTCAAGTTGCGACGGGATTTCGTAGAAGCACACCTAGAAGGTACTCTTTAGATTACATTTCATTAACATTACTATTAGTAATAATATTTATTTCTTGGATGAAATTTTCTTATTTTATATTTAATGAGAGTAATATTTTCATTCCCCGAAGAGAATGATAAAACAAGTACATGATAATAGCCAGAAGCTTTTGTACATACTATAGCTAGAAGCTTTTTCTAAGAGAACCTGAAGTTCTTAATCATAATTTTTTTATACAAGAGAACCTGAAGTTCTTAACCAAAGTAAAGTAAAAAAAAAAAAAAAAGAGGACAAGGTGCGATTTTCTGTTCTTAACCAAATTTCTTCTCTGTTTGTAAAAAAAAAAAAAAAATCTTCTCTGTTTATTGCGTTTTTTTCTATTTACTTCTTTACTTATTCCTTTGTTTGTAACTGTACGGTTGTTGTGCAATATGAACCAGAAAGTTATGAACCAGAAGTTCTTAAAAAAAAAAAAAAAACAGAGAGACCAGAAGTTCTTATATGAACCAGAAAGTTATTGATATTTATGATAACCGGAAGTTATCAAATTAATAAAATGTCTCCAATATTTAATTCTCTTAATAACCTGAAGTTATTAAGATTCTTTTTCTTCAATCGTTTTTTTTTTCTATATCTAACACAAATGCATATTTAATTCAATTTGTTAATAATAGTAGCATTTTTTATTTTGTAGTCCTTATGGCAAACCTTACAAAACTTGAGTTCACTGCCCTTGATATATCGGGCAAGAATTATCTCCCGTGGACTCTCGATGCTGAGATCCACCTTACCGCAAATAATCTTGGAGAAACAATAAAAGCTGAAAATAATACCTCCCAGCAGGAGAAAGCCAAAGCAATGATATTTCTCCGTCATCATCTCCATGAGGATTTAAAAACTGAATACTTAACGGTGAAAGATCCGTTAGAACTGTGGACAAATTTAAAAGAAAGATATGACCATAAAAAACAAGTACTCCTCCCAAAAGCTCGTTATGAATGAATTCATTTAAGGTTACAAGATTTTAAATCTGTGAGTGAGTATAATTCCGCAATGTTTCGCATAACTTCTGAATTAAAATTATGCGAAGAAAATATTACTGATGAAGACATGCTAGAGAAAACATTATCTACATTTCATGCTTCGAATTTGCTCTTGCAGCAGCAATATCGAGAACGTGGTTTTAAAAAATATTCAGAATTGATATCATGTCTTCTTGTTGCGGAACAAAATAACAAGCTTCTGATGAGAAATCATCAGTCACGACCCACTGGTTCTAGTCCATTCCCTGAAGCGAATGCGACATCATTCCCTGGAGAGAAAATAACATCATTTAAAGGAGGTCGTGGAAGAGGACGTGGTCGCGGCCCCCGAGGAGGTCGTGGACGTGGTCGCAATAATGTTTGGCGACGTGATGGTCATAATCCTAAATCAAATGAAAATAATGCGGGGAGATATGAAAAGGGAAAGAACTCAACATCTTCTAAGAAATCTGAAAATAGTTGCTATAGATGTGGTATGGCAAACCATTGGTCACGCACATGTCGTACTCCTAAACATTTAGTCGAACTCTACCAAGCATCTATCAAGAAAAAGGGACAAGCAGTAGAAACAAATTTGGTTGAAAATGACCCAAATGATTTGCTTATGGATACACACCTAGATGTTTCTGATTTCTTTGAAAATGTTGATGAAGAAATTAATATTATGAAATAGTTTTTGTTTCTTTTGTTTTAGTCTTTATAATAAGTTTAGTTTTTATTTATATGTTGTAAGTCGACGTTTCTCATGAAATAAAATTAGTTTCCTTTTATTTAATCTTATACATTTTCTTTTTATGTTCAAAGGAAAAAGAATATGATTGGAGACTCCAAAAGAGCTATGGTAAATATTAGAGATGAATGTCTAGTAGACAGTGGAACAACAAACACAATACTAAAAAGCAAGAAATATTTTTCTCTATTGTCTTCTGCAAAGACACATGTTAATACAATTTCTGGTATTAGTAATTTAATTGAGGGCTCCGGAAGAGCTTGTATCTTGTTACCTGAAGGAACAAAATTAATTATAAATGATGCATTATACTCTAGTAAATCCAGAAGAAATTTACTAAGTTTTAAAGATATTCGACGTAATGGTTATCATCTTGAAACCATGACTGAAAATAATATTGAGTATCTCCAAATTACATCTATTGAATATGGCTAGAAGATCATATTGAAAAAGCTGGAAGCTTTATCCTCTGGATTATATTGTACGAACATTAATCCAATAGAATCAAATATGGTAAGTAACCAGAAGTTACTTGACACAAAGATGTTCACTCTGTGGCATGACAGATTAGGTCATCCAGGTAACATTATGATGAGGAGAATAATTGAAAGTGCAAATGGGCATCTCCTAAATGACCTGAAAATAATATTATCAAAAGATTTATTATGTGCAGCATGTTCTCTTGGAAAACTGATAATTAGGCCATCTAAAAATAAAATTGAAAATGAATCTCCTTCATTTTTGGAAAGAATTCAAGGAGATATTTGTGGGCCTATTTCTCCTCCATGTGGACCATTCAGATATTTTATGGTTTTAATTGATGCATCAACTCGATGGTCACATGTTTGCCTATTAGCCACAAGAAATGTTGCATTTCTAGGCTATTAGCACAAATAATCCAATTGAGAGCAAATTTTTCAGATTAAGAGTATCCGGCTTGATAATGCAGGAGAGTTTACATCCCAATCATTTAATGATTATTGTATATCAATTGGGATTAAGGTAGAACATCCAGTGGCTCATGTACATACACAAAATGGTTTAGCTGAATCATTAATTAAAAGATTGCAACTGATTGCTAGACCATTACTTATGAAATGTAATCTACCATCTTCTGTATGGGGACATGCCATTTTACTTGCTGCTGCACTTATTAGATTAAGACCAACTACATATCATAAATTTTCTTTATTACAATTGGTCCCTGGAAGAGAACCAAACTTGTCCCATCTTAAAATTTTTGGTTGTGCTGTGTATGTTCCAATTTCTCCACCACAACGTACAAAAATGGGACCACAAAGAAGATTGGGAATTTATATTGGTTTTAACTCTCCATCAATTATTAAATATTTAGAACCATTAACTGGAGACGTTTTTACAGCACATTTTGCTGACTGCCAATTTGATGAGACAATATTTTCAATCTTAGGAAGAGAAAAAGAAAAGCTGGTAAACAAGAAGTAACTTGGAATGCATCCTCAATATCTTATCTTGATCCCCAAAGTGGTCAATGTGAATCGGAAGTTCAAAAGATTATACATTTGCAAAGAATAGTAAATGAGTTACCAGATGCATTTACAGATACAAAAAGAGTGACTAAATCACATGTACCAGCTTTAAATGCAACTGCTCGAATTGATGTAATCCCAGCAGAGGTTACTATACAAAGAAAACGTGGAAGACCAATTGGTTCCAAAGATAAAAATTCACGACAAAAGAAAGAGCAGAATAAAGCAGTTGGTGTAACTCCAGAAGAGATTAATAAAATCCCGGAAGAGATTAATAAAATTCCAGAAGAGATTGATAAAACCCCAGAAGAGGTTGATGAAGTTCCAGAAGAAACTCAGGTACCTAGTGATTGTGAGATCTCAATAAACTATGTACATAATGGTACAATATGGAACCGAAATGAAACATGTGCTGATGAAATTTTTGCATATGCTATAGCAATTGATGTGCTTGATGTCTCATTATTTGACCTATAAATCCGACCAATTTCTGTACCAAAATCTGTGTTTTAAACCACCAAATCGTGTCTTTTACATTGAATATCTATTGAATATCTATAGAATGTGGTACTGCTGCGTTTTCATTCTTACTTTGCAGAAAATGAGCGAAATCAGGGAAAATTGTGAGTTCTGGAGCCCTACACGCGGGTAGCGTCAGATCCCACGCGGGTAGCATCAGATCCCACGCGGGTAGCGTCAAACCCTGAAATTTCAGCACCCGAACTTAAAACAGTCATAACTTTTGACTCGTAACTCCGTTTTGAGCGTATGACCACTTTTCGGAAAGCTTGCGAGAAGATCTACAATCTGAGCCAAAGGCATGCGGGCCGCGTCAGATCCCACGCGGGTCGCGTCAGACTTTTCCGGAAACAGAAGCAGAATTGGAAACAGAGGCTAATTGAAGAAAGGTCGGCCAGAAAAGCTATAAGAGGGGATTTCTTGCACCTGAGAGGGCATTCTGGATCTGAGAGACAATTCCTAGGGTTAGGAGAGACGGCTGCCTGGGAGGCGAAGAAGAGAGGAGCTGAACGAGAGTTTTGCGACGAATCTTCATCGTTCTTCTAGTTTTTCTATGAACTCCTTCATCTTTATTTGTTTTGCTTTCCTTTTGACTATGCTTGAGTAGTTTTCTTAGTTTCTAGGGTTACGATGTAGTTTGATACTTTGTTTTGTATGCATGTTGTTTGAATCTGTGTTGAATGTTAGTGTTTAATTGTTTGAGTAGTATTTTAATTGCTTTGTTGAAGTTGATTGAATAATTCTTGATTGTCTACTGTTAGATGTCTATAACATCTTTCTTGTAATTTGGCCCTGATGTTTCTCTCAACCAAACTTAGTATTTGAGGTAGGTTTACGAGCCGCGAGGCGAGACCAAAAAGTAACTGAGAGGTGAACTTTTCCACTTATCGAGAGGCAGTGGTTACCTTTAGTAAACCGGACAATTAACTTAGATTAAAAACCTAAGAAGGTGAAATTGCATTTCCGATACCAAGTTTATTAAGCCAACAAACGAGAGTTGAGGTTTAGGAACATTAGGTTCGGTCAATGAATCCTTACACTAAAGAACAACGCAGAAACAGACAACTGCTACATTTACTCGAGGTCCACGCGGGCCGCGTACGAGAGTACGCGGGTCGCGTGTTCTATGCGGGTCGCGTATGAAAGTACGCGGGTCGTATGGGTACCGAGAGGCAGAGTTGATAATGAAATCGAAAACCCTGGAAACGCTTTTCTCTATTTGATAAAAACCAAAATTTACTTTCTGTCAATTTAATTATTTTTGTCATTGATTGAATTTAGGAAATTAAACAAACAAACCAACATTTTCCAACTTCTAGTACCTAATTAATCTAAGTAGAATTCCAGATTAGATTTTGAACCATCCTGTGGATCGATACCTGACTAGACTATACAACAGGATTGTGCACTTGCAATCTTAGTCGGAAGTTAAATCAAGGTTAAAAGCTACAGCTTGCTGTAGTGAAACTTTGTGATACACTTTTGTGCGAACAAGTTTTTGGCGCCGTTGCCGGGGACGGCATCATTTATCTTTTCTGGATTTTTGCTTATTTTAATTAATCTAGATTTTAATCTGTATCTTTTCTTTTATTTTTTTATTTTTATTTTTATTTTTATTTTTTTTCTCTCTTTCAGGAACACACTGGCTTTCATACCACCTCCTACGGGCGATTACCATCTCAGGAGCAGAGGACCGATACCCGACGCGGACCGCATCGATTTGCACGCGGGCCGCGTAGCTCTTCTCAAAACCGACGCAAGATCTGTGCACTCAGCTCCAGCAGGAACATCTTCTCACGCGACCCGCGTCCAACACACGCGATCCGTACACACTGACCCAGACAGACAGGGACCTTCCAGCAGAGCAACAATGAGCAACAACGGAGACGAAGAACGGGGCGAGAATCTGACTGATGATGAGTACGCTGAAGACATCGTGCCAAGGACATTGCGAGAGTTCAATGTACCAAGGGCTGGAGACGTAAGAGGAGCAATCAGACTGCCGCGAATTGCAGGACAACAACCGAATTTCAATCCGGGCGTTGTTAACATTGTGCAGCAAAACACTTTCCATGGGTTGGATCACGAGGATCCACATGCTCACCTCCAAACTTTTCTTGAATGTTGCACTACCATTAGAACAAATGGCGCAACTAATGATTATATCAGACTTGCTTTATTTCCTTTCACTCTTAGGGATAAGGCCAAAAATGGTTAGGGTCACTACCAAGGGATTCTATTACCAACTGGAGGGAATTGTCCAATTCATTTCTGACTAGGTTTTTCCCTCATAAGAGAACTGCCAAGGTAAGGACCCAACTGACCAGCTTTAGGCAAAGGTCTGATGAACCCCTGAACGAAGCTTGGGAAAGGTTTAGGGAGTTACAATATTCTTGTCCACACCATGGTATTCCTGACTGGTTGTTAATTCAAACTTTTTATGATGGGCTAACAGAAAGCACTCGCACTTCTGTTGATGCTGTTGCAGGTGGAGCGCTAATGGAAAGAGAGCCTCTTGAAGCAATGAACTTAATCGACAGCATGGCTCAGAACCAACAGTGGTCCGGCCGCGACAATTCCAGACCTGGAGGAGGCGGCCGATTCGAAGTCGATCAGATCACAGCTCTAACCGCCAAAATGGATGCCATGCAAAAGGCATTCGACAAGATGAGCGCCAAATCAGTCAGCAACCATCAACCACAGTCTTGTGCCATGTGTGGTGATAGAGGGCACTCTTACGAGAATTGCCCGTTAGCGCAAAGGGATGGAGAGACCGAGCAAATCAACTCTCTCAACAGCGAGCCATCCTACTTTCCAAAACCTCTATTCAACCGAACCTACTCCAAGGACCCGGTTGAGCAACAGTTGGAGGTGGAAGCAAAACAACTTCATGCCATTCAACAACCCCTCGAGCAGCGACAACCGAAACTTCGATCAGAATGCCTTTTTCAACAACCGGGAGCCACAACCTCCACCACCAAAGCCGTACATCACTCCAGATGTCACTGATTTCATGAACAAGCAAAGCAAAATGAATCAGATGATGTTCGAGCAGATGCAAGCGATGAGTGCACAAATGGCCGGTTTAGCTGCTCACAACAAGATGATGGAGGAACAATTGAGTCACCGAGCCACCTCTAGCCGACCACCACATGGGAAGCTCCCCAGCCAGCCAGAGCTTAACCCGAGAGAGGAGGTCAAAGCTATCACATGAGAAGCGGAACTCAATATCAAGAACCACCCAAGCCAACAGACTAGACCTCAAAGCATGCGGGCCGCATCACTGACACGCGCCCCGCGTCACCTGCTGAAGAAGAGAACCATGCCCGCGTCGAACCGACTCGACCGGCAATCATTGCTGAAGAACGTGTGAACGCAGGCCGCGTGACGGACACGCGGGTCGCGTCGAAGGAGGCTAACAACCAGAGAAGGAAGGGGGCTGAGAAACCGCCATCTTACCGGCCACCTGTACCTTTCCCACAGAGACTAGCTGAGCACATGCTCAATGATCAGTTCGCCAAGTTCATTCAAGTCATCAAGCAGCTGCACATCACCATCCCATTCACCGAGGCATTGACTCAAATGCCAACTTATGCCAAGTTTCTCAAGGACATCCTCTCGAACAAGCGAAGCTTGGGGGGACATGAGACGGTGAGATTAACAGAACAGTGCCGCGCAATTTTTAGGAATGAGCTCCCACCAAAACTGGAAGATCCCGGCAAGTTCTCTATTCCTTGCGCAATCAGGAAAGCAACGATCAAGAAAGCCCTGTGTGACTTGGGGGCCAGCGTGAGTCTCATGCCACGCACAATCTTCAATCGCATGGGGTAGGTGAGCTCAAACCTACGCGAATGACTCTGCAACTGGCAGACTCTTCTGTGAGGCGACCACTTGGAATAGTGGAAGATGTGCCAGTTCGAGTTGGCAAGTTCTATGTGCCCGTCGATTTTGTGGTCATGGAAATGACAGAGGACAAGGATGTACCAATCATACTGGGACGGCCTTTCCTCAGAATAGCGGGAGCACTGATGGACATGAAGGATGGGACTCTGACTTTGCGGATTGGGGATGAGAAAGTCTGGTTTGATCTCAACCGAGCTATGAAGTACCCACATGAACCAGAGACATGTTGCGCGGTCGACATGGTTGATAAATTGGCCAAAGGCCCACTCCGTGAGGAATATGGCAACTCATCTATCCTGATTATTTGGCTGATTTGCAGGTGAAGAAAGCTGCCAAAGAGAAGATGTGTGCAACAAAAGTGAAGTTTGACAATCTGGAGGAACTGACACGCGGACCGCATGCATCTTGCTTAGACCGCGTGCCACAGTCAGAGAACCTGGAGAATAGAGGAAGCGGGTCGGGTGAAACTGACACGAGGTCCGTACGCGAGCCGAGTGCACCAGACGCGGGACGCGTCAAGGCCCAGACAGAGCAGCTGACTCCTGAACTTAAGCCTCTTCCAGCTAACCTCAGGTATGAGTTCCTAGAGCCGAATAAATCTTGTCCTTTGATTCTGAATGCAGATCTCGACCAGGATCGCAACCTCAGATTCTTAGAGGATTTGAAAGCTCAGCAAACTGTGATCGGGTACTTGATCGGGAAGCTGACAGGCTCAGCACACAACTTCTGGCATTCGAAGTTCAGCAGGGCACACGGACCGCACGCAAACACACACGGTCCGTGCACGATCCCGCCAGACTACTGATCAGGTGTGTTTTCTTTTCCCCAGGTTTTACTTTTTTTTTCTATCCATCTGTCTTGAAGCATTGAGGACAATGCTCAGATTAAGCTTGGGGGGGAGAACTTTGTATCTTAGGTTGCATTTAAGTCATTTTTAAACTTTTTACCTTTTCTTAGATCATGTTTACTTTTTCTTGCACTTTTAGGTGATAAATTTGCATGATTGCTTGAATTAAGGACTTTTATGAAAAATCTTGGTTGTGATTTGGGATGACCTTGAGATATTAGAACTAACCCCATAATTGATAAAAGAACTGATTAGGAAGAGATGTTTTGAGAACTTGAGAAGAAGAAAACTTGAATTGCATCGAAAAACCATTTTGAAACCGAACTGTGCCTTTTAAATAGGGAAATGGGGATTTAAAATAAGAAAGATTGGAATATCCATTGGTATGAATGAATACCATTGGATGTGTGTATTCATGGTGTATGCGAAAAACAAAAGTAATGAAATAAATGAAAAGATGGAGAACATAAGAGTACTGGCAATAAGTCCTGTTGGGCGCCTTTGAGCTCGTCTCCCAAACTTAGAAAAGAAAAGAACTTTTGCATACACCAACACACGAAGTCCATGACTTTCTAACCTAAGCTTGTTCCAAGCTTGGGGGGGCAAAAAGGAAAAATCACCACAAACGAGGGCATAGTTTCAGCAAAAGAATGAGAAATTGATCAATTCGGGTAATTAACTTTGCAAGTCTTAGAAACATTTCAGAATTTGATGTTTGATTAGTCAATTCGTGTGGTGAGTCAAAATTGATCAAGGAAAGTCCAAATTATACCAAAAGGATTCTCGAGGTTTTTGATTAAAGCAACTCATGTAAATTTTCACTTTTAGGAACTTAGTTTGCATTTAGGTAAGACTAGAGTCCAACCCGGTACCTAAGTATGGATCTTTGCTTGAGGACAAGCAAGATTTAAGCTTGGGGGAATTTGATGTCTCATTATTTGACCTATAAATCCGACCAATTTCTGTACCAAAATCTGTGTTTCAAACCACCAAATCGTGTCTTTTACATTGAATATCTATTGAATATCTATAGAATGTGGTACTGCTGCGTTTTCATTCTTACTTTGCAGAAAATGAGCGAAATCAGGAAAAATTGTGAGTTCTGGAGCCCTACACGCGGGTAGCGTCAGATCCCACGCGGATAGCATCAGATCCCACGCGGGTAGCGTCAAACCCTGAAATTTCAGCATCCGAACTTAAAACAGTCATAACTTTTGACTCGTAACTCCGTTTTGAGCGTATGACCACTTCTCAGAAAGCTTGCGAGAAGATCTACAATCTGAGCCAAAGGCACGCAGGTTGCGTCAGACTTTTCCGAAAACAGAAGCAGAATTGGAAACAGAGGCTAATTGAAGAAAGGTCGGCCAGAAAAGCTATAAGAGGGGATTTCTTGCACCTGAGAGGGCATTCTGGATCTGAGAGACAATTCCTAGGGTTAGGAGAGACGGCTGGCTGGGAGACGAAGAAGAGAGGAGCTGAACGAGAGTTTTGCGAGGAATCTTCATCGTTCTTCTAGTTTTTCTATGAACTTCTTCATCTTTATTTGTTTTGCTTTCCTTTTGACTATGCTTGAGTAGTTTTCTTAGTTTCTAGGGTTACGATGTAGTTTGATACTTTGTTTTGTATGCATGTTGTTTGAATCTGTGTTGAATGTTAGTGTTTAATTGTTTGAGTAGTATTTTAATTGCTTTGTTGAAGTTGATTGAATAATTCTTGATTGTCTACTGTTAGATGTCTATAGCATCTTTCTTGTAATTTGGCCCTGATGTTTCTCTCAACCAAACTTAGTATTTGAGGTAGGTTTACGAGCCGCGAGGCGAGACCAAAAAGTAACTGAGAGGTGAACTTTTCCACTTATCGAGAGGTAGTGGTTACCTTTAGTAAACCGGACAATTAACTTAGATTAAAAACCTAAGAAGGTGAAATTGCATTTCCGATACCAAGTTTATTAAGCCAACAAACGAGAGTTGAGGTTTAGGAACATTAGGTTCGGTCAATGAATCCTTACACTAAAGAACAACGCAGAAACAGACAACTGCTACATTTACTCGAGGTCCACGCGGGCCGCGTACGAGAGTACGCGGGTCGCGTGTTCTATGCGGGTCGCGTATGAAAGTACGCGGGTCGTATGGGTACCGAGAGGCAGAGTTGATAATGAAATCGAAAACCCTGGAAACGCTTTTCTCTATTTGATAAAACCCAAAATTTACTTTCTGTCAATTTAATTATTTTTGTCATTGATTGAATTTAGGAAATTAAACAAACAAACCAACCTTTTCCAACTTCTAGTACCTAATTAATCTAAGTAGAATTCCAGATTAGATTTTGAACCGTCCTGTGGATCGATACCTGACTAGACTATACGACAGGATTGTGCACTTGCAATCTTAGTCGGAAGTTAAATCAAGGTTAAAAGCTACAGCTTGCTGTAGTGAAACTTTGTGATACACTTTTGTGCGAACAGTGCTAAATGAGGAAGATTATGTGCCAAAAACTCCTGAAGAGTGTATGCACAGAAATGATTGGCCAAAATGGAAAGATGCCCTGAAGGCTGAATTAGATTCGCTTGAAAAGCGCAATGTTTTTGGACCTGTAGTCTTAACCCCAAAAGATGTTAACCCTATAGGTTACAAGTGGGTATTTGCAATAAAAATGAATGAGAAAAATGAAATTGTGGGATATAAAGCAAGGCTTGTGGCACAAGGTTTTACACAAATACCAGGAGTTGATTATGAAGAAACATATTCACCTGTAGTGGATGCAATAACTCTTAGATTTTTAATCAGTCTCACAATCACTGAAAACCTTCAAATGCTCCTCATGGATGTACTCACAGCTTATTTGTATTTATCACTTGATAATGATATCTATATGAAAGTCCCCGAAGGATTAAAAATGCTTGAAGCATTGAAATTAAAATCTCGAGAAATGTATTCTATAAAGTTAAAAAGATCTTTATATGGACTAAAACAGTCAGGTCGAATGTGGTATAATCGACTCAGTGAATATCTAGTAAAAGAATGATATAAATCTAATGTAATTAGTCCATGTGTTTTTATTAAAAGATCAATCTCAGATTTTACAATTATTGCAGTATATGTTGATGATTTAAATATCATTGGGTCTCCTGAAGAGATCGAAAAGACTGCAAAATTATTAAAGAAAGAATTTGAAATGAAAGATCTTGGAATAACAAAATTATGTCTCGGCCTGCAGATCGAGCATTTGTATAATAATATTTTTGTCCATCAATCAAACTATATCCAGAAGATGTTGAAACGTTTTAATATGGACAAAGCTCATCCTCTAAGTACACCAATGGTTGTCCGATCACTTGATATAAAAAAGGATCCTTACCGTCCCCGAGAAAAGAATGAAAAAGTTCTTGGTCCAGAAGTACCATACTTAAGTGCAATTGGGGCTTTGATGTATCTTGCTAATAATACGAGACCTGATATTGCTTTTTCTATAAATGTACTAGCAAGATATAGTTCTGATCCAACACGCCGACATTGGAACGGAATTAAACATGTATTTCGTTACCTTTGCGGGACACGTGATATGGGACTATTTTATCAAAAAGATACAAGTCCAAATTAGTTGGGTATGCAGATGCAGGATATTTATCAGACCCGCATAAAGCTCGATCACAATCCGAATATGTGTTTACATATGGCGGTACTGCAATTTCATGGCGATCAACAAAATAGACACTCACGACAACATCATCAAATCATGCCGAATTAATTGCTCTATACGATGCTGGTCGAGAATGTGTCGTTAAGATCAATGATCCAACACATCCAGGAGGAATGCGGGCTGGAGTCAATCAAAGGAAGTCCGACAGTACTATACGAAGATAATGCAGCATGTATTGCTCAAATAAAAAAAGAATATATTAAAGGTGACAGAACCAAGCACATCTCGCCAAAATTCTTCTCAACTCATGATCTACAAAAGGATGGCTTAATAAATGTTTGTCAAATCAGATCAAGCGACAATTTGGCAGACCTATTCACAAAATCATTGCCAAGAAAAGTTTTTGAGCAACTTTCACATAAGACCGGCATCCGTCACTTAAAAGATATACGTTAAAATGAGGGGGAGTATTATACACGCTGCACTCTTTTTCCCTTCACTAAGTTTTGTCCCACTGGGTTTTTCTTAGTAAGGTTTTTAATGAGGCAGCATAACTAATCCGGAAGTATTAGTTAATTCAAATTGGTCCTGAAGTACCAAATTAATATTTGTCCTGCAGTACAATATTAATAGTGTATAATATAAGGTAAAATATCTAAGGGGGAGTGTTATGAAATAATAATAGTAGACATTTCACCTTCTCCACCTCATCCACTTTCTATTAGATTTAATTTTGTATTAACTATCTTGTTAATTGTATGGCTTTTCATTTGCTTTCTCTAGCTCTATAAATAGAGGTTTTGTAAGTGGTTGATGTTAATACATAGATGGAGATATAATATAGAATAAGATTTAGCCTCTCCCAAGTTTTGTTTTGTTTTGTTTTATAATACTAGACAATTAAAGAGTTTTAAATTTGCCCAATCCAATCTCAGAAAGAAAGGACAGCCCGGTACCGATCGTACTAAAAAAACTTGGTCTGATGGATGTCATTATCGTCCGATAAAACAACTTAAGTGTTTACTTAACAGGCCGGTACCGATCGTACAAACAATTTGAGCTTTCTTGACTTTTCTATTACGCGTTACAAAAATGCAAAATACAGGCTAGATCTATATTTTTCTTCAAAAAAAGTTAATAGGCCGTACCCATCAACCCCGTTGATTTAGTCTAGCTATTTGGTAAATCGGATGACTTCATGCATATTATCTAACTCTCTTTTGTACGATGCCTGGCCGTTAAAAAATAAGATTGCTCTCTCCCCTGCCAATTGTCGTTGGACGGCTTCTTTCAGATCTAAACCGTCCATTTCAATCAGATGACTTATGATCGACTGCCCAGATTTGCTAATTCATTATGAACAGTAGTAGAAGAAGGTTGTTTGCATCATGGTATCTATTATGCAACAACCTTGGCACTTTGCATTCTCCACAAACAGTCCTCATCACCATGCATAAAAATATATTTGAGTTATCTATACTGATAATGGTAAAAAAAAAACTTTGAAATTTGATTGTAGAAACGTGATTTAGACTTTATACATGTCATACATATGAAAATTAATAATTTTTATGTTTAACAAATAGCTTGAAATTTATAATGTTCAATACTCAACAGTCTTTAATAAAATATTAAATGACAATTAAGTTTAATATTATTTAAAACATAATTTTTTTGTTTTCAATATATTTACAGCTTGATTTGAAAAAAATAAAAGTTATCTCTTTACTAGTATTTTTATTAAAGTGGTGCTACGTATTTTGAAAGTAACAATTAAACTATTGAGATGAGAGAGAGAAAATTTCTCTTCCAATAAATAATTTATCCTTCAATTGACTGACTCTCTCTCTAATTTTGACGCTGTTAATATTCATCTAATAAAACTTATATTCCACGCTCTTCCTCTATTTCATGAAATGCCAAACAGATCCATAAGTTCAAGTTAGAAATCGAACATCTAACTACTTGCCGGCTTGCAGCTTAAGCTTTATATTTTGACGAATGGGTCACACGCACTATAAGTTTGAACGAATTCATATCACCTAAAGTAACCCACATTTGAATTTAGATCCGAACTGTCAGACATTTTTGTTAGAAATATTAAAAGAGTTTTGTGCATTCTACCTTAATCAGACATTTTGAATCTAAACTCAAAATTTGAGTTACTTTATAGGATCCGACTCAGTTTGACCAAAACGGTTAAAAGGAAATAATATTATAATAATTAAACGTCAATATTGATCTCTGCTCAATTTGTCTTTAATTATACCTATGGACACTAATGACATGCCTTGTCAAGTAATGACTCTAATAGGTACTCCAGGGACAGCCAAGGAAATGGGTCAGCGGTAGAGGATGGGGGCAGTACCAGTTATGCTGGATCAAGGAGATCCAATCCTTATGCTTGGGACAGGATTCCTGGACGTATTTGCTTGATTGAGTGTTTACCTGTTTCAGCCTTTGTGGCTTTGAATTGTCTGTTTTGTTGTTTGTCTCATCCTATGTGGATTTGGTTTGTTGTTCTAGGTGCTTATATGTTACTTGTTGTAATACTGGCATGTTCCAGTTTTTGTGCCAGTTACTCTATAATTGTTCCTTCCTCCAGTTGTTTGGAGTTAGGAGCAAACAAACTATATGGTTTCTAATGAAATCGGTGGGCAAATACCACTACAACAAAACAGGTCTTCAGAGACTGGCATCAGCGACCGGTCCGGTCACCGGTCACTGAAGACCCCCAAAAAAAAAAAAATTAAAATTAAATATTTTCGGCAACGACCCCTTCAGCGACCGG